>JALIZF010001764.1:0-734432 GCA_029948255.1 Telmatactis stephensoni | reverse complement strand
GTGATGAGGCAAGTAGATTCCCCCGTTCTCCCAAAACAACGTCGTCTTTAAGGTTCAATTGCGTGTGCAGCATTTGTGGAACATGATCTCGTGTGTCATATCTTGTTGTTGACTTGAGATGTGATCGACAATGTTTTTCTTCTCCTTCTTCTGTGCAACAATTTCCAGGGAGGGGTAAGTGTCCGGGTGATTTGGAATTCTTCCTTAATTGCGTGCGTGATCCGTGGGATGAGATGGGAGTTTTGCTTGCTACGTGATTGACCTGCAATTGGTACGTGATTCGGAAATAATCAAGACCAGTCCCGTCTCCTAAGGTTAAGGCAACGCCCCTCTGTCGGTTTTTGTTGATTGGCCCCAAAGTCAATGGTCATTGCGTAGGCTTTGGCAAGATATCTATTTTAACGGTTCCGGATTGAGCGTACCAGGTAACGCAGCCAGGCCGTGTAGTGAGGACCTTGGGTGGTGCGTAACGTTTTCTAAAATAGTTGTTATCTCCTTGAGGAGGAATTGTAAAAAAAATAATCGTCTTTCTGAATCATTTGGCCAACTCTCCAACTCGGTTTACTTAGTTTCTGGACTTTCTAAAGGAAGATGGAGCTCTTGGCTCAATTCTCGAACGTGGAGTGGACAAAACTGGTGGTTTAAGCTGTTGGACAATCCATCTGGGATTCCGTAGTTTGTTTTTGAATTTGTGTAAACTGAATGATCTATGATTGTAAATCGGGCGATAGCTCTGCATGTGCTCTAAATTAGAGTAGCTGAGTGTTTCGCTATATGGTCAAGAATCTGTTATACTAGAGACGAATTTAGGATATGCTATAAGACAAAACAAAACAAAAGGATTGGTCTTTGGTACGTTTTGGCTCGTCCCCATAGATTGCATGTGGTTGAGCTGACTTCGTGACAAAATTTAGGGGTAAAGCCTAGGTTGGTTGTGCCCGATTAGATATATATTTCTGTACTAGTGAGGATGGAATCTCAAACGAATTTTAGCTGAGGCTAAGAAATGCACGATGTTAAGTGATGGAAATAAGCGTATCTAAGGTTGGGAACTGAACAAATATGTAAGGTTTGGATATTGAGGTTAGGGGTTGTTGCCATATAGTGAAGTAAGTAAGGTTGGGATAAGGTTTGGATGGTTAAGGACAGGGAAGTAATGTATGTTGTAGACCACGGTTTGGTTTAGTCATCGTATAGACGGCGAGGAAGGGGTGTCTCCATACCTTAACTAATGCTAATGAGTAAGCAGGAAGGATAATGTACTATTCAAACTCATTGAATATTCATGAGCCTTCCGGATGACGTCATTAGCATTATTTAAGGATACATTAATTATGCATAAGTGTCAGTTGCCGCGAAGTTGACTGCAAGACAGAGTCGCCCCTCCCACCCACCCTTCTTGCTTACTCATTGGTTTAATTCCTGCGAGCTTGCTCGTCAGGGGTGTCTCCATACCTTAACTAATGCTAATGAGTAAGCAGGAAGGATAATGTACGATTTTGCAACGTTGCGCGCAACTTACTAGCTTGAGAGCGGAGGCAAACTTTATCTGATTAAGTCTCGGGCTACGTCCATACTAATGCGAATAAATTTGAAAACGCATCGTTTCCATTACGGTTCTACAGGTCTTCCATCCACACTAAATTTTTTATTTTAATTTTGTTTTGTCTAAGGTGTGAAAACTGATCAGTCACAATTGCGTTTTCAAATTTATTGGAACTAGTGCGAACGTCAGTAGCCATCCGTCTACATGAAATTATTTGTCGCGCGCATTGTTGCAAAGTTGGTAACAAGGTGTAATTCTTGATCTATTGATGCGTGCAATGTCGCAAGAAAAGTGGCGTCGTGTGTTCACCGCCGTGACCGTACGTCAAGAACATGATTAGTAAGAAGCGAAATGCGCTTTTAGACCATTAGTCAAACCCTTTCTCGTTACAGCAAGAATAGCATCGAGGAAACTGTGCCACTAGTACTTGTGCGCCTGGAAGCGCCAGCTTTTTGCGGACACACCTCAGTTTCCGACACTTCTCATGCTGTAGTCTGATGTATTTATAGTTAAGGAATATAAAACGCGCGCGCATGTCTCTGTACTGTGATATAAACACGATGGAAGATGTAGAGCAAGAAAAAAGCAAGCTTAGGAACACGAGGCGTAGCCGAGTGTTTCTCTTGCTTTTCGAGTGCCCTACATCTTCCAGAGTGTTTATATCACCGTACAGAGACATAAGCGATCGTTTTATATTGCTTTTATAAAATATTTTCGACGTTTTTTGAGCGAGCCATGTCTCTGTCCTCTGATATAAACATGGAAGCCAGCCAATCAGCGCGCACGTTATATCTCAAATATTTTATAGTGTTCCATAGAAATGTAATTAACGAACCGGTACCCTTGTTGTTTTGCAGACAGCGATAATGTACATGTGTGTGCGTCTGATCGTCAACATCACTCAAGTGTACATACCTATGTATACATTAGAGACATTGCATCTCACTAAGGTAATGGTTTTGTAGGGCTGGTGTGGAAGGGGGTGTATGCAGTGATCTGAGAATTTTCCAAGTTTAAGTGTATTGGTGTAATTTCAGCCTGCTACAATTTGGAAAGTTTTCCTCGTTACGCATATGGATCTAAAATTATCAATATATTAATATTATTTTTTAGGACAAAATTGCAATTATGCCATTGATTATATATGTGAGTGGTTTTGCTTCGACGTTCTTATCAAAGCCTCTTAATAAACTTATTGGACGACAGGTACGGCAGTTTTGACTTCCATTAATTTTATCTTATAAAATCGGCCAACAATATAACAAGTACAACTACCCCTTGGATGCCGATGCTATGGGGTACGGAAAATAATTAATATTTTGGGGTTGGTAAATTCATTCTTTTATAGAACTGCGTAGCAAAGGGTTTTCGCGTGATTTGGGCCAAAAACCGCGCCAATCTCGTACCCTGACCAAGAGGAACGCAGGCTCTGGGTACGAGATTGAAACCGCGCGCGGTCGGTGAATAAATTCGCGCATGATTTTAACAAAACTTGCATCGTGAGCTGCCGGAATGAACTCTTGCGTGATTGGCTATTTTATACATAAAAAGTATCGGTGTCATCGAGTCAAAATTTCGCGCGATGCATCATTGCAAATGGAGAAAGTATGGCGTGACCGGTACTCCCCTTTTCTACCCTAATAGTCACGCAACTGATCAACCCTGTTTGCAGCAATTACACACGTGGGACTGGGTGGGGAAAACTTGCTTAGAAAATGGTTACAGTCACAGTTAATAAAATTGTAAATTGGAATACTTTTTTTTTCTTTTTGGAAACAAATTGGGATTTATCAAACGTAACTCATGCCCATTTTGGTCCACACCTTTAATGGAAGGATAAGTGAAAGGGGAAAAATGAAATGGAAAGGAAGAGGGTTTGAAAAAGGAAAGACCCTCTTTTCTATAATCTTCAAAGAGCATCATGTTTACAAGCATGTTTTTACCCCTAGGGCGTATTCCTGTTTGGCTCAATAGTGATATTTGCAGTATGGTAAGTCCTGCTGTCTTTAAAATTCACATTGTTACATTGGTTAAAATAGAAATTTGATTTGATTTAGTGCTAAATAGTGCTAATCAAACAATAGAATTAGCATGACACCACTTAGTACTATTTATGCTACACATTTTTCAGTGTTTGTACTTTATATTATAAATACGATAAAAATGTTCCGGAGGTCAAAAATAACACTGTCATTGAAAATTCATGCTATAACTGTGTTCTCCATTATTTTTTAGTACATGGATGTGGTTTTTACCACCACGTAATGCCCAAATCTATGGTGCAAGTGTACTTATTGGTGTAGGAGGATCTACACTGCTTGTAACAGCTTTAACAATGCTTGCAGACTTAATAGGAGAAAATGTGGTAAGATTCTACTTAAAGACACAAAATTGGTTATAAAACCCAAAATGATGATTACAAGATATCAAAGTGGCAGTGAACTTGTGCATTTATCAGTTGCTCCATTAAGGCAACCCCCCCCCCCCACCCTCACTCCCCTCCCCCCCACCCTCACTCCCCTCCCCCCCCCCACCCTCACTCCCTCCCCCCCCCCCCCAAAAAAAAAAATTGGGAACACAAAGAAATCACTACAGATTAGTGACTATTAAGTCATTATAATTATACCGTAGCATAACTGGAAACAAGAAGGGTGATTAAAGGATTGGAAAAAAAAAAAAAATGAGGAAGAATGGGTAATGTTGGTGTTATTATAGGAAGAGGGGGGGGGGGGGAGACTTGAAAAGGGACAGCTCCTGTGCCACAACTGTATAGCTCACCGCAAATGCCAGTTATGTTCCAAAATTACATGTAAGCTGAAGCATTAGGCTCCTAGCATTCTTGCACCATTGTAATAATGTTGCCCGTGATGCAAAAGGGATTCTGTAAGCTAAGTTGTATGAAGACAGTGGATTAGAAGTGGACTTAAAGCTCTGTTTGATGAAGAAAGTATAACCTACTATGCTCTCTTGTTTTTGATGTAGTATATCTGATCTGCTTTGTGTTTTTAAGGAAACTGGTGCATTTGTTTATGGTGCCATGAGTTTTATGGACAAGATGTCCAATGGAATTACAGTTCAGATAATACAGGCATTTTATCCCAAAAATACTCCATCATCGTAAGTATAGCATTGTTATCAAACCTACCTCTTATAACTATATTGACAGACATTTTAGCTACTCTTTGTGCTAGTACCTAGTATTTTGGCTTCTCACACTGGAAGTTGAGCAATGTTGAACTGTTCAATTTCTGCTTCCAATCTACAGGCCTAATGCTGGTGGTGATTACTATCGTTGTATAATGGTGTTTATAGCTGGCAGTGCTGCAACCATAGCCGTTATTACTCTTTTAACTACTTATAAAACAAAGAAACACACAGAGGACAGTCAAGATCCAGGTGAGTACAGTCTAATTAACGTTTGCAAGGGAGGGAGGGAACAATGGGGGATTGGCAGACTGCTGCAGCTATAGCTTATCACTTTACTAATCACATAACAAAGAAGTAGACAGATGGCGGCCAAAGGCAACATTAGTCAGGTTATAGTTTTCAAGGGCAGAGGGGAAGGGGTCAGTGACACAACTACTACATGAAGTCATAAAGAAGAACAGATGGAAGTCAAGGTCAAATAAATTGAAAATTATTGCTGCAATGTAAAACTTTCTGGTACAATAATGATGATTAGAATCATTAAATCAATAAAACACACATTGTCAAACTAATCAATTAAATCACAAAAACTCTGGGACGTGTTTCCCATTTTCCAATCCATCTGGTCGGAAAATCATTTGCCTAAAATAAATGGTACATGCATCTACAGAAAGAATCAAAAAGAGTGTGCAAAGTGGATAACCTGAACCAGAAGACCGAGTTTTACCAAACTTTATGATCAGAATGCCATATACCATTCTTTTTTCTCAGTGGTTATTCTTGGTAAATGGCAAGCACTCTAGCAATGTATATATTACAATCTATAATCAAAATTGGCCTTTTCCTTGCAGGTCTTAAGGGAAGTATTAATAAAGAGAATGATGAAAGACAGTGTCTTCTTTCTGGTGCTAGTAAGCCTTCAAGATCAATGTCCTCTCTCAGCCAAGACTTTTCAAGATCTCTTGTATATATAAAAGGGCCTCTGACACCTTATGAACCTGCAATTAGACATGTAGGGACTGAAGATTTCACTAATTCATTACAGTTGACAGATTCTGGTAGATATGATAGTGCAGTTAATAACCATATTCCACAATCTGTATGATTCATAGTGTAACAATATGAAACTATACCCTAGAGAAACATCATATAGATGGAAATTAATTAATAGGTAATGAAATTGCAAACCTTGAAATTGTAGCAAATTGGATATTCCAAGGTTCCAACTTCGAAATTCCAAAAATGACAATGTTTGCAATGTTGCAATTTGGAAATTCCAGAACTATTAAAGGGAGATCATGTCCTTTTTCAAGTTTTCAAATTCATTCCTTTTGAACATGCACACGCTTTGCTGCTGTCTCATCAGAATATATAACTATACAGGTTCCCAGCTATCCCAAAAAAGAAACTCCCTGACTTTCCCCGATTTATTGTGAAAATTTGAATTTCTCTGACTGAATAAAGAATTCCCTGATTTTCCCTGACTGTGTTTTTCCCTGACTTTTCCCTGACACCTGGGAACCCTGCTATAATTTAACTAACTAGTTCAATAATATTATACCATTAACAATGGTTAATACCATATGTTTTGAATACTGCAATAACTAATATTAAATACTCTGATGAGACATACAGTGAATATTGCAACTGGGGCTGGAGGGGGTGGGGGGCTCAATCATGAATCATGCTTCAATTTTCTGTCAATTCATGAATGATTCACACTTTCGTATTTTCTGTTAATTCAGGATTCATGCATATTTTAAAAACAAATCCATGAAAATAATGGGAAAAACTGACATATTTTCATGGTTCATGCACTCATTTTAAGTCAAATCACAGATCACACAAAACCCCTTATCCACCTGTTTCAAAAAACGTTGTTGGGTAAAAGGCCTCAAGCCTACTCGACTCCCCTGCGAGGGAATGTGGGTAGGAATTAATAAAAGCTATAAAACTAAAAGAATAGCAACACAACTCTTCTCAACTAGCTTGCCTTGAGCTTATGCACAAAAGAACTTCATTCGTTGATGTTAAAAATCAAGAACAAAGCTGAAAAGTGAGTAAAGTTTAGTACCTACCCATATACTCCTTTTTGGTTTAGTCATGTAGGCTTGAAGCCTTTCGCTCAACCAAACCTTTTTTGAAATAGGTGTATATTGGTGAACACTGCAACACTAAGCATACCTTAGCTATAAAACTTTAGGTGGGTTCATGGTGGATCTTTGAGAAACACTTGATATGCTACAGTGCTTTTATCTTTAAGCACAAAGTCTTGAAGGTGAATTCCTTGAGGAATCTGTAAGTCTTCTAGATGAATAAAACCTGTATGTAGTGTACAAAGTCATACAAAAATTAATATTGATGAGTTATTCAAAACAATGAGTAACCGACACAAGAACCATGATAACCAAAAACATGTTTTAGAGGCTGTTTACATGGAGAAAAGATGTCCCTAGTAGAAGGGTTACCCTACCAGCAGGGTCACCCTGGCCGAGCTATCTTTTCCCTGATTTCTTAGTAAATCAATGCCAAGCGTTTACATGAGATACTTTACACTTACCTCGGCAAGAAGGGTTACCCTACTGGTAGGGTTACCCTCTTTGCGAAACAGGGTAACCCTACTAACAGGGACAACTTTTCTCATGTAAACACCATAACCCTTGGAACCCGGGCGGAGACAACTTTGGCCCTAGGACGTGAGTTAATTTTTGTTGATCATGCGCATTGCAATTCAAACTGCGAGTTCACCCACGTATAGCGAACACTGATTTTCCCATGTAAACGCCCGGTAAAGTTAGCTCGGGTGGTAGCTAGGGTAACCCTTCTACTAGGGAAAACTTTTCTCCATGTAAACAGCCCCTTAGAATATAGTTTGAAAAGGTATGTATATAATTTTAAGATGAAAATGAATAAAAGTGGAGTAAGTTTTTGCTCACATATCCTCGATGTCATCAGTTGATAGTTATTTTTAACTTGTACTGTGAATGAGCTTTTATCAGGTATTTTTAAATTCGTAAAACAGTAAAAAGAATGACCATAGCTGGAAAGAGCTTGTTAAAATTAGTAAGGCAGTGAAGTTTGAAGGAATTAAATCCAAAACTCGCGAGAATATGAATTTTTGAAAAGTATGAATTTGTAAGAAAACCTTTGCTGGTAGGCATCTCTTGCCTACCAGCAAATGTTTTCATACAAAATTTCGATTTTTGAAAATTCATATCTTCGTGAGTTTTGAACTCACTTCATTCAAACTTCACTGCCTTACTAATTTTAACAAGCTCTTTCCAGCTATGGTAATTATAGTTCTGTACTGTGACTTTTGGAATTACATGATAAAAGCTCATTCCCAAATATATTTCTAATTATCAATATTACTTACAGTAGCTTGTTCAGTAAAGATAGGAAGAGAGAAGGTAGAAAGAAAGTTCAAGTTCAAGTTCAAGTTCAAGTTTATTTTTGCCAGTTCATACAAATTAAATATATTAATTAATTACAATATATTTAGAATTTAAATATACAACACATCTATATTGAAAATAAGATATAATATGGCGAGGAGACTTGGCTGAAACCACTAGGCTTATAAGGCGCCAGGTCCCCTCCTAACGTATTCTAATATATATATCTATATAAACATAATATTTAGAAGTTAAAAGAAGCAAGTGAAAGACCCACTTCCATCAATTCCTTACACCTATAACTCATTTTGATAGACCTTTCCTGGATTTGCTTGGATGAACATGGAACAGTAGATTCAAGACAAGGCTGGAGTTAACAAATACAGTAAATGTATGGATTCAAAACCCTCAGTCTTGACTTGAATCTGCTGTTACCTGGTCAATCATTGGAAAAGGTGTCTTTCAATGCTGCAAAAATCATTCTCTTTGTCCTCAAAATGACAAGGAAAGGATCTATAGACAACAGTAAAGGAGAAGTATATGGATAACCTAAGATTATTTATTTATTATTGACTTACCATCATGCATACTAGAGTGAAATTCATGGTTATGTACTTCCAGATCATGTAGAGTTGCTACAACTGGTGAATTTAACTCAGTCTCTTTAATAGCCTGACTGTCATCTAATATTGATCTTATTACACTTTCAGAGTTGTTTTCTTCTATTACTGAACTACTCTCAGCTGCCACAATTGGTGATTCTAATCTTAGATTTCTCCTTGCATTCACTTTAGGGCTTGTAGAATTTTGTGGTAAATGAATTAATTCACTTTCTGAAGTTTTCTCCTCACTTTCTGGACTGTTCTGAGTTGCCAAACTTGGTGATTCCATTCTCAAATTTCTTCTTTGGTTAATTTTAGGTGGACTAGAAAATTTCAATGGAGAGTCAGTTTCACTTTCAAAATCCTTGCTTTCCATTTCTTTTTCCCTTGACACCCTTCTCTGTTTTTTCCTATTTTGTTTCACTGGAATTTCTCTTGCAGATAAAGGGAATTTTTCAGAGCTATTTTCACATAGACTAGATGAATTTGCTTTGAGCTCTGGAGCACTGATCGGTGGTGTGTCCAGAGATGTTGATGTACACTTTTCACTTTGATCTTTTGCATTTCTAAAATCACTGAGATGGAGATATCTGGGATTGCCTTCTTCATCCTCAAAATCCCATTCTTCAGGAAACATTTCTAAATATGCAAAACACAGTATTGTTAGCTTTGGAAGCATGCATCTAGAGTAAACAGACAAGTTTAAAAATGGCCACAACATAGGTTGGATAGGTCGACCACACCCACTGAGGTAGTTTGTGAAGTATGGAATTATTTTGCTATATTAGTCTATTTGCAATGTGGTAGTCTATATTTGGTACATGTATGGAATTATTTTGCTATATTCTTCTATTATTTGCATACCTTTAAAGCCTTTTGGATATAGCACGAAATCCAGGATGTTTTTGGAAGGGTTTTTGAGCCATTCTGACTTGAATGGGAGTATGCCATCTTCCAAATATAAGTCAGAGTTGAAAAACCTAAAATTCAAAAAGTTGCCAAGTGGCCATCATAGCTTGTACAGTACTTTTCGATTCTATTTGTATTTTTGGAATTACTCCAATGAAAAATACTCCTTTGTATTGGACGTGACTTTCGTTTATTCTGAGCGCTGTAATTATCAACGATGAAATTGCTCACAAACAAACCACACTTACCATGCAATGTCTGACTCTTCGGGGTTTTTTGCGAAAATATAATCTGCACATTTTATATCGCTTGTAATCTGCCCACCTCTGTTCACTGCAGAAAAATTCATATAAGTTAAGTTACATAATATGTATAAAAAGTTTTTTTTTTCATTTGCAGATGTTTTCGACTTTAAATTGACGAAAGAAGAAGCTAAGCTAAGAAGATGAACTTCAATTTTCAGACTACGTACGCCAAACTTTCTGGCAAAATTGAGATACGCAAGATGAAAACCACGCCGTTTTCCCGCCAAATGTAGTCATCGTACAAACTAAGACGCTGAATTTAAAAAGTTCCTCGAAAAAAGGCGCCAATTCTACATAGCAGTACTCAAAAATTACTTTAAAGATGGAGGACGGTTGGAGGACGGCCTATAGCCTCTCAAGATGAAATGACGAAATGGACGAAGGGAAACAAAGATGGCGATCGTTGCCATAGCAACGCAAGCAAAGAAAAACTCAGTTTCGGGAAAAAATTAAAAAAATTAATTAAATAATTAATAACTTTGTATCATAACAGAAGTTTCTTCATACTTATAAAGAGTTATTTTTATCATATCCCAAATTGGTTAGCAAAACTGCTAATCAAGCAAATAGAAATGTACAGTAAAAATGTAGAAAAATTCTTTCTAGTTTTCACGTAGAGCAATTTTAAATTAGCTCGATTTCAGACTATTACTAGCCAATCTGTAATTATTGAAATTCCAAGTAAAAAGAAATAAAAATAAAAGCTTATTGTTGTTATATGCGGTTGCCATGTAAGGCATAGAGCCCCCTTAAATACCACCGCGCGCGTGATTGACAGGTTGGCCCAGCCTCCCAAAGAAATGCATTCTAACTGACCGCCATTTTGGACATTGCTTCTGTTGTAGACTCTTAGTTGCTCATTGCTCACAAAATAATATTTCTTTAGCGCATATACTTTACAATACGTCAAGTTCTCTCTCTGGGTTTCCAGTAATTAGTCACAAAGTATTCAATATGGACGAAAAACCGGTAAGAAATGAATGCACGAGCTTGCCAAAAGGATGGCAAAGGGAGATTGTCATTAGAAAAGGTGGCCTTTCTGCTGGTCGATCGGATGTCTACTATTACAGGTAAATGCAGGAATCACTACTATAAGCAATGAATCTAGTAGAATTTGTCGATAGTTTGGTACACGTGATAAATTTCATTGATATAACTACAAATGATGGCTGACCAAGTTTGTTTATTTGATGACCAAAGAGCACGAGGTTAAATATAATTAGTTATCCCGATAGGTCGCTTAAACTACTTATTTTGAAGACAAAAGCTTTATTTATGAGAAGGGCTATTGATTTCGAATGATTTTTGTTATGTAAGACATAATATTAGCACACGTCAATATTCTCAGTGTAATTTAGTTTATTCACCTTTGGCTTCTGATGCGTTACTTTCGTGTATATTAAAGTGCTTTTCTATGCTTTCAGTGGTAAACAACTGACGTTAAGTTCACTAGCTGAGATCATTTCTGAATATGAATGCCATATTAACATGATTAGTTCACTAAAAAGTTTTATTGTAAGTTAAGAAATAATAATTTACTGATCAACGCACGTTCCAGCACTTGAGCTGGGACTCACACCCCACCATAGAAGTGAGAGGCAAGAGGTAAACCACGAAGGCCATCTTGCCTGTCCTGGCTTGTTCTTTTGGTATTACTCCCCCTTTTTCTGATTTTAAAAATATAGGAGGACAATCCGCACAACTATAGAATACCCGGCAATTGATATTCAAGAAATTCATCCTATTGTGTTTCTGCATCGTTCTAAAAAAGACCCACTGCAGGAATATCATTTGCTGGGTATACCAAATTAAAATATGGTCCTTTAACCTTCTATTTTTTACCATTTTATCTTTATTTTATATGTCATTATTTAGAGTTTTTCCTTCTTCTTTTAGTCCCGATGGTAAAAAGTGTCGCTCCAAACCCCAGCTAGAAAAGGAACTCGGTGGGATAGATCTCACCGATTTTGACTTTAGAAGTGGGACATTCTGTAGGAAGACTAGGCGAAGAACAAACCAACAAAGTTATTCACGAGATTTAAATGGAACTATGTTAGCTGCACCCATTCGTCAGTCAACCAAGTCCTTCTCAAAGCAACCTGTGTCTTATTATCCAAACCCTGAAGAACCAAGCCCACAGAAGAAAAGGAAGATTGAAAATTCCTGTAAAAATGCCAAAATTGACAAAGACAAACCAAAACAGTTGTTTTGGGAGAAACGATTACAGGGTGTGATACCAGTAGATGCTTCTGATGGAAGAAAAATTGACAGTTTTAATCTTTCCAAAGGATTTAAAATAGTTGGACCTGGAATGGATGAAAAGGGGTTACTCCATGCTCTCATGGCTAAGATTCATAGTAAAACACCGATCAAGGGACAACATACTTCAGTAGTTGCTTTAGATAAACATCCTGAAATATGGATAAATGTGGATCAACCTCCATGTACACCATTTGTTATATCTGAGAGTGACATCAAGTCCCAGGAGGATCGAGTAGCAAAGCTAAGACGACGGCTTGCTGAAGCTCTACAGGACTATGATCAAATTAAACTTAAAATTATGTCCATGCAGAATCATTCTAAAACTCAGTCAGAGGCTTAGAATATGTTTTTTTGTGGTTAACATTGCAGCAGTTATGTGGGAAATCCATTTTATATGGAAGGAGATAATGTACACGTAATTGGTCTAACAAAATAATGGTGTCGATGTTTCAAAACTTTTCCAATTTTGATTCAAAAACTCGGCCAGAAGTTTAGATGAATGTCACTTTTTTACATACCAAAGTTTTTAAGGACAACCACTGCTTGTGAACAATCAAAGAGGATCTCATCATTTGTCATGAACAAAAGAATGCTGAAGCCATCATGGAATGGAATGTTTCTACATCATTGATAAGGATTCATTTAGTAAATTACAGTACTTCAACCAGAGCAAATTTTGAAACCATTTGCCACAGGCTTTTGAACTATTTACATGTGCCGTATTTACTCGTTTAAGCTCCTTCCATGATTAAATGCTGCCCTTGATTAAGTACTGCATTTGAAAGCAAGATTTTTAATAACCACTGCCCTCAAATGAGCACCACATGTACACACGCAATATAGCACACATCCAAAGAACTATCTGGCTATCATCTGGAATAAGGAAGAAAACAAGTACAGTATAACTCAATGCTGAAATTTTGTGAAAAATAAGAGGTTTGAACATTTGAAACGTTTATTTTGTTGTTAACACTTGCTTAAGCATAATAAATCATTCCAAAATATTGTGCTTTTCAATAAATGCTGCCCTTGAATTAACGCCGCCCCCGAATTTGCGCTGCATCTGTTCAGTAGTCTTTAAAATGTACATGTAATATGCACCATGGCGCTTAAACGAGTAAATACAGTATTTGAATTCAAGAAATTATAGAGGGATTTCATGGCAGCTATGTTTGTAGGCAAGTACAATAGAAAGTTTTTGAATTAGAAAAGATTCCATTTCTCTTGGGAAAAGAGCTCTATTATGGGTCTATTATTTTGACCACAAACATGGCTGCTGTGAAATCCCTCTATTGGATGGTTACATTCTACTTACATTTATTTTATAAAAAAGATGTTTTGATAGAAAAAAAATTGAGTACAAAAGTCAAAAACAAAAAAGAGAAAAGATCATTTCTAGACTTCTATCTATGGATGATTTGGACCATAAAATATAATCTAAATACAAATATGTACTTATTCTTACATTTCATCCTATCGCCGTTCAAACCTAGTAGGAGAGAACAGTTAAAAGGATGACAATTTATAAGTTGGTTGCACTATTTACTCTATAATTGTAAATGTAGCGTAATATTTTGAATTTTTGTGTTCAGATATACATCAAAGTACTCTGACATAGGATAATGTAAGAACATCAAATCTTAAACTGCCTTTCAAACCTGCAGGGCCTGGATTCACTAAGATTTTTGAATTATTATTCCTCAACAATACCTTGGACCTCAACATCTGAACCTCATCAGTAATAACCAAGTTGCAGTTGCAAGCAGCAAGTTGTTTGTTTGTTTGTTTGTTATCCTCATGTTTGGGGTTGGACATACTACTGTGTGTCGTGTGCCAAGGTAGTTGCTTGGGGACCTGAGAGGCCAGTCCAATCCTTATCTGACCAGCACCTTCTTTATGGTCTGCATGGTTCTAGATCTTTTACCTTCCACTAATCATTTTAGGTTAAGACATGGTAGTTTTTTTCAGTATTTGTTTGAAAGTTTGTCATTTTGGTAAGTAATATTAATATTTAAGTTTAAGTTGAATAACTTGTGGACATTGCTATAACTTGAGTTGCAATTATTGTGAATTCAGGCTCAATATTCCTTAGATTTGATAACAGTTCATAGTTGTTTATCACTGTATGAGTTTTCTACCTGTATCATTTATAATAAAAATCTAGAATTCAACTCTAAAATATGGTCTTCAGTTTTCTCTTTGTCCTCTCAT
This sequence comes from Telmatactis stephensoni, assembly GCA_029948255.1. Classification (NCBI taxonomy): domain Eukaryota; kingdom Metazoa; phylum Cnidaria; class Anthozoa; order Actiniaria; family Isophelliidae; genus Telmatactis; species Telmatactis stephensoni. The sequence continues at coordinate 720,055 of JALIZF010001764.1, read as the reverse complement.
CCAGTTTGACCTTTTCTCTATACTAAATACTCAACTCAAGCACATTAAGGCCTGGGTCAGCAGCCAAATCCTTAAACTAAAGTATGATTTTTAGTATCAGCCTACAAACATATTCAAACAATTTGAAATTTGGCACATCAATAGAATGTGTTTCTTGATTGCCTTAACTCAAAATATTTGTGAAAGACTAGTCACGTGATCAGTTAGTCGTAGAAAATGTAACAAATCAGTCTTTTAAATACTAGGTGGCCAGTTATATTAATATACAATAGCAGATATCCTAAATACAGTTTAATTTGAAAGCATGAAAAAATCACGTTTGGAATGGATGACTAACGTTCTTCATTAAGGAGATAAAGTATAAAACAGGTCACGTGACCAGATGATCAAATCACTTTTTACTCAATATCTCCTTAATCAAAATCGAGAGCCAACCAATGATTCCAAACGTGAATTTATAAGGCTTATTATGATGTGTACATTCATAGTAATTTTAAGAGCAGACAAGCTACACTCACCACCTAGTTTAATTTTTTCTATTTTCCAATTCAATGACGTCATAAGTCACGTGATTACAATAACTTTTACGGTTAACACTTAAGGATCTAAAATACAATTCTTAGACAGATTTGTGTCTTGTACAAACAAAAACCTGTCAAGATCGTGAAAAATAGTTTTTCTCAGATAGGCCAAAAACCCAGGCCTTAACATGCTTGAGAATGGAAATGGTACAGAATTATCAAAATTTTCTGGAGGTATTCTAAACAGACCACCTTCAGTAATTCAATGGTGTGCCATTAACATTGACATAATTAAATAAAGTGTTTCTAGTTTCATGAGTTTTTTTATGAATGTCTGAGATACCCTGAGTGGGGGGATGATGTTAATGAGATTTTCTCACCCCTTGCTGACATTTTATATTTATTAACAGGAACAAATATATAATATTTGAACAAAAGTAAGCAACATGACATTTTGAGGTAGTTTTGATGAATAGTGGGTCAAGTTCTGGACTAGTTTTTCTATTACCATTAGTATGACAAACATACCATCTTGTGCTCCCTAATGATGGGCACTCATATCTGAAAGCTTGATGGAATAAACCAATTGCATTTGGATGAAAAAAGTAAACAATGCTAATGAATATGTAATCCTTTTTATTTTCATCATAAATAATCTTTTGTTTTAATTTCTAAAAATACTACTAAGTAAAATATATCATTGAGATTACTGCAGCTAAATTTTTCACTAAAATACACATTGTGCTAATATTTAAAATACATCATCCAAAGCATGCAGTGACAATACAGCACTAACATTTCACAAACTAATTGGAAAATCTTTGGTTCCATCCATTATACAAACATGAAAAGTGAAGGGGAAATGGGAAAAGAAAGAAACTCAATAGTTGGCTTAATATTTTAGTCAAATAACTCCCCACTGTTCCTACCAGCAGAGATGCAGGTACATGTGCAGGTACATTGTAACTCTGATCAAGCAGACAGTTTTGTAACTATCCTATCCTTCTGGCTTTTGTATTTATTATGTGTTTATGATCTAGCTTATATAATATTCTTTTTCTTTACCCAGTATAAATGAGTTTTCATTGGCAACTGATTGAAAGGCTTCCCTACACCACTGAAATTGTCAAACAGTAACTTCTGACATGCTTTTTGGACTTCTTCCCTCTCAGTGTTATTACAGTGTTGAAAAGCCCCATATGACATGAACATTTTGACTGTGTCACCTTCGGTCATAACATCAGAGTGGAGAGTAAATTCCTTATGGACATCTTCAAATTGATCAATACTCAAGATATTCTTTTGCCAGTCAGTCTGGATGCCATTTTTGTTGAAGGTTAAGTTGACACCAACTCTTTGATAAAATTTGGCAGACAGGTCATACATTATTTGTGCCCATGGAGCCTCCTGCAGGTCAACATAATTGCACACAAATGCAAGAACTCCACCAGGAATCAATACTCTGCAAATCTCGGTCAAACTTTCCATATTGGATAGATAGTGAAGGGTATTTGCAGCTACAACAGCATCAAAACTACAATCAGGAAATGCTGGAAAGAAGAAAATAACATATATGAGGAAAAAGGACTTCTTCAAGCAATTCAAATATAGCAAATACATTAAGCTACAGAAGTCCTTTTTCCTCATTCATTATAAATCCAAGCATGGTAATAACATATCAAAATCTCTTTATTCATAACAATTGTATGTTGCTTACTTAATAATTGAGAAGAGGAGGTAAAAATAAAATTGTTTGCCCACTTACGGATCTTGTCTCCTTTGCAGCAAATGAGTTTCAAATCGGGAAAATTTTTCTTGAACACATGACCCATAGACTCTAAAGGTTCACTTGGTACCACTTTGATGTCCATACCTTTGATGGCTTCAACAAGAACCTTGGTAAACTGTCCTGTTCCCGCACCAAGCTCTAAAATTGTCTTTGTTTTATTGTTGTTTTCATGAGGTTCCTTGTGTATTTCAGTGGGTTCCATTATTTTTGAGAGAAACAGCTTAGCACACTCTAAGGTATAGCCTTTCCTAGCTTCATCATAGTTCTCAGCATTAGCAAATGACTTTGATGCCACATCCATTTTAAACAAAAGACCTGTATAATTAGAAATCCGAATCCGAATCAGATGGGTGTTTGAGATAAACTAAACACAGGAAGACCAAGGAAAACTGAAAACAATTATGTCCATATTTACAAAATACTTAAACTAAATTTGCACAAAATGAAATTCAATTGATAAGGAAACTGAAGCCAGTACGTTAAGATCATGCTAATGATAAAATCGTTTGGTGCGTGCACGTGATGTTGCGACGGCTGGTTGCCTGTGGAGTCACGGATAACTAGCCAAACAAATTTGTTTTATCACGCAATAAACAGATGATATATGAAACGAGGATTTTAAGTTCTGTGACAAAACACATCTTACCGTTTACATATAAGACTTCTCTGGGTGGCGAACGAAATTTTGGTTCTCCAGAATGTCGCTCAGTACGCTCAGTACAGAATAGTGCAGAAGCACCTTAGCAACCTAGTCCTTACTCATATAAACTTTACACAGGTAATCCAATGGAAATGACTCCTCGGCCAGCCAGGTGGCATGAACCACGTGTGGCATCCGGGAGGTCGGTCTTTTCGCTTCTTGGGCTTTCTATGGTCTTTAGTTGAGCGACCCATATATATCGATAAAAAGGAGCGAAAACTACGACTTATTGATCAAGCTAATTACGACTATAGCTTACCTTTATTTTTCCATTTTTTACATTTAATTTGTGGACTAATTCACAAAAATGTGTACTTTTTCCTCACTTTTTTCCCCCCATTTACTTACAAAATTGCATTAATTAGAAGACAAAGAACAGGGTCCCCCTATACCTTTTGCGTGAAACGTGAATGGCTGATATAATTTCACGTGAAGCGTGATTTTATAGTCTAAAATCTTTTTGCATCCACGTGAAAGCAACTTTTTAAATCATCCGTGATGCGTGAAAAGACCAAATATTTTTACGTGATTTCATTTTGAAAGAACCTAGACCTGCAGGTAACACATACATATTTTCTAGTTTTATAAAATACTTGAGATATATATAACGCGCGCGCTGATTGGCTGGCTACCATGTTTATATCAGAGGACAGAGACATGGCTTGCTCAAAAAACGTCGAAAATATTTTATAAAAGCAATATAAAACGATCGCTTATGTCTCTGTTCTGTGATATAAACACTCTGGAAGATGTAGAGCACTCGAAAAGCACTGAGAGAAACACTAGTACTCGGCTACGCCTCGTGTTCCTAAGCTTGCTTTTCTCTTGCTCTACATCTTCCATCGTGTTTATATCACAGTACAGAGACAAGCGCACGCGTTTTATATTGCTTAAGGACGTTCGCGGGCATTGTTCACGCGCACTTTTACTGCGCACGCTAGCGCGCGCTACCTCGATAAATTCAAGATGGCGGCCTAAAAGAAATTTTTTCCGTAACGACTTTTTCGATATTTTTTTAATGGAAAGTATTCAAAAAAGAAAAAAAAAATGTAAAAAAATGTAATTTTACCGAGGAAAAAAAAATCGTTCAGGTTGAAAAACTGCAGAAAAAAGGATGGAAAAGATTCTACTGGGCCCAGTCTCCTCTCGGTATTCAAGATGGCGGCCAATTTTTGAATCGATTTTGAACTTTACGGCTCAATATCTCGGAAACGAATACGGTGACCCCCACTTTTTATTTCAATGTTTGACAAAGAATTACATAGGCTGTTAAAATTCTAAATTTGAGAAAAATATTATGGTAAAATCATATTAAAAACACGGATTTTCGTGACAACTTTGAGCTAAGTCGCGGCAAAAGCGTCGCTCATGACTGCCAATTCGAATTAAAAAACAATTGCTGGGTTGCATCCATACCTTTGGGAATCCAAAGACAATGAAGCGGTAGCCATGTTGGATGAACAAACAATAAACACTAATGAGAAATCTTTTGTTGAAGTTCATCCAAGATGGCTGCCGTGACGTCACATGCAACCCAAGAATAGTTATTTGTTAAGTATTTACAAATATTTTCACATACTATTATTCCATGGGTTATCAAGTGGTCGTGTAAATAAACATTGAGCAATCCATTTAGTTTTTCCACAATAAAACTACTTCTATGCTCGACTCATATAGATTGGCGCGCAAGCGTTCTTCTACGAGAAAGTGGGTGCACTTTGATGTCACCTCACTCCTCAACGAATACGGTGACCCCCATTTTTTATTTGCTATTTGATCTTCTATGATGACATTATCTCACCATGCGAAGTATGAAGGAAAAAACATGGTAAACTTTTTTTCCCGCGAACGTCATTTTCCAGAAATCATTAATTACAAGATTCTACCATATGCGCGAGCTCCGCGGCGCACACGGCGAAATTTTAAGTTTTCAAGATGGCGGCCATTTAGATGAAAAACAATTTTTGAAATGTAAAATGCTCAAAATTACGACAAATAACTCTGAAAACGTCAAAAGAGGACTAGAAACACTGAAATAGAGCTTTTGGGGAAACAGTGAAAGAGATATCGGCTTTTTCATTACTTTATCGTCTAAACTCGCCCTAGTCCTCCCTCTGTCAAAGCCTATTTCGAGGACAAAATTAAATTCGTACTTTAGCGAGCTGTAGCGCGAAAACGAACACGGTGACCTATCGATTTTATTTTATCAAATCTACAAGAGTAAGGTAACCTATCAGATATTTCAATTTTAACAAAAATCTATGTTCAGTTTTCGAGATATTCTCAAATACTTACCGTAGAAAGCTGTTTTCAAGCTAATATCAGGGTATGTACTGGTGTCGAAATATCTCTAATTTTTTTCGACACTTAAATTTTCTTGGAAACTTTTGAGATTTTACTTTTTGTTTGATGTGTAAAAGATAAAATGACTTCAACATTTCAGTGTTTACAATGACGTGATGTAAATGACGAGTACCATTTGTTCGATTTTCCGTTTTCGAAAATTGCTGGCGCACGGCCTCAAAAATCACTGCCATCTAGCATAAAATCAAACACGGTACGTGATCCCCCTTTTTTATTTGATTTTTGGAATTAGTAAAGCTTAGTTAGTAACTGTACGAAATTTCCTTAAAAATCTATGTTTGGTTTTATTTCTACGGAATTACCTAGCTTAAGCTAAAATGCTCTTTGTTTATATACAGGATAATGGAAATTTTTAAGGGTCGTTATTAGTTGTGTTCAATTAATTTCAATTAATCGGCTGAATATCATGCAGGTCCTCTGAGTGGGGAGGGGTGAAGGAAAATACAGCACATCCTTTCCCTTCCCCACCTCCCAAGTTCCCTCCCCTTCCCTACTCCCAAGAGGGGCTGATACTCGAGAATCGATGCATTAATGTACGATGATATGTTCAAACTTCATCAAAGTGAAGCGCCTATCAGTATACTGGTTAGCGCGCGCGGTATTCAAAGTTGTCAAAAAGATGTCAAAAAGTAATCAAAACTTTTGTGGTAGTGGCACGGTTCGAAGCGCAGCACAGCTGCAAGTCAATCGATGTCTGCCTAGAATATGATTTCTCATGAAGTTAAGTACTTTCTCACATACATGGCATTGACCATTTTGGATTTTAACATATTATTACGTACATCGATAGATGTTTTTAGTAGTATGCTCATAAGCAGCAGTCATTACGAAAAGTACGTGATGTATGTATAGTAATCCCGCGATGAGCTAAAAAGAATTTTGATCATAGTTCGCAAGTAAACTCCTGATCACTCTTTACCATTATTACGTTTTGACTCATATCTTGTCAGTTTGACTCACACTTTGTCAGACTCAAGCATGTTAAGGCCTGGGTCATTGGGCCGAACTAAATAACCTAAAATTGCAATATCTCTACCAATATTAATTGTACTTAGATATAATTTTGGCCCATAGTCATAATCAGGTTCCTTAACATTTTTATTTGTGTATGGTCAGAATTCGGAGGTCACGTGACCTATAGGATGAAAAAATATTAATTTGAAAATGGGCCGGTGAAAATGCATTTAATGAAGACTGTTTTTGATGTGTAACTGTTAAGGACATCTAGATAAGTTAGAAACTGCCTGGAATGGATGACTTCATTTAAACGGTGAGGAGTAAGATGCAAATTTGTAAATACCTGGTTTGGTCACGTGACCTCTTTTACCAAATATCTCCTTAACAATCAATGATGGACCACCATTCCAGGCAGATTTTGAAAGACAACCCCAAAAGTCATAAATTGACATCTCATTCATTATTTCACTTTACGTCTCTATACGGCCCATTTTCCATTGAATTTTTGTCATTTTCTATATTACGTAGATGGTCACGTGACCAAGCGTTCCCCATTTTGTCAATGAGAATTTTTCAAAATCGACCAATTCTAACACGTCTCCAAGTTAGAAAGCGAAATGTTCAATATTTCTCTTGAAATGTAAAAAAATACCATTTTATGCTAAATAAAGGCCTGACCCAGGCCTTAACATGCTTGAGGATACTGTATCTTATAGTCTCCTTAGCAGCCTTTTTTTGTGTCGTGACGTGACGACACAAAAAAAGGCTGCTAAGGAGACTATGTATCTTATTGCTGGCTTTATTGCCTGGGCTTCCAGTTTGCAACCAATGCAAGCATTGCATGTAAGGCTGAATTCCGCTTTCATTTTACCAAAGTGAACAATATCTGCCATAATTTGAAATGCATACTGAAGGATACTACTCACGTACCACACACGAAGAGCGTGTTCATTTCTAATTATTGTTGAATCTAATGACATTTTAACCCCAACTAAAGTCTTAAATTGAATATTTGAAATGATTGCAAAAACTAGGGTGGTAAAACAAGCACGTACGTAATATACTGAATTCTTTATCCTTTTCTTTCGGAAACAACTGGGCCCGGTTGTTCGAAAGTGGCGGATTAGCTAGCGTTAACCAAGGATTAATTCCGAATGTTTTCTTTAGAGTTAACTATAGTGAACGCACTCCCTATTGGCTAAAAACCCGGGTGCTTCATTTTGATTGGTTATTGTACTCTCCGTCGTGGAAAAAAAAATTCTTTCGTTACATGAGTGCCATACACTCTCTTCAGTTACATCCCGACTGCAGCTCGCAACAAGTTATAAAGATCCTTGATCAAGTGAAATGGTTTGGACGAGTTTGAAGACTGCAGGATTCCTTGTATTGGGTAAGAAGCTGTTTTTATGCACCAAACGACATCACCCTTGAATTCCGAACGGAATATATTTTACCCGGCTGTGTTTGAACCGACTAACATAAGATAGATTTTTAGAATCGTGTAAAATTGGTAGTGTGAGCGATTTTGTTGAAAGGGAATATTTTCTGAGTAATTATAACAGAAATGACCAGATTACTTCAAAACCATTCACTAAGGATCAAAACTTTGTTGAAAATAAAAATTATAAAAAACAACAACAAACAAACAAAGATGTATTTGATATTCTGATATTTGGTTGGATGAAACTCCGGAAATCAAACCACAATCAACAAAATCGAAAACCTTAAGGAGTTTTATTTATTTTTTCTATAGTGTAGAAATGCAAGCGAGATTAATTGACCACCGAAACGTACCCTGAGAAGCCCGGAAGTTGTAGTGAACCTTGTTAACATCTCGTGTACTCGATACCGGCGCGTAGCACTGAGATAGAATGAAGTGGAACTTTGAATAAAAGATGCAGTGCTAGAGGAGAAATGTGCGACGTTGTTTTCATATTATGACGTATTCTTCTATTGGAGAACAAACACAAGAAAAATGAACCATGTGTATTTGTTTATTATGCACGATATTTTCCGACGTATTCTAAAAACAACCAATCAGAACACCCATAAGAGTCTGTGACGTCATCTGTGCTTGTGTGCTGTCATCATACACGGTTCTCGGCCAATCAGTGCGCGTGTAATACACCAATAGGACATATATACTAGAACTACCAAAATGCTATGCCCAATTTCTTTTGGAACTAAGTAATTATTACCAATTGTTCCACTATTCTCAAAGATGCGGAATAAAAATTTGAATAAGAAAGAGCAATCATGAAGAATTCTGGTAGTTGTAGTAAAATGACGCCATCGTACAAATTCCCTATTGTTATAGAAATTGATCTTCATATATCAATATCATTTTTTACAGTTGCCATGGTAACCGTTGTCCAAAAGACTTCCGCCTCCATTTGTTCATTGAAGCACGACAACCTGACTGCATCCAACGGAAGTCTGAAGAGTCCTAATTACCCCAGCCATTATCCACACAACACAACAAAAGTCTGGAGAATCATGGCACCAAAAGGCGAAAAAATCATCTTGCAATTTCACACTTTCATACTAGAGTCTCATTCAGCCCAATGTAAAGTAAAGTGCGGTTGTGACTACGTTAAAGTTCGTAACAGGTGCAGCGACAAGACTCCAGTACACACTCTGTGTGGATCTCTTAAGCCTTTGATTATCACATCTGCTGATAATGAGCTGTGGGTAGAGTTTCGATCTGATCATTCAATCAACAGTACTGGATTTTTAGCTTTATACACAAGAGGTGAGTTGGCATTTTTCTCCTCAAATGAATTCAAATAAAGCAGGGATTCAAGCAAATAGATGAATGAATGAATGAACACATGACTGAATTAGTAGTGTGCGTGGCAACCAAATGTGAGGCAAGCTAATGAATTAGTTGAAGAATAAATGATAAGTAATGAATAAATGATTAAATTCAGTTCTGTCAGTTCAATATCGATTATTAAAGACCCTCCATTAAATACTCTTTTCTTCGTTTTGGCCACAGGAAGCCCAGCTTGGTGGATTTTATGACACCTTGGTAATCCTTAACAATCCTTAATTACATTCCCAGTGAGTTAGAGTTAGGGATTAGAAAAATTGTGTGATGTAATAGCCAACAAGTTGGGCTTCCTGTGGTCACAACGTCTTCTTGAGGAAAGATAGGAGGGATATTTTTTCTAGAATTCAGAAGTTAAAATGAATAAATATCTACAGACAGAAGAAAAAGAGATTAACAAGAGGACAATCAAACACCTAATAAACATTTAAATATGTGTTTTTGGATAAATCTATTGTGAATACTTAAAAAATGAGCTAGATATAAGCTGGACATCTCCTATCGCTCATGACTCAATGAGCTGCAAGCAATGTACGGCGAAAAGTGAGGCAACGCAAAGCACCAAGAAAGCACAGGACAGAACAGATCAGGGCAGAACAAGTTAGCAGGTCAAGTTAAAGCAGACCAGGGCGAGCTAGGTCGAGCTATATAGAGCAGAGCAGGGCAAGCTAGAGCAGAGCAGGGCAAGTTAGAGCAGAGCAGGACATGGTCAGAGCAGAGCAGTGCAAAGTAAAGCAGAGCAGACTGAGAAAAGTAGAACAGAACAGAGAAGAACAGAGTAGGACAGTATAAGCAAGGGAAGCAAGGGTGGCCGAGCGGTGAGAGCGCCGGTCTGTCACCACTGTGGTCCCTCGTTCGATCCCCGGACGGGGCATCACATGTGGCTTGAGTTTCTTGTTCGTTCTCTCCCTTGCTTCGAGGGTTTTTTTCTCCGGGTTCTCCGGTTTTTCCTCCCTCAGTAAAAACGAACTAGTTTCGATCTAAGCTGTGCTGCGTAATCAGACACATGGTCGTATGGTGGCTGCTACGTGTATGTTGTATGTAAATGTGTGATTGTTCATTTGTCTCGTAATGAAAGCGACCTTGTAAACCTTCGACTCGATCACGTTGAGCTGCGCCCTTCGCAGGGTGATAAACTACTCCTAATTTATTTATTTATTTATTTATTCATTCATTCATTCATTCATTCATCATTCATTCATTCATTTGAGTGTTAATCCAGAACGAAAATTTGGATTAAAACTCGCACGAAGGTCTAGTTTTTGGCGCTTTTTGCCATTATTGCTCGTCATTGAAAAAAATCTTCTCTTAATACATTTCCGTCCACCATATAGCTTCCATGTCCTGTCTACATCCATCAGACGTACCCAGTAAGAGTGACTACTGTTTACAAAATCACCAAGTAAAATGCTGTGACAGAAACTACGTGGACTGCAGATACAACAAACTGCTGACATTTCCCTATGGTACAATTACAACCCCACGGTACCCCTTGGATTACCCTCCTAACACCAACTACAGATGGAGGATCACAGTACCTCAAGGCTACGTGGTGCAAATCAATTTCACGAAATTTGAATTAGGGGGCCGTCGTGGCAGCTGTGCCAATTGTTCTTGTGATAAAATGACAGTATCGTATGGACCTTGTGACTATTATGGAGGATTCTACGCTTGTGGTCGTCGTTCATCTTTAAGTTACATTTCTAAGGGTCGACACCTTTTTGTAACTTTCAAGTCTAATAACGATAGTTCTACCTCAACTGGATTTATAGCTGATTATCGAATAGGTTTGTATCAATACCTTGAGTTCATCTTAAGATAAAAAGAAAAAGAAAAGGAAAAAAAGGAAAACAATGTAAGACAGGTGAAGTGTAATTAATGTCTTGGGGAGGGGAGAAGGAGGAGAGGAGACTTAAGTACGTTAAGCTAGGCCTGGTTCAAGACACCACTACTGAAATTCAAGTCTATTTTTATTGTTCACAGGGATTCTTTGCTATGTTTTTCCGAATTTGGCATAGATTTGTGTTCAGAAGCTTTGATAATTTAGTTCTAGAAAACTAGATTTTTTGCAAATGCTACACTGTTATAATTAAGGACAACTGTCGAAAAAGATAGTGTTGTCTATAGTTGTCCCATAATTTTAGTTTTCAAGACTATTGAGAAAACGTTTTCTGATACAATGGTCACGTGAGCTGTTTTCATGAGTTTCTCTCTTAATAACAATGAACGACAACTTTGTAAAACGCAGTTATGTAGAGTTCTATCATTGAAAAATATACACAACTATTTGTTCACATTCCTGCTAAACTAGCGACCGCATTTTAAGTTGAAGTTTTAAAAACTGCTGTGACGTGGTGAATCATGTGATGACTTTTTTGGTCTTTCCTTTACTTAAATGAATAAAGGACGTAAAACTCGTTTGCTGTACAAAGTTTTGTCATGATAAATAAATAAATATAAATAAACTCTTTATTTATAGACGGAGCCAATTTAGCTTTCGCTGGTAGACAAAACTCAGGGGCGGATCCAGAATAATCTTCTGGAGGGGGTGCACCGTCTTTAAAAGGGTGTGCACTATCATATAAATGTGAAACTGCTGTGAGGACATTTTTGAAAATATTGAGAAAAAGGACTAAAGTCGTCTCAAGAGGGGGTGCGCCCCAACTGCAACCCTCCCCTAAATCCGCTACTGCAACTTCTCATACAACGGGGACCTCGTTTGCTATTAGTCGTTGTACTTAATACCGTACCGATTATATTATGATTGAAATACTTCAATTTCTATTTATTTAAATATTATAATTTTTTGGAAGCCTGCAATCTAAAGTCTAAAGGGTTCTTTTATTCACGTTTTCTGACTATCCATACATCTTTCTTTTTCTACAGCACTACCATGCAAAGGCCTAAAACCGTACTCTTGTGTAATCAATGGCAACCCATCTTGTTGTTCCGGTGTTGAAGCAGCTGTTCCTTGCACCGACAGCCGCTCCTTACAGAGAAGCCATTGTAAAATTGGTCAGTTTTGCTGTATCGTCAATGGTAATGCTACATGTTGTGGACCCGAGGTCGTTAAATGCAAGGACAAATTTTCCTTGCAGAGAAGTCATTGCAACCCAGGCAAAGTATGTTGTGTCCAGAAAGGAATCCCAGGATGCTGTAACCCTCAAGACGCAGCTGTAAAATGCACAGATAGGTTCGTCGAGAAAAGAAGCCACTGCAAGAAAGGGAAAGTGTGTTGTATCGTGAATGGCGCAGCTGAGTGTTGCTCACCTTCAGATGCATTTGTTCGTTGTATTGACAGCGGTTCAACATATAGAAGCCACTGTCCAGTTCAAAAGAAATGTTGCACTGTGGATACCACCAAGGCCTGGTGCTGCAGTGGAACGAAGCTGAACTCATGGTAGGTCGCAATCAACACATTACAGTTCAGTATATTACCCAAACCAGTTAACAGCTTTTGGACAAAATTCTGACCCCATGTATATGTGAAAGGGGGAAAGGAAGTGTATTAAACGATCTCCGACCGTCTGATAATCGGGCCACACAAATACATATATTGGGTGCGTTATGGGTCGAATGCTTTCTTAGGGTTTTCTCGTAATTATTAAGATATCACCAGAAACTCACAGCAATATGTTACAAAGATACATTTCTATCAATCACAATATAGATGCTAACGCACGATAATATGACAGCAACCATATTGGGTAGCCGAACAAAACAAGGCCTACTCCGGGCCATATAGTCGCCGTAACCTGAGCAGCTTAAGGCGACTAAGGGCGACTTAGGAGATTAAAGCAAATTTGTCCAAAAAGTCGATGGGATTTAAGGCGACTTTTTGCGATTTAAGCCGACTCAGTTTGACCGGTTAATTTAAGGCGATTTTGTGCGACTTGAGGCGACTTTAGGGCCTGAGTAGGCCTAGGGCTCGAGGGTTTCAGAGGGGTACTTGAGTCATGCATGGCGATTTAACTATAAGGCAAAAATTGGCCAAAAAATCCATGGGGCTTAAGGCGACTTAGTGCGATTTACGGCGTCTTTGCGCGATATAAGGCGACTTTTTAGGGCCCGATGTAGGCCTAATAGAGCATGTTTATCCTGACAAGTCTGACAACTGTGCTGGATTGTTTGTTAGCTAATTGATGTTATTGTTCTTACCATCCAATATGGCTGATTTTCATAACTTTTTCAAATCCCTACATGCATGTACATGTATATGAATGATATTTGAAAATATATTCAATCTATTACAGGCCACAGCTGATGATCGCCATGTTCGCTGTGATGGTGTTAACTAACATCCCAATGGACTTAGAATAACTGAGGCAGAAAAGACCCTAACTGGCTTCTAAACGTACTTTGAATTCGAGCTCGTTATGGACTCCTCTCATTGACTGGTTTTTCATTACCGTAACCGTAACCGTGATCGTACCGTATCTATATACCGTAGGTTTTCATTCATGTGATGCAATAGAGCAAGTGAAGCTAAGTTGGTTAGTACGCGACTTTTTAAGCGAGAGGTCCCGAGGTCGATCGATCTCTAGTCACCTCACACTTGTTCCGACGGTGATGGTGGTCAGCCTCCTAGAAGGGGCATCAAGTGTCGTACAAAGCAGGGGGCATAGCCAACTGGTTCGCCTCTTGCCAGTTGGGATTCATATTTGAGGACCATTATGTAAACTACTGGGTCACCGGTAATAATGCTTATGCCCTCATTAAATATATTTTGTTGTTGTTGTTGTTGTTGTTGTTTTTCAATTAAATCCTAAATTACAGTTGAGGAAACGGGCGGGTACCCTGCTCTTTATACCTAATATTTGCAACAAATGAAATAGAACTCACTGTTAATCCCTCCCCCAGGAATTTGGATTATGTACGGCACCGGGACCCAGCCCTGGCTCTTCAACTGTATTTGTTTGTTAATATGACAAGTATAGGCTTAGTTTTGGAGGAGGGTCAGTCAATCAACTTCCAAGGGTAATCCCAATTTTAGGCTAAGTTTAAGGCATGTAAAATTAATAAGGAACGGTTCACCCTAGCTCCGCTATATATATAGGAGGGTTAACTTCAGTAGGACTAAGTTTCTTTGTATAATAGAACTATATAAAAACTCACGGAACGAATATATATATACGCATGAAAATAAAATCAGCTACTCAGTGCTTTAGGATCGGCCAATCATGTGACTGAATGGGACCAACCGGACATGCAAACCAAAGCTAGAGAAGATCGAGAGGTTAAAATAAGCGAAGAGCAAAGTGATATTTCTTGAACAAAACCCGTCAGTACATGATTTCATGTCATTGCTGCAGGACGAAATCAAGGTTTTCAAATAATTTTTCATGCAATTCCCCTCTCCGGTCCCCCTCTCAATGTTGAAGCCGAATGGAATGGCTGTTCAGTTTGCAAGTACATTCACAAACATTACAACATTGTATGGGGAGGGAGAGGGGGTGGGAAGAAGTATCCTGAGCAACAAAAAAGAGAAGATCCTAAAACGCCGAATTAAATTAGTCCTAACAGTTATGTCCGAGATTGTAGTTTTATCGCAGGCCAAAAGAGAGTTGCGTTGATAGTTACGAATTAGAGAGTTTCGAGAGTCTGACATCTCACAGGCAACTTGTAATTTTCTGCTTTCATCGGCGCACGTCACATTGCATTGTTATAGGTCCTTGAAACTTTATATGCTTAAAAAATCGGAATATTAAATTTCGACGGCATCCGAAAATGCTTTTTTCAACTATAATGTTTTCCGGCCTTACCGAATTTCTTTAATTTCAGAAAAATTGCCGAAAACATATCCCGAAATAATTAATTTTTCCCCTATAGTCATACAGCTTAATAAAATTAAAGTATATGAAAAAAGCGATGAATAAATATAAAGGAAACAAATTATAAGGAAACTAGAGATTGAAATAACAAAATTTTGTGTGTTATATAGACAAGCTGAGATCTTATTATATGAACAGGACAGGCCTGGTTAAGCGGGCTGACTTCTTTTATTTGTAACCCCAAGGGAAAAGAATTTACACGAAAGAAGTCAGCCCGCTTAACCGGGCTAACCCTCTTCATATAATCAGGCCCTAAGGGCCTGTTTACATGGAGGTAGGGTCACCCTCTTAGGAGGGTCAACCTACTTGTAGGATGACCCTCTATTGTTTTTCGTGGTTGTGTTTACATGTCAGGTAGGGTCACCCTAGGGCTAGGGTTACCCTATCGACTAGGTACGTAGAGTGACTCTCCTTTGAGGGCAGGAGCCCATTACTAGGAGCGTACAACTAGGACCCTGATCTCGAGTGATCCTTTTCCCAGACTGGTTATTTTTAGATTCATATTTCCCACGTAAAATTAAGTGTTTTCGAAGAGGTCCACAAAGGTATGATTCAATATGGTGGCTTCAGACGGAGATGCGGTCGTTTTTTACTCGCTTATATCTGTCGTTCCTCGTTTTCCGATTCCTTTTTACTCCCTATCCATCATTACTTAGTGTATTTACCCATGAAACACTGCAGTCGTGTTGCAGGATGCATACAATTTATAGGTACTTGTAGCCTAGTGCTGAAGCTGAAGTCGGCGATCAGTAAAGATATGGAATCAAAAATTTTATCGAGGTCGAACAGTTCGAACACAAACAAACACGTCTATGACGTCACCAGAGAATCGCACGCTGATTGGCTATACGGTAGCATTCTTTGTCTGCATATCCGTTCTAAATATAGCTAGTCTGTGAAAACGATTACTCTAAAGCGATGTATGTGAGTTGTACGCTCCTAGTAATGGGCTCCTGTTGAGGGCCAGCTTTTTGTTTACTTAAGGACGGTGGCCCATAATGGCGAACCATTTTTTTTCAGTTATTTTATATTTACTTTGTAGAATGGGTAAAGGTCTTTTAATTCACGAAAAAAAAATTGGGGGTATCCATGCATTTTACGGAGATAATCAATAGTAAACATGGCCAATAACCGCTGACCAGCGATTTTTTAAATCTTTAATATAATTTCATTTTCTCCAATGTTATTTCATAAAGAAGTACAGCGAAAGTAATAAAAACATCTTAAGACTGAATCCTTCAAAATGAAAGCAAAAAACGTTATTACTGTAAATACTAGTACGTATTTTTTTCGATTTTTTGGCCTGTTTTTAATTCTCAGGAAACCGGATGTCAAACTCTATTTCGGAGAAAATTATATGGCGAATCATTTTTTTTGGCGTGATTTTTTGAATACATATAGCTTAGTTAATCTAAAACCAAATAAGAAAATAAAATTGTGGGGTATCCATGCGATTTAAAAAGTTATTTGCTGAGAAAAGCTCGAAATCGTATTAAAATTTGCCTAAATAACCATGAAATCCCCACCCCTCCCTAGAGAGCGGCAAGGAATACAATGCATTATGGGACATTTCCAAGATGGCGGCCAATCGGCCAAACGGTATTCTTTATTTCCGGTCGTAAAAAGAGCCGTTTTTCATGCGCTTTTAAATATCTAGAATGGATTCAACTTTAGAATATGAGAAACCATGTATTTTTCTTCTCAAAATCAGAATTTTCTTCTAAAAACTCGTAAAACTATGTTGTTTTCACGATGGTTTTTGTGCGAAATACGATCTTCGAAAAAACGTTTGTTATTCAAATTTGTGTGACGTCGCGCGCGCGCTTGTTGAGTCAAATGCGCAGAACACAGTGCGCGCTGGAAATATGGGCCACCGTCCTTAAGCCATAAAAACGCTCAAGGTGGGGTGACCCTACCCGAATTACATACATCAAGTGATGTCAAAATGACGGCCTTGATAATGTCTTTGGCATCGGTAATAATAGGCCACAGCACTGAAAAACCGCAGCCAAGGATGCTAACGAGAGGAAAACTGAATGTAGCGCCAAAAGAGAACGCTTTCCTGCCATTTTGTTGTTTACAAAACTTATCGACCGAGCCATGGCGCTAGCCCTTCCCCCGGGGTGAGCCTTGTTTGTCGAGTTTGCATGTAAAGGAGGGCTATGTCCAGGGTCCCTTATACCTTTTGCGTGAAACGTGAATAGCTGATTGGTCCTGATTATTTTGACGTGAAACGTGATTCAATGTCTAAGATCTTTTTGCGTCCACGTGAAAGCAACTTTTGATTTTTTTGTGAACGTGAAAGAGATTTTTGAATTATCCGTGACGCGTGAAAAGACCAAATATTTTTGCGTGATTTCATTTTGTCAATGGGTATGGGGGACCTTGTATGTTTTGACCCTTCCAATAGGGTGACCCTCCTAGGAGGGTGACCCTATCTCCATGTAAACAGGCCCTTAGTTGCATGTGTGTTTGGTTTGGTTCGACCCACTCCTGGAAGACTCTTAGTGCCAAAGAACCGAAACTCGGGAAGCTTTCTTCCCGGCTGCACTCCAGACAATAGAATAGATAAAATGCTTAAGTGTTTACTTCACAACTGGGTCAGTTCTTGCTATATATATGAGGTTTACAGCGTCTTTCAAGATTACGCAACCACGACAAATTTGGCGTCAGTCCAAAACATGCGTTTTGGCTACACAGAGGAAACAAGAAGTTCTTCATTTACAAGAAATGATTAATACTATCTTAATATCAATTTACTCGGCAGCCAAAAGGAAAAGGAAACAATCGTGCATCTAAAAATAGTCATTTCACATATAAATTCACGGAGCCTGATTCGTCATATCGATGAATTAAGGCTTGCACTTAAAGACCAAGTATCATCGTTTGTCGCTGTCAGTGAGACATGGTTCGATTCTACAGTGGATAATCTAGAGATATCGGTTGCAGGATATTAAATAGAAAGACTTGACAGAAATCGCCATGGAGGGAGAGTATGTTTGTATATAGATGAAGGAATTAGATGCAAGAGACGGAAGAAGAAACCTTGAGGTTAATGGACTGGAAACGATATGGATTGATACACAGATTGATGGTATAAAAATCTTTCTTGGATGTATATATCGACCTCTTAATAATAACTTAGAACTGTTCAACACTTTGGATAATACTACAACAAGTTACAAGATTAGGAAGGGAGGTGGTCATGGTAGGTGATTTCAATTGTGATGCCTTGAAAAATCATCTTTAAAACAGACACCAAGGTTAAATGAATATCTTATTGGAAACCATCTAAAACAATTTATTGAGAAACCTACCAGGACAAATGAAATATATAGCTCACTGATTGATTTGGCATCAATTCATTTAGTAATCATTACCCTAGTATGGTGTATTTATTTAAAGGATCATCAGATAGAACTGAGAAATTAAAGCACAACTGATGAATATCAACAAGGAATGTGAACAAAATAAGAGCAAAAAAATTCACTGATGAGTTGAATTCATGGAAGCAAGGTTTTACTTATAATTTAATGATTGTTAGTCAGGAGGGAGCTGAGGAGGTAAATAAACACTGGAACAATGTTTTAAGTACCATGAAGGAGAAAATGGATAAACATTTTCCATTATAACTACCAAGCGAGCTAGTAAGACACAACCACGGTTAAATTCTGATATTCTAACATTGATGTGGAAAAGATTCTTAAAAACGAGCAGTAACATCAGGGGATAGCATTTTGTGGGTTTTGTATTACAAGATATTGAGAAATGAATGTACTCGTAAACAAATTAGATAACAAAGGAAACGCTACTTTAAAATGCAGCACCATGGAAATGGTTCGAAATTACCATCAGCATTTTGGGAAATTATCCACATCGTACTTCCAGGGAAGGCGGAGTAAAAAACAAGCAAGGATAGAGGAAGAAAATTGAAATTTATAATTTTCAGATAACTGCATGAAGATGTGGTTATCTCTATTTCTATGAATGAATATTATACGTCAATAACATCTCACGTATTCTCAAACAATAAAATTCAAAACCCGAAAGCAAACGCTCCCGTCCTCGCGTACGTCAAAAATAAAATTTTATTGTTTGAAAGCTTTGCGCGCGCGATGGCAAAGTTACTAAAAATAGCCTTAGCCGAACATCGCACAGACATCAATACTGAGTTTCGCTCTCTTAGTATTATGGTCTCTTGGTTTTGCGTGTATTTTTGGCTGTATGTTTTTTATTCTTTATTTATTACTTTCTTTAGAAACTCGCACACATTTTCTAAGGCAACAATCTTCATAATTTCAAAGAGCGGTTAATATTATGCTAACTGGCAACAGCCATTACGAAAAGTGATGTATGTATAGTAATCCCGCGATGAGCTAAAAAGAATTTTTGTCATAGTTTACAAGTAACTCCTGATCACTGTTTACCATTATTACGTTTTGACTCTTGTCAGTTTGACTGTCTTACTGCTAGCGGGCTTCATCATGATTGCTTGGACTTCCAGTTTACGACCAAAGTAAGCAGTGCAAGATTGAATTCCGCTTTCATGTGCCACTGAAAGTGATCAATATCTGCCATAATTTGAAATGCATATTCAACACACTCGAAGATCAGAGCGTGTTCATTTCTATTTATTGTTGAATCTAATGACATTTTAACCCCAACTGAAGTCTTGTTTTGAATATTTGAAATGATTACAAAAATTGGGTGGTAAAACAAGCATATACGTAGTACTGAATTCTTTTCAAATGTTTATTATTTTATTTTATTTTCTCAGAAACAATAACTAGTGAACGCACTCCCTATTGGCTAATTAACCAGGTGCTTGATTTTGATTGGTTATTTTACTGTCCGTCTTGGAAAAAAATCATTCTTACGTATATGAGTGCCATACGCTCTTTTCAGCATGTTCAGTTACTTCCTGACTGTAGCTACATTGTAGCAACAAGTAAAGATCCCGGCTTGCTGATCAGGTAAAATGGTTTTGACGAGTTTGAAGACTGCAGGATTCCTTGTATTGGGTAAGAAGCTGTTTTTATGCACCAAACGACATCATTTTTGAATTACGAATGGGATTTACCGGTGTTTGAACTAAGATAAGATGGAAGAATGGAAATCACGTATATTACAGAACATATATACTCACGTTTCGAGGCCTCGCCCTTCGTCAGAGTTAAAATGACTCGAAGTACTAGTACGAAGGCTCGAAACTGCTTCAATTTTACGGTGTTCACTGTCAGTCCATTCGTCTATTACTGATAACCCCAAATTTGAAATAACATCATTCTATCTGTAGTGAAATATTTGTTAAGAAATACTCGAATCCAGTTATGAAGAAATGACCGTGAAGCTGTATGTTTCTCAAGAAAAAAAATTGTTTAAAAAATGTTCAAAACCCAACACGGGTTCCGTATCTTTAATATTTGAGTTTTGATTTGGTATATATTTTATCAGTCAGGGTGAAAAAAAACCCTCCTTCACTTTGACGATATGTCTGGAGTACTATATTTAGTACATTTTTTATCAAGAAGCTCACCCAAATACGTAGCATGCCTCACTGATAGATACCTCAGTTTATAGTTTACCACACTATCCATTCTACATGTATTTTCGTAAGAAGAAGTCCAGCTGTTCTCTAGACAGCAAAGATCGAGATGGAATAATATACGAAAATAAACGCAGGAGATCGAGATAAAACAGACAAAAATAAATACATCACCAAGTAAACACTTAACGGCTCATTAATTATTCATGTACCGTATTCCTCGATCCTTCAATCCTTTCTTCCTTCCTTCTTTCTTTCCTTCCTTCCTTCCTCCTTCCTTCCTTCCTTCCTTCCTTCCTTCCTTCCTTCCTTCCTTCCTTCCTTCCTTCCTTCCTTCCTTCCTTCCTTCCTTCCTTCCTTCTTTCCTTCCTTCCTTCCTTCCTTCTTTCCTTCAAAAATCGGGATTTCTTTTCGAAAACCAAAGATATCGCAAAAGTCTTTTGTTTACCCAATTAAATATTTTCTAATTTACTACAATTCTTGACTTTAGTAAATTCTAAGTTACGGAAACGCATTTAGAATATAGACTTAATTTGCATGGGTTTTTTTAAAACTCGTTATTCTAAGACATACAAGTATGCAATTTTCCACTAAAAAGACATTTGTGTACAAACGTATTAAGAAAATCAATCTTATAAGAAAATGCCACAAAATTCGATATTAAATGTAAATACTTTCGCATTGCAAACTACTGTTGAAGCGTAACGGCGCTGATCAATGTTCTGGAATTTGATGAATCATTCCTTATAAGGCGCTGTTACAAACTTATATCTGAAAACTGTGTCGATCGCTGATGCGAGACGAATTCCATAAGGGGTGTTACACGCTGAAATTTCGTCCTGAAACTTGTTCAAGCTTCTGTTGCAGGAGTAGAAAGCGCGCAGTCCTACTTTTCGTGAAACAATCTCGTGAAACTGACCCGGGGATTTGGATCATAATTTTAGAAACGGGTAAATTAGTTGTGCACGTGAGCGATTTTTGTTGAAAGGAAATACTTTCTGAGTGTTAATTACAACAAAACTCGACCAAACTATTTCAGAATCATCCACTGTAGATCAAACGTTTGTTGTAAAAAATGGATGAAACTCCAAAAATCAAACCACAATGAATAAAACTTAAACCTTAACGAGTTTTATCAAAACCTATGGATCGAGTTAGCCTGCGTTGCGGCCCTCCAGGGGACTGCTACGCGGGCTAATATGGAGTAGAAATGCGAGCACGATTGATTGGCCGCCAAATCCAAAAATGTGCCCTGAGAATGCCCGGAAGTCGTCATCATCATCATCATCATCATCATCATCATCATTATCATCATCATCATTATTATTATTATACCGTAAATTTCCTATTAGTATTAAGTTTATGATTCAAGTAGCCAACTGTGAATTACCTACATGTAGTGAGATTCACAATTGTAGTTTCTAGGCAAAAATGTAATCAAGTTTCCATTATTTTTATTGTTATTAAGAATGCTTTGCCCACTTTCTTTTGGAAAGTAATTAGTGCCAATTGTTCCACCATTCTCAAGAAGGGATAAAAAATTGACTAAGAAATAAAAATCTTGAAGCATTCTAGTAGTTGTAGTAAAATGCGGCCATCATACAAACGTCCTATTGTTATAGAAATTGATTTTCATATATCAATATTTCTTTTCTTACAGTTGCCATGGTAACCGATGTTCAGAAGACTTCCGCCTTCATTTGTTTATTGAAGCCTGACATCCTGACCGCATCTAACGGAAGTCTGAAGAGTCCTAATCACCCCAGCCATTATCCACACAGCACAACAAAAGTCTGGAGAATCATGGCACCAAAAGGCGAAAAAATCACCTTGCAATTTCACACTTTCCTACTAGAGCCGTCTCATTCAGCATGTAGAGGAAGGTGCGGATGTGACTACGTTAAAGTTCGTAACAAGTGCAGCGACAAGACTCCAGTACACACTCTATGTGGATCTCTTAAGCCTGTGATTATCACGTCTGCTGATAATGAGCTGTGGATAGAGTTTCGATCTGATCGTTCAGTAAACCAAATTGGATTTTTAGCTTTATACACAAGAGGTGAGTTGACATTTTCTCCTCAAATGAATTCAAATAAAGGGATTCAAGTGAATAAATGAATGAATGAACAAACGAAAGACTGACTTAGTAGTATTATTATAGTAGAGTGACAACCAGATGGACGCTGGCTACTGGTGAATTAGTTGAATAATGGATGAGTGAGTGATGAATAAATTATTGAATTCAGTTCTGTCAGTTTAATAATAATTATGATGCAGGCTAAAGAAATGATAATGGCGTCATGATAATATCAAACGTCGTATACTTTATTATTGCTTGTTTGACATTTACTGAGGACTGAATTAATGACCTGTAAGCAATGAAAGAAAAGTAAGGCAAAGCAGAGCACCGACGAAGAAGGACGACAGGACAAGACAGAGCAATTAGAGTAGATTAGAGCAGGGCAAGTTACAGCAGAGCAGGGCAAGGTAGAGCAGAGCACGCTGAGGAAAAATAGAACATAACAGAGTAGAACAGCTAGAGTAGGATAGCATAACTTCTATCATGCAAGTGAATAATTAATGCACTTCCGTCTACCATAGCTTCCATGTCCTGTCCACATCCATCAGACATACCCAGTAAGAGTGACTACTGTTTACAAAAAGACCAAGTCAAATGCTGTGACAGAGATTACATAGAATGCAGATACAACAAACTGCTGACATTTCCCTATGGCACAATCACAACCCCAGGGTACCCCTTTCATTACCCTCCTAACACCAACTACAGATGGAGAATCACAGTACCTCAAGGCTACGTGGTGCAAATCAATTTCACGAAATTTGAAATACAGGACAGCCGTGGCTGTGCTAATTGTTCTTGTGATAAAGTGAGGGTATCAAATGGACCTTGTGAATTTTATGAAGGAATCTATGCTTGCGGTCGTCATTCATCTTTAAGTTATATTTCTAAGGGTCGACACCTGTTTGTGACTTTCAAGTCTGACAGTGTTTTAAACTTCGCTGGATTTAAAGCAAATTATGGAATAGGTTTGTATCAACACCTTGACTTCAATTTGTATAGGAAATTACACCGTTCGAGAAGAATTGATGAAAAATACCGCGCGTATTTGATGAAAGTGGGTTAATACCACGAGTGCGTAGCACGAGCCTCTTTCATCAAATACACGCGGTATTTTTCATCAATTCTTCGAGAACTAAGGTGGAATTTCCTATTAATTATATCCATTTTGAAATCATTGGTGATTTCTGCAATCTGATTGGTTAAAAAGTGTGCGATTAATTCCTAAATTGCATCCTTTTGCTTCATTAATCGCATCTTTTTTTAAAACCAATCACAAAACAGTGTCTTTTATTATCAGCCAATCATATACAAGAATCAAAAAAGCCATTTGATTGCTGTCAAGCTGTGGGATCTTTTTCCTTGAACCTGTTTTCACATTTTTGTTAAAAAAGTAGAGCAAAAAAGTTAAGATTTCAAAATGGATATAATTAAGTGGTAATTAAACTGAGTGGAGTGCAATTTTGGGCCAGAAATCATACTCGTGATTATCAAACTGCACTCCCGCTACGCGGTCGTGCAGTTTTGTAATCACTCGTATGATTTCGGCCCAAATTGCACTCCACTCAGTTTAATTACCATTATTAATAACACACCTACAAAAAAATACGCGTTTTTAAGGTGCGTTTTTTTTATGGCAATATTTAAAAAATTATTTAATGGTCTTAAAAAACTTCAATGCCTTTGTAATTTCACAACCTTACTAGTAAGGGATTGAATATTCAATATCGAGAAATAAAAAAAAATTCATCTACTAGTTTTCAAGAACCAGTATTATTAACGTGTATGTCGAAATTCCGAGTTAAACGCGGCAATTTAGTGCTTTACGTACAGTCGTCTCAACGGCAATCAAAAACTGCAAATACGATGACATATTCACAAAATAAAGAAAGAACCATGTCTTGGTATTATTTGGAACCAAAAATATTGCTAGTTTTCTTTGGGAAATTATGGTTATAAAATTACTTTAGTAAAGCACCCACGGATTTAAATTTCTTCAAAGTAAAATAATTGCTCCGTTTTTACTCAAAATCGGCTTAATAGAATTTCTTGAAACGCTCTCACATTATAGACAAACATTTGATTTACAAAGTCTCATAAATCGTTTTGCTCGTCGAGGTCTGGATTTTGAGAAAATTGGCAAAATTTCAAATCCAGTGTATAACAATTTCGATGTTAAAAAAGCTCCGATTTCAACCAAACTAGTATCATTATAAAATTCGGTCTATTTTTAGTAGGTGTGCGTAAAAAGTTTGGTCAATTTAATTCTGTAACGCAATTAATAGCCGCTTCAATTCGACTACCTGCGCATGGTATTAAGAAAAAATTCACAGCTCGTCAGCCAATCAGAAACGAGTATTTTTTGTAGGTGTGTTATTAAAGATAAAAATGAATGGAAAGAAAGGAAATGAATGACAAAGCAGGTGCAATGCCATTAACGCCTGGGGAGGGGAAGTAGGTATACTCCATATACATCTATTTCAAAAATCGTTGTCGCAAGTCAAGCTGTTTCTATAGAACTAATTACAAAATTTGGTCATTTTCACGTGCTTGTTACTATATTGCACTTTATTCTGTTGATAACAAGTGTGATTTGAATATTACATTACCACCGTAAAACCAGCATTCATTTCGGTCTTGGCTTGACACGCTCTATAGCTTGACATGCGACAACGATTTTTTTAAATAAGTGTATGTGAAAGTTGTAGTGATCCTTTCTAACATCCCGTGTGCCTCAATACCAACGAATACCAGCCTCAAATTTGAATCGATGAAAAATGTGGTTTTATATATGTACGTCCTAGTAAAAGCATATAACTGATCGCCAACCAGACAAACCATTTAGGAATATAAGCAATTTCAGTTAGTGTTTATAAAGCTCTGAAAACCAAACATATCTTAGAAGTTCTGTTAAGGTCAGATGTGCAAGAATAAAATTGCGTCGGTATTGCTCAGTTTTAAACCTCTTTATCAAGGTCTGCCCGTATTTTTGGTTTCTACACTGAATCATAGATTCATGCAACCAAATAAAATAAATATTGTACAGCGAGCTATAACTCCGTTTTCTATCCTACAGAAGGACTAAAAACCAAAATGCAAGCACTTTTGTTTTGAATCCAAAAGGCATTGTATTTTAGGAATACACACCGTCATGGGGGAGTAGTAATCATCAGAGTTTCAGAGCCCAAAGACTTTGTTGAGGACAAAAGAAACCACTCCATTTTATCGACATCTCTTTGAAATCAACAAATTGAAGATGTTTTTGAGTTGTTTGTCCACTTATTGACACAATCTTGACGTCATAAAATGTTCAAACTCAAGTGGAATCACGAGTGCAGCGAGTGATTTCACTGTAAAGTTTTGAAAATTTTATGGCGTCAAGAGTAAGTCAATAAGAGGACAGACAACTCAAAACCATCTTCAATTCTTTTTTTACAACAATTATTTGAGATGAAAGATAAAGAATCCTTATCGAACGGGGCAACAGAACAAGCGCACGCGCCGAAACGCGTCGATCGGTATCAGTCAGTAGTTTGTCTGTCCTCTTAATTGTTGACACACTCT
The DNA here is from genome assembly GCA_029948255.1 of Telmatactis stephensoni. NCBI lineage: Eukaryota > Metazoa > Cnidaria > Anthozoa > Actiniaria > Isophelliidae > Telmatactis > Telmatactis stephensoni. The sequence continues at coordinate 693,874 of JALIZF010001764.1, read as the reverse complement.
AATCAACCAATCAGATTGCGAGATCAAGTGTTGTAAATACAATACAATACAATACAATACAATACAATACAATACAATACAATACAATACAATACAATACAATACAATACAATACAATACAATACAATACAATACAATACAATACCATGCAATACAATACAATACAATACAATACAATACAATACAATACAATACAATACAATACAATACAATATTTCTATTTAGTACCACATTAATCTTGTCTATATGTACATGAATTACTGTAACAGGAAGTTAGGTACATGCTACCTATAATAACATCTGGGTTAAACTAGATAGATAGCAGACTTATTTATATCATATAACTTTGGAATTTTGGTCAAATGAATGTGATACTAACTTAAAAATAGGATATAGTTAAGAACAGAAGTACAAAAAAGGACTGATCATGAAAAGAAAAGACACAATGGATCAAAATATGTAAACTAAAATTATATATAGATTAACTTATCAGATATTTCGATAATTAGCATACAATGAAGGTTACTAAATATAGAAAAATAATTTAAAAAACGACGGGTTGCAGTAGACAAAGTATATACTTGTACTAAGTAAGAATAAGTTGTAAGAATCACTTGCTTAGACTATCTTAAAATTTTGCTTTGTCAAGCTTTTTCTTGGAGTTGCACATTGAGTTCCATACTTTAACTCCAGAGAATTTGATATTAAATTTGCCTTAGTTTGTCCTGACTTTTGGGAGTGAATAACTGCACTATAAAATGCTATATCTGCATAACACTACTCAAGTATACTAGCAATTGCAATGACGTAATTGATGACGTATTCAATAAAACTAAAAGTTACGCCACGAGACAGCGAGGCAAAGTTCTATCCATTGCATGGCGATTGTTTGCACATTATGACGTATTTTCTATTAGAGAACAAAAACAAGGAATATCGACGTATGGATCATGGATATTTTTTTATTTTGTATGCGGATTTTCCGAGTATTTCAAAACAACCAATCCAAGCACCCGTAAGAGTTTGTGACGTCATTAGTGCTCAGTATGCACTGTTTATATTAACATACAAATATTTTTATATAGAAATTGATCTTCATATAAATCAATATTATTTTTATAGTTGCCATGGCAACCGGTGTTCAGAAGAATTCAGCCTCCATTTGTTTTTCGAAGTACGACATCCTGGCTGCATCCAACGGAAGTCTGAAGAGTCCTAATCACCCCAGCCAATATCCACACAACACAACAAAAGTCTGGAGAATCATGGCACCAAAAGGCGAAAAAATCATCTTGCAATTTCACACTTTCGTTTTAGAGTCTCATTCATCCGCATGTAGAAGAAGGTGCGGTTGTGACTACGTTAAAGTTCGTAACAAGTGCAGTGATGAGACTCCAGTACACACTCTGTGTGGACCTATTAAGCCTGTGATTATCACGTCTGCTGATAATGAGCTGTGGATAGAGTTTCGATCTGATCATTTAGTCAATAAAATTGGATTTTTAGCTTTATACACAAGAGGTGAGTTGATATTTTTCTTCTCAAATGAATTCAAATAATAAAGGGATTCAAGTGAATATATGAACGAATGAACGAATGAATGACAGAATTAGCAGTATTAGCAGATGTGACGCTGGCTACTGGTGAATTAGTTGAAGAATGGATGAGTGAGTGATGAATAAATGATTAAGTTCAGTTCTGTCAGTTCAATAATAATTATGATGCATGCTAAAGAATTGATAATGGCGTCATGATGATATCAAACGTCGTATACTTTATTATTGCTTCTTTGACATTGACTGAGGACTGAATTAATGAGCTGTAAGCAATGTAAGAAAAGTAAGGCAAAGCAGAGCACCGAAGAAGGAGGAAGACTTGACAGGACAGAGCAACTAGAGTGGAGCAGGGCAAGTTAGAACACAGCAGAGGAACCTTACACACTCTATAGCTTGCTCCGCTCGGCTCTAACTTGCACTGTTCTGCTCTACCTTGCTTTGCTCTGATTTACCTTGCCTGCGCTGTTCTACCTGCTGTGGCAGGACGAGGTAGAGCATAGCAGGGCAAAGTAGAACAGAGCACGCTGAGGAAAAATAGAACATAACAGAGTAGAACAGCTAGAGTAGGACAGCATAACTTCTATCAAGTGAATAATTAATGCACTTCCGTCTACCGTAGCTCCCATGTCCTGTCCACATCCACCAGACATACCCAGTAAGAGTGACTACTGTTTACCAAAAGACCAAGTCATATGCTGTGACAGAGACTACGTGGACTGCAGATACAACAAACTGTTGAAAAATCTCAATGGTACAATCAAAACCCCAGGGTACCCCTTGCATTACCCTCCTAACACCAACTACAGATGGAGAATCACAGTACCTCAAGGTTACTTGGTGCAAATCAATTTCACGAAATTTGAAATACAAGGCACCAATGACGGCTGTGCTAAATGCTCCTGTGATAAAATGACGGTATCATTTGGACCTTGTGACTTTTATGAAGGATACTACGCTTGTGGTCGTCATTCATCTTTAAGTTACATTTCTAAGGGTCGACACTTGTTTGTGACTTTCAAGTCTAATATCGATAGTTTTAGCAGCGCTGGATTTAAAGCTGATTATCGAATAGGTTTGTATCAACACCTTGAGTTCATCTTAAGATTACAAAAAAAGAAAAGAGAAAAAAGGGAATTTAAAAATGTAAGACAAGTGCAGTGCAATTAATTTCTTGGGGAGGGGAGAAGGAGGAGAGAAGATCCGTGACACAGTGGAAACCCATCAGAATTGCTGGCTGGTGTGAAAGAAAGTAGAGACAAATAACACTCAGGGGCGGATCCAGAATAATCTTCTGGAGGAGTTGCGCCGTCTTCAAGAGGGGTGCACCATCATATAAATTGGAAACGGCCGTGAGGATATTTTTGAAAATATTGAGAAAAAGGACTAAAGTCGTCTCAAGAGGGGTTGCGCCCCCGCTGCAACCCTCCGCTAAATCCGCACTGCAACTTCTCACAAAACGGGGACCTCGTTTGCTATTTCTACTTGATACCGACTACGATTGACAAACTTCAATTTCTATTCCTTTAAACGGTTATATGTTCTTAGAAAGCCTACAATCTAAAGCTTTCTTTTATTCACGTTTTCTGCTTACGCAATATATTTGACTATCTATACACCTTTCTTTTTCTACAGCGCTACAGTGCAAAGGCCTAAAACCATACTCTTGTGTAATCAATGGCAACCCATCTTGTTGTTCCGGTGCTGAAGTAGCTGTTCCTTGCTCCGACAGCGGCTCCTTGACATATAGAAGCCACTGTCCAGTTCATAAGAAATGTTGCACTGTGAATATGACCAAACCCTGGTGCTGTAGTGGAACGAAGCTAAACTCATGGTAGGTCGCAATCAACACAATCATTACAGTTTGTATATTACCCAAATCTCAGTTTACAGATTTTGGACACAATTCTGACCCCGTGTACATGTTGGGGAGGGGAAAAGGAAGTGTACTAAACGATCTCTGACCGTCTGATCATAATCTGGCCACACAAGTACCGTTGGGTGTGTTATGGGTCGAGTGCTTGCATATGGTTTTCTCGTAATTATAAAGATATCACCAGAAACAATGTTACAAAGATACATTTCGATCAATCACAATATCTGAGGTGTTAACGCACTAAAATATGACAGCAGCCATAGTGGGTGTTCAAACAAAACAAGGCCTACTCCGGGCCGTAAAGTCGCCGTAACCTTGGGCAACTTAAGGCAACTAAGGGCGACGTTAGGTGATTGAAGCAAAAATTGTCCAAAACGTCGATGGGACTTAACCCGGACGACTTTGTGCGACTTAAGGCGACTGTAGGGCCTGAGTAGGCCTAGGGGTCGAGGGTTCCAGATCAGAGGGATATATTTCATGAGTCATGCATGGCGATTTAACTAATAAAGGCAAAAATTGGCCAAAAAATCGATGGTACTTAAGGCGACTTTGCCGTGCGATTTACGGCGTCTGCGCGAAATAAGGCAACATTTTAGGGCTCGATGTAGGACGTCTAATAGAGGATGTGCATGTATAGCTATGTATAGCTAAATGATGTACAATGTTGTCCTTGCCATCCAATATATGGCCGATTTTCATAACTTTTTCAAATCCATACATGTATGAATGATATTTGAAAATATATTCAATCTATTACAGGACACTGATGATCGCCATGTTCGCTGTAATGGTGTTAACTAACATCCTAATGGACTTAGAATAACTGAGGCAGAAAAGACCCTAACTGGCTTCTAAACGTACTTTGAATTCGAGCTCGTTATGGACTCCTCTCATTGACTGGTTTTTCATTACCGTAACCGTAACCGTGATCGTACCGTATCTATATACCGTAGGTTTTCATTCATGTAACGCAATAGAGCAAGTGAAGCTAAGTTGGTTAGTACGCGACTTTTTAAGCGAGAGGTCCCGAGGTCGATCGATCTCTAGTCACCTCACACTTGTTTCGACGGCGATGGAGGTCAGCCTCCTAGAAGGGGCACCAAGTGTCGTACAAAGCAGGGGGCAGCTGACTCTAAATTCTGGTTGAGGAAACGGGCGGGTACCCTGCTCTTTATATCTAATATTTGCATGCAACACATGAAATAGAAGTCACTGTTAATCCCTCCCCCAGGAATTTGGGTTATGTACGGCACTGGGACCCAACCCTGGCTCCTCAGCTGTATTTGTTTGTTTATATGACAAGTACACGCTTAGTCTTGGAGGAGGGTCAGTCAATCAACTTCCAAGGGTAACACTATTTTAAGGCTAAGTTTATAAGACATGTAAAATGCTAATTCAGGATCGGGTCACCCTCCGATATATAGGAGGATTAACTTCAGTAGGACTACGTTACCTTGTATAATAGAACTATAAAAACTACCAAATCAGTGCGCATGAAAATAAAGTCAGTTACTCAATGCTTAAGAATCGGCCAATCATGTGACTGAATGGGACCAACCGACATGCAAACCAAGGCTAGAGAAGATCGAGAGGTTAAACTAAGCGAAGAGCAATGTGACATTTCTACAATCTTGGACAAAACCCGTCAGTACACGATTTCATATCATTGCTGGAAGAATTCAAGGTTTTCAAATAATTTGTTATATGCAATCCCCCTCTCAGTGTTGAAGCCGAATGGTGGCTGTTCAGATTGCAAGTACATTCACAACATTATAGCATTTTATGGGGAATGGGAGGCGTGGGAAGTATCCTGAGCAACAAAAAAAGAGATCCTAAAATGCCAAAATTAGTCCTAACTGTTATGTCCGAGATTGTAGTTTTATCGCTGGCCAAAAGGGTGTTGCGTTGAGAGTTACGATCGAAGAGAGTTTTCAGCACATGACATCTCACAGGCAACTTGAAATTTTCTGCTTTCATCGGCGCACGTCGGCAATTGCCTCGCGCGTGTTATACGTCCTCAAAACGTTTGTACCTATGTCTCGTTATTTTTACTTTCCGTGTCGTTTTCGGGCTTCCTGTGGTAAAATAAACTTGGGAACCCTGTTTTTTACTTTCCAGTCCTTTTTCGGCCAGAAATCAAGATGGCTGACTTGGTTAGCATGTTTTCACTCGAATGGCTGTAAATTTGGATAGAATTTTCGAAGAAAATCGCTTTTTTCGTGATGAAAATTTATTCCAACTTCCAAATAAGGTAAGTACAAATTTCCTTATATGGAAGAAGGAGCTCGAGTGAAAACAGCACATTTTTAAAATACATTTCTTGATATGCGGCAATGCATCAGATGTCAGTGGACGACTGAATTGTAAGATGCAATTTAGAAGAAAAAAAAACTGGTTTCCTGTAGTGTAATGATATAAAGTAAGCAGAAATACTGCGCAAAGTAACAATAATTGTGCTCATAGCAGTCAGCGGAAAGACGAAACAAAAAACAAAATGGCGGAAAATTCAAGATGGCGGACATTTATCGAAGCTTCTCGAAAAAATCCTTAACAAAATCATTCTGCCGTGCTCCCTTGGCTTAATCGGGCTAACCCTCTTCATATAATCAGGCCCTAAAGTTGCATGTGTGTTTGACTTGTTTGGTTCGACCCACTCCTGGAAGACTCAATGAACCGAAACACGGCGGGAAGCTTTTTTCCTGCGCTCCAGACAATAGAATAGATAATGCAACCACGACAAATTTGGCGTCAGTCCAAAACATGTGTTTTGACTAACGTCGATTAAAATTTAATATCATAAATACAAAGAACTACTCTAATGGCAAAATCATATTTCACGATGGTCGGTTGCTAGGGCTTTTCCTCCCGGAAGCCTCGAAACTGAGAGTTTTAGGCCTTAGACAGAAGTAGAATGCATCAAATTTGACAAAACGTGGCTGAGAAGTAGGTTGATAAATTACCTGTTAATTGATAGTAATTACATCTCATTAGACTGCTATTGTGACGTCATTAATGATGTCCAAATTTGGCATCAGAAAAAAAATTTAGGAAAGAAATAGTAAAATAACCATATTAGTTTTTTCTATAGAATTCTATGATTTCTGGTGAAAACCCCATCTCAATCAGGTTGAAGGGTGCGAAGTTACAGCTAATGAAAGAAATTCAAATTTCCCGCCAAATGACCATATATGGTCAAAATTAAGGCTATTTAAACGCCAATACAATGTATGTATTGGCACAGCGGCAAACACAAAGTTGCATAAAATCAAATTTGTAGTTTTTTCAGTTTGGGATGTGTGGTGTTATGACGCGTTTTCGTCATAAGATACGTCATTAGCACGTCATAATGACGTTTTTTGTGACGAAAATGCGCCATAACACCACACATCCCAAACTGAAAAAACTACCATTTTGATTTTATGCAACATTGTGTTTGCCGCTGTGCCAATACATACATTGTATTGGCGTTTAAATAGCCTTAATTTTTACCATATATGGTCATTTGGCGGGAAATTTGAATTTCTTTCATTAGCTGTAACTTCGTACTCTTTAATCTGATTGAGATGGGGTTTTCACTATAAACGTTCTTTTTGAGTAGCAAAAATGTCTGTAAAGTTTTGAACATTGCTTAACAAGTTTTTGATGTTGTTACTAAAAATAGGTATCATTTATGACGTCATAATTGAAAAAACTTTCAAAATATCTTTACAATTGTAGACAAATTAAGGATTTTCTTTCTAATGAAAATGTTCTAATATTTTGCTTCATTTGGAAAATAAATTACTCCTCTGTGAGACAAAAATTGAATTTAAGAACCTTGCGGGAGGAAAAGCCCTAGCAACCGACCATCGTGTTTAGTCGTTATAAATCATCTGGAGATCGAATTTGGGCATTTGGTAGCTAGCTAGGTTTTTTGGATTATGTATCAACATATTTTTTAAGGCTTATTTTCGGTGAAGGTAGTAGCCAAAAAACAAATTCCAAAGGCGCTGTAAGAAAACTGCTGCCCTATCTCTGTTAACCTGCTTTATTAAATAAAAGTACTCCCGATGTATTTATGTATGTATACATGTATGTTACTGGGAAACAAAATTCATTAATAATTCCCATGTCTTTCTGTACCTGTTACAGTCGCACAGGCTGAAGATTTTGGTGCCCGTCACAATGTTTCAGCGGCCTTTATATACTTCTTTCATAATTCCGTCAGTTTTTCACTGTATAGAAGAAACGAGAAGTTCTTACAAGAAATAATTAATAATATCTTAATATCAATTTATCAAGCCAAAAGGAAAAGGAAAAATAGTAATTTTACATATAAATTCACGGAGCCTGATTCGTCATATCGCATATCAAAAAATTGTTGCCTTTCGCGGGCTTCCTGTGTTTTTGCCATTGGGTTTCCTGTTTATCAGTTGAAAAGCGAGGTTCCTAAGCAATATTCAAGATGGTGGACAATGTGATGTGTTTCATAGCTACAACTTCTGCAAGTTTTGGTCAAATTTTCGACATTTTTGCCGAAAAATTAGCAAAATGGATCAACGTGACTTCCAAATAAGGTAATGCTTGCCCAAATACAATACAATACAATACAACTTTATTATTCTCCCTTGGGGTTTTTCAGAATAATATTACAAATTTAAAAATAAAATCTAGTTATAATAATACTTGTTACATGCAATTCGAAAAATTAGAACAATGAAAAACTTTTAAAACGAGAAGAGATTTGAACAAACTATTTATATAATGTTTAATGTTATATAATGTTTCTATTTATATAATGTTTCATTCCAAATATGGAATAGGGTTGACTGCCGAGCGAAGGAAAAGGCCTGTATGTTTGTATATAGCTGAAGGAATTACTGATGCAAAAAAAATTATTATTATTATTGTCATTCTCTAAAAGATGAATCATATTTGTCTAAATGTTTATGTAAAATACCACGAATCGTACTCATATTAAGGAGGCTTCCTACAATTTCTCTAGTGCTCGACCGGTCAACTTGAAATGGTTGTAGTTCTTACATGAAAGCCGGCACCCACAGTTATGAACTTTCGTTCACTTACTACATAAAGACTGAAGTTTTTTATGGTATGTGTTTTGTTTACATCAGGGTTACCATAGCGACGAAACGATGACGTCACCATTTTAGATTCCAAGCAATTTTACGTCTTTTTTGACCTAAACTTTTAAAATAATATGTTAATAATAATAATGTTTATATTTAGGACTTTGGCTAGTAGCATGTAAATTTTTGAGAAATTCGTATAAACAGATTTTGAAATATTCGAGGCGCAATTTTCTAACCCCAAAAATAACAATTTATATCAGGTTTCGACTCAATAATTTTAAAGGTAAAGCAGCATTCATGTAAGAACTACAGCCATTTCAAGTTGACCGGTCGAGCACTAGAGAAATTGTAGGAAGCCTCCTTAAAAATGCTATGAGGAAGTACTACTTATCCCATGAGACAAAGAAATATTCCAGGCAGCCATCGATTAATCATGACTCAAATTACATTATGACATCCGGATGAACAAACTCCGCCTGTCGAGACATCAAAGTGAAACGCCGATATCTAATTGGTTAGCAGTATTCAAAGTTGTCAAGAAGATGTCAAGAAGTAATCAAAACGTTTGTGGTAGTGGCAACGGTTCGAAGCGCAGCACTGTAATATCGAAGAAGTTACATGCATTCAAAAATAGAAGGTTTTGCGTGTATTTTTGGCGGTATGTTTTTTATTCCTTATTTATTACTTTCTTTAGAAACTCGCATACATTTTCTAAGGCAACAGTCTTCATAGTGCAGATTTCGTATGAGTGTGAAAAACTACGGCACGGTTACGGCGCGACACGGATACGGCACGGAACCTCGCCTGCTGATTTCTTTGCAAATTTGTAAAGAAATCAGCAGGCGAGGTTCCGTGTCGTGTCCGTGCCGCGCCGTAACCGTGCTGTAGATTTTCACACTCATACGAAATCTGCTCTAATTTCAAACTGAGTGGTTAGTAGTATCCTAACTAGCAGCATAGCCATTACTAAAAGTGATGTATGTGTAGTAATCCCGCGATGAGCTAAAAAGAATTTTGATCATAGCTAGTTTACAAGTAAACTCCTGATCACTGTTTACCATCATTACGTTTTGACTCATATCATGTCAGTTTGACTCATACCTTGTCAGATATTGTATCTTACTGCTAGCGGGCTCGATCATGATTGCTTGGTCTTCCAGTTTACGACCAAAGTAAGCAGTGCAAGATTGAATTCCGCTTTCATGTTCCACTGAAAGTGAACAATATCTGCCATAATTTAAAATGCATATTCAATACACACGACGAGCGTGTTCATTTCCAATTATTGTTGAATCTAATGACATTTTAACCCCAACTGAAGTCTTGTTTTGAATATTTAAAATGATTACAAAAATTGGGTGGTAAAATAAGCACGTACGTAGTACTGAATTCTTTTCTAATTTTTATTTTTATACTTTGTTTTCTCGGGAACAATAGTTAGTGAACGCACTTCCTATTGGTTAATTAGCCAGATGCTTGATTTTGGGAAAAAATCATTCTTGTGTTCATGAGTGCCATACGCTCCCTTCAGTTATCTTATACGACAGCCGTAGCAACAAAGTAAAGCCAGTCCTTGACCAGTTCAAGTGAAATGGTTTTGACGAGCTTGAAGATTGCAGAATTCCTTGTATTGGGTAAGAAGCTGTTTTTATGCACCAAACGACATCACCCTTGAGTTACGAACAGAATTTTACCGGTGTTTGAACTAAGATAAGATGGAAGAATGAAAATCACTTATATTCTACAGTACATATATACTCACGTGTCGAGGCCTCGCCCTTCGTCAGAGTTAAAATAGGACTCGAAGTACTAGTACGAAGGCTCGAAACTGCTTCAATTTTACGGTGTTCACTGTTCCATTCGTTTATTACTGATACCCTTAAATTTGCAATAACATCATTCTATCTGTAGCGAAACTCGGAAATACTCGAATCCAGTTATAAAGAAACGACCGTGAAGCTGCATATTTCTCAAGAAAAAATTGTTCAAAATCCAACTCGGGTTACGGATCTTTGATATTTGAGTTTTGATTTGTATATATTTTATCAGTCAGGGTGAAAAAAAAACCCTTCACTTTGACGATATGTCTGGAGTACTATATTTAGTACATTTTTATCAAGACGCTCACCCAAATAGGTAGCACGGCTCAGATAGATACCTCAGTTTATTGTTTACCACACTGTTCATTCTACATGTATTTTCGTAAGAAGTCCAGCTGTTCTCTATAGGCAAAGATCGAGATGGAATAATACACGAAAATAAACGCAAGAGATCGAGATAAAACAGACAAAAATAAATACATCACCAAGTAAACACTTAACAGCTCATTAATTATTCATGTACCGTATTCCTCGATCCTTCAATCCTTTCTTCCTTCCTTCTTTCCTTCAAAAATCGGAATTTCTTTTCGAAAACCAAAGATATCGCAAAAGTCTTTTGCTTGCCGAATTAAATATTTTCTAATTTACTACACAGTTTTTGACTTAAGTAAATTCTAAGTTACGGAAACGCATTTAGAATAGACTTTACATGAGTTTTAACTCGTTATATTCTAAGGCATATGCAATTTTCCACTAAAAAGACATTTGCCGTTACAAACGTATTAAGAAAATCAACCTTACTAGAAAATGCCACAAAATTCAATAATGTAAATACTTCCGCACTGCAAACTATTGAAGCGTATAAACGGCGCTGTCAATGTTCTGGAATGAATCATTCCGAACAAGGCGCTGTTGCACGCTGAAACTTATATCTGAAAATTGTGTCGATCGATCGCTTTCGTAAGGGGTGTTACGAACTTTCGTCCTGAAACTTTTTCAAGTGTCTGTTGCAGGAGTAGATAAAACAGTTCTACTTTTCGTGAAACCGACCGGGGAAAGTTGCAGCTAAATGACCATGTTACACGGTGCAATGCGTTGTGAAACTTGTCTCGCAACGGCTATTGACGCAAGTTTCAGAGAAAAATTTCAGCTAGAGTGTTACAGCCCCTTTAGAGTAATTTATGTCGGACGTAAACCACTCAATTCGTTTGATAACAAGACTGATTTGAATACATGATCGATTATCAGCAGCACAAAACCAGCATTCATTTCGGGCTTGCCTTGCTAGAACAACAATTAGGCTACAACAGCATGTATACAATTTGTCTGCGCATGTCTGTATTTTGGGCTTGAAATTCATTTGCATATCGAATTCAAGAAATTTTATGTTGACACGGAATATTTGGCTGGCTATCTCGTTTTTCAAAATTATGTTAAACTACCGAAATACTAAGACAACTAAAACATGAGCAGTGTACCTACCGCTAGTGCGCTGTGGATAATTATCCAAACTGAAGGCACTCCAGATGGGAAACTATCGCGCGTCAAAGTCAGTAGAAAGTTGTGAGAAGGACCAGAACTCCGCACTTTTGAGTAATATTGTGGGCGCTGAATTTATATTTAAGGTACGTTAAGCAGTGGAAGCCATTAACAACAAGTTACTGTGTAGATTACACCCGATAAGGGTATTTTAGACTCCATCGATCGTTTAATAATTAGCCTTGTTTACTGGAATGTCGCTCAAAATTCTTGCAATTCACTTTCAAAATTTTACATCTTAGACTGCGCCCCCCAGCAAATTTATTTAGTAAGTCGCTTTTTCCACGTTTCTTTCTTGCAAAACTGAGCTTTTTTAGTCCAAACTCGTGGTCCCTACATGTGATCTAAAGCATTTTTGTGAACGTGTTTCCAAGCACGTTGTTTGCATGCAAATTTCAGCGATGAATGTTTTGCTCTTTTATAAAATATAAAACGATGCTTCATACGGCACAAACTGTTTGCCTCACCATGTATAAAAATAGGTCATTAACTTCTAGATAAATGTTGCAGATTATAAAATATAGGCTATACCGAAATATGTCAATTTTAACAAGGCTTGAACCCGGCTGTAAACATTGCTTGGAATCACATGGAGAGACCAGGAGTTTCAACCAAGGAAGCTCTGTTTTACAAGAACGAAGCATGGAAAAAACGTATTATCAAATAATTTTGCTGGGGGGCGCCGTCAAATATGTAAAATTTTCAGAATGAATTGCAAGAATTTTGCGCGAAAAGGTACGAGATTCCAGTAAACATGGCTAATTATTCAACAATCAATGAAGTCCAGAGTACTCTTATTGGATCCAATTCACACAGTACCATGTTGGTAATGACATCCATTACTTAATTTACCTTATACATGAATTCAACGCCAGCATTATAACTCGAAAGTACTGAGTTCTGGTCCTTCCCACAACTTTCTACTGACTTTGACGCGTGATATTTTCCCATCTGAAGTCCCTTCGATTTGGATAATTATCCACAGCGCACTAGCGATAGGTAGACTGCTCATGTTTTAGTTGTCTCAGTGTTTCGGTAGTTGAACATAATTTTGAAGAACGAGATAGCCAGCCAAATATTCTGTGTCAACATAAAATTTCTTGCATTCGATATGCAAATGAATTTCAAGCCCAAAACACAGACATGCGCAGACAAATTGTATACATGCTGGCTACAACAACAATTAGGTCATGACTATATATGTATAAAATCAATTTACATTCTATTTTATTTACATAGTTTCCTTTTTATCGTCGCCATTTTATTGTAGATGTAGTATTTTGGGATTCAATAGATAAAGAGCCATCTAGTGGATTTTATTGAATAAAAAATTATTACTACTACTATTATTATTATTATTATTATTATTATTATTATTATTATTATTATTATTATTATTATTATTATTATTATTTATTTTTTGTATTTTTTAAATAATAATAATAACTAGCTATTTCTAATAGAAAGTGAAGTGCTGCGAGCAGAAAACAGCAAGTGGTATATCCACGTTAACAGAACTGCAGGAACTGTTCCCCTAAAACTCACAAAAGTACACCGCTTTCTCTGATATATCAAATGTTTCTTGACTATCTCCTGTGCGTTGTGTGACGAACACTGCCAGTTGACCTTCAATATTAAACTATAAAACATAATTCTCCAGGATCAGTGTCGGACACAGACAGTTCAAAATATTTAGAACTTTAAGTAAAGCAATTTTTCAAACAATCACAAACGGCTATAGCTTTGGCAATGATTATAAAACTAACTGAGTTTAAAAAGCTAGTTTATTTAGGAAAAGATGTGATCGCTGATCGTATGTATCGCGTGTTCGTCTAGTGACATCCTTGAATCGACTCTCGATACGGTATGGACTTGAACCGCTGATCGTATGTATCGCATGTTCGTCTAGTGACATCCACAGATTACACTGTGTTCCGAATAGGACGCTACTCGCTTCGCTCGCAGCAATAATAATAATAATGATAATCATCATCATCATCATCATATCATCATCATAAACTTTATTCTCGCAGCACTTCCCTTTCTAATAGAAACTACTAGTAATTATTATCATTTTTTTCCCTGTAGAACTAGGCATTAGTTGTTGTGGCATGTAGTCTTGATATGGCATCAAGCTACTTCCCGTAGCCTAAGATGCCAAGACTTGTGCTTTCCTCTCTCCCAACGCTTCTGACCTATTAAACTTCATTTTTCTTCAACTACATGTCCAAAACTTTCCTTAGTATTCTCGCAGACCCAAGTAGGGCTGCCCATTGTAGCAGCTCTGCCAAGTTTTTCATTTCAATTTCACTCAACCATTTTTGCAGTCCTTCTGGCAAGGTTCCTAGAGCCCAAATTACTATAGGTACAATCAGAGTATAAATAAGAGAGGGAAACTTGTTAAACCGGATGCAGTTTAATTTTCATCTTACCCTACTCCCGTGCGTCGAAAAATTGAACGAGTGGAATTTTGCGATTTGAACTTCATAAGATCACACAATCGATACAAAATTTATTTTAGATTCCACGAAAAAGCCATCTGATGTTCAATTAATAACATACATAAAAAAATGTAATAACAAAGTTCTTCTCATCTAAATGAGCGAAAATTTTTGAATAAACCTAAGCGCGCGCTCGATGACGTGTGATACGTCAGTAGCGCGCGGATTCCGCCAAAATTTCTTTCAAAAACACAACAAAATCCTCGACGTTTTTGCCTTTTTTCTCATCAAAATCGTTCCCTCAGAAAATACACACTTTTGATGGTAGATAATATGAACAAGAGCAGAATTAAGATAACTTTGATTTTATGCTGTTTTTGAAAACTCAAATCTGCCCTAAACGGTTCTGTGGGTCCGGAAGTGTCAAATTATGACGCACGGGAGTAGGGTAAGACGAAAATTAAACTGCATCCGGTTACTAAAAATAGCACAGATGGGAATCATCACGGCGCGCGCCATCATACAAATTCCCTATTATTATACAAATTTTCATATATCAGTGTCATATTTTCTTACAGTTGCCATGGTAACCAGTGTCCAAAAGACTTCGGCCTCCATTTGCTCATTGAAGCATGACACCCTGACTGCATCTAACGGAAGTCTGAAGAGTCCTAATTACCCCAGCCATTATCCACACAACACAACAAAAGTCTGGAGAATCATGGCACCAAAAGGCGAAAAAATCATCTTGCAATTTCACACTTTCCTGCTAGAGTCTCATTCAGTCCTATGTAAAGTAAAGTGCGGTTGTGACTACGTTAAAGTTCGTAACAAGTGCAGCGACAAGACTCCAGTAGAAACTCTGTGTGGATCTCTTAAGCCTTTGATTATCACATCTGCTGATAATGAGATGTGGATAGAGTTTCGATCTGATCATTCAATCAACAGTACTGGATTTTTAGCTTTATACACAAGAGGTGAGTTGATATTTTTCTCCTCAAATGAATTCAATTATAAAATATTTGAGATATGACGCGCGCGCTGATTGGCTGGCTACCATGTAGGACAGAGACATGGCTCGCTCAAAAAAAGTCGAAAATATTTCATAAAAGCAATTATATAAAACGATCGCTTATGTCTCTGTACTGTGATACAACCAATCTGGAAGATGTAGAGCACTCGAAAAGCAAGAGAAACACTCGGATACGCCTCGTGTTCCTAAGCTTGCTTTTCTCTTGCTCTACATCTTCCATCGTGTTTATATCACAGTACAGAGACAAGAACGAACGCGTGACTCAGTTAGTACTATGAGTAACAACCTGATGTGACGCTGGCTACTGGTGAATTAGTTAAAGAATGGATGAGTGAGTGATGAATAAATGATTAAATTCAGTTCTGTCAGTTCAGTAATAATTATGATGCATGTGCTAAAGAATTGATAATGGCGTCATGATGATATCAAACGTCGTATACTTTATTATTGCTTCTTTGACATTGACTGAGGACTGAATTAATGAGCTGTAAGCAATGTAAGAAAAGTAAGGCAAAGCAGAGCACCGAAGATAATAGAAGACAGGATAAGGCAGAGCAAAGTAGGGCATGTTTGAGTAGAGCAGGGCAAATTAGAGCAGAGCAGGGCAAGTTAGAGCAGAGCAGGGCAAGTTAGAGCAGAGCAGGACAAGGTAAAGCAGAGCAAAGCAAGGTAGAGCAGAGCACGGCAAGTACGAGCAGAGCAGTAAAAGGTAGAGCAGAGCATGGCAAGTAAGAGATGAGCAGGAAAAGTTAATGCAGAGCAGGGCAAGTTAGAGAAGAGGGGAGCAAGTTAAAACAGAGCAGTTCAATTAAGGTAGAGCACAACAGAGCAAGGTAGAGCAGAGCAGGACAAGGTAGAGCAGAGCAGAGCAAGGTTGATCATGCAGAGCAGACTGATAAAAAATAGAATAGAACAGAGAAGAACAGCAAGAGTAAGACTACCGTATAACGTATAACATCTGCGTGAGTTAATGCACTTCCGTCTACCATATATAGCTTCCATGTCCTGTCCACATCCATCAGACATACCCAGTAAGAGTGACTACTGTTTACAAAATGGCCGAGTCAAATGCTGTGACAGAAACTACGTGGGCTGCAGATACAACAAACTGCTGACATTTCCCTATGGCACAATTACAACCCCACGGTACCCCTTGCATTACCCTCCTAACACCAACTACAGATGGAGAATCACAGTACCTCAAGGCTACGTGGTGCAAATCAATTTCACGAGATTTGAAATACAGGGCAAGCGTGGCTGTGCTAATTGTTCTTGTGACAAAATGACGGTATCAAATGGACCTTGTGACTTTTATGAAGGATACTTCACTTGTGGTCGTCGTTCATCTTTCAGTTACATTTCTAAGGGTCGACACCTGTTTGTGACTTTCAAGTCTGACGGTGTTTCAAACTTTGAAGGATTTAAAGCAAATTATGGAATAGGTTTGTATCAACACATTGATTTCATCTTAAGACAAAAAAGAAATGGAAAGAAAGAAAATGAATGACAAAGCAGGTGCAATGTCATTAACGTCAGGGGGAGGCCTAGGGAAGTAGGTACTCCAAGTGTGAAAGTTGTAGTTAACCTTTCAAACATCCCGTGTGCTTTCATACCAACTAATACCAGTCTCAAATTTGAATCATGGAAAAATGTGGTTTTATGCACGTCCTTAGTACAAGCATATAACTGATCGCCAACCAAGCAAACCATTTAAAAATATTTTCTTTGTTGCAAAAAGTAGACAGTGCTTCTACTTTGAAGAAGAGAAAATTTTTTGCGCGCGGGGTGGTAATACGAGCAACATTTGCTCTGCAAATTGCAACCAACAATCTTGCGCGACAAATTGCACGATTTTGTTGCTCGTATTACCGGGCCTTTACAAAACGGGGCAACAGAACAAGCGCACGCGCCGAAACGCGTCAGTATCAGTCAGTAGTTTAACTGTCCTCTTAATTGACATTATCTCATGATCAACCAATCAGATTGCGAGATGAAGTGTTGTAAAATACTAGAGTGCATGCACTTAATCTGTGAGATAAACACTACTAATTAGTAGTAAATAGTGTTGATTAGACAATAGGAAACAAATGAATTACCATAATTTAGCACTATTTTGTACTACTTATGTTTCACGGATTAAGTGCGTGCACTCTATATCTGCATAATACGACTCAAGTGTGTTAGCAATGACGTAATTGATGACGTATTCAATAAAACTTAAAGTTACGCCACGAGACGAAGTTATATATCCACTAGCAATGCATGGCGATTGTTTTCACATTATTACGTCTTCTTCTATTAGAGTACAAAAACAAAGAAAATGTATGGATATTTGTTTATTATGTATGACATTTTCTGAGTATTTCAAAACAACCAATCCCAGCATCCCTAAGAGTTTGTGACGTCATTAGTGCATATATTTTGCACTGTTATGATACACGGTTTAGGACATTCAGTGCGCGCGTAACATACAAATACTTTTATGAAGAAATTAATGTTCATATATATCAATATCATTCTATAGTTGCCATGGCAACCAGTGTTCAGAAGACTTCCGCCCCCATTTGTTTTTCGAAGTATGACATCCTGGCTGCATCTAACGGAAGTCTGAAGAGCCCTAATTACCCCAGCCATTATCCACACAACACAACAAAAGTCTGGAGAATCATGGCACCAAAAGGCGAAAAAATCATCTTGCAATTTCATACTTTCGTACTAGAGTCTCATTCAGCCCAATGTAAAGTAAGGTGCGGTTGTGACTACGTTAAAGTTCGTAACAAGTGCAGCGACAAGACTCCAGCACACACTCTGTGTGGACCTATTAATCCTTTGATTATCACATCTGCTGATAATGAGCTGTGGATAGAGTTTCGATCTGATCATTCAATCAACAGTACTGGATTTCTAGCTTTATACACCAGAGGTGAGTTGACATTTTTCTCCTCAAATGAATTCAAATAAAGGAATTCAAGTAAATAAATGAACGAAAGAACGAACGCGTGACTGAATTAGTACTATGAGTGACAACCAGATGTGACGCTGGCTACGTGGTGAATTACTTAAAGAATGGATGAGTGAGTGATGAATAAATGATTAAATTCCGTTCTGTCAGTTCAATAATAATTATGATGCATATCTTAAAGAATTGATAATGGCGTCATGATCATGATGATATCAAACGTCGTATACTTTTTTATTGCTTGTTTGACATTTACTAAGGACTGAATTAATGAGCTGTAAGCAATGTAAGAAAAGTAAGGCAAAGCAGAGCACCAAAGATAAAAGAAGACAGGATAAGTTAGAGCAGAGCAGGACAAGTTAGAGCAGAGCAGGGGAAGTTAGAGCAGAGGGGAGCAAGTTAAAGCAGAGCAGTACAATTATGCTCAACAGGGCAAGATAGATCAGAGCAAAGCAAAGTTGATCATGCAGAGCAGACTGAGAAAAAAATAGAACAGAACAGAGAAGAACAACAAGAGTAGGACCGTATAACATCTAACAACTGCGTGAACTAATGCACTTCCGTCTACCATAGCTTCCATGTCCTGTCCACATCCATCAGAGATACCCAGTAAGAGTGACTACTGTTTACAAAATCACCAAGTCATGTGCTGTGACAGGAACTACGCGGACTGCAGATACAACAAACTGCTGACATTTCCCTATGGCACAATTACAACCCCACGGTACCCCTTGCATTACCCTCCTAACACCAACTACAGATGGAGAATCACAGTACCTCAAGGTTACAGTGGTGCAAATCAATTTCACGAAATTTGAAATACAGGAACAAGCGTGGCTGTGCTAAATGCTCTTGCGATAGAGTGACGGTATCAAATGGACCTTGTGACTTTTATGATGGACACTTCACTTGTGGTCGTCATTCATCTTTAAGTTATATTTCTAAGGGTCGACACCTGTTTGTGACTTTCAAGTCTGACGGTGTTTCAAACTTCGCTGGATTTAAAGCAAATTATGGAATAGGTTTGTATCAACACCTTTAGTTCTACTTAACACAAAAAAGAAATGGAAAGAAAGGAAAAGAATGACAAAGCAGGTGCAATGTCATTGACGTCCGGGGGAGGGGAAGTTAGGTACCCGATATGTTTAAGTTGTTGTGAATCTTTCAAATATCCCGTGTGCTTTCATACCAACGAATACCAGCCTCAAATTTGAATCAACGACAAAAGTGGTTTGATGTACGTCCTTTAGTATAACTGATCACTAACCAGACAAACCATTTAATAAGAATATAAGCAATTTTAGTTAGTGTTTATAAAGCTCTGAAAGACCAAACAAATCTCAGAAGTGCTGTTAAGGGAGCGGTAATCATTATGGATTCAGAGCCCAAAGACTTTGTCGAGGACATAAGGAACCACTCCATTTTATCGACTTCACTTTAAAATCAACAATATTGAAGATGGTTTTGAGTTGTTTGTCCACTTATTGACACACTCTTGACGTCATAAAATGTTCAAACTCAAGTGGAATTACCAGCGAGCGTAGCGAGTGATTTCACTGTAAAGTTTTGAACATTTTATGGAATAAAGAGTCAGTGTGTCAATAAGAGGACAGACAACTCAAAACCATCTTCAATTCGTTTTTTTACAACAATTATTTGAGATAAAAGACAAAAAATCCTTATCAAACAGGGCAACAGCTAGAACACTAAAGCACACGCGCCGAAACGCGCCAGTATCAGTCAGTAGTTTGTCGGTCCTCTTAATTGACACCATCTAATCAACCAATCAGATAGCGAGATCAGTATCAAGTGTTGTAAAATGCTATATATGCATAATACTACTCAAGTGTGTTAGCAATGACGTAATTGATGACGTATTCAATAAAAGTATAAGTTACGCCACGTGACGACGTTCTATCCATTGCATGGCGATTGTTTTCACATTATTACGTCTTCTTCTATTAGAATACAAAAACAAAGAAAATGTGTTGGTTATGGCTAGTTGTTTATTATGTATGAAATTTTCCGAGTATTTCAAAACAACCAATCCAAGCACCCGTAAGAGTTTGTGACGTCATTAGTTCTTATGCACTGTTACGATACACGGTTTAGGCCATTCAGTGCGCGCGTAACATACAAATATTTTTATAAAAAATTATATTCATATATATCAATATTATTTGAAACAGTTGCCATGGCAACCAGTGTTCAGAAGACTTCCGCCTCAATTTGTTTTTCGAACTATGACATCCTGGCTACATCCAACGGAAATCTGAAGAGTCCTAATTACCCCAGCAAGTATCCACACAGCATAAGAAAAGTCTGGAGAATTATGGCACCAAAAGGCGAAAAAATCACCTTGCAATTTCACACTTTCCTGCTAGAGTCTCATTCAGCCCAATGTAAAGTAAGGTGCGGTTGTGACTACGTTAAAGTTCGTAACAAGTGCAGCGACAAGACTCCAGTACACACTCTGTGTGGATCTCTTAAGCCTTTGATTATCACGTCTGCTGATAATGAGCTGTGGGTAGAGTTTCGATCTGATCGTTCCGTCAACAAAATTGGATTTTTAGCGTTATACACAAGAGGTGAGTTGACATTTTTCTCCTCAAATGAATTCAAATAAAGGGATTCAACTAAATAAATGAACGAAAGAACGAACGCGTAACTAAATTAGTACTACGAGTGATAACCAGATGTGACGCTGGCTACTGGTGAATTAGTTGAAGAATGGATGAGTGAGTGATGAATAAATGATTAAATTCAGTTCGATTCTGTCAGTTCAATAATAATTATGATGCATGCTAAAGAAATGATAATGGCGTCATGTTTGACATTTACTGAGGACTGAATTAATGAGCTGTAAGCAATGTAAGAAAAGTAAGGCAAAGCAGAGCAACGCAGAAGGAAGACGACAGGTCAAGACAGAGCAATTAGAGTAGAGCAGGAGAAGTTAGAGCAGAGCAGAGGAAGTTAGAACAGAGCAGGACAAGGTATAGCAGAGCAGGGCAAGGTACAGCAGAGCACGGCAAGTTAGAGCAGAACAGGGCAAGTTAGAGCATAGCAGGGCAAGGTAGAACAGAGCAGGCAAGGTAGAGCAGAGCAGGGCAAGTTAACGCAGAGCAGGACAAGTTAGAGCAGAGCGGAGCAAGTTAGAGCAGAGCAATACAAGGTAAAGCACACTGAACAGGGCAAGGTAGAGCAGAGCAGGACAAGATAGAGCAGAGCAGGGCAAGGTTGAGCATGCAGAGCACACATAGAAAAATAAAACAGAACAGAGAAGAACAGCTATAGAAGGACAGTTTAACTTCTATCAATTGGATAATTAATGCCCTTTCGTCTACCATATAGCTTCCATGTCCTGTCCACATCCATCAGACATACCCAATAAGAGTGACTACTGTTTACAAAATCACCAAGTCAAATGCTGTGACAGAAACTACGCGGACTGCAGATACAACAAACTACTGACAAATTCCTATGGTACAATTACAACCCCACGGTACCCATTGCATTACCCTCCTAACACCAACTACAGATGGAGAATCACAGTACCTCAAGGCTACGTGGTGAAAATCAGTTTCTCGAAATTTGAACTGCAGAGCAGCCATGGCTGTGCTAAATGCTCTTGTGATAAAGTGAGAATATCAAATGGACCTTGTGACTTTTATGAAGGAATCTCCGTTTGTGGTCGTCATTCATCTTTCAGTTATGTTTCTAAGGGTCGACACCTGTTTGTGACTTTCAAGTCTGACGGTGTTTCAAACTTCGCTGGATTTAAAGCAAATTATCGAATAGGTTTGTATCAACACATTGAGTAGTATAGTAGATAGTATAGTAGGAATAGTTGTGAAAGCTCCGGCACCAGACCGAGACACAGTGGAGACCCATCAGTTCTGGTGTGAAAGAACTGGAGACAAAACTTTTTGCTTAACGGGGAACCTGTTTACTATTAATATGTACTTATGGACTGAGTGGGAGGGCCGGACTGGAAAATATTTGGCTCGAGGTTATTCAAATCTGTCTTCACGATAATGACTATCCATACACCTTTTTCTACAGCTTTACCAAAGGCCTAAAACGTACTCTTGTGTGATCAATGGCAACCCATCTTGTTGTTCCGGTGTTGAAGTAGCTGTTACTTGCTCCGACAGCGGCTCCTTACAGAGAAGCCATTGTAAATTTGGCCAGATTTGCTGTATCGTCAATGGTACTAGTGGTATTGATACATGTTGTCCGCCCGAGCCTGTTCAATGGTCTTCAATGCAAGGACAAATTTTCCTTGCAGAGATGTCGGTGCAACCCAGGCAAAGTATGTTGTGTCCATAAAAGGATCCCAGGATGCTTTAACCCGGAAGACGCCCATGTAAAATGCACAAATTTCGCCGAGAAAAGATGCTACTTCAAGAAAGCCGGGGAAAGTCTTTTGTATCGTGAATGGCGCTGCTAAGTGTTGCTCGCCTTTAGATGCATTCTTTCGCTGTCATGACAGCGGTTCAACATATAGAAGCCACTGTCCAGTTCATAAGAAATGTTGCATTGTGGATATCACCAAACCCTGGTGCGGCAGTGAGATTTGGGTAATAAAAATCTGTAATGTGTTGATTGCGACCTACCATGAGTTCAGCTTCGTTCCACTGCAGCACCAGGGTTTGGTGGTATCTACAATGCAACATTTCTTATGAACTGGACAGTGGCTTCTATATGTTGAACCACTGTCATGACAACGAAAGAATGCATCTAAAGTCATTCACGATACAACACACTTTCCCTTTCTTGCAGTGGCTTCTTTTCTCGGCGAAGCTATCTGTGCATTTTACAGCTGCGTCTTGAGGGTTACAGCATCCTGGGATCCCTTTATGGACACAACATACTTTGCCTGGGTTGCACTGACTTCTCTGCATGGAAAACTTGTCCTTGCATTGAAGACCATTGAACAGGCTCGGGCCGACAACATGTATCAATACCATCTTAAACTCTCCTATACTACTAAGGAAATTCGAAATATGATTACCCTAAGGAATTTGGGTTATAATATGTACGGGCCATGCCACGCACCTTAAGAAGGGTACCCTAGCTCTTTTGTATTTCTCAGCTTTGTTAACATGACAAGTAGGGTCACTTAGGAGGAGGTTAAACCTATGAACTTCCAAGGATAACACTCCTAATAGGCCCGGGGGGGGAGGGGGGGGGGGGACTCCGATCGTAAATGGAGGGGGATGCTCGTCGTACCTTTTAGGGGTCAAAATCTGCAATCTGGTACCTTTTAGGGTGTCTCAGACTTGTGGTCTACCAGAGACATAGATGGTACCTTTTAGGGACTGTTTTGGGGCAAATAAACTACCTAAAATAAGCATGAAAGGGACGATTTCGATTATCTGAATTGAATCTTCAAAGCACATCGATAACAAAGTGTTTCATTGCTTTAATTCTTTATTATTGTTTTTGAATTGGTACCTTTTAAGGGTAGAAATCAATTGTTGCCACTCCCACTCAGGTACCAAAATTTCCGACGAGCATCCCCGTCCTCTTATATATAGGAGTATATGAGATGAGATCTAGATATTCTAAATAGAAGTTAATATCCGTAATTCATGACAATGGTATTATCTTCACCAAGTGAAGATCGGGAAATCCTCGGGGCACTTATATTCATGATTTCAAATATAGTGGGGTGTATAAAATAAAGTGGGGTGCTTAAAGTGGGGGGGAGGGGCGCTAGCCTGCCTACATGCATGGGAAGGGCAAGCGGAGGGGAGGGGAAAAGGGGGTTAGCCAGGTTAAATCAATTAAAGGATATTTTGCACGTGAAAATTATAAAATTGGATCTGAAAATTGTAAAATACAATTAGAAGAAAAGAATTGAGGATTACATATCAACTTGCATTAGTGTGGATAGGACAACAGTCGAATAAAGGACATGTACATCAAATGTCGTTATTTACAGTTTTCACTCATACAACACTACGTCATGTATTCCTCGCTCCTCTCAACATAGCGTTAAAAAAATAATTTGGGGGATTCTGGTATGACGTCATTCTATGTTTTTAGTTATATAGCACTATGATGCATTAAAAAGTGGTCCGAAGCAAAGAAAGCGGTGTTATTTTCTCATACATTTAAAACGGAGTTTGCGAAATATAATTCGGTTTTATTTATTCCGTTGCATCTATCTGGAAGTTTCAAAGTCGAATACACCCTTAACGTAACACTGCTAATCATATACAGATAGAATTCTCACCTCACTTTCGTGCAGTTAAACAGTGGCATAGTTAGTTAATTCTTCTGTTTTATGGTACCCTGGGTACTAGCGGACCGAGAGGGATTAGGGGGTATTTCATGGAGCCAAAACGAGGCGAAGGATGTATCTGCATATAATTAGAGTATTTTTATGTAAAGGGCCTACATGAAGAAAGATAAAATTTCTAAAAGTTTCATCAATAATTAATGAAATCAAATAAGCCATGCTTTCTTGATTGTTAAGTTGACCAAAAAAACGTGCGTTCACTACTTTTCATGAAAAAAAAAGTTGGGACTCTCTTTGCTAAAAATTTTCAGAGTGATTGCAAGTCAAAGGGTAGAGCATCTTCGTTAGGGAGCAAAGTAGTTTCACGAAACTAAAACCAATCCTATAACACTTCCAAAATAGCCTGACGATCAAACTTGAAGTTCAAAAAAGCGGGAGCATTAAAAACAAATCTATTACTTTCGTATGTAGTTTCTTCCTGAGTATCGGTTTTCGGCTGTGTAGGGTGTGCGGAAGATGCAGTCGCAGAGAGAAGCCTCAACTTCACCAAGGGGTCCAAGGGTTGATCCTTGGGGACACCTTGGTTGAGTTGCCATAGGGTGGGGCTTGCACCAGGGTACCTGGTCGTAGGGTGCGTCGGACTTAACCCAAACGGGGACACTGGAGCTTGATAAATGGGAGAAAACGGCGCATAAGTAGACATATTTGGTCCGCGAGCAAAATCCCCCCTGCCTTCTATCAATTGTTGGAATGGACTGTTTTGACTTGTGGTATCACGTGACTCTTGCTGGACCCGCTTGTCACGTGGTGACGACGATCGGTCAGGTCGCTGGAGAATTTTCATTGGTGATGTCTTTTCCTCTTGTTCTTTAGCTACAGGAGAGCCTCGTAAATACCTTGAATCTCGTTCATTTACTGGACTTTGATATCCTATAACGATAAGAATGTAATCAAAGCAAGCACAACTCTACTCTTCATGCTATCACCTAATTAGAAATTTCAAACATCACGTAATACAAGATATTGCTTTAGTACTTAGCGTCACGCAATATTATCACGACTTTTTTCAGGTTATGCAATTTTGAGTCACGCAATACGACCATGAGTATTCACATCACGGTCGAGAGATTTGGTAAGAACATAAGATGACGAATCTGTTACATTTGTTCATTGCGTGACTACCGTAACAATGTCGCGACGCTACTTCCAGGACGTTTTTTCACCCTTCAGCGCGCGCGAACGTCGCGTCACGCAATATTAACTGGAATGTCACCTCACGCAATATTACCTCTCGATTTGGCCGAACGTAATATTACAAAGTACCTCGTGCAGTTCGATGTCTCTCTTGTTCTCTTTGGTGATGTTCTCTTAATGGGTGACTTAAAGCATGTTGTGCTAAAAACTTTTCCTGTTGAAGCTTTCTTCTTCTTTCAGCTGCAGCCTGTTTCTTCTCACTCTCCAGCCTTGCATCTTCTTTATCAATTAACTTTTGCAGTTGTTGTGACTTGGGCGATGGCATTTCCTCTACGCTTGTCCTGGTGTTCTGGTTGCTTAAACGAGGTGCGAGACTGAAGGACATTCTTTTGCGGAGTTCTCTGATATTATTAAGTGAGACAATTTGTTAGGAAACAATGAAAGCAATGTTAAACTGTGTTTATCATCGACATCACCATCATCACAACTGCCACTGTCATCATTATCATCACCAAATTATTTCAAGCAGTCTGCTAAAAATATGACCACATATTGTCAAATGCATTTATACAGTTTCTAGAGAGATTAAGCATTACGCACACGGGAAATTGCAGGCGTCAGACAGGATCATTGACCTGTTTTTTTTCTGCGCCTGGCGTTGCGCGTTTGGCTCGCGTAAATAGGAAACGGCAGACGGCAGAAAGCATCACGTGACCTGACATTTTCGCGTCTGGGATTTCAACGTAAAAGTCATTTTGTGTTTTCCATAAACGCGAAAAAAGCACGTCACGTGATCCTCTATGCTGTCTGCCGTTTCCAGAATACGTAATCAGAAGATGGGATTAAGCGTCAGTTTCAAATAAGAGAATCGATGCAATGTGTCTTATTCTGATTGGATGATGACAAGATGGAAACAGGTGAATACACAGGTAGTCATTTTTAGGCTTTGTACTTGTCTATTTCGCTATACATTTACTGCATTCTGTTCAGTAGGATGATCCTAGTGCCCGAAGTGAAGACACAAATTTCTATGTAAACAGAATGCAGTAAATGTATAGCAGGTAGGATGATTCGCCTGCTAGGATGATCCTAGTGCCATGTAAACACCCCCTAAAAACGAACTGGTGAGTAGAGGTAGTGAGTGTGAGATTATAGTGTCCCCCAATTAGTGCACGAGCGCTAGAGGACTAGGACACTTAAATAAACAGTTATTTTTTATTTTTTTCTAAGTGTACAAGACAGGGATAACCCACAGGGACAAGCTCCAATAATGGGGTCCCAAAATGTAATGTACTGTAGACTTAACGACATACACATGCTATAACCTACAGACTATAACTTACTTTACGAAAGGGATAACCATGAAAAATGAGCTGGGTTTACAGTTTAGATATTCTGTACATGTTGTGTCATTCTTGTGAGCCGGAAGGTATTCAATTTCAAACCATCGAATGTCCTTCAAGAAAGAAACAGATTTAAGATTTTAGAGCAGAAACATTGTACAATGAGACCCTCTTTTCAGTAGCTACCCTTTGACCATCAGTAAGTAAGAAAGGAATAAAACAAACAAACACATTTTCTCTCTGGTACTTTTTCACCTGTCAATTTATTAGATATAATTATACCTATTTCAAAAAAGGTTGTCAGAGCCAAAAGCGATATAGGGAATAAGCGATAGGTAATAGTCAATATGCCATGAGCGATGGGAGGTCATTCCAAGATCCAAAAATAGCTGAAGTGACTGTTGTTTCTTAGTATTATTCTCAGTATTCTCACCTAATACAATACTGAGGTTTAGATATCCAGTGTTGTTTGCAGTCTGCAAACCCATTTTAAAGGCCTCAATTATTCATGTTTGTTTGTATGCACATAATTCCTTTCTGTCTTGGAATGACATATGGCATATTGACTATCACCTATCACCTAATACATGTCTATACCATTTTCTACTAAGACAAGCTGCTAAAAGGGTTGTATGACATTCTCAACTCAAAATTCCCTCACTTTTCACAGACTTTTGTTGCATTTTTACAATTTCTCTTTTATATTATTTGCCAAATATAAAATCCCTTAACTTTTCCCTGATGGTGGTAATTTTACAAAAATTCCCTCACTTTATGAGGTCGGTAGGAACACAGGGAGCCCGTCTTTTGAGAATCATAAATGAATAAATAAATCAATTTTCATTGATTAAAAGTACTTTGGGTTTCCTGTGTTGAGATTTGAAATGAGACGCTAATAATAGAGAGTTTTCAGTAATCATAACTGCTAGTAACTCGATAGCAGATTACGTAAACGTATCAGTGTAACACACAGTAAAACAGTCAATAGAGAGTTTCTAGAAAGTGCATTACACTGATACGTTTATGTAATCTGCTATCAAGTTACTAGCAGCTATGATTACCGGAAACTCTCTACTATTAGCGTCTCGTTTCACACAGGAAACCCAAAGTACTTTTAATCAATTAAGATTGATTGATTTATTCATTTACGATTCTTAAAGGCCGGGCTCCCTGTGGTAGGAACCCTGATTTTATCAGATGTTATAAATAAGATCACCACCACCACCATCACTCTTTTTCCTGATAGTGAGTCTGTAATAAATATCTACTCTAAGTTGGTGTAATTGGACAAAGAGTATAGTTTTAGTCATACCCTAATTTCACCTCTAGTTTGTGGCTGAAATGGAGTGTTTTCTGGAACACCAGGGACTACATACAAACGAATCTGTAATAAGCATTAATCAAAACAGAAAATAAACTTGATTGTTTACGGCAAGTCAGTCAAATAGGATGGTCATGCAACTACAGTGGACATTTCAGAAGCAGTTTTGGTATTCACCTTTTAAGGGTTTCCTAGTCGAATTCTTTATGATTTTCACACATATTATGTGAGGTCAGGGGACAAAAATATTGTCAATAATTAAGAAATGATGGCATTTATCATACCCTTGCAATTAAATTATTAGGTGAATTAAATTAAATTATTAGTAACAATTGCATACCGGATGATCATTAATCTTGTGCTCAATGAAATTATCTGGATGAGCCAGGTTCCTCATGTCAAAACCAGTTTCTTCGTACACCTATACATTAGACAATATGATAAGGTTTGGAATGGTTATCTAGATGATTTCTTCCTAAAATGGGTCCAATGGTAAGACAGTCCATTTTTATGAACACTTCACACTAATTTAATTACTAGTATGACCACTAATTTATTACTTGTAATATTAGGACTACTGAACCGTACCTCTCTGATAGCACAATCAAATTCATTCTCATCTTTGTTGACCTTTCCCTTTGGAAATCCCCAGCTTGTTTTGGACATTGCAGGTTGTACAAGGAGACACTAGAATACATGCATATACATATATCATCAAATTAAATTAAAGTGGTAGATTATACAGTACTATACTTATTAGTACATATTTACTTTTTAAAATA
Organism: Telmatactis stephensoni; assembly: GCA_029948255.1. Taxonomy (NCBI): domain Eukaryota; kingdom Metazoa; phylum Cnidaria; class Anthozoa; order Actiniaria; family Isophelliidae; genus Telmatactis; species Telmatactis stephensoni. Next base: position 664,697 of record JALIZF010001764.1, on the reverse strand, counting down.
AAAATACCATGTCTCTCTTGTCAAATTGTATCTAATTGCTGTATTATATAAGGTTGGCAAAAAGCAGCATTCAGATCAATTCAGGATGGAATCTTTTATTAATAACTCATTTGCACAGTGGTATCACTTAATTTACTACAACTACCAGAATTCTTTATGAATTTTCTTTCTTATTCAGATTTCAGGCCTTGATTACCTTATCAAATGTTTGATTGATGAGAATTGCTCCAAAGACTGGAACTTTAAGTTTGTACTTGCGCCAGTTGGCAAAAATCTGGTCAACATTCTCTCCAGTTTTGTTAAGAAATGGAAAATGATTAAAAAGTGCAAATGTTAGGGAAAATATTTACCATAAATTCTGTGACTATATATAGAGACTTTTACAAATTTATTCAAAACAAAAGTATTAAATCAGTTTAACAGAGCACATTTAGTATCAGTGTGGAATGGACCACACTGTGCAATAACCATGTCAGTGCTGTGATGTCTATAAAAACATTCAAAATTCCTGCCGTAGCCATGCTGAAACCATGTGGTGATATTTTCGCTGTCATACAAAATCTACTCTATCTGCAAAGGCCTGATCGAACGTTCCCAGGTTGAGAATCATGCCTTTGTATCTTTTATTTTTGACAGAACGGCATAGTAATTAATTTGATTATCACATCACAATTATTCAAACATTGTACTTTGTATTTGACTCCATAATTTGGTTTAAGGAATAAATATTTCTAAAATTCGCAAATAACAAAGGGTTTTCCCCGTGCCAGCAAAACCAGTATTTTCACTTTCGTTTTATTCAATAAAGGTAAATGAGATACAAAATTCATTTTACAGTTTGTAAAAGATAATATTGGTTAACTTTGAATGTAAAAGGATATTAATTCGAGTAAACTCCTTAATTCCACAACCAGGAAGATCAGGATTCTCTTGGCGATAAAAATCGATGTAAAACCAGTGAGCGAGTTCGATTTGAAAGCAGAGACGAACAACGTCTTTTCTTTCCTCCTCAGGAATATTGATTAAAAATCGGCTACAAAACAAGAATACAGTTAACAGAAACGTCAAATAGCAAGATAAGTTTATTGTTAATATAGTTATCATACCTACAAAGGTCCTCTAATACGTCTTTAGGGATTGAATGAATGTTGTTGCAGATGACAGGGGAATCCGTCTCCACCTCGGTAGCCATCTTGAAATTTTAGATAGATACACCATATAGGAAGACAAATAGTGGATCGATCTTCTGGCATGCGCAGTGAAAGTTTTGTTGATCGACAACATTTCAAGTACCACTCAAAATATTAAGTCGAAAATTAAGTAAAGTCGTATATATCTTTTATTTGGTTCACAGTACAAATAGTATAATCTTGTAGGTCCCCTTACCTGTATTCATCCAATTTTGAAAAACATCAAGACGTGACACAGGAACCCCAGCAACACTGTGCGCCGTGCATTCTGGGAATAGATTGTAAAATGGCGGACGACTTGCATGCAGCCCGGTATCTTTCTCTATGATTTTCTGTCGATATTCGTCATCAGTTTCTTATTTTTAGAATAGTTCTGTTTCATTTACTCTATTAATCAAAGGCGAGTTGTTGTAGGAGTGAAGTTTCGTCAAAAGCCGAAAGTAAAGGCATGGGTTATGGCTTGAAACTTGTTGCACTATTCACGTGTCTGGTGTTGCTGTACTTGACAGGAATCCTCTTATTCACCAAAGGTTTCCTTCTTAAAAGAATTGTTATCGATGACGAGAACAAATGCAATGATACCATTCCATGGTCGACTCCAAGCTCTCTATTTCTTCAATCCAAAGAAAACTCACAATTAATACAAGGTTGTTGGATTGACACAAAGTTCCAAAAAGCTGTCATCCTTATTATTGATGCTCTGCGTTATGATTTTGCGAGCTTCAATGAATCACTTTCCGAAAAGGATGCTCTTCCTTTTCAAAATAAGTTAACAGTTTTTCACGAGGTTCTAGAGTCCACGCCACAGAATGCTAGATTGTATAGATTTTTGGCTGACCCTCCCACAACTACCATGCAACGACTGAAGGGACTAACTACTGGTAAGTAGAGGAGTAATTTACCTTTGTATTCATTATGAAAATAATTTGAATCTACATTGATGAAATGTTGTTTTCATTGCAAAATCTTATAAACATTTTCCTTCATCCCTGTGTACATGTTTCATTCATTCATTCATTACTTCATTCATTCATTCATTACGTCATTTTGTTCCTTTTCTTGGTTTTGTGCAGGAAGTCTTCCAACTTTTGTAGATGCAGGAAGTAACTTTGCTTCCTATGAAATCAAGGAAGACAACATCATCTCCAAGCTTGTTGATCACGGCAGGAAAATCACATTTATGGGGGACGATACATGGGAAGGGCTCTTTCCAGGTGCTTTCCACAAATCATTTCCCTTCCCGTCATTCAATGTCAAAGACTTAGATACTGTAGATAATGGAGTTATCAAACATTTGGTGCCAGAATTAAAACAGAATGACTGGGATATTCTTATTGGTCATTTTCTTGGGGTTGATCATTGTGGCCATAAGTATGGACCATATCATAAAGTCATGGCTGACAAACTGACTCAGATGGATCAAGTTCTAAGGTAATAACAATAACAAATGTAATACTGGTAGCTAATTAAGCCCTTGACTCAGGGAGCATTCATTTTTTAGGAGGGGGGAGGGGGTGGGCTGGAGGAATTGCAGGAATCAAATACAAAAAAAAATGCAAGCCCCCACGGTAAGGAATTGAACTATATTAATGACCCACCCCACTTCCAAATATGAAAATAGGGTCCCTTAATTGACCTGGTTTAACTTTCAGAAAAACATGACCCACCCCCTTTCATAGAGTAAATTTCTTTTGGCCCACCCCTCAATAGCCCTGGCCCACCCCCCTCCTAAAAAATGAATGCTCCCTCAAGTAATATATAAAATTTAGGTAAATGTGAAATCATGAATATATTTGTATTTCTCTTCATTTAGAATATGGACCATAATACTTTTTAGGATACAATTTTTGTACTACACTTGAAGATTTTTTCAAATTCATAACATCCTCTAGTGTCAGATAATGACCCAAATCCAAACACAATTTGAGGGAGGGGAGGGATCAATAGATATTTCAAAAATTGATGTTGCCATTTTAAAGTTTATGGCCTTCCCTTCAATTAAATGTACAAGGAATGCAGTGCTCCCAGAACTAGACGCACACATGCGTTCACTCGTGCCCCTGGAGCCCTTTTTAATCTCAATATCCAGTATGATAATGATAAACATTAAGTGCATGATAATCTTGTCTTGTAGATCAGTGCTAGATGTTCTTGATGACAAGACTGTACTGTTTGTACTGGGTGATCACGGTATGACTCGTACTGGAGACCACGGTGGTGATAGTGATGATGAATTGGATGCAGCATTGTTTGTTTACTCAAAATCTCCTTTGTTAGATAGACAACAGGTTACTAAGGTATGTATATGTTACCCTTAGTCTTGTTGGTTATAAATAAAAACAAACCCTTTACAGATCTACAGGGTACAATGCATTAAAAGTCATGGCTTATATTATTTATTTGTTTATTTTTGTCCATTCATTTGTTTGTTTGTTCATAAATTGTAAAGCACTGGTATCTAGCATTAGTAGTTCCTTCAGCTAGAGGAAACTGATGGCGTACTCTTTACCCCCCTCCCCCTCCCCCTCCCTCCTCTTCCTCCCCCCTCTATCCATCAGTGCTCAGTTTTAAGGTTATTTAAAGCTACATACAGCTACATAGAATGGAGAGGAGTTGAAACAAGTGTGAAATCATTTGTTGGTTGATTTATTGGTTTATTGATTTTTGTTTTTAGAATTCTATAACTGTCTCTCAAGTTGATTTAGTCCCAACATTCTCACTGCTGCTTGGTTTACCTATCCCATTTGGAAGCCTTGGAACCACAATGGCAGAGCTCTTCACACAACAAGGCTACCACTTCCATATTCCTGACCTCATCCAGACAAAACACAAACCTTTATGGAGCTCTACTATGAGTCGGCTTAAAGTATTACACCTCAATAGCTTCCAAGTTGGCAAATACCTTGATAAATATCAGCAAAAATCAAGTGAAATACCAAAAGGAAAGTTATCCTCACTGAGAAGAAATCTTGAAACTGTCTCACAGAAGTTTGACCAAATTGCAGAGTTTGCCCATTATGGAAAAATCAACTCATCTGTTGATCTGAGTATTGATGCACTGGAAACACTTGAACAAAGCTATTTAGATTATCTCTCAGATGTAAAGGAGCTTTGCCTCGGCATGTGGGCAAAGTTTGATACAATGTCAATGATTTGGGGAATCGTAATTCAAAGTCTTAGTTTAGTTGTTATGGCACTACTGATCACTAAGCCAGACTCTCTGAGAACAACTTCATCATCACTACTAAAAAATACTTCTGTTTTAACTTTATTGGGTGTTGTCTTATGTATTTTAGTAACACCCAATGAGATTTCGTCAATCATGTTTCACAGTCTTTTTGTCTTCACTGGAAGTTTTGTTGTTGTTCTTGTGTACAATTTAAGGAAGGATAAAGCTGCAATTCTTAAAGGTTTAAGACAGTTCTTTGTGGACTTAACTGTCGAGGATACTCTAGCAACAGTATTTTGTGGATGTTACTTCGTGTCTTGGTTATCAAACAGCTTTGTTGTCCATGAAGATATCTCTGTAACATTTCTTCTTTCAAGCCTTCTTAGTCTTCAGCTTCTACTAGTTTTGGCAAAATCAAAATCTCCTCAAAGTATTATAAAAATAACTCACAGAAGTATTGCAGGAGGAGCCAAGAAAACCAAGAAAGAAACACAAAAATTTGACTTGAAAAGTTTTGTTACCTCATTTCATTTTCGACTGTTTTTAGCCTTGTCGTGTTTTACTTTTTGTGGTCGACTTTCATCAGTTTTCAGAACTTGTCGCGAAGAGCAGTTCCCCTGTGAGCCGTCAAGCTTTCTACAACCACTTTCTTCACTACAAGACTCTACTGCTTATATTAACCAGCGATTTCTCTTATCATCAGTCTGCGCATGCGTCATTCCATTAGCGCTACGACAATGGCTTCGTTACCAAGGCAACCTCAATGGTTCAGCTCCAGCAGTACTTTGCGTCAAATACAGTCTACCGTTTGCAGCAGTTTTCACGTGCCTACATTGGGCACTACAAATAGTTCCTCAAACCAACGACATTTTCTCGAATTTACAATTCTGGCAACAAATTGTTCTCCCAGAATTCGTCTATTGGCTCTGCTTGTTAACTATCGTATTGTTACTATGGCAACCTTTGTGTGTCTACACGTTGCTAAGAGATGACGAGAGCTCGCTTAAGCAGTCTATTAATAACTTGTTAGTAGAAGATAAAATGGATCCAAGGGCGCTGCAGACAGTATTTCGGGAAGTGAAAAGAAGATGGGGCGAGAATAATTTGAATGATATCGACCCAGAAAGTGATAAGCCACCAATGGTTTATGGTTTAGGCACGGTCTACTCTACTCCTGTTCTAATCATTCTATCCTGTGTTTCCATGGTGATGGTAATGGTATTAAGTGATGGCATGGCTGGCTCTGTGGTCTTGCTATTGACTCAGATGTTTTTATTTGCGGAGATGCAGGCGTCGTTATCTCTTAGCGGAGAGACTAATGAACAAGGTAAGTTTTGCCTGGTTAGCCGGACCTCGGGACGGGAAGGGTAATTTTTGCAACCAAACGCGACGCGACGTGAAAGAGGACACCGCGCGTGCTGAGAAATTCTGTTCGAAATGACCGTTGACGTCGCCGACGTCAAGAAGAAGGCGCGAAAACAAGTAAAATGGCATCTTGAACGTGGCGTTGCGACGTCGTCACGGTAGTCACGCAATGAACGAATGTGATATTTTCGTCGTCTCCCGCCCTATTCTGACGTCGCGTCACGCTTATCTACCTAACGATACAAATTGCGATTTAGTCTTTCATCTCTGCATTCAAAGGTATTATTTCTCTCCACAGGCCCTTCTTGGCATAAAGTGGTTGCGTGGGGCCTGATGTCATCTCAGTATTTTTTCTCTACTGGTCACCAGGCTACTATCCCGGCCATACGATTTGAAGCAGCTTTTGTTGGGCTTCCTGGTGATATGAACAATCTTGTTTTACCAGGTAATTTTACGATGACTTGTTACTATTGAAATTTTATCCTGATGTTCAATCAAGCTATTGAAATCTCGGTCTATTGCTAGAGTGCGAACGGTCCTCTCCGGTTGAATAGCCTGCGTTGTTGGCTCTCAAGGGAAAGGGAGGGAAGGGGAGGGGAAAGGGGAGGGGACTGGGGAGGAGAGGAGAGAAAGAGAGGCTTTCTTTCCCTCCTCTCCTCCCTAGTCCCCCTCCCATTCCCCTCCCCTTCCCTTGAGAGCCGGCAACGCACGCTACCGGTTGAAACAATCCACCAGTGAGGCCATTTTTCCCTTGCGAATTCAAGTTGGCAGGGTTCTACTGTAGAGTTTAACATTTATTGAGTGCATGGACACGTCTTTCAATAGACCTTTTCCAAAAATGGCGACCAAACAATCTTTTTCAACCTAAGACGTAATGATCCCTGAAACACTAAAAAGCATGTCACACTTAGTAACTGTGCAAATTTACAAAGTTTCAATGAAAATTCGCACAGATTTGAATTTTTGAAATTTGTTAATTTGACAGACAAATGTATGTCTAGGGGTATAGCATATACCCCCAGCCATACCTTTTATGTAAAATTTCACAATTTGAAAATTTCATCTCTCAGCGAATTTTCATTGGAACTTTCTAAATGTTTGCACTGTTACTAAATGAAATTTGCTTTTTAGTATTTTAGGGATCATTACGTCTTAGGTTTAAAAACAAACAAACAAAAACAAAACAAAACAAAACAAAAATGCTAATGAGCGCCGGGCGGCCAACAGTTTTGGTGAAAGATTTATTATATACCGTATACACTCTTAAAGTAACCAAAATATATTTGGAAACCACCCTAGCGAACACCATAAAAACGCGATCATTTTATACACTGGGTAAAGGACTAACCAATGGTTAGTGCCATCAACCCTTCGTGCAACCGGGACCAGTAGGTAGAATTTTCCTGGAATTGTAAAATGTTTTACCGAGAAGATCCATTTAGTAACACCCTTGTAATTTTTTGCTTAGATTTCCAAGCTTTGGACAAATATGTAATGGATTTCGGTTGATGATTCTTCTTTACAGGTCTTTGATTTGATGATTCTTTTTACAGGTCTTCTTATATTTCTGAACACTTTCGCATCAAGTGTACTTTTCGCTGTTGGTCTTCCTGTGCTTTTGCTTTGGCCTCGGATTTCAAATACAATTCTGGGCAGGAAACACAAAAGAGTAAAGGATGATTTCGTCTCTAACAGGGGAGAGTTTGCCTTGGGAGATGATCCCGATGGATTTAGAGAAAAGATTTTTCGACTGTTTGTTATGTATCTGGGTTTTAATGCTCTGAAGGTAGGTGATACATAGAGTTGCCGTGAAAGAGATTTTGTAACCAGAGACTGCGTTGCTCTTGGCCAGCAGAACCTTCTTGCTTGGTCCAGGAGGAACGCAGACTCTCATTACGAGGTTGATCAGCTTGTAAAACCCCACTTATATCATGGTCGTGGCTAAATGGGATCCTCGCAAACAAGGTTTGGTTAGGTTTAGGGTTAGTATTTGGGAAGACTTTGTAGAAATAAACACTTAAGTACCTTGGGGTTAGGTTTGGGGTTAGTATTAGGGAAGACTTTGTAAAAACAAAGCCTTAAACTAGCCCTAAAACTAACCAAACCTTGTTTGCGAGGATCCCATCTGGACACGACCTTACATTATTTTTCTGTATTTCTAGGTACTGTTTTGCGCATGCTCTGCAGCAATACACCGCAGACATCTAATGGTGTGGAAGATCTTTGCCCCTCGGTTTGTGTTTGAGTGCGCATCATTCCTGATATCCATTCCATTCCTAATTTTCGTCTTTCTTCTCATCCTGAGAACTGACGTTGCTTTAGAGAAATGGACAGAAAAATTACAAAAGTATGTCGCGTCGAAATCAAAATCTGCTTGAATCTTTTTGATTTGTTTGTTTTTTGTTTTCAATTTCCGGTCGTAGTCATCCTTCCAAAAAGACCATTAATCCACAATATGGTTTCGTCTCTTTTTTATGAAAAGGAAAGAAGATAAAAAAGAAAAGAAAAAAGAAAGAAAGGAAGAGAGAGAGAGAGAGAGAGAGAGAGAGAAACGGAAAGAAAGAAAGAAAGAAAGAAAGAAAGAAAGAGAAAAAGAGAGAGAGCATTTTTTAATTAAACTATACACATCTTTGAGCTAGGACGACTGTATATTTTGCTTTGAATATTTACTTCAAGCTTTAATTATGGCATATCTTATAAATTGTTATAAGAGAAAATTTCTTATTAATAGAAAATAGCTCTCGGTACAAAATTTTCGTCGTATTGTAACTATACCGTAGGGCCACTAATTCTGTAAGACGACTTTAATTGGGTCCTTTATTCTCGATACTTTTCCAAAATACCCTCTGCATCCTCTTGATGGTATCCGCCGGATTGCTATAGCAGTGCCACCCTATACTGAAGGATACTCCTAGGTTTGCCCTAATGCCGCAATAGTAACTGCTGATCTAGGCTATGCGTACAACCCTTTCCATACCGTACTCTTCGAAAGTTCAATTTACACGACACCCCAAAAACGGCAAGGCAAGGATGATATTCGGCAAGGATGAATTTGCTTTTCGTACGGAAAGTGATAGAATTCTATATTTAAATGGCACTGTTCTGGTTAGTATTTTCTTTATAGGCAATGACAAATCATCCGTTTAAGATTTAATTGTAACATTTTATCATTTTGCGACCAAAAATATAATTCATCCTTGCCGAAAATCAGCCTTGCCTTGCCGTTTTTTTTTTCAGTTGGTGTCGTGCACTGTAAATGGGACTTCTGTTGTCATACCGCACAGTCATCTATCTGAGCGTTAGGTTTCTTAGTCGATTAAAATCTGCTGTAAGTCGAAAAAAGCAGTTTAAATAACTCGTAATCTTGCTTTAGTTCCTCTCGTTGTTTCACGCTCAAGCAAATCGTGTACTAAATTGAAAAAAAAACAAGTTGGTAAAAAACCGGATATTTGGTTGCGAAATGAATTTTAGTTCCTCTTTTAATTTATCACACTTACGTTTACATACCTTAAAATTGTGTATTTAGGCGAACGCTTGTTTGAAATTCTTTGACATTTTTATCTGTCGGGTTTTTTTTTTAGATCATTAAATTCCTAGTATTAGTACAAGCTATTTCAGGAGTAAAACCATCGAAGTACCGAAGCAAGTTTAGACATGACTTATAATTACGCAATAGAATATCGCACTGCAGTCGATTGCCAGACTTTGTACATCGCTATCAAGCGACAAAAATCTCTTCAAGTGCAACATCAAAGTAATCCAAGCTTTTAGTGTTCGTACTCTATTATCACAAGAGTCAAAGTAGATAAGCTTAAGTTAAACAAACGAAAACATTTTGAAAGCAGTCGTCGGTCGCCGCCGTGAAGGCCTGACGAGTCCGCTAGCCGAAAACAGCAACAAAAAGGCGTATTGAGTTAGTTTATTGGCTTAGTGTTTTGTAAAGTAATTTCTTTTATCCTTATAGCGACATTTTGCTACAGAGCACAGAGAGAGAAGCATTTTTGCATTTGTTTTATAACCACATTCTGACAATAAATATACAAAATTCACCAGAAAATATCATTCAACTTCTGGATGGCCTAGTTGTCTGACCCGATATTCGTGTGTAAATGGTATGAGACTACAAGAGTTTAATTAAGTCTTCAAATGTATCAATGCAAGTGAAAATTGATTGAGCATGAAGTAAATTAAGGCCCTTCCACGCGACCAAATTTTCTATGGCAAATTTTCTGTTTTCCTTCCTTCCTTCCTTCCTTCCTTCCTTCCTTCCTTCCTTCCTTCCTTCCTTCCTTCCTTCCTTCCTTCCTTCCTTCCTTCCTTCCTTCCTTCCTTCCTTCCTTCTCTTTTATTTTCTCTGAGTATTTCCCTGTTCACTTATGCACTTATTCATTCATTCATCACATGTTCTTTCAAAACATATATTTCCACCAATTTCTCTTTAACCCTTCCTACATTTTTGTGGTTTCGAGGCAACGAAGCTCGTCATAAGAAATTTCATTATTTTTTCAAATTTCACACCAAGTTAATCTAATTGCACTTCCTTGCAATTCACCTACAAAAAAATCGAATTGTAGCCTCGTTAGATTGAGTTATATGAAAGAGAAATTACATCAATCCGTTGACAAAATTCAGGACTTCATTTTCCAGGATTTCCGCTTACATCAATCAGTATTGTTAACATGAACCTTAGGCCGGCGACACACGCTGCAAGTTTAATGCGTTGGCAATAGAGTTTTAAAGATTTTGCGAGCGCGAAATTGCCGAGTGTGTCATGTCTGAGAACGACAGCAACGATTTTTCACGACAAAAGTATGTGTTGTAGAAAGTTGAACATTTTGAACATTGTGCTCCTAGCCGACTGATTGAATGTTGCAGATTGATGATAGTCGCTGCAATTTTTCTCTGTAAATTAATTGCGTTGCCAGCGCAAGAACATATTAATGCAAGTGCAAAGTGTACACACAAAGGTCCACAAACTGTTTGAGGTACATTTCTAAAGCCGGCGATATCGAAATATACAGACGTTGACTGGCTAGAAATTCAATATCTCAGTGAATACAAGAGCAACTTACTGAAACAATCGTCGGTTTAGGTTTGATGATATCTAAAGAGATGAAAACTCACAAGAATAAAGAACACTTTGTCTTAGCTCATCATGAAAAAAAGCTGGCTATTCATAGTTTTGAAAATGCAGTCTTTGTCATCATATATAAAACATATCTAAGTTGAATTTTATATTATCAAAGGTGACTTTTACTTCATCTTATCCTATCGGTAAAGTTGACATTTATTTCGCACTTAACTTTCTTTTCTTCAGATTGGCCTGAATTAGTCAGGTTTGAAGGCTACCATATCGCCATAGACTCTATAAGACAAACACTAGGTCATATTTCTTCCATGTATCTGGGTTGCTTTTATATAACGATGAAAATATTTACCTGGGGTGTCGAGATTAATATATTTTCAGAGGTCGAACCTCCTAGAATAACTACAAAAGTGATTAGAATTCGGGGGGGGGGGGGGGGGGGGGGAGGGATCCCTTTTCTCAAAAGTTTCCGTACCCATGATTTTTCATTATCCTTTTTCAGATTAAGGAAATTCCTTTTCTGGACATTTCATAGAAATGTTGTAGTTGACTGTATTGAGTTGTTTCTTCTACTTTGATTCTTAATTTCCAAGCTTTCGGATCGTTGAGCTGGAACCCGGAATCCCTGGAATCTCCCACTGGCTTTGCCTTTGTCCAGCGTTTGACCGTGACGGGTCATCCCCGTCCCCCCCTCCCCGTCCCCCCCTCCTCTCGGAACTAGTAAAACAAAATTATTTTCTTAATAAAGCCGAAGAAGCAAAATATCAAAAAAGTATTTCAAGATAGCAAATAATCCTGAACAAAACGTTAATTAAAGATTGAGATGTATTGTTTTGAAGAGATTCTATCTTGGCAAATAGGCCAAGTAAATAGATGCCAATTCTATCTTGCCAAATAGGCCAATTCTATCTTGCCAAATAGGCCAAGTAAATAGATGAAATTTAGCCAATAGCATGCTTGGTCGAAAACGAGGCTAAGGACGATATATTAGGCGAGTGAATTTAACAAACCGAACTTCTGGCTGACTTGAAGACTTGTTAAGTTATCACAGGTATGCTTTATTGTTCATTTTATCTATGTATCTTATTCTTGTTCTTGTCTTTCTTGTCCTTTTTGTTCTTGTTTTAATTGTTCTTCGAGTTCTTCGTGTTAATCTTCTTGTTCTTCCTGACTGATGTTGTGTTGTTGCTTTTGTTGTGTTGTTTTTGTCGTTGTTGTCCTTCAGTTCTAGATCTTTTTTCCTTTTTTTTTTTCAATTCTTTGTTTTATTTTTGTAGGTTTGAAACATGTTGAGTAAAGTTGTTATTGCATTTTTCGTCTCAACGGCGCTCTTGATGGCCAACGTAAAGGCGTCATCTTGTCCAAGTAAGTTAAATCCCGAGTACATCGCGAACTGCTTTCGCTATCTCGGTTGAACATGCACACAAACACTCGGGTCCCTTCCCATGATCGACGTAGATAACCATTTTTGTGGCTACAGGCTCGAAGAGGCGAAGCCACTTAGTCATCGGGTTGTAAGTAAGTAAGTAAGTACCTTAAGAGTGTGCGTAACTCCACAGGAAGCCCAATAATGAACTTCGGAACCAATCATTGATCGACTTTAAACGAGTAGACAATGATTGATAATGATAAACAAAGGACACTTTGAAATAAAATAATTTCGGTTCAGTGTTAAAGTAAACAGAAACGAAAAGATTTTGAAAGCAAACTACCGCCTGAGTCTGTGAAGAAAACAACAACAAAAAGGCGTGTTGAGTTTACCACCGAATGAATGCCAGTGCGCCCGACAGATACAAGTTCGTGAAGATTCTCTTCCGTCAATCGACTAATTACTTGAGGCAAAAATTTGCTGTGGAAATTCTTACAATCAAGAATTAAAACAAGTACAAATTCATCTTTAAAAAAGTTACATTAAAAATTGTCAAAGAAATAATTTATGTGACGTTTTTTCGTAAATTACGCCACGTGCAGCAAAAAAAAAACTTTGCTCACGAGACTTCAAAGCCGTGACCGACAGTGAATGAAAATGCTGCTCTATTTCAAGCCTAAGATATCGTTTTGGTAGCATATCGTTGAAACTAACTAAATAGCACTGGTGTTTTGGCTCAATTTTCTATGTAAAGGGATATCTCTACATGCCTGTTTTATGTTCCAACCGTCTGTTTGTTTACTAAATTAGAAGTGACTCAACCGATTGTGTTTCGAACACTTTTATGTCGGGCGCGTAGTAAGTTGTTTAGTGGCTGTGAATATTTAATTACATTTTGTTACATTATCTTCTACAAAAAAAATCATCTTTGGCATTTGTTTGACAGCTACACTTTTATGTTTCTGGAGTTACAGCAAATTGACAATAAAAATTTATATACAATAGGCAACCTTACTAGTCATCTATTAAAAAGCGCTCAGTAGTTTGATGTAAGAAATTACAGTAAATAGCCAGTATTTAAACACTGTATCTCATTAACTTATTGACGCTTCTATCTTCTTCTTCATCCCATAAGCAGATAAGGCTGTAGCCACATGCGCTTAATAAGCGCCTATTTTTAATTATTCCCATCCCGTCATCACATTATATCGTTTCTTTACTTACATTTGTCAGCAAAACTTGGGCCGTAAGCAAATGATAGTTAGCTAGTATAATATAAAATAAAACGGTTATTACTCGCGCTATGATTGGCCAAAGTACATAGTTTTTGTTTTATAAGCTTTGATTTTCGTGACCGCTTCGCAAATTTAGCGTTAAACTCGCCCTCACTGTAGCATAATTTTTGAAAAATATATAAAACTATATATCATTTTAAAGCTTATAAATTTGTCCGGCTCTTTAATTGCTATTTTTTCTTAATTTTCACTAACGAAAATAGCCTCCTATGCAGACTCCGTTTTTGTCTCGATCCAGTAAGTGTGGCGAGGGAAATTTACTGGATCGAGACTAAAAACGTCTGCATAGGAGGCTATAACGAAAATGACTTCATAAAACTTTGAATTACCACAACTTTTTATTATCAAATCCCCGACATACCATATTTTGAAGGCCATTACAATTGTAACTTTCACTTCATTTTTCACTTTCATTTTCAACTGATTTTCATCTTTATTTATACGCTATAATTTAAAGTGATACACTGGTTTACATTCCTTTTCAGTTAGGGGTAACGGCTTTCGCTTAAGAAATTTTATCAATGATCTCGTACAAGGAACTCAGTGTTATAACAGCAAATGACTGTACAACGAAACGGTTATTTTATACAAAGGGTTTGCATATCAAACATATCTCTATAACAATTTGTCGTTCGCACGGCCATATTCCATATTTGGGCAGGCATTACCTTATTTGGAAGTCACGTAGATTTGTTTTTGTTGATTTTCCGGATCCTCAAACTGTCAAAATTCCATCAAAACTTGCACATATTGTAGCGATGCAATACACATTGTCCACCATCTTGAAATTAGCTTAGAAACCTAGCTTTTTGGTAAACAGGAAACCCAATAGTAGAAACACAGGAAGCCCGCACGAACGACTCAGTATGTTTGATATGGGATTCTAGGACTGTATAACCTTTTCTAAGACTGAACCGCTTTGATTCCTTTCTGAAAGTGACGTCATTATGTTACCTTTGGAGTTTTCTTTATCGTGTGTTTAATTCACGAGAGTACATCATACGTCTTTTATTTTTTCTTGAAGGTGGTGGAGTTAATGGAATCACGCTTTCAAACTTTGAGATTACGAAAGACGGTTACCCTGTGTCCACCATTTCGGTTAGTCATGCCGAAGTATACAAACTAACTGGGAAGATTACCATCAGCCCAAGTTTCCCTTCATATTCGCCGTACGATATTAATATTGATGCAAAGGCCACCCTCTACCATCCCACCTTCAAATTTTACCTCACAAGCACTGTACCGTGCAATGGTGCATGGTAGGTCATATCATGTTCTTTTATGTCATGCCTTGCCTTTATTCCTCTTTTGTCCCTTCTCTTTCCTTCTCTTCGCATCTCTTTTCGCTTTCTTTTCTTAATCCATCCATTTGCCGAGAATGAATCGGCATATCTCCAGGGGCCGCGGAGCACCTTTGAATGCGAGAGAGCTAATATTTGGAATGGATCGCGAAAAATGAGGGGGGCCCCTCATTTTTCGCAGGAGGGGAGGGGTATTTCATAGACATGAAGAAAGTTAGGGACTATAGTCCCCCCCCCCCCCCCAGTCCCTCCCTCTACGCGGCCCCTGATCTCGTTTGCTTTCACTGCACGTGAAAAATGCTAATATTTCATTTGTACGTAAAATTAGTTTTTTACTTGTTGACATCTTATCACTTTTTTTCAGCACGTTAACTAATTATAATTGTGCTGACATCGCATCTAAGCTGGGTGTTAGCTTCTGTGACTCAAACAATCAACTTCAGGCAGGCAACTTCGACTTTTCATCGCCTGTGCCAAACCTTTCAAGTTCCATCCCAGGAGGATTTGTGAGTTGATATATAATATTACTAATGCATCTCCTTCAGTTGGACATTGTTCCCTTTGCCTCTCCTCTCCTCTCCTCTCCTCTCCTCTCCTCTCCTCTCCTCTCCTCTCCTCTCCTCTCCTCTCCTCTCCTCTCCTCTCCTCTCCTCTCCTCTCCTCTCCTCTCCTCTCCTCTCCTCTCCTCTCCTCTCCTCTCCTCTCCTCTCCTCTCCTCTCCTCTCCTCTCCTCTCCTCTCCTCTCCTCTCCTCTCCTCTCCTCTCCTCTCCTCTCCTCTCCTCTCCTCTCCTCTCCTCTCCTCTCCTCTCCTCTCCTCTCCTCTCCTCTCCTCTCCTCTCCTCTCCTCTCCTCTCCTCTCCTCTCCTCTCCTCTCCTCTCCTCTCCTCTCCTCTCCTCTCCTCTCCTCTCCTCTCCTCTCCTCTCCTCTCCTCTCCTCTCCTCTCCTCCTTTTTTACGATTACGGTTAAAGTGGGTCAATAACTAATTTCCATTGTTCTTGATGGCTAAAAATTATTTTTTATTGTTGAGAACACTGGAAAAAGCTATTACGACTAACTTTTCATTACGGCTAACGGTTAATTTTTTCCTATTATTACTATACGGCCAGCTTACGGTTAAATTTTTGGCCCTTTTACGGCTAACGGTTAACCCCATTGAGACCCTCTTCTCTTCTTTCCTTTCCTCTCCTCTTCCTCAACACTTCTCTTCTTTCCTTTCCTCAGCACTTCTCTTCTTTCCTTTCCTTAGCACTTCTCTTCTTTCCTTTCCTTAGCACTTCTCTTAGCTTCTTTCCTTTCCTCTCCTAATATTTCATCATTTATTAAATTAATCACGAAATTATTCAACTATGTTTCTATTTTCAACTTTCAGGTACCGGTCAAAGCCTCAGTTACTGTCAAATTCAAACCACATGGCAGCTCACAAGTGATTGGCTGCATTACCAAAACAGTGAACCTTGCTGTGTAAATAGCAGCAAGAAACACGACATAAAAGACCAAATTAGACTATGCATGGAAACACGCTTGAATTAGATTAGTGATGGTCAAATAAACTAAATAGAACCCTGCTTTCTTGCGCGAGGCAGCGACCTCAATTATATCAAATTAAATCCCCGCTCAAACCTTGAAAATCTTTACCCAGCTCAATTCGATAATATATACACTTTTCATGCATAAAGACACAACTGGTTCTGCATGTATAAATCTTAGCCCGGAATTCTGCAACAATGTCTCTAGTGTAAAAGCTAAATGCCAAGCGAGAAATTATGTTATAAAACGGGGATGGAGGTTTTTTTACAAGCTTGTGATATTTCTTGAGACTTCGTTTGTTTTCTGGCTGTCACACCCAAACGTATTTCATTCGAACGCTCGTCGGAAATTTAATTATATTTATGATATGCATGTAATGTCAATTCCGCTGTTCAGAAAGGAGACGGAATAAGACATATAATTATAATTTACGGCCTGCACTGCCAGTACAGCGGTATTGAAAACTACAAAAAAGTATGAGAGTCTTTGCACATTCAAAATATAAAATTTAAAAATATTTTCCCTTAACTTCGCTTGGGATAGCAAGATTGACTTCACAACTCGTCCCAGCGAAAATTGCATCGAAATTCGAAATTTGAAATTCGAAATTCCTTCGAAAAGACTCTCGCAAAATGCATTTCATTTACGAACTTTAGCAATCGAAGTTTTCAGGCAAGGCAAAACCTTGTCGATAAATTGAAAAAAGACGTTGTCCCCTTGGTAGTTCTATAAAAAACGTTGTTGAACAGCTTGTAAAGATATCTCTCGAACGTACCCGTAAAAAACCTATATAGTAGCTCTCACTAGTAGAGAGCAATGCCTTCAAAGTTAGAGGTTTTTATGTAGGTTTGTCAACCCATGACTTGCATCTCTTTTAGTCAGTGGAATGTTGATCGATTTGATCTATCAATCATTTGTTCTATTTTGGGCTCGAGAAAGCAGGGTTCTATAGTATATTGCATGTTCCTGTTTTGATTTTTTGTGACAGCTTTTACAGTCGACTACATGCTTGAATCTATTAACATACAACTACCTTTCCCCCTGAAATACATTGCACCACTGCTTTTTGATTGTTTACTCGCGGTGGGGTTTTGATCCTTTTCGGCTGTGCATGCGCTGTAGAAACCTGTCTACATTTCGTAACAGACGTCGGATGAATGAAAAGAGTATATTTTGCAAACTCGACACGTTAGGGATGTACTTGACTTTCGGGTCAGAAATAATGAGCAAGCGGGAGGACGGGAGGATGAGGAGGGATGAACAATATGGGGGAGGATCATAACCTTTTGAGCCCTTGCGATTTATGATACATCAGTTAAACGTTGAAGCAGATTTATGCTTAACTTATTCCTATAGTGATTTTTTCAAACTAATCGGAATTTTGAAGAAAAAAATTGCGATTATGAAGGTTCAAAAATTTGTTAGAGAAGAAAATTGAGCACAATATGGACAGCCCTAACCCTGTTATGTCACATGTACACACAATGGATTTTCGCCAGATCGAGGTCATTTTGCACAACCAGGTACACACTATTTGCTCTCGGAGCATAATCCCGAATATTTAACCAAGCTAATATCATGGAGCATTTTGCGAAATGAAAATTCTGCTCGCGAGGATCAATTTATTTTTCCATGAAATCTTTGATACATGCACATAGAGTTTTGCTCTAATTAAGAGAATGCCCTGGGAGCAAGACCCTTCATATGTATGTATTTATATAATAGAATTTTACGAGCGCGCGATCTGATTGGTCAATTAGCCATACTTAATCAGAGTACAGATAATAGAAGTGACGTCACAAGATCAAAATCTTGTACTCACAATGTTTGTTTTGAGTCCTTTCAGCGTATTTCATTTGTAAAATTAGCAAAAACTTTATAAACACAAGAAAATCTATCCCTTTATATTGTGCAATCCCTCGCGACCAAGTCAAAACAAGTCTGGGAAAATTCCCGCCATTTTCTGTTAGCGGACGCGCGCGTTTGTACACCCGAACAGCGGGAAAAGGCAATGTGATGAAAGGAAAGTAAACCTCTTTGCTTTTAAGTTGACTTTTACGTAAATAACACGAAAAAAAGAAAGCAAATGTAAATGTTGGTTTCAAGGCAAAGCTGACGTCTTCTTTAAACTGGAACCAAAACTTTTGGAACCGTAAAATACAATAGACCACTTCACGCTGTCGGCCGCCATTTTGAATTGGGACAAATACGCCAGCCTATTAGAAATTCCCATCACTTTGACTTCCAGTAACTCCGCTCTTTTTTGATGGATTTTCGAAATTTCGCACTTTTTGAAAAGGTAGCGTCGATCTTTTTTAGGTCTCTCACTGTGATGAAAATTAATTAGAAAGCTATGTTTTGAGAAAAAATAATTTTTGTTTTCCAAATAAAACATTCGGCGCGCGAATTTTCGAAATTATTAGAACCATTCGTGAAAAACGGGGTGTCTAAAAAAACTTAGTTACAACACTTGCATTGCTTTTATTTTCAGTCCCACAATTGGTGTCTATAGCTGCTGTTTATTAAACTTTAAATTTTAAAAATCCATCAGAAAAGAGCGGAGTTACGGGAAGTCAAAGTGATGGGAATTTCTAATAATTCTGGCGTATTTGTCCCAATTCAAAATGGCGGCCGACAGCGTGAAGTGGTCTATTTTTGAGCTTTAGTTTTTGGTAGAGTATTTTGGATGTTTGTCGAGGACGAACTGACAGTGGCTTCACTCAACGTTGTAAAAGCAAGGATGTACTTAAATTTTAGTCAAAGACACTTTCAGTATTTCTACGACTCTTAATTTGGAAACAAAGATTTGAACTCAACATTGCTGTGGAAGACGACGACCAGAAGTTTCTTTACCCGTCAGAACCAATTATTTTCTACCGATAAGTAAGCTTACGTCCTGAAAATTTCAAGCTATGGTTTGGACGTATAAACAAATACTGAGATATGTCAGGCAAGATAGATTTTGGAAAATCTAATCACCTGTTCAAAATATTGAGGTAACTTAATGAATTACGTAGAAGTAAATCACTGTTTATTTACAGAAGCACTATTTTTTGCATAATTTTGTCGATTTGTCGAAAGACGCGCGCTGTTTTCCTAACTTTGATTTTCAGTTTTAAGCTTACCAGTTTCTTTGCTCGTAAAATTCTATTATATAAAAGCAAATAGATCAGGTGTAGCTATGTTCTGTACTCTGATGAAACACTCCTGAAGCTGTAAAACACTCAAAAAGCTATAGAAATCACTCGCCTACGGCTCGTGATTTCTATAACTTTTTTCGTGTTTTACAGCTCCAGTCGTGTTCCATCAGAGTACAGAACATAGCTACGCCTGATCTATTTGTTAAGTATGCATTGTGTTTGCGCGTGCGTAGTAAGTTGAGTGATGCACAATAATCAATGAAGTCAATATCACTTTAACCACGGTTTATTCTTCACTGTGTTTACTATATATATACATACACACAAGGAAAACTTAGAATACACTGGATTTCAGCTGTAGCTCACAAAGTCTATCGAATCAAGTTTCGAATACAATGTAGTGTATTAAACTCGGGAACGAAAAGACAGGCTCGTAACATGGTATATTTTCGTCTCACTGATCCCGGGTTTTTACGGAAATTTTGATCCCTGAGCCCATATTTTTAGAAATTTTTGATCCCTTAATTATCCTTGTTGCAAAAATCTGAGCTGATCCCTTATCCTGACCCAATGTCCCTGATCCTCGATCCCACCCATTTGATCCCTGATCCCTGGCCTCTGATCCCTGATCCTGGCCATAATTTGGAGCTTGATCCCTGATCCCATATACCATGTTACGAGCCTGAAAAGACACACAGGCAACAACGACAATTTGTTGTTCCAAAATGGCGCCCTTTATTTACCACGGGAAACCCAAATCAGTACTAGGACAGAAAAACAGGAAACCCAAACACTACATACACCTATTTCAAAACGTTGCTGGGAAGAAAGCCCCAACCTTACCGACTCATTCAAAAGAGAATATGAAGAAAATCTTGGCTCAGGGTCCAGTTAGCTACCCTATAACTTGAAATTTCACGTCCTGTTAATTTCGCGATTTCGAAGCGGAGTCTCGGTATATTTCGCAACACCTAGATTTTCTTAAAGCCGTGGAAACACGGGCAACAAAATTGTGCAAATTTTCCTTGTTGCACAAAGTAGAAGTGGTAATACGAGCAACATTTGCTCTGCAGCTTGCAACGCAACAATGTTGCGCGAAATGTTGCACGACTTTGTTGCTAGTATCTCCGTGCCTTAAGTCACGAAATTAAGACATTGAGGCTAAAGTGTCGCGAAAAATTCATGTAATAAACGTTTTCGAATAATTAAATCATTAATGTACCGTATTTTCTTGATTAAACTGACCAATGGCCACAAATGAACACCGAGTCTGTAGCAGTGCTTATATTGACCAAATTTGGCTGTTTTATAAATGGAACATGTGAAAATTCAATCAATGGATTGTCACTCGGAAATGTGTTGGTTAGCTATGAATGCTTCTTCGAGTTAGTGTGGTATTTAGTTCGGAAAAAAATCCACACTCGACTGAGAAGCATTCACATCGAACTAACACATTTCCAAATGACAATTCATTCATTAACTTACATATGTTGTAGCAGTCCTGCAGAGTTTCTGTACGAATCATTCCGCTCGGGTGAAAAGCCATTGTGAAAATGGTTGGCAAGTGAGCATTACAATGTGTTTGCAAACAATGACGAGTGCTATAGGGCCGAGTATTAAGAGTACGGTTGGTTTTCACGAGCGGTGGAAACAGAAGCGGAAGGATCATACGCAGACTCAGTATGTATATACAACGTTCATTGTTCATTCTTTAGGATGAGAAATGCAACACCGAGTCTGCGATGTTGCTTAGCAACCGCTTCTGCTTCCATCGCTTGTGAAAACCAATCAATAGTGAAGTTTGAAACACGAGAGCGGGTGATCAATTGGGATTTCGAAGTCGTACCACCAATCACAAAAAATGACTTGGTATAATGTGTCAACTGACTAAAAACGAAGCTAGCGAAGAATTCTTACTGGTCTACGGTATGCGCTTATTTTCGTTTTTCAGTGCCATTTTTGCTTACTAAGTAGATTCCTGATCGAGATATAACCACGTTTGTGCCATCTTTTGAAGTTTCTGTTTAAAGTGCTACTCTGATCAAAAAACGGTGAAATTCTATTTAGCAGAAACTTCGTGAAATAAATGTTCAAAGGTCTATTGATCACCAGTTAAAATATCTTTTTGGTATTCAAAAGGGAAGTACTAGATTTTTAGCGTTCTTTTTAGGTGCCAGTGACGTCATCGACTCAACTCATGGATTCACTCCATACATTTCTTTGTATTTTGCAATCAAAATATCTCTGTGTAATTTTTTCAATTGAAGATCACTGGCCATACAAGTAATCCATGACACAATAACTGCAAGAAAACTCTGAAGCAAAATTATTAGAGCAGAAATGAATAGAGTAATACAAGTCATAAAATACAAAGAAATGCAGTATGGAGTAAATCTATGAGTTAAGTCGATGACGTCACTGACACCTAATAAAAGAACGCTAAAAATCTAGTACTTCCCTTTCGAATTCTAAAAAGATATTTTAACTGGTGATCAATAGACCCTTGAAGATTTATTGCACGAAGTTTCTGCTAAATAGAATTTCACCGATTTTTGATCAGAGTAGCACTTTAAATTAGGCTCTTAATTAGTATAGGAAATAATATGGTTACGAGTGCAATTTAGAATAAATTTGCACGAGTGAGTTTTCAAAGAGTTCAAAATTGCACGAGCCCGTAGGGCGAGTGCAATTTGTGCTCTTTGAAAACTCACGAGTCAAATTTATTCTAAATTGCACGAGTAAACCATATTATTTCCTTTTAATAATATACATGCAAAAATTCGAGCAATATTTTCAAGTTTTCTGTAGCTTTTCAGTTGAAAAATCAGGTTAGCGCGCGCCTAGTGTTCGAATGTCGTCACCAAGCGCGCGCTCAAGGGAAAAATTCAAAACTTTTCACCCGAAACTTGAGCACTTTTTGACATTTTTCTTGCATATTTTCGACAATTTTGGAAACAAATCCCGCTAAAAGTGTTTTATAAATTGTTTCTTTAATGAATAAAAAGAAGAATTTGACGTTTAAGTGCATTTTGACTGTTTTCTGCCAAAAGAAATTTGCACTAAATTTCCTTTTTTTGGCACTAAATTTCCTTTTTCCTGCACTAAATTTCCTCGAAACAGCACTGCTCTTAGCCAATCAGCATCGAGAAATTTTTGCATGTATATTATTATTCAATAAAATGGATACCAAATTTCACTTCAAAATAAACAGCGGGTTCGAACAAATGTCCGGGTCTACCAGGCCCAGTTTTTAATGGTCGTTAATGTGTTTAATCAAGAATATACTGTATACACCTATTTCTAAACGTCAAAAGGATATCTACTTTATGGAACTCAATGTAATAATACGAGAACAAAACTAGCTCAACTACAATACACATATTCTAACCGTGGTACTTTTTATACAGGTTTAAGTATTTTGTAAAAGAAAGTCTATCCAAAAGCATCCCAAGCCAATGCCAGATTTGTTGGCATCGCTGATTCTGATTTCAACGCGCACTTTGGGGTTTCTCTATAAATAAATAAATAAAAAATATATAAATAAATAAACAAACAAACAAACAAACAAACAAACAAACGACCGACCGACCGACCGACCGACCAACCAACCAAACAAACAAACAAACAAACAAACGTAAACAAATAAATAAATTGAAGAAATGAAGAAATAAATAAATAAACAAATATATAAATTAATTAATTGAAGATATAAATAAACAAACAAACAAACAAACAAATAAATTGAAGAAATAAATAAATAAAAACGTAAATAAATAAGCAAATAAATGTATACGTAAATTAATTAATTAATTAATTAATTAATATGTAAATAAATAAGTAAATAAATAAATACGTAAAGTAAATAAATAAATAGGTAAATAAGTAAATGAATAAGTAAATCAATTGATAAGTAAATGAATATATAAATATCGAATGAATAAACGAACGAATCATTCAGTCATGCCAGTAAGCAAATAAATATATTGATAGATAAATAAAACAAAGCATACAAACAAAACAAAGAAACAAAAAGTAAACAAAATAATCAAGCTCACAGCACAGACTTCTTATGTAATGTATTCTTACTATGCCAGCTGGTATTTTCCCACGCAACGTAGGCAGTGTTATTGTGGGGAAAACTGGTCCATGTATCCCCATTATCATGGCACCCTCTAGGCACCTCCTATCTATTTCATCTGGATCTATCTTTTCTAAAACATCATGGCAGCTAACACCTTTCAGATCGCTAA
The DNA here is from genome assembly GCA_029948255.1 of Telmatactis stephensoni. Lineage (NCBI taxonomy): Eukaryota > Metazoa > Cnidaria > Anthozoa > Actiniaria > Isophelliidae > Telmatactis > Telmatactis stephensoni. Next base: position 641,002 of record JALIZF010001764.1, on the reverse strand, counting down.
AAAAGAAACCAGAAAAAAGAAAAAATCACTTTAGAGCGGTGAGAGCGCCGGTCTGTCACCGCTGTGGTCCCGTGTTTGATCCCCGGACGGGTCATCACATTTGGCTTGAGTTTCTTGTTCGTTCTCTCCCTTGCTTCGAGGGTTTTTTCTCCGGGTACTCCGGTTTTTCCTCCCTCAGTTAAAACGAACTAGTTTCGATCTAAGCTGTACTCCGTGATCAAACATGGGTCGTATGGTGGCTGCTACGTGTATGTGTATGTAAATTTGTATGTAATTAAATTTAATTGTGAATGTTCAAATGTTTCGTAATAAAAGCGCCCTTGTATGAAAACGTTTTCATGCCTCCTATTTCGATACTTTACAGCTCGCTAGTTTCCTTATTGAGGTAGCCCAGCTTTTTTGACTTCTGTTCGCTTTCTTTAGGAAAAGGGACAGCAGCTTACTAAAACTGAATCAATTTCAGATCAAAAAGATTCTAGTTTGCCTTGCTTTATCTTTTTCTTTCTCATAAGATATATGAATGTTGTCAGGAGCCCATGTAATGGGCTCCTGATGTTGTATATATTTTTAAGATTTTTAAGTTTTTGCAATACATGGTCAACTTCAGTTTTCACGTCACAACCGCGTTTACATACTCTCATGCAAACACAGCTCTCAGCCAATCAGAGTGCGCGTAGTATCTTAGTTATTATATAGGACTCTGAACCGACTTCGATTTTAACCACAATGCTCTCTGATACGAGACGAAGTACTTCATATATGACCCGAACAATTTGCAACTGTAGAACGATGACCGTGCTAACAATATGTTGAATCATACATGACGTACAACATTTTGACCACAATGAAATTCGATCCAAGGTCTTATACTTCATGTATGACCCTCTGCATAAACTTTGGTAAGACAAAGTCCATTGTATCTTTAAATGAGGTCATGCACCAAGTATCAAGCCTTTTTACCACACTGCCTTGCTAGGCTAGCGTATAAAAGCGAGTAGTGTGAGATTTCTGTGTAATCTGATCGGCCGTGAAAGCATGATTATCAAAAAAATGTTTAGGTTTGTCTTCAAATTCTTTTCCGCAAACCGGCCTTACAATTTTGTGTTCAAATTAAAAACTTGAAGTTTTTGAGTTATTGGTTCCGAGCTATTTATTAATTTCAGTGAGCTGTGTTTTTAATTTACTCTCAATACTTCCAAAAATCACTCGTGGGGTAAGAGCAACTCGCTTGAAATGTAATCTGGGCCCGGTTGTTCGAAAGTGGATTAGCGTTAACCCAGGATTAACTCCGAATGTTTTCTTTAGAGTTAACCCCGGATTAGCGTTAATCGGCTTTCGAACAACCGGGCCCTGATCGGCCGTGAAAGCGTGATTTTCAACAAATGTTTAAGTTTGTCTTCAAAATTCTTTTCCGGCAAACCGGCCTCACAATTTTGTCTTCAAATTAATAAAGTTTTTGAGTTATTTATTCATCAGTGAGCTGTGTATTTAATTTACTCTCAATACCCATACGGTATTATTATATTTTAATGGGAGCTCCGCTATTAGGTAGTACCTAATTTTTATATTAACGCATAACTGCGTGAACTCGGGCTTCTCTTTGAACGTTACGATTTATCTATGTTAGCTAAACGTTTGAAATAATTAAAACTCAAATAACATTGTCTTCTGGAAAAGTTACATCAAGATATTATATGAGTATTCAAAGTATTTAAAGACACACATCGTGTGACCGAGGGAGCGTTGCGTGACGAGGTTAAACACGGCTGCGACATTAGAGACCTTAAGATTTACGTTTACGGCAAACCGCTAACGGCAAACGGCAAAAAATAACTGATTTTGACTTTACATTTTACTCTTATCCTTAAATCTATTCAACAATCAAATAGAGAATAAAATCTCTTAATGACAGAAAATACAAATATCTTCATTTTAGTGTGCAAACGGCTGAGGACCGACAGACGGCTAAAGTTTGTCGTTCGACGGTTGCCGTTTACCGTAAACGTCAATCTTAGTCTCTATTCTTGGGTTTCACCTACGTCATCGAAAAATTTCCAGAGCCCTTTGTGAAATAAAAATGATATCACTGTAAAGAGCAAGTAAAACTATGTAACTTCACAAATTTTCAAATTAAACTGATGAGCTTTTGTTGTGAAGATAATTTAGTAAGAAATGTATGGCACTTCGCAGTTGGTGCCACCCCACAGGTCATCAAAATATATAACAGCGGATCTTACATCCCAGAGTAAAATCAGAGCACATCCTCTTAAAGAGGAGAAAAAACGTTATAACTCCAGGGAATTTTGAGCCCAAAAGATGTTGTGATGCAAAGATATCAACTGTTTCACAAACTCAGTCATTACAAAGAAATGTATGGAGCCGCCAAGTGGTACACCAACATGGCGGACGATAAATATGATTGGCAAAATCATTAAAAAATAACAACTTAATCAGGTATTTTGTTACAAACACCCAATAAACAATGGTTTTATTTATGGGACAAGCCAAATGTGTGTTTTACCTCTAACAATTTCATCGTTTTACGCACCGAGGAAAACGCGTGACAGTGTTGCGTGACAGAGGTTTTAAATTTGATAACTCGGAAACGAAACAAGGAAAGTTTCTCAAATACTCAAGAAAAGCTTACATTAGGTATATAAGCAACATACTTCAGGCTTAACTTTATGTGATCAATATGAAGCATGAATATTTTCGACGACGTCACATGCAACCCAAGAATTGTTCCAAGCCATCCCGTCAAAAATCATATTACCTGGCTATAAATATATTTTCCCTTAGAATGCAAACAGTAAATCCGTGAAATACTATTTTTCCGATGATCTCAAAAAATGTACCTTGAGGACTAAGGGTATATTTGAACGTATTACCTTATAAACAAACTGTCTAAGCTTTCTCAGCTTTACTGTTATCGTGAAGGCTTTTTAGAGTTCGTACTGGTGTTCTACTCGGTTCACGATCACCTTTAAACACTCTACCCTGAGTACTTAGCTTAACATGTCTATAATTATAATAAACATACTTTGAATAACGAGATCTAGCATTCTTTGAAATATTTATTGTGACTATAGCATCAGTACAGTCAAATCAAACCTTGCTCACTTTAATTAATAAGTTTAATAAAAAAATAACCAACAAAAGAATATTTACCACTAATGTGATAGAATTGATCATTGGGAACGTGGTTCTAGTAGTTTGAGAGTCACATGGCGACTGATAAGCAAACACTTGTGGTACTTCTTGTATCTTGTTCATTTACAGTCTTTGTAATTCTCTTTTGTTCGTCGCTAAATTAAAACTATGTTGGGATTTAGCAATATGGTCCTTTGTGCTGTCATAGTTCACATAAGATTGAGAAGTTGTTTCAGAATAGATAAATAGCTTGTCACTCTTGTTTTAGCCTGTGAACAGGCTCTCTGGGGGAAGGAAAGGGAGGGGGAGGGAAAGGAAGGGGAGGGGGAGGGGAGGGGAGGGGGAGGAAAGAGGGGGAAGGGGAGAGCCTGTAAGCATCAATTGGAGAAAACCCAAAAAAAGCCCTTTCTTCTCTTTCCTCCCCCTCCCCTCCCCCCTCGCCTTCCTTTCCCTCCCCCTCCCCTTCCCCTCCCTTCCCCTCCCCCCAGAGAGCCTGTTCACAGGCTACTCTTGTTTAAGATAAGTTTAGCTTGTTTCACTATAACATGGTCACTCGTCAGTAAATGTTCTTTCGTATAGACTCGGAGTTCGTGGTCTCTCATAAGGTTCGACTCGTTTCGAAAATGCTCGACATCTTTTAGTGTGGGTCTACCGCTAATGGTGTGTGCATCTGTAAGTGGTTTGAGCGTACCCGACATCATTTAAACATTAAGAAGCAACAGCGAAGGGAATCGAAGCTTTTAAAGCTGTTCAACTTCGACCACGCGCAAAGTCATTGATCACGTGAAGTTTATCGATCACGTGATGGCTACTGACCACGTGACTGCTTTTTGTGGCCGAAGACAAATAACGAAGGGCAATTTATACCTCGGGCACTCCACAGGAAGCCCGAGTAAGAATACTCACCACATCGACAACGGAGACGAACAAGGAATTGTTTGCGTGATTGGTTGATACCAAAAAATGACTTTTACTTCTCCTCTTACCACGATGTGTGTTTTCAAGTTATATTTGTGAGTGCCTTGAAGGTTTGAACCGACTTTATTTTTAACTTTGAAAGCCAAAGTGATCGGTGCATCAAGCGGGATCTTTTCTAAGCGCTGGAGTTTGCCATCAACCCTCTTGTAGATTCCGAAGTCTATAAGCGTGAATCCATCTAAAAGAAAAAAAGTAATCAAATTTTAGCATTGGATATGACTATAGTCAAAAGACCATATTACTGAAATAGAGAACTTTTGGATCGGTGTCGACTGCGTGATAATAATAATAATGATAAATAATAATAATAACAATAATAATAATAATAATAATAATAACAATAATAATAATATAATAATAATAATAATAATAATAATAATAATAATAATAATAATAATAATAATAATAATACTTTGTCTCCACTTTTGTTTGTAATTTCCTTAATTCCATTAACTCTTATTCTCAGAAAAACAAAATTTGCATACGATCTTAATGGAGAAAAACTCAACCATCTGTTATTCATGGATGACCTGAAACTTTTTGCAAAATCAGAGAAGGGCGTCGAGCTAGAGTTTAATACATACGGTGAGGATATTCAGCACCGATGTAGGGATGGAATTTGGTATCAACAAGTGTGCAACTCTCACACTGTACAGAGGCAAAACGATACAAGGAGATGGAATATTACTACCTACTGGAAACTACATCAAAAAACTTGATGAACAAGAAGGCTACAAATATCTGGGCATTCTAGAAGCAGATAATTTTAAGTGCAAAGATATGAAAACCAATCTCACAAAAGAGTACTTTAGGAGAGTAAGAAAATTACTTAAAACTAAGCTAAATGGAGGAAATGTGATTAGAACAATAAACACGTGGGCAGTATCTCTGCTGAGATATTCTGCAGCCTTCGTGGACTGGACAAAAGACGAGCTCAGAGAAATTGATAGGAGGACACGAAAGTACCTAAATATGTACAAAGCACTACACCCAAGAGATAGTGTAGCCAGACTATACTTACCCAGAAACGTTGGTGGAAGGGGACTTCTCTCAGTTGAAGACTGTGCTGACAGGGCCAGATTAGGATTAATGGCTTATATTCGAGAAAGTCAAGAAAGTCTTATAAAAGCTGCTAGAGCAGAAATTAAAAAGCAAATTAACGAGATGGAGGATGTGGAAGAATTCAAGAAGAGGAAACTAGATGAAAGAATGCACGAAATTCTGGAGAAAGGCCTGCATGGTCAATTCATGAGAGACGTAAAAGATATTTCGAGTGATAAGAGCTGGTTATGGTTAAAGAATGGAACCTTTAAAAAAGAAACGGAAAGCTTGCTAACATCTGCTCAAACACAGTCCATCAGAACTAATTTAATAAAGACGAAAATCGATAAATCGCAAGCTGATCCCAAGTGCCGTGTATGTGGAGAAAAAGATGAAAGTGTTAATCACATCTTATGTGAGTGCTCTGCACTAGCACAGAAGGAGTACAAGAGGAGGCATGATGGAGTAGCGAGAACTCTCCATTGGGATCTATGCAAAAAGTATGGTCTGGAGCACCAGGATAAATGGTATGAGCATAACCCAAAACCTGTCTCTGAAAATCAAGAAATCAAGTTACTATGGGACTTTACTATACAGACAGACAGGAATGTATCAATCGCCCAGATATTACTCTGATCGACAAGAAAAATGAAAAATAGTAAATGCTATATCATAGACATTGCATGCCCTGGAGACAAGAGAATTCAAGAGAAAGAAAAAGAAAAAATTGAACGCTATACAGATTTGGGAATCGAAATTAAGAGAATTTGGAAGCTAAAAAACGTCAAGACAGTGCCTATTGTTATTGGGGCCCTGGGTATGTTCACCAATAGATTAGAGAAGTACCTAAAAGAACTTGAGTCAAGTATTTCGCCCGCAATGATTCAGAAAACTGTCTTATTAGGATCGGCAAGAATCCTCCGTAGAGTCCTAAGTATCTGAGGGGACTTGTTGTCACCTGATACTAGGACAAATATAAACCAGTATTCTACATCTATTTACTGTGAAAGTATAGGGATAATAATAATAATAATAATAATAATAATAATAATAATAATAATAATAATAATAATAATAATAATAATAATAATAATAATAATAATAATAATAATAATAATAATAATAATAATAATACGCGCGCGCGCTCTTCCAAGTTGGTTATGGCTCCTTAGGCTCCGTAATTTCCTTGAATTTTACACTTTATATCGTTGAAAGGAAGTTTTTGATATAGACAGCTCGTCTCCTAAAGGTTAGTTCTACTAGGTTATCGATTTACTTTATCCTCTACTTTTGTTTCTCACTCGATTTAAGTTTGCTCTCAATTCGCCCAGTACAAGCTTCAGTCTTAACGGAACTCAGTGAATCAATATTTTTACAAATTGTTCATTGATCAGACTAAATTTGAAGTCTAACAATATGCTTCACTAGCATACTGTTATCTAGTGCATTTGTTTTAGTTATCTAATTGAATCATTTGCTTTCTTTATTTTTATTTCAAATTTTAGGTTTTATACAGTTATTTCTCAAAACAGAAAGTTTGATGCGTATTTCAATTTAAATCAGAATCGAACGAGCTAAAAACACGTTATTTTGTTTACGCACGAGCACATAACTGACGCGGGGTGCGCGCGCACTGAAACGTCTGAATAAATCGAACATGAAAAAGAACAGACAATCGAATGGAACCCGAATCGCTCGTCTTGGGGAACAACAAGGAGCGCGCTCTTCGGCAGGGAACCAGGTCGAGAGCGAAAAGTCAGCGTCTGGAACGAACTCCCTTTCAGAACGTTCAAATGGCAACTGTAACGAGACAACGTCCCACAACGGACCATTGAACGCAGATCAAGAATCCACTGGATGACAAAAGAAAAACAGGACAAAGTGGACTAGAGAGGAGTATAAACAAGTAATGGAAACATACTACACAGCATCATTAAAGACAACCCATCAATCAGTAACCAAGGAGGCTTATCAGCTATGGAGAGAAAGAAATCCCAACACTAGAATGAACCTTGATTACAACAAACTTGCTAATGTAAGAAGAGATATTGAGAGACAGAAAAGATTATCCGAAAAAGAGATCCTTGAAATCAAGAAAAGAGTGATGGAAAACACACCAGGACAAAATGGAAAAGTCCACAACGATACTATCATAGATGAAAGCTCTGAAGAGGCCGCGTCATCCGGAGAAGAAAGCATGGGAATGTCAAGTGATCAGGAAAGTACGAATCTCGGTGAGACTACTTACGAAGAAAGCATGAAGAATGATATTATGATCAAATGGCAAGAGATTAAACATGTAAGTATGCTAGAAAGAACCAAGCTTCCCAAAGTGAGCAAAACCAGAAAAGTGATAGAACTGATAGACTGTGCAAACAAAGCACTGGACGAAATAAAGAAAAGCGAAGGAGAGCTCAACGTTGCAGACATCAACCAGCTATACTATGCAACAGCTTCAGTCATAACTGAACGCATCGGACTGAAGAAGAAAAAGATAAAGAGACTAAACAAAAAACAACCTTCGTGGAAAGACAGGATGTTAAAAGATATACAAAGGAAAAGGAAAGATCTGTCTATTCTGGCTGAACTGTCTTCTAATCGACTAGCTGATAGAAAAAGAAACAAGATCATGGCAAAGTATTCCATTGATTCAGTCAACAACATCTCTGAGGTAATGGAACAACTCAAACAACAAATACAAGCCAAAGCCCAAAGAATACGAAGATTTGAAAAGAGAAGAAAGCAGTTCACTCAGAATAAGATGTTCAGAGAAGACACTAAGAAATTGTACAGGGAACTTGGAAAGAAGCAGATAACGGTAGAGGAGCCACCAGCGCTTGATGAAATTGAAGAATTTTGGAAAGAGATTCTAGAAGAAGAAAAGGGTTACAACGAACAAGCAGAATGGATAAAGAGAACAGAAAAACGAAACCAAAAGATCAAAGAACAGACATGGAGCGATATCACAACAAGCGACATTGCATCCGCACTGAGAAAGACAGGCAACTGGAAATCCCCAGGTCTGGACCAAATTCACAACTTCTGGCTTAAAAACATCACAAGTCTGCATGGAGATCTTGCTAGAAGTCTTAGTAATATCATTAAACATCCAGATACCTGTCCAGAATGGATCACACAAGGAATAACGTATCTCCTCCCAAAGACCGAGGAAACAACAGAAGCAAAGAACTATAGACCGATAACGTGTCTGTCTACCATGTACAAGCTTATGTCGTCCATTATAACAACTAGAATTCACAACCACCTGGATGTCAACCAACTCCTACCCAAAGAACAAAAGGGTTACAAACCAGGATCGTACGGATGTAAAGATCAACTTCTAATCAATAAGATGATTCTTGAAGACTGCAAGGAAAAGAAAAAGAACCTCAGCACAGCCTGGATTGATTACAGAAAAGCATTCGATAGCGTCCCCCATCCATGGCTACTGAAGACACTGCAGATCTACAAGGTATCACCAGTAATATCAACCTTCTTGCAGCACAGCATGAGGAACTGGAAAACATCGATGGTCCTCAATCACGCATCGGGGACAATAACAACAAGGATGATCACCATCAAAAGTGGAATCTATCAAGGAGACTCACTGTCACCATTGCTGTTCTGTTTGGCATTGACACCGCTTAGCAACATGTTGAATGACACTGGATGTGGGTACAGTATCGAAAAAGTGAAAGTTGATCATCTGTTTTACATAGATGATCTAAAACTGACTGTATGCAAAAAACGACCACCATCTTGAAACACTACTTCATACTGTACATCACTTCAGCAACGACATAAATATGACTTTTGGTCTGGAAAAGTGCGCTAAAGCTACTTTTATGAGAGGAAGATTAACAAAAACAACAAACATTGAACTTGATATTAACACAGTCATAAAAGAACTTGACCAGGAGAAGACCTACAAATACTTGGGTATCGATGAAAGCGATGGAATACAACATTCCAAGATGAAAGAAAAGGTGAGAAAAGAGTACTACAGAAGAGTCAGACTGGTACTTCAGAGTGAGCTGAATGGAGCCAACAAGATCCAGGCTATTAACACACTGGCAGTGCCTATGGTATCCTACAGTTTCAACATCATAAACTGGAAGTTAAGCGAGATCAAAAGACTAGACGTCAAGACAAGGAAATATCTTACGATGAACCGCATGCACCACCCTAAAGCGGACGTTGATAGATTGTACGTAAAGAGGAGAGAAGGAGGCAGAGGACTCATTCAGATCGAAAACTCATACAAATTGTCAACTATTGGTCTGGATGCGTATCTTAAAGACCACCAAGACTGCCTTCTGCGTCTAGTATATAAACACGAAAACAACAAAAAGATGTACTCAATACACAAAGAAAGTCAAAGGTTTAAGTCTGAAAGCAAAGAAATCGTTGTGCCAGAAACTGCACGCGCGTCGAAAGAAAAAGAAAATCCCAACACTGAAAGAGCAAGGATGGTTAAGACCGCGTTCAAAGACCATCTACAAAAGAAGCAAGTCGACAGGTGGGAATCTAAACCCCTTCATGGCCAATACCCAAAGCAAGTCAACCAAGCAGATGTCGACAAACAAAGAACGCACAACTGGCTAAAAGGTACGGGACTAAAGTCAGAGACAGAGGGACTCATCGTAGCTGCACAAGATCAAGCGCTATCCGCTATCCACTGTAACATTTCTTGCTAAAACCAATGACTAAAGAAGGAAGATTTACTTCCTTTAGAAGTAGTACGAATGGGTAGCGGCCACCTTAACTTCTAAGCTGCCATTTAATTACAAAGCAACTGCAATGTAAAAAACTATGTGAAGACATGTATAAATCATTTCAAGACTGATTTTCATTGGATTTGCTCAAGGCCAAACTTTTTCATCAAAAATACAAATTCAGAAATTTGAACCTTGCTCTAGCTAGTAGTTTTTGTGGTTACAGGCTTGCTTGCATCCGGAGTGTGTAAGCGTGAGTGTAATTCGGATTTCCCGAAGTTAGCCTGAAGTCAATATTAATAGGCGGAAAATATACGAACTTGACGCGAGACTTTCTTGACTTTTTTTAGTCGATTATCGCTTTTAAAATATGATCTACAAAGTTTGATCTTTGTTTTTCTCTTTTAACCAGGCACAGCTTTCACCAAATGTGCCAGAAGTTTGTTTTTAAGGAATCTTTCAGAGGTTTGGGTAGTTTACGAAAGGTTTTGACAAGAAAAACGATCGTTATTAAACAAGGTGTTTGTTCGACAACAACAGAGGAGCTACGTCTACAACTGAATCGATCCACTGTTGGCCAGGAAAGATAGGTGATCAAGCACAAACAAACTAATATACCAGTTCTTACCAGCTAAACTGCAGTGATACTGTACTATAAAACTGTGTGAGACTATACCATGAAAGTACAATTCTAAAATCATATATTGTTTAGATTATTGTTGCCGTTCTTGTTCTTGACATAAGAGAGAGTATAAGAGAGACAATTTGATGAATGATGTTATGTTTCACTTTGCTGTTAATTTTTAAATTAACTCTGAGACTGCACCATAATAATGAAAATCGTTCTTGTTCTTGACATGAGAAAGACAACTGATTTAAATACAAATGAATAGTTCAAGTTATATTTGAATATGCTGTTAAATATAATTTTTTTTATCTTGATTAATTTTACTAAACTCTAATTCATTCTCTTTTGTTCTGTATCTACTACAAACCCGGGGGGGGGGGGGGGGGGTACTCCCCTATATTCGCTATACGGGTACGTGCGCCAAACAGGGTAGGGTTTTCAGCGATTTTACTGTGGAACAGGGTATATAAAATCGTAATTACTCTCTGGAACAGGGTATCTATTTAACAAAGTACGTTCGACTAAAAGGCCGGGCTGAAAGGGGTTAACGACACGTCAACGGGACGGAAACAATGAAATTAGGCAGGCATTTACTCTGGAACAGGGTATCAATTTTGGAAATTTTGCTCTGGAACAAGAACCTAATAATAATCAAATACCAACAAAAGAAAACAATGAAATTAGGGGGTATTATTGAATGATACACTAAAGTGTGTTTCATATGGGTTAATAAAAACCTCAAATTTTTTCACGAGTATATAATGTTTCACTGTCCTAGCTGCCTGTAACCACATGTCCTCTCTGAGGACTTTTATTAATTCACATGCTATTAAACGAAGGGCTTCTAATTGGTCTCGAGAACTTGGTCAGTGATGCGATTGAATTTGCAAAACTGCTTCGCTCTTCAAATTCGCGTTTTTCAAAATAGATTTGGTCGTATGAGGCCCCACAAAATAGATCTCTGGTGAAACAGGGAGGGGAGGGGTGGGTCTGAGGGCTTACCCCGTAGCCCCGTGGGGGGCCCCTGTCCCAGAACAGCTATTTGTATACTACTCTAAATGCCTGTAATTTCACACCAAGAAACCTCGTATCCTGCTTTATCAGACTGTTCGTACGGTGAATGCTACTTCCATAGATCTTACAACATAATTTTGTTTATCTTGGCAGTTATTAAGAAGATTTGAGAATGGTCCATACAATGGATTTCTGGCCAAAGAAATAGCCACATAACCGTGACTACTTCACAGCAATTTTAGCCAAATTCGAACATTTAAAAGCCTTCTCCGCTTTAGGACATGAACTGCAAATGGGATTTTAGCCAAAAAATGATTATTTTCGATATGCCATGCTAAGTACTTGGACTGCCTTCTGTGCGTTTCGCTGGCACTGTAACAACGAGAGACATCTTCTTCCTGGTTAAATCTCTACAAATCAGAACTCTAGACCGCTTATTCATCTTTCATACAAGTTCCTGAGAACTACATAACTACTTCATTACAACTAAGAGGAAATGCTCTTTCTTGATAAAAATCTTAAAAATCATTCTTGACACTCCCAGAATACTAAAGAGAGCCGCGACAATTTCAACATTTGATATCCTGTGTTTCGAAAAAGCCTTTAGCCTACTTGCTTGAATTTTGTCGAGCCCCTGTTTTTGAGGCACTATTATGTATATAATAAACCTTTATAGAACTTTATAGAACTTATACACTATTATGTATAATAAACCTTGATAGAACTTATTGATTATAAAACTTACACGGGGAATGGTTATCACAGTTCGGAAAGTTCGCTTTGCCGCCCATTAAGTGCAGTAGTCCCAAGACAGCAACGAATGCCCAAATGACCTTCATTTTTCTCTTGCTGCAAGAAATAATCAAATAAAAATAGAGTCAATCTCAAAGCAGATAACTACTTCAAGTGCTAAAGTCACAAGCGACGGAAGCGGAAGCGGAAGCGGAAGCGGAAGCGGAAGCGGAAGCGGAAGCGGAAGCGGAAGCAACATATTCAGACTCCGTAGTCTAATAATTGATCTAATAATTCCACAAAAGAAAAATCCAATTGATCAGAACAGAAGACGAAATTAGCTCTCTACGAGATAACTCCGAGCAGTACTATACCCTGGGTACCAATCCTCCCCAATCCCTCTCGGGCCTCTGGTACCCAGGGTATCCGAGCAGTGACGTAGCCCCTAAATGCATGCATACATAATGCATGCATGGTTAAGAAAAAAAATCCGGCCAAAAACACTAACCAAAACTAATAACAAATATTCTTAAGAAAGTTGTTTTCGGGTCGCGTTTTTGATCTATTTGGAGTGAACCGCAAATTTTGACATTTTTGAATGCAAAACGTGAAATTGAATTTGATTGGCTAGTTGCAAAAAATTAAAATGAATTGGGATGTCCTCGGCCAATCAGAATATTGCAGAAATTTTGTATGTTTATTTTATATTAAGTGTTAAAATATTTTAAAATTCATAATGTCGAAATTATATTCCGACGTGATTCTGTATGACTGAATAGCTGAAAGGTGAAAACTAATACTATGTAGTACACCATCTTCTCCTACATCGAGCAGAAATGCTCCGCGATACAACTTTAACTAATCCATACACCCAATAGTAAAGAATTTATTTTCAAATTTCTCAGTCGTTTTCATTTTTACGATATTTCGTGTTAAAGTTTGTATACTGAAAATGCATTTTCCGAAGGGTTTGGCATGACTTATATTCTACTATTCAAGTATCGCAGTTTCTTATTAATTTTCAAAAAAAAACTTATATCATCAAGAAGTCGAAGAAAGAAAGAGAGAAGGAAAGAATTTGATTTTTTTCTAACTTTGATAACTTCATAGAAATTGTATCCCTGATGATCTTAATGTGTCAGAAAAACGTTTTAAGGACAAAATCTATTTAAACAAGTCAAAATTATAAAATTAATTGTTAAAGGTGATCATCGACTTGGATTTGTCTTATGTTAATGTTTGAAAATCCGCAAAAATCATTGATTCTCGTACCTTGTTGTGTGCTCTTCTATTTGGCTTCGTTCAAGTTCAGGACAGTACTAGAGAGAGGTACTGACCTCAAAAACAGCCTTGTATTTATAGTTCCATAGACAAAACTCTTACCGCGTTTTCCTGCTTGAATCCACTTCAATTATTTTCTGCGTTGAAGTTTAATTGGATTTTAAACTAATTTTGTCCAATTACTTAGTATGAAATCAAGGATAATTTTCCTCTCTCAGCTTGGGCTTTGCAAATGGAAATTAAAACTCTTTTGAAAGGGATCTGCTTTGATCCCAATTTCAGTTCACATTCTGCAGATGGTTGAATTACTTCCATTTTGATTTTTTTAAAAGAATAAGTGGAAGCCGTGTTGAGAAGGAAGAACACCTGGCATATCATTCAATTTCTAGAAGACTCACTATTTGTTCTATCTTGTGAAATTAGCTTCGGAAAAAGCTAGTATGAAACAGTTAAAATACAAGAATTAGTATAACAACAAAATTAAAATTGTTGACTATGAACTTATACATATTTTACTTTGTGATTGAATTTTCTTTAGATAGTTTTTTCTCGATAATATATACAACGTAGATGGCTGAAAAGAGTTGTAAAAGATTCTAAAAGGAAAGGACGATAAAGGTTAATAGGAGGGCAAAGGAAGGAAGGAAGGAAGGAAGGAAAGCGGGAAGAAAGGAAGGGAGGGAGGATGAAAAGAAGGAAGGAGAAAAAAAAGAAGAAAGATACAAAGAAATAAAAGGAGAAGAGGGAAAGAAAAGAAAGAAGGAAAAAAAGATGGTTAAGATGAAGTGTAGGAAGTGAAGAATATTTGAAGTACATGCAAAGAGCAACTATTGAGTGAAAGAATATTATCTTCTTTAATTTGTAATCTTTATCGTCTGCGATCAGTTAAACATAAGATAGATATAAACACTTTCATTTTCTTTCTTCCTTCATATTCTCTCTCTCTCTCTCTCTCTCTCTCTCTCTCTCTCTCTCTCTGCTCCGATAAAAATCAATGGTTCGATCTTAAAAGAGTATTTTCTCTTCAACATCTCGGCGTTCATATTGATCAAAACTTAAATTGGGATGCTCACCTGGATAACATATGTAAGAAAGTAAAACAGACTATCTATGGTTTGAAACAAGCACGGAACTTAGTTCCTCTCGATACCCTTGTCACCATGTACAAAGCATTTACGCAGCCTATATTCGATTACTGTGACCTTGTTTGGAGCAATCTAAACAAAGGACAAATTGATCGTCTGCAAAAACTTCAGAATAGGGCTGCTCGTATTATTACTAGACAAGGGTATGATGTGAGGTCTTTTGACATCCTACAGCAGTTAAAGTGGGACTGTTTGGCTGTAAGACGCGACAAAAGACTGTCCAATTGGACAAACTTTTTGAGAACTGAGAGAGAGAGAGAGAGAGAGAGAGAGAGAGAGAGAGAGAGAGAGAGAGAGAGAGAGAATATGAAGGAAGAAAGAAAATGAAAGTGTTTATATCTATCTTATGTTTAACTGATCGCAGACGATAAAGATTACAAATTAAAGAAGAAGATAATATTCTTTCACTCAATAGTTGCTCTTTGCATGTACTTCAAATATTCTTCACTTCCTACACTTCATCTTAACCATCTTCTTTTCCTTCTTTCTTTTCTTTCCCTCTTCTCCTTTTATTTCTTTGTATCTTTCTTCTTTTTTTTTTCTCCTTCCTTCTTTTCATCCTCCCTCCCTCCCTTCCTTTCTTCCTTCTTTCTTTCTTTCTTTCTTTCCTTCCTTCCTTCCTTCCTTCCTTCCTTCCTTCCTTCCTTCCTTCCTTCCTTCCTTCCTTCCTTTCTTCCTTCCTTCCTTTCTTCCTTCCTTCCTTCCTTCCTTCCTTCCTTTGCCCTCCTATTAACCTTTATCGTCCTTTCCTTTTAGAATCTTTTACAACTCTTTTCAGCCATCTACGTTGTATATATTATCGAGAAAAAACTATCTAAAGAAAATTCAATCACAAAGTAAAATATGTATAAGTTCATAGTCAACAATTTTAATTTTGTTGTTATACTAATTCTTGTATTTTAACTGTTTCATACTAGCTTTTTCCGAAGCTAATTTCACAAGATAGATTAAATAGTGAGTCTTCTAGAAATTGAATGATATGCCAGGTGTTCTTCCTTCTCAACACGGCTTCCACTTATTCTTTTAAAAAAATCAAAATGGAAGTAATTCAACCATCTGCAGAATGTGAAGAAATTGGGATCAAAGCAGATCCCTTTCAAAAGAGTTTTAATTTCCATTTGCAAAGCCCAAGCTGAGAGAGGAAAATTATCCTTGATTTCATACTAAGTAATTGGACAAAATTAGTTTAAAATCCAATTAAACTTCAACGCAGAAAATAATTGAAGTGGATTCAAGCAGGAAAACGCGGTAAGAGTTTTGTCTATGGAACTATAAATACAAGGCTGTTTTTGAGGTCAGTACCTCTCTCTAGTACTGTCCTGAACTTGAACGAAGCCAAATAGAAGAGCACACAACAAGGTACGAGAATCAATGATTTTTGCGGATTTTCAAACATTAACATAAGACAAATCCAAGTCGATGATCACCTTTAACAATTAATTTTATAATTTTGACTTGTTTAAATAGATTTTGTTCTTAAAACGTTTTTCTGACACATTAAGATCATCAGGGATACAATTTCTATGAAGTTATCAAAGTTAGAAAAAAATCAAATTCTTTCCTTCTCTCTTTCTTTCTTCGACTTCTTGATGATATAAGTTTTTTTTTTGAAAATTAATAAGAAACTGCGATACTTGAATAGTAGAATATAAGTCATGCCAAACCCTTCGGAAAATGCATTTTCAGTATACAAACTTTAACACGAAATATCGTAAAAATGAAAACGACTGAGAAATTTGTAAAATAAATTCTTTACTATTGGGTGTATGGATTAGTTAAAGTTGTATCGCGGAGCATTTCTGCTCGATGTAGGAGAAGATGGTGTACTACATAGTATTAGTTTTCACCTTTCAGCTATTCAGTCATACAGAATCACGTCGGAATATAATTTCGACATTATGAATTTTAAGATATTTTAACACTTAATATAAAATAAACATACAAAATTTCTGCAATATTCTGATTGGCCGAGGACATCCCAATTCATTTTAATTTTTTGCAACTAGCCAATCAAATTCAATTTCATGTTTTGCATTCAAAAATGTCAAAATTTGCGGTTCACTCCAAATAGATCAAAAACGCGACCCGAAAACAACTTTCTTAAGAATATTTGTTATTAGTTTTGGTTAGTGTTTTTGGCCGGATTTTTTTTCTTAACCATGCATGCATTATGTATGCATGCATTTAGGGGCTACGTCACTGCTCGGATACCCTGGGTACCAGAGGCCCGAGAGGGATTGGGGAGGATTGGTACCCAGGGTATAGTACTGCTCGGAGTTATCTCGTAGAGAGCTAATTTCGTCTTCTGTTCTGATCAATTGGATTTTTCTTTTGTGGAATTATTAGATCAATTATTAGACTACGGAGTCTGAATATGTTGCTTCCGCTTCCGCTTCCGCTTCCGCTTCCGCTTCCGCTTCCGCTTCCGCTTCCGTCGCTTGTGACTTTAGCACTTGAAGTAGTTATCTGCTTTGAGATTGACTCTATTTTTATTTGATTATTTCTTGCAGCAAGAGAAACATGAAGGTCATTTGGGCATTCGTTGCTGTCTTGGGACTACTGCACTTAATGGGCGGCAAAGCGGACTTTCCGAACTGTGATAACCATTCCCCGTGTAAGTTTTATTATACATAATAGTGTATAAGTTCTATAAAGTTCTATAAAGGTTTATTATATACATAATAGTGCCTCAAAAACAGGGGCTCGACAAAATTCAAGCAAGTAGGCTAAAGGCTTTTTCGAAAACAGGATATCAAATGTTGAAATTGTCGCGGCTCTCTTTAGTATTCTGGGAGTGTCAAGAATGATTTTTAAGATTTTTATCAAGAAAGAGCATTTCCTCTTAGTTGTAATGAAGTAGTTATGTAGTTCTCAGGAACTTGTATGAAAGATGAATAAGCGGTCTAGAGTTCTGATTTGTAGAGATTTAACCAGGAAGAAGATGTCTCTCGTTGTTACAGTGCCAGCGAAACGCACAGAAGGCAGTCCAAGTACTTAGCATGGCATATCGAAAATAATCATTTTTTGGCTAAAATCCCATTTGCAGTTCATGTCCTAAAGCGGAGAAGGCTTTTAAATGTTCGAATTTGGCTAAAATTGCTGTGAAGTAGTCACGGTTATGTGGCTATTTCTTTGGCCAGAAATCCATTGTATGGACCATTCTCAAATCTTCTTAATAACTGCCAAGATAAACAAAATTATGTTGTAAGATCTATGGAAGTAGCATTCACCGTACGAACAGTCTGATAAAGCAGGATACGAGGTTTCTTGGTGTGAAATTACAGGCATTTAGAGTAGTATACAAATAGCTGTTCTGGGACAGGGGCCCCCCACGGGGCTACGGGGTAAGCCCTCAGACCCACCCCTCCCCTCCCTGTTTCACCAGAGATCTATTTTGTGGGGCCTCATACGACCAAATCTATTTTGAAAAACGCGAATTTGAAGAGCGAAGCAGTTTTGCAAATTCAATCGCATCACTGACCAAGTTCTCGAGACCAATTAGAAGCCCTTGCAGCTAGGACAGTGAAATATTATATACCCGTGAAAAAATTGGAGGTTTTTATTAACCCATGAAACACACTTTAGTGTATCATTCAATAATACCCCCTAATTTCATTGTTTTCTTTTGTTGGTATTTGATTATTAGGTTCTTTCTCGATGTAAGAATCGTATTGTAATTCGGTTCAGAGGTCTTTGTTTTCCAGGCTATTGTATCGTTCCAGGGTCTTTGTTCTTGACTATTATTTCAATGTCTTCGGGATTCTTACATCGAGAAAGAACCGATTGTTAAACTTTAAAATCAAAAAAAAAAAAATCAAAGTGTGAATATTTTTTATTGATATTTATTTAGTACTTTGACCAATAATGTTCATTATTTGCCGAAATGAGCTTTGTTATGATATTTTCGTGCTTACTCTAAGTTCTGGTCTAATTCTTACTTGTTTTAGCTTGACTCAGCTGGCTCAAAGCTAGAGCGCATGTTTTTTCCTAGAAGCAATTTATTTTTGTTGATCGACTTTTCCTTTCTACGCCTCAAAACGCCGGCAAAAGCCTATCAAACAAATAGCAAAGATAGAATGAAATATAAGTTAATTAAAATAATAATAAAACCCACAAGAGCTATTAGTGTTAATCCATAGGAAATTCACTGATAACAAAAAATAAATTTATTGGTGATTTGTTGTACAGAGTAACTGGTTTTTTAATGCTCCTATGACGCAATTAATTTCATTTATTTCGAAAATCAATTCTTATTAGAGAGTGTAGTAAAATAATTTTATATTTTCTAATATTGACTCCATATTCTTACGATATCAAAGTTTTAAAACTCAAAATGCAAATGAGATGACGTCAAAGAACGCATTTGGACTTACTCAATGTGGTATTTGCAACAAGTGCTCTTCCATTGGATAACCAGCTTTTTTGCTAAACTGCAGGTTTTATCTATAGAATTTACTTACAAATGGAAAAATTCCAGTATTTTGGATTGATTCGTTTTTGTATAATAAATGTTGCCTCCTTTGACGTCATCAAATTAGCATAAGAACATTTAAAACGTTCATAACTCAGAAATATGAAGTCCGCAACTGGTAATATTAAACTATTGCAAACAGGCAATTAAGTGTCCAATGTCGTCTAGCTAGCGCCTGCGCACGAATTGGGGAACACCGTACTCTCTCACACATATATTCTATTTTTGAAACTAAGAATTTTTGTTCAGTTTTTGCAAATAAACGCATGTGTTTACTTTATATACAGTACAGAATGATAACGAGGTCAACACAACACATCATGTGTTACTAACTACATTTCCTTGAACTAAAAATGCCTAGTTTTAAAAATTCACATCTTCGTAACTTAAATTTAAGTAAATTCTTTTTTTCGATACATAAAATGTCTTACAATGTCGCACTAGCGTGATAAGGGTCAATTTTAAATAAAAAGGATACTAACATATATAATTACCAACTTAATTATAGTAGCTGACGTAATTTATTCAAATAAGTACCTAGCCGGGTTGCTGCAGCGGATGGCGCTCTTATTCCGGTCGTCAGCGAGAGGGGGCGTTTATTTTCTGGGTTTATTCAAAGTTAATAGAGTGGAATGGTTAGGCAACCCATTGTTCTATTCAATGGAGCAAACATGGATGTTGAGTAGGGCTTTGAGAGTGCACAATCTTTTGCTTTACCTTCATTTATTATGCTTGATTGAAATGACCCAAACGTTTTCATTGGCTGATTGTCTAATATATGTAGGAATGCTTTTGTTTTGTGCACTTTCACGGTTAGAAAAAGTGAACAAAAAGATAGAACAATGGGTTGCCTAACCATTCCACTCTAGTATTAACTTTCGTTTATTGGAAAAAATACCTCAGTTTTTTCCACCAAGAACTAGAAAAAATAAACAGAGCTTACGAAGTACCAATGGTTTTGCAGTGATAGAGACCTCAAGATTGACGTTTAAGGCAAACCGCTAATAACAAACGGCAAAAATTGACTTCATTGATTTTGATTTTATATTCTACCCTTATCCTTAAATCAATCCAATACGGAAATAAAGAACCAGTCTCTTAATGACAAAAATAAAAGCTAATGTCTTCGCTTAAGTGAACAAATGACTGAGGACAGACTGCTAAGTTTTGCCGTCAACGTCAATATATGTTGAGGTCTCTAAAAGGCCTTTTCCATCTAACGATCACATGATAATAAATTAAATGCCCCATATTGGAGGGCAAAATACGCACTGGGTCATCTAAAACAAAGACAAATCAAGCTTGACTGCAGGCTAAGGTACGTTGGTTTTGGAGGCTGTTTACGTTCTTTTGCGCTCCAACTTGGCGGATGTCAGTTGTACCATTCAAAAATCTTAGGAATAGGCCATATGCACGAACAGGTCACGTGACCCCATCTTCCCTAAATCAAGCAGCACCATCAAAATGAACTCCAAAAAATGAAAGGGCACCTTTTTATTAGTAAAAGTGCAAAGTTTCAGTTTATAAGATGAATAAGAGAAAAAATGACAGTAAATTTAAGATTAGATATTTTCTTAAGATTCGTTCGGAAAACCGTATTGGATGGCACGAGCTTACGAATCTTAAGAAAATATCCCATCTTAAATTTACTGCCATTTCTCCTGCATTACATCTTATGAGCTGAAACTTACATACATACATACATACATAACTTTATTTGGTGACGCAGGTTAAAAATTGGCAACTTTACAGCTGATGTGGACCTGCCTAAACTAATAACATCTAAAATTATAAATACAAATATGATATTTACAAAATATTAAAATAAATTAAATAAATAAATGGATAAAATTGCTAATAATAATAAAAATCTAATTTCTTGTTGTGTATAACATTCGCTCCCTTCCCAAAATTAATATTCATAATAATTTGCTTTGATTGTTTTAAATAGCGTTTGAAAGTAGAGAGATTTGGGGAATCTTTAATATTATCTGGAAGAGCATTCCATGCAATTGCCGATCTATGAATAAAAGACCTACGGCCTAATTCAGTATTGGGCCTATTAAGTACAACATTCAAAGATTTCCTTAGGTTATAGCTATTAAAGTTTTTGGTTACCAGAGAATTGATTTCTCGCAATCCTAAGTTATAGTATGCATCATGTGTAATAGTTAAGATGCGGAACTTATAAAAATATTCTAGAGGCAACCAGCCAACCCTAGAAAGTATATCACTATCCTTAAAACTATTAGGTAGCTTGTGAATCAGCCTAGCGGCTCTAATATGAATCATTTCTAGGTCCTTAAGCTTGGGTCCAGACCCCCAGATCACAATTCCATATAAAACACTTGGGATTACTATCTTATAGTAAAATGTCTCCAAGATAGATGTTGGTAGAAAATTTATACGTCTCAAACTTTTACTAATATCGAGGTGCTCTTTCTATTTCTGGCTTTCATTTTGACGGTGCCGCTTGATTTAGGGGAGATAGGGTCATGTGACCTGTTAGTGCATATGGCCTATTCAAAGTCTGTTTAAAGAAAGAATAGAGCTACCTGAGTGTTTAATTTCGGAACTTTACGGCAAAGAAAACACCAATTATATATGAATATCATTTGTTATTGTTTCAATCACTAGGGTGCTCTTGCACTTCTATCATTAGCTGACGGCAAACTATAGACCCTTTGTATTAGCGCATTTTCAAATGCAATTCCTTGTAATTCTATAATTGCGAGTACTATATCTATATAGAACTATAGTAACAGCCCTTGGAAAGGTAAAAGACCGCCGCACGCGTTGATAAACTGTGTGAGGAAACTGCCACGCGAGGCACTTTTCTCATCGTGTGCTCTTTCACCTGCTCTATTTTTGGCCTCGCGTAGCCAAATATGCAACGTCTGCGGCGACAAATCGTCTGAACTAAGTGCTTCGCGTGGCAGTTTCCTCACGCAGAAGTGGGCTTAAAGTTAATGCACATGAATAAACAAAGTAAATACTTATTCCAGAAAGATCTAGAATAACCAACGTAAAATGAGGCCCTTCCTCGAGCTCACGAGAAAATTTTCAAACCTTATTGGGAAATGAAGGAGCTGTCTACATAGGCAAGTTTCATATAAAAATGCATATTTGTCGCATGAAATCAATTTTGTCAAATTTTCCTGTCTATACAAGCAAAAATTGTTAAAAAAAACAATTTGACAAAGAAATTTGCTTGTATCGGAAGGGCCTTATACCTGAACTGAGCAACATGCATGGTGAACAAAAGGAGTCAAGGACGTCTTGCAAAAACTTCGATCACAAAATTATGAAATATAATTTCATTAAGAAGCCCATAAGCATATCAGGATTCCAAAAAGAATTGACCAAGTTTGACCAGAAAGAACTGCACAACAGACACGAAGCCACTTAAACAAGTAAAAAGTAATTTAGCACTGAAACACCCGAGTTCCAATAATCGTCCACCATCTTGAATTGGGACAAACGTGCCAAAATCTATAGAAATCTGCATTACTTTGACTTACCATAACTCGGCTCGAATTCGTCGGATTTTCAAAATTTAAACTTCATTGATTTGCAAACATAAATTCCATATGTCATGTCAGACCGAAAATAAGACCAATACAAGCATTTTAACTACGTTATTCAAGTCAGTCATTTTTCGCGAATGATCTTAATATTTACGTGCCGAACTTTTTATTTTGAAAACAAAAATCCTCTTTTTCTCGTCTTGTTGATGCTCCGTCAAATATAATCAAAAACCGAATTATCTCACATCAAGAGAAAATGAGGTAAGAGAAGGAATCCCCGTAACCTATCATGTGCCCCGTTTGATGCTATTTTTAGAACTCGTCACCATGACCGCGCGGATATGAACATAAATACAACGAGTGATATTTCAAAATTGTTAAACAAAAACTTGGGACAATTTTGAAATATCATGAGTGGTATTTATGCCAAATATCACGTACAAAACATGCTATTATTTGTTAAGAGGAGATTTTTTTCAATGACGAGCAATAATGGCGAAAAGCGCCAAAAACTACACCTTCGTGCGAGTTTCAATCAAAATTTTCTTTCTGGATTAACACTCAAATCCTTTTTCTACCGGTTAAAAACTGATGTACCAAGATAAAATACCTGTTTAAAACGGATTTTTGAATTGTACAAAGACTTTTTCTTGAAGTTGTGTTGACATTAAGCTTTTTCAAGCTGAATATAAAGAAAACATACAGCAAACGAGCAAATGAAGGCCTAAATCTCATTTTCGATCCAAATTTTCGCTTTGGATTAACACTTTGATTCAACTTTTATTGGCCAAAACTACCTACAAACAACTTAAACTTTCTTATAGAAATAATTTTAGTTTTGTACAACAGCTATTCTTCAACTCAGGAGTTTTTGTCGTTCACTGCTCGAACTTGAAAAAAATCCCCTCTTAATAATATAACCTAAGAAATTTCTGAAAATTTGATGAAAAACCACAGGTAGCCCAAGCTCACTATTAGTGGCTATTTATAAGAGAATGTATGGCACTCAATATCACTCAAAATTTCTGTCTTAATTTTAATAAAATTCCACGAGACTTCTAGAGTATGTTGTTCATGCTTTCTTCTAACCTCTGAATGAGTTTCAGTGAAATTCGTCGATTTTAACTGCTCGCCCTAAGCCACTCAAAAATGGAGAGAAGGTAGGAAGCGATGGCCGACTCGAAGCCATCATACTGCTCAACTCCAGTCCAAATATCTTCCCGAAAAATCGCTCTAGTTCAAAAATTCCTTCGCACAGGGTTGAAACGATAAATAAGCCACGTCCTCATGCCAGTCAAATCGAAGCAAACGCCTTTCCAAACGAGCCACGGGACTTGAACTTCCAAAAAATGCTCGCTTACGAGGAGAAGAAAATGCGTGACCGACAAAAGTTGTCACAACCAAACCGTTAAAAAATAGAGAGAGCCTGGGATCGAGCAACAACTACTACTTTGCTAGGCAAATTTGATAAATATTATTCCTAATCCAAGAAGATATAGCTACATTACAAGATTCTTGAAGTCAAATACGGTTGTAAAATATCTCAAAACACCGCAGCGAAGGTTTTAGAACTGTTAAAATATGTCCGTCAAAGTAGAAATTGTAGCTCGATCCCAGGCTCTCTCTAATTTTTAACGGTTTGGTTGTGACAACTTTTTTCAGTCACGCATTTTCTTCTCCTCGTAAGCGAGCATTTTTTGGAAGTTCAAGTCCCGTGGCTCGTTTGGAAAGGCGTTTGCTTCGATTTGGCTGGCATGAGGACGTGGCTTATTTATCGTTTCAACCCTGTGCGAAGGAATTTTTGAACTAGAGCGATTTTTCGGGAAGATATTTGGACTGGAGTTGAGCAGTATGATGGCTTCGAGTCGGCCATCGCTTCCTACCTTCTCTCCATTTTTGAGTGGCTTAGGGCGAGCAGTTAAAATCGACGAATTTCACTGAAACTCATTCAGAGGTTAGAAGAAAGCATGAACAACATACTCTAGAAGTCTCGTGGAATTTTATTAAAATTAAGACAGAAATTTTGAGTGATATTGAGTGCCATACATTCTCTTATAAATAGCCACTAATAGTGAGCTTGGGCTACCTGTGGAAAAACAACCGCGAGGTTGAATCGCTTTACACTCAACTACTTCGAAAAGTGAAAACATAGCTTTCAAGCCTGTCACAGATAAAAGAAAAGCTAACAATATTCAAGACAAGTAATAAAAAGAAATCATTCCAAGTCAAAACTACATTGAGAAGGTAAAACCAGTAATTTTGTTTTCGATTTTAATTTGATCTGAATGACTTCACTGAATCAATCAGTGAAAAACAGACTCGCGAACAAATTGTCATTTGTGACTAAAAACGGCATAGTTTGAAAAAAAGATGTCAAAAAAAACTTTCTAGATAACATAGCTAGACAATAAATGCATAAGTGTAGAGAAAAACTTTTTATTACCTTTCATGAACTTTTCCGCCAAAGTTTTCTTTCCATACTGGCTTCTGCATAAAGACTGGTATATTTTTCATCCACATATAAGAGAAACATATTTTTTTTCTCTGTTTTTGAAAGGCGTTTAGAAAAAGCGTCGCAAACTACCAACAATTTGTCCTTAAAGTGCACTTCTCGTTTGAAAGAATTGTATGTCATGTGCAGAGTTTAATTTCTGTTTTATATAACTGTTAAGTTCCTCCTTCTTTGTTTCAAGTGCGAAACAAAACTCCCCTATTTCGTCTTTTGTCAATTGATTGCCTTTTCTTGTTGTTGTTGTTGTTTTTTGTCGTCTTTTGTTGTTTGATTCCGCAAATTCTCACTGTCTGCAAAGTCGCTGTTTTCGTTTTCAGTTACTTCTTCACCTAAGCTTCCTCTTTCTCCCTCCGAAGTACTTGCTTCCTCCTCTGAAATATCACTTTCTTCAGTTCCTTCCTTTGAACTCCCATTTTCTTCCTCACAACTACTTTCTTCCTCCGAAGAACTTGTTTCTTCCTCAGAAGTACTTGTTTTTTCCACACAGAAGAACTTGTTTCTCCCTCTTCAAAACTCGAATGAACCATGACCATTTCCGAAATTTTTTAGAGCTCCATTTGCCTTTTTTTCGTGTTTAAACTCGCTTTCATTTACAAATGTGACTTCCACCATTACATCTAGAGAGTAGAGAGGCAGCGCGCCAGAGGCAGCGCGAAAGCTGGCGCGCTCTCGGCCAATCAGATTCATTCTAAAAATAGCATCAAACGGGGCACATGATTGTCTAAAGACCTAATGCGCGCGATTCCTTCTCTTACCTCATTTTCTCTTGCTCACATCAATAAGAAGTTATTTTTCATTTTATAGACTTGCATGGTTTAAACCGTTCAACACTTTCAAGCGGCAACTTGCTGCTGCTGTGAATAGGACGTGTCTCTGTTTTCTGCGGTCAACATTTTGAAAGCGCTTGTCTGACCATTTAGAGCACCATTACTGATATTCAGATTCAACATTCAGTTACTACAATGTATTGGTCAAAAACTAAATGAATCGTTAACTTTATAATCAACTTAAGTCTCCTAATATATGATTGATATAATTCCTAATAGGCTTGATCAAAAATCGTACGTCTTTTGTGCTCGTGTAACTTCAATTTACATCTCTATTTTTACTGTATCCTTTTCTTTTTCACCTTTTTGGTAATTTAAGTGAACAAAAATAAAGTCATAGCTACTTTACCTAAACTAGCTACCGTTTAGCTATCTTAAGTAGCTGTGATAATCTTTAATGCTTTTTTAAAAAACTTATAAATTTATAATGTATAATTATTTGAATACTAGAGAACAAAATAAAGTTTTTTTTCATACAATGTCGTTGCTCAACAAATGTTGAACCATGTATCATAAGCGACTACTAATAATCGAAGTTTTCCAGTGAATTTCACCTTAAAGAATACTCAGCCATTGTTTATGATGAGAACTAAAGCTGATATTCTCGCAAAAACTTCGAAATAATCATTTACAATCAAAAACATTCTGCATTTACTTGGCAAAATCGGCTGAAGGAAATGACCTACAATGTAGCTGTCTCCGCGATGTTTTCCTAGCCGACACATGATCATGACAGCTGACAAGAAAGGATTCTTTTAAAGTTCAACTTGAGGCACGTGCACCGCGTTCACTTATCTGTTGTCTAAAGGAAAAATTGCTTATCTTACCTTATGTGAAGTTATTTTACAACAAACGGGCCCCAGACGTGAAACTCTATTATTCAACATGCGTGAGCCAAACTTTTTCTTTAATTTAGACTCTCTCATTTCTTCCTTGTTATCAACTAGAAAAACGTATTTTCTCTTCTTTTCTTTTTAATGTTCGCTGAATGGAAGCTAAAAGTTTTCTTTTACACTTAAGAATAAAGTCAGGCAAATTTAGTAGGATTCTTTAAGTGTTCTTTAAATATATATTTTATGAATTAGAGTTTTTTCGTATCCTTTGTATTTCACATGTGAAATACATAACGTGAAATTTTTTATGCAAATTAGAACACAGGGACCCCAGCTAATGGCGTCACCGATCATAGAAATTCTCGTAGATGGAATACAAACTAATTTTAGATATGGTATTTAAATTGCTTTTTCCATGAAATTTAATAGAAACGCCATATAGCTTTCGCACAATTGACATGAGTACAATCAACAGAGAAACTATACATTAGAAGAAGCGAAGAAATATTTCTTCTATTTATGTGAAAAAATAGAGGATGATTTGAACTCGGCCCTTCTAAGAATTTATAGCTTAGTTCAAACAGTAGACGCTGCTCAAGAGTATTGCATAGGGTGCACACAAAATTCACACACAATAGTGGGAGGTGTAGAATGGTCTCGGCAAAATTCAATAAAGTTTTGAAGTCTCGGCTTTTTAAAATCAGCGTCTCGGATCAGTTTGCATTTTTCGCGGTTCGAAATTTCGGATTTTTGTATACGTAATGTGTAGTGAATGTGGGGCTCGAAATCGTTAAGAATATCGAATTTAATTTGTGTAGTGCCTGTGTAGCTATGCATGGATCGGAATACTCGAAATCGAATTTCAAATTGAGAATTTTGACAGTCATATTCAAGAAAATTCAGTTAAATGATGAAAGAAAGTCTGAATGAACGACGCGATGCCAGGAAAGTTTGAATTAATTATCAAAGAATTAAAGTGGATCAGACTTTGTTTTTGTCGGTCATTCATTCTGATTTTCATTGAGCGTTTATTCAGAATTTCTTTTTGTTGGTCGGGTACTAGAGCTGTCGTCGTTGTAAAGATTTTGGCCCTGCGGCCGGCGGCTCCAATGATCTATCCATCCATTCAGACTTTCCGGCTTTGATCGTTCAAAGGTTCTTTCCATAGCTATCATTCATTTATTCAGACCGGCTTTCCCTCAAACTTTCTTTCTATAGCTATCGGTGATTCATTTAGTCTTTCTTTGATCGGGTTTTTTTTTCTATTTTTTTTCTATTGTGCACTGACTCATTTTAGACTTTCTCAGCTTTGTCGGTCATTCATTCAGACTTTCATTTTTGTGTCGGTCATGATTGAGACTTTCTTTGGTCATTTCTTCAAACCTTTCGGTATAAGTTCAGTTCTGCTGTTCATTAAATTCATGCAGAATTTTTTTAAACTTTCAACTGAATTCTCTTTTGACTTGCCCTATCGGCAAGTCATGCCGACTTTCTTTTTTTCTTCTATTCAAACTTACTTCCACTACTGATATATATAGAGCGATAACACTAAAACCGTGAAATAACTTAGCAACTAAATAGAGACAAATAGTAGCAAAACCCTTTGTTTTCTATTGTTTCATTAGTACTATTTGTACTTTTTAGTTAGTACTTGTTTCACGGTTTTAGTGTTATCGCTCTAGTAGTCATTCATATATATTTTCTATTCTACTCAGACCTACTCAGACAAGCTACTGGCTATAGCGCTGTTTACTGTGAAAAGGTTTTCTCGTAAAAGGACTACTGATCAAGTAAGCGACCACGACCACTTTTAATTTTTTGTCTAGAAATCTGTTATGTTCTAGTCTTTTTACCACGATCCTATTCCGAACGTTAAATAGTATCTAAAGAGCATGCGGTTCAAAATTTTGCGCTTTTATCAAAATATGTCCACTCCGCTATTGTTCTGTCCCAAGTTGGCCAACATGTATTACCTTATAAGCGCCGACTATGCATTGCATCCTCACATTATTACATCCTACCAACGTGTCACCTAACTTAAACAAATTTCCCCGGAGAAACTGTAGCATGTACTCAACTACCTCATCAGTTTTCTGTCATGCATAAATTATTGTTCTAGACACTGAACAGTAGTTTTACAGCTAGGCTCCTATACTCCCCTAAAATTAGTCTAAACAAAAACTGATTTCACTGAACCCTGTATACGGCTGGACATCCTCGTGCGGGTAATGACCCACTATGCGGTGGTATTTCTCTTTAAGATTACTCTTTATTCTAACTGGTTCTCAAGTAGTACTTACGTTAGCTGCGCTATAGTTGACGTCCTTTGAACTCACAAACTAGCTGGTCGCAACTTGCGCAAGGACACATGATTGATTGTATGAGGTACAATTCTCCTGACAGTAATATAAAGTCTCAAATACTTCAAATATTCTTCACTTCCTACACTTCATCTTAACCATCTTTTTTTCCTTCTTTCTTTTCTTTCCCTCTTCTCCTTTTATTTCTTTGTATCTTTCTTCTTTTTTTTTTCTCCTTCCTTCTTTTCATCCTCCCTCCCTCCCTTCCTTTCTTCCTTCTTTCTTTCCTTCCTTCCTTCCTTCCTTCCTTCCTTCCTTTGCCCTCCTATTAACCTTTATCGTCCTTTCCTTTTAGAATCTTTTACAACTCTTTTCAGCCATCTACGTTGTATATATTATCGAGAAAAAACTATCTAAAGAAAATTCAATCACAAAGTAAAATATGTATAAGTTCATAGTCAACAATTTTAATTTTGTTGTTATACTAATTCTTGTATTTTAACTGTTTCATACTAGCTTTTTCCGAAGCTAATTTCACAAGATAGATTAAATAGTGAGTCTTCTAGAAATTGAATGATATGCCAGGTGTTCTTCCTTCTCAACACGGCTTCCACTTATTCTTTTAAAAAAATCAAAATGGAAGTAATTCAACCATCTGCAGAATGTGAAGAAATTGGGATCAAAGCAGATCCCTTTCAAAAGAGTTTTAATTTCCATTTGCAAAGCCCAAGCTGAGAGAGGAAAATTATCCTTGATTTCATACTAAGTAATTGGACAAAATTAGTTTAAAATCCAATTAAACTTCAACGCAGAAAATAATTGAAGTGGATTCAAGCAGGAAAACGCGGTAAGAGTTTTGTCTATGGAACTATAAATACAAGGCTGTTTTTGAGGTCAGTACCTCTCTCTAGTACTGTCCTGAACTTGAACGAAGCCAAATAGAAGAGCACACAACAAGGTACGAGAATCAATGATTTTTGCGGATTTTCAAACATTAACATAAGACAAATCCAAGTCGATGATCACCTTTAACAATTAATTTTATAATTTTGACTTGTTTAAATAGATTTTGTTCTTAAAACGTTTTTCTGACACATTAAGATCATCAGGGATACAATTTCTATGAAGTTATCAAAGTTAGAAAAAAATCAAATTCTTTCCTTCTCTCTTTCTTTCTTCGACTTCTTGATGATATAAGTTTTTTTTTTGAAAATTAATAAGAAACTGCGATACTTGAATAGTAGAATATAAGTCATGCCAAACCCTTCGGAAAATGCATTTTCAGTATACAAACTTTAACACGAAATATCGTAAAAATGAAAACGACTGAGAAATTTGTAAAATAAATTCTTTACTATTGGGTGTATGGATTAGTTAAAGTTGTATCGCGGAGCATTTCTGCTCGATGTAGGAGAAGATGGTGTACTACATAGTATTAGTTTTCACCTTTCAGCTATTCAGTCATACAGAATCACGTCGGAATATAATTTCGACATTATGAATTTTAAGATATTTTAACACTTAATATAAAATAAACATACAAAATTTCTGCAATATTCTGATTGGCCGAGGACATCCCAATTCATTTTAATTTTTTGCAACTAGCCAATCAAATTCAATTTCATGTTTTGCATTCAAAAATGTCAAAATTTGCGGTTCACTCCAAATAGATCAAAAACGCGACCCGAAAACAACTTTCTTAAGAATATTTGTTATTAGTTTTGGTTAGTGTTTTTGGCCGGATTTTTTTTCTTAACCATGCATGCATTATGTATGCATGCATTTAGGGGCTACGTCACTGCTCGGATACCCTGGGTACCAGAGGCCCGAGAGGGATTGGGGAGGATTGGTACCCAGGGTATAGTACTGCTCGGAGTTATCTCGTAGAG
The DNA here is from genome assembly GCA_029948255.1 of Telmatactis stephensoni. Classification (NCBI taxonomy): domain Eukaryota; kingdom Metazoa; phylum Cnidaria; class Anthozoa; order Actiniaria; family Isophelliidae; genus Telmatactis; species Telmatactis stephensoni. The sequence continues at coordinate 609,959 of JALIZF010001764.1, read as the reverse complement.
AGCTAATTTCGTCTTCTGTTCTGATCAATTGGATTTTTCTTTTGTGGAATTATTAGATCAATTATTAGACTACGGAGTCTGAATATGTTGCTTCCGCTTCCGCTTCCGCTTCCGCTTCCGCTTCCGCTTCCGCTTCCGCTTCCGTCGCTTGTGACTTTAGCACTTGAAGTAGTTATCTGCTTTGAGATTGACTCTATTTTTATTTGATTATTTCTTGCAGCAAGAGAAACATGAAGGTCATTTGGGCATTCGTTGCTGTCTTGGGACTACTGCACTTAATGGGCGGCAAAGCGGACTTTCCGAACTGTGATAACCATTCCCCGTGTAAGTTTTATTATACATAATAGTGTATAAGTTCTATAAAGTTCTATAAAGGTTTATTATATACATAATAGTGCCTCAAAAACAGGGGCTCGACAAAATTCAAGCAAGTAGGCTAAAGGCTTTTTCGAAAACAGGATATCAAATGTTGAAATTGTCGCGGCTCTCTTTAGTATTCTGGGAGTGTCAAGAATGATTTTTAAGATTTTTATCAAGAAAGAGCATTTCTTCTTCACTCCTTCTCCGACTGATACTCACAATACATATGCAGATCGCAGCCGCGCGCGGTCTGGGTATCACATTAAAAAAAATTGCAGGCGTTCCAAACTACCTCTTTCGTTCGTGGCGTGCTTCGGTGAACCACTGACTTTTCCAAGCTTCATTTTTACGGGTTTTATTTCGGATTTACACATTTTCTCTTCGTCAATATGGATGAAGAACTAGCGGAGAGAGTAAGTGATTGTTTTTTCTTATCTAATTGTATATTTTAGGTACAGGATGGCCGTCCATTTCATTGGATTCCACTGGATTGTTTATCGAAGGATTCCTTCGAGAATGTAAGGCATGAGTCATTGACCGCCTTTTTTCTTTGTTGTTGTCTCTAGGACAATGATAATCAGTCAGCCCCGATCCAATCGGCGGGAGCTGCACCAGAAGAGCTACAAAAGATGATCGCAGACTCAGTCGCGAGATCTTTACCAACAATTATGGCGAATATACTGGCATCTGGAAGCTCGGCGATGGCAAACGCTACTATGACTAACGCTGGGGCAAGTTCAACGCCCGCTACTCAACAGTCTACAGAAGAGTCCTCACCTGAATTTTCCAGGGGTGATCGTTTCTTTTCGAAAGAAACGCCGGTGGAGATCTCACCAGAGTTATTAGACTTGACAACCAAAGCCTTTGCAAAGCCCCTAGATAAGGATAAGTGGAAGGAATTAATAACATCCTACCCACCAATTAAAGGTACTGAATCCTTTTTGATTGCCCCAACTATGGAGGCTGGCATGAAAGAAGAAATGCGTAAGCGTCATGGTTACACGAAAACCAAGGAAACATTGGCCTTTGATGATGGCCTTGCTGAGAAACAGGCTACCTACATTGCTGCTGTGAGACCAATCTTAGCTGCACTGATGGCTCTGGATACACCCACTGATGCAGAGGAGGAAGGGGGAATAGACCCTGACTCGATTAAGGATATGCTCGAAGACGCCCTGGTTATGTTGGGGAATGCCAATGCCAGACTTAACGAATGGCGGCAGCGTCGTTTTACTAGCTTTTTCACAGAGATTGGTCGAAGGACCATTCGAGAAAGTATCCCAACTGACAAACATTTGTTTCCCCAGAAGTTTCATGAGAAGATAAAAAGTGAGCATGATCATAGTGCTTCTAATGCTAAGCTGATAAGTAAACCTAAGGAAACACGTCCCTTTGCCAACCGCTCTCAGCCCTTTCGTGGCTCAGCCCACTCGAAGCGTGGGCAGTCCAGCTTTTCAGACAGGAAGCGGAAATGGGCTTCCACCAACAGATCTGGTGGTTCAAATGCCAAACGCACCAAGTCAACAGGAGGAACACAAGCATCCTCCGACACTAGCCGATCTTCGGACAGCTGACTACATACTCAGTCTCCCCTCTATCTCCTATCCAACCAAGATTTCTGCCTGCCGACTCGGACATTTCTTAACAAATTGGAGAATCTTAACCAGAGACAAATGGACTCTAGAAACTGTATCAGGGTACAGGATACCCTTTGTCAGACCGCCACGACAGTGGCGGCCACGAGTAACTATTGCACGAGAGGGTCAACAGACTCTTCTCATGAGAGAGGCAATTCAAGCCCTTGTTTCAAAGGGTGCGGTGAAAATGGTAGACCCTCATCCTCATCAATTTGTGTCTTCAATCTTCCTAGTGGAAAAGGGGCATGCAGGGGACCGGAGAATTCCGTCCAGTAATAAATCTCAAGGCCCTGAACAGATTTCTCACAAAGGAGAAATTCAAAATGGAAGGACTACATACAGCTCGGTCTCTGATCCGGATGGGAGATTACATGATGAAACTCGACCTCAAGGACGCTTATTATGCAATTCCAGTCCATGCAGATTCCAGGAAATATCTTCGATTCCTCTTCGAGGGAACTCTGTGGGAGTTTCAGTGCCTACCCTTCGGGCTCTCAACAGCCCCCAGGGTATTTACAAAGATCATGCACCCAATTGTGGCCCAGCTACGCTCCAAGAGACTGCGGACAGTAATCTATTTGGACGATCTACTAATCATTCATCAACAGAGGGAGATATTAATGGAAGTATTTCATCATGTAGTCAACCTACTAGCCCAACTGGGCTTCATTGTCAAGCCAGAGAAGTGTTCAGCAGCTCCTACGAAACAGTTAGTATTTCTGGGAGCAGTAATAAACACTGTTCAGATGTCGATTTCTCTGCCCGACGAGAAGATCCAGCGTATAGTGAACTCTTGTCACAATCTGTCCAGAAAAGGAGTAACTTCTTTGGGAGAGCTCTCAAGCCTATTAGGCCTGATGAGTCATGCAGGCCAGACAGGTCTGTGGGCAGCTCCTCTTCACTACCGGTCTCTTCAACGCTGCCAAGCCCAGACACTGCACCGAGTGGGCTGGATACGGAAGACAAAGATTCAACTGTCAACCTCAGCTCTGAAAGACCTAGAGTGGTGGCTGTCTCCAACACTTCTCAGTTTCAACAAACAGGACATCACTCCACCTCCCTTCGATCTCTCGATCAGAACAGATGCATCGTTGAAGGGATGGGGGGCGACATGCAATGGGACAGTAACAGGGGGGCGTTGGGCTACATGGGAGGCAGACCAGCACATCAACTGTCTGGAGCTGAAAGCGGCATTTCTTGCCCTAAAATCATTCTTGAAACAAATGCCTGTGGCCCCACGTCATATCCTCCTAGAAATGGACAATACCACAGCAGTGTCATATGTCAACAGGAGGGGCGGCACACAATCCCCCTCATTGTCCTTACAGGCACTGGAGATCTGGTCTCTCTTGCTGAGCAGGGGCTCATGGGTGACAGCTCGACATTTACCAGGAGTCCTGAATGTCGAAGCAGACACAGCCTCGAGGGAGTTCAACATCCGTACAGAATGGACCCTAAGAGGCAGCACCTTCAGAGAGATAACTCGTCAATACTATGTTCCAGAGATCGATCTATTTGCATCGAGACTCAACCACCAAGTACCAGCCTATGTATCACGTCATCCAGATCCGGATGCAGTGGCAGTGGATGCTTTTCGATTGGACTGGAGCCTCTGGAAGAGTTTCATCCATCCTCCAGTAGTACTGTTACCTCGTGTCCTTCAGAAGATCAGGGACGACAGAGCAACAGCACTGCTAGTAGCACCAGACTGCCCGGGTCAATCGTGGTACCCACAGATTCTTCTGATGCTGTCAGGTGTTCCACTTCGACTTCCCAAGGACAGCTCACTTCTGTATCTGCCCTTCGAACCGGAAGCAGTTCACCCACTCTGGGGCTCACTCAACCTGACTGTATGGCCGATATCAGGCGATCTTATGAAGTAGGGGGCTTCCCACCAGAAGTTGTCAACATTCTGCTGGCGTCATGGTCTGAATCAACACGGAAACGTTACCAGGGGCCTTGGAAAGCATGGTCCAAGTGGAGCCTCACTCGTGGACTTTGTCCCCTTTCAGCTCCAGTGACACAGGTTTTGACCTTCTTGGCTGAGATAGCAAAACAGCATAGCTTAGAATACAGAACGATTGCAGTCTACAAATCAGCAATCTCTCAAGCTCATCTACCTGTGGGAGATTCCCCACTTGGGGAACTCCCAGTTGTTTCACGCTTCATGAAAGAGATCTTCCGTACCAAGCCTCCAAGGCCACGCCTTGGTTATACTTGGAATGTTAAAGCATTGCTGGAATATCTTTCAACCTTGGAACCACTGACTGAGTTAACTTTGAAGCAACTTACTCTGAAGGTTGCAGCCCTTTTGGCCTTGACTTCAGCAGCCAGGGCACATGAATTGATTAAACTTGATTTAAATGCAGTATCTAGGAAAGCTAACTTTTGGGAGTTTACTTTGCTATCCCACGTGAAAACATCTAGACCTGGTCACTGTCCTAGGAGAATCCATCTCCCAGCTTACCCTAGGAACCCCAAAGTTTGTGTGTTAAGGACCTTGGAAGCCTACCTAGTGAAAACAGAGACATTGAGAAAGTCAACTAAACTGCTTATCTCATTCATACGCCCATATGGGGCTATCACAAGTCAGACACTGTCTAGATGGCTCAGAGAGTGTTTGAGTCTGGCGGGAATTGACCATCGCTTTACAGGTCATTCAACACGAAGTGCCTCTACGTCGTCAGCAGCAGAGGCAGGCTTATCACTAGAGGTCATACTGGAGGCAGCAGACTGGTCTTCAGCAAGGACGTTTGAACAATTTTATCATAAACCATCCACCAGAGGAGATTTTGCTACAACAGTCCTTAATGTTCTGTCAACTTAAGCTTTGGACTAAGTTATATTGTTGTTGCTCATTTTGTTTACAAGAAAGACATTTCTAGGTCTTAAATTGGTTGCATACAATTTGATATGACAGCTCTAGTAGGCTATCAACTTTAATACCTCTAGAGAATGTGGGGTTTTAGTTCCCTTAGTGTTGGGTTAGAAGTCTTCGACAGGCAGTATACTCTTCATGGGTATCACTATACTAAGGTTATTCTCAATTGTTTTCAGTTATAGACAATTGTTCCTATTGTGTAATTTTTTTATACACCTTATAGTTAATTGATTAAAGATCATAGTGATATTTATACACCTTATGTAAGAGTACTCATGGCAGTGACTCTTCGAAGTCTGCATTATATACATATAAACATTATATACCCGTGAAAAAATTGGAGGTTTTTATTAACCCATGAAACACACTTTAGTGTATCATTCAATAATACCCCCTAATTTCATTGTTTTCTTTTGTTGGTATTTGATTATTAGGTTCTTTCTCGATGTAAGAATCGTATTGTAATTCGGTTCAGAGGTCTTTGTTTTCCAGGCTATTGTATCGTTCCAGGGTCTTTGTTCTTGACTATTATTTCAATGTCTTCGGGATTCTTACATCGAGAAAGAACCGATTGTTAAACTTTAACTAATACAGTTTGTTTCATGGGTTAATGAAAACCACCCGAACATGTGAAAGAAAGAGCACTAGAGTGCATTTCATATGTCTGTGAAATAAGATCAAGTTATTTGTGCCTATTTAGTTACATTGCTAGTTAGGGACCGTTCATTTTTTATCAGGGAGGGGGGGGGGGGGGGGGGGGGGGGCGGTGGAATTCCAGCAGGAGTCCATACAAGAAAAACTAGCCCCCCCTCTATAAGCCTGATTTTTTTTAATGACCCCCCCTCTCCCCCCAAAAAAATTCCACCGCTCCCCTCCCTCCCTGATAATAAATGAATGATCCCTAAAAGGATATCAAAAGTTTGTTGCAGTTGTATAAATGTTAATTAGCAATCCATGTACTTAATGTCAGATTATTTCGTTTTTCATGATCATTTACAGGCCCGTAGGTTGCATTCTGAATGGGGGTTCGTTTCGGAATCAGGGTGGATCAATTTTCTGTAAAGAATAAAGCTCTTACTCTTCTGAGAGCAAGCAGAACATTTTCAGAAACCATTTACAATAACGACATTATGCGAGCGCGAAGCGCTAGCCGCTCGTCAAAGTAAGGCATGAAAGTAACTCAAAAGTACTACATTTCTGATTCAGTAAATAAGTGGTTGGCATATATAACTAGTTTCGGATTTTGTAATATCAGTACATTTTAATTTGCGAGCGCGAAGCGCGAGCCGCTCAGCGATAGGCAGTAAAGTAGTAACTCGGAAATGTTCTATTCTGTTTCCCTTACTTAAAAATAACTGATAAAAGCTCATTGGTATGATGTTTTTGAATGGCCCCCCCTTTTGACATTGATTCTTCTACATGTGGCCCCCCCTCTATAGGCCTGATTTTTTTGAATGCCACCCCCCCAGATTTCCACCGCCCCCCCCTCTCCCTGATAAAAAATGAATGGTCCCTTAGTCACTAGCATTGAACCAGAACTTTCTTATAATAGTAATACACGGATGTGTAGAAAGTCTGTTTCAATGAAAGAAACAATGAAGCTTCATTTGAAGTAATAAAGTAATTAAAAGCTATTATGCAAAGTCACATGACTCAATTCTCTTTTGCATTTGATATCTCCAGCAGTGTATTGCTATTATAAGAAAGTTCTGATTCAATGCTATTGATAGCAACTAAATAGGCAAAAATAACTTTGATCATATTTCATACAGACATATGAAATGCACTCTATCTGCTCAGTAGTTTGTAGTCGGGGGGGGGGGGTACTCCTTCCAATTTTGGGTAGGGACGGGCCGCTGAGCCTTTCGAACCCTGACCCTGTTCCAGAGCAAAATTTCCAAAATTGATACCCTGTTCCAGAGTATTTGCCTGCCTAATTTCATTGTTTCCGGCCCGTTGACGTGTCGTTAACCCCTTTCAGCCCGGCCTTTTAGTCGAACTTTGTTAAATAGATACCCTGTTCCAGAGAGTAATTACGATTTTATATACCCTGTTCCACAGTAAAATCGCTGAAAACACTACCCTGTTTGGCGGCACGTACCCGTATAGCGAATATAGGGGAGTAACCCCCCCCCCCCCCCCCCCCGGGTTTGTAGTAGATACAGAACAAAAGAGAATGAATTAGAGTTTAGTAAAATTAATCAAGATAAAAAAATTAACAGCATATTCAAATATAACTTGAACTATGCATTTGTATTTAAATCAGTTGTCTTTCTCATGTCAAGAGCAAGAACGATTTTAGAATATTATTATGGTGCAGTCTCAGAGCTAATTTAAAAATTAACAGCAAAGTGAAACATAACATCATTCATCAAATTGTCTCTCTTATACTCTCTCTTATGTCAAGAACAAGAACGGTAACAATAACCTAAACAATATATGTTTTTAGAATTGTACTTTCATGGTGTAGTCTCACACAGTTTTATAGTACAGTAACACTGCAGTATATAGCTGGTAAGAACTGGTATATTAGTTTGTTTGTGCTTGATCACCTATCTTTCCTGGGCAACAGTGGATCGATTCAGTTGCAGACGTAGCTCCTCTGTTGTTGTCGAACAAACACCTTGTTTAATAACGATCGTTTTTCTTGTCAAAACCTTTCGTAAACTATCCAAACCTCTGAAAGATTCCTTAAAAACAAACTTCTGGCACATTTGGTGAAAGCTGTGCCTGGTTATAAGAGAAAAACAAAGATCAAACTTTATAGATCATATTTTAAAAGCGATAATCGACTAAAAAAAGTCAAGAAAGCCTCGCGTCAAGTTCGTATATTTTCCGCCTATTGACTTCAGGCTAACTTCGGGAAATCCGAATTACACTCACGCTTACACACTCCGGATGCAAGCAAGCCTGTAACCACAAAAACTACTAGCTAGAGCAAGGTTCAAATTTCTGAATTTGTATTTTTGATGACAAAGTTTGGCCTTGAGCAAATCCAATGAAAATCAGTCTTAATTGAAATGATTTATACATGTCTTCACATACATTGCAGTTGCTTTGTAATTAAATGGGCCATGGCAGCTTAGAAGTTAAGGTGGCCGCTAGCTACCCATTCGTACTACTTCTAAAGGAAGTAAATCTTCCTTCTTTAGTCATTGGTTTTAGCAAGAAATGTTACAGATAAAACAATTCGAGTTGTGATATGCTTTTCATTGAGCTTAGCTTATTTTCATAATCACGCTTTATCTTTCGCTTGCCGCGCGTGTCCTTTCTGCTCGAGATGCATTACTTTGTGAACATATAGCGGAAAAACGAACACGGTGTCTTGTTACTTGTTTCAACGAACTATGGTAAATTTTCTCTAAAATTCTCTTGTTCAAAAATTTGGAATTCAATTGACAAAAACTGAAACTGAAACTGTTTTATTTGCACACTTTTGACTAAAATAGACATACAAAATAATAGATATATAAGATGATAAATTTAATATTTTGATTAATCGAGGATAGTTTTTGTATAGTGGTGCCTGAGGGCTAAGTAAACTGGAAAGTCATCGTGTTAGCCCTCAGTTTATTATGTTAAGTTTTGTCGTATTATTAATATTATTATTATTATTATTATTATCATTATTATTATTATTATTTATTATTATTATTATCACGCAGTCGACACCGATCCAAAAGTTCTCTATTTCAGTAATATGGTCTTTTGACTATAGTCATATCCATGCTAAAATTTGATTACTTTTTTCTTTTAGATGGATTCACGCTTATAGACTTCGAAATCTACAAGAAGGTTGGTGGCGAACTCCAGCGCTTAGAAAAGATCCCGCTTGATGCACCGATCACTTTGGCTTTCAAAATTAAAAATAAAGTCGGTTCAAACCTTCAAGGCGCTCACAAATATAACGTGAAAATACGCATCGTGGTAAGAGGAGATGTAAAAGTCATTTTTTGGTATCAAACAATCACGCAAACAATTCCTTGTTCGTTTTCGATGTGGTGAGTATTCTTACTCGGGCTTCCTGTGGAATGCCCGAGGTATAAATTGCCCTTCGTTATTTGTCTTCGGCCACAAAAAGCAGTCACGTGGTCAGTAGCCATCACGTGATCGATAAACTTCACGTGATCAATGACTTTGCGCGTGGTCGAAGTTGAACAGCTTTAAAAGCTTCGATTCCCTTCGCTGTTGCTTCTTAATGTTTAAATGATGTCGGGTACGCTCAAACCACTTACAGATGCACACACCATTAGCGGTAGACCCACACTAAAAGATGTCGAGCATTTTCGAAACGAGTCGAACCTTATGAGAGACCACGAACTCCGAGTCTATACGAAAGAACATTTACTGACGAGTGACCATGTTATAGTGAAACAAGCTAAACTTATCTTAAACAAGAGTAGCCTGTGAACAGGCTCTCTGGGGGAGGGGAAGGGAGGGGAAGGGGAGGGGGAGGGAAAGGAAGGCGAGGGGGAGGGGAGGGGAGGGGGAGGAAAGAGAAGAAAGGGCTTTTTTTGGGTTTTCTCCAATTGATGCTTACAGGCTCTCCCCTTTCCCCCTCTTTCCTCCCCGTCCCCTCCCCTCCCCCTCCCCTTCCTTTCCCTCCCCCTCCCTTTCCTTCCCCCCAGAGAGCCTGTTCACAGGCTAAAACAAGAGTGACAAGCTATTTATCTATTCTGAAACAACTTCTCAATCTTATGTGAACTATGACAGCACAAAGGACCATATTGCTAAATCCCAACATAGTTTTAATTTAGCGACGAACAAAAGAGAATTACAAAGACTGTAAATGAACAAGATACAAGAAGTACCACAAGTGTTTGCTTATCAGTCGCCATGTGACTCTCAAACTACTAGAACCACGTTCCCAATGATCAATTCTATCACATTAGTGGTAAATATTCTTTTGTTGGTTATTTTTTTATTAAACTTATTAATTAAAGTGAGTGTTTGATTTCTTTGTTATAGCAAGGCTTGATTTGACTGTACTGATGGTATAGTCACAATAAATATTTCAAAGATGCTAGATCTCGTTATTCAAAGTATGTTTATTATAATTATAGACATGTTAAGCTAAGTACTCAGGGTAGAGTGTTTAAAGGTGATCGTGAACCGAGTAGAACACCAGTACGAACTCTAAAAAGCCTTCACGATAACAGTAAAGCTGAGAAAGCTTAGACAGTTTGTTTATAAGGTAATACGTTCAAATATACCCTTAGTCCTCAAAGGTACATTTTTTGAGATCATCGGAAAAATAGTATTTCACGGATTTACTGTTTGCATTCTAAGGGAAAATATATTTATAGCCAGGTAATATGATTTTTGACGGGATGGCTTGGAACAATTCTTGGGTTGCATGTGACGTCATCGAAAATATTCATGCTTCATATTGATCACATAAAGTTAAGCCTGAAGTATGTTGCTTATATACCTAATGTAAGTTTTTCTTGAGTATTTGAGAAACTTTCCTTGTTTCGTTTCCGAGTTATCAAATTTAAAACCTCTGTCACGCAACACTGTCACGCGTTTTCCTCGGTGCGTAAAACGATGAAATTGTTAGAGGTAAACACACATTTGGCTTGTCCCATAAATAAAACCATTGTTTATTGGGTGTTTGTAACAAAATACCTGATTAAGTTGTTATTTTTTAATGATTTTGCCAATCATATTTATCGTCCGCCATGTTGGTGTACCACTTGGCGGCTCCATACATTTCTTTGTAATGACTGAGTTTGTGAAACAGTTGATATCTTTGCATCACAACATCTTTTGGGCTCAAAATTCCCTGGAGTTATAACGTTTTTTCTCCTCTTTAAGAGGATGTGCTCTGATTTTACTCTGGGATGTAAGATCCGCTGTTATATATTTTGATGACCTGTGGGGTGGCACCAACTGCGAAGTGCCATACATTTCTTACTAAATATTAAGCACTTCAAAGGTTAATATCTTCACAACAAAAGCTCATTTTAATTTGAAAATTTGTGAAGTTACATAGTTTTACTTGCTCTTTACAGTGATATCATTTTTATTTCACAAAGGGCTCTGGAAATTTTTCGATGACGTAGGTGAAACCCAAGAATAGAGACTAAGATTGACGTTTACGGTAAACGGCAACCGTCGAACGACAAACTTTAGCCGTCTGTCGGTCCTCAGCCGTTTGCACACTAAAATGAAGATATTTGTATTTTCTGTCATTAAGAGATTTTATTCTCTATTTGATTGTTGAATAGATTTAAGGATAAGAGTAAAATGTAAAGTCAAAATCAGTTATTTTTTGCCGTTTGCCGTTAGCGGTTTGCCGTAAACGTAAATCTTAAGGTCTCTAATGTCGCAGCCGTGTTTAACCTCGTCACGCAACGCTCCCTCGGTCTTTTTTTTTTGTTTTTTTGTTTTTGTTTTTAATTCAATATTTTAACAGGAGCATCTAATTTAGCTGTAGCTAGTTTAAATAGAGTCCTGTGTAACACAATAGAATCACAAAGTCACACGATGTGTGTCTTTAAATACTTTGAATACTCATATAATATCTTGATGCAACTTTTCCAGAGGACAATGTTATTTGAGTTTTAATTATTTCAAACGTTTAGCTAACCGTAGATAAATCGTAACGTTCAAAGAGAAGCCCGAGTTCACGCAGTTATGCGTTAATATAAAAATTAGGTACTACCTAATAGTGGAGCTCCCATTAAAATAATAATAATACCGTAAATACCGTAATCACAGGTAACCCAAGCTCAACACTATAAGAGAATGTATGGGTATTGAGAGTAAATTAAATACACAGCTCACTGATGAATAAATAACTCAAAAACTTTATTAATTTGAAGACAAAATTGTGAGGCCGGTTTGCGGAAAAGAATTTTGAAGACAAACTTAAACATTTGTTGAAAATCACGCTTTCACGGCCGATCAGGGCCCGCGGTTGTTCGAAAGCCGATTAACGCTAATCCGGGGTTAACTCTAAAGAAAACATTAATCCTGAGTTAATCCTGGGTTAACGCTAATCCACTTTCGAACAACCGGGCCCAGATTACATTTCAAGCGAGTTGCTCTTACCCCACGAGTGTTTTTTGGAAGTATTGAGAGTAAATTAAAAACACAGCTCACTGAAATTAATAAATAGCTTTGAACCAATAACTCAAAAACTTCAAGTTTTTAATTTGAACACAAAATTGTGAGGCAGGTTTGCGGAAAAGAATTTGAAGACAAACCTAAACATTTTTTTTGATAATCACGCTTTCACGGCCGATCAGATTACACAGAAATCTCACACTACTCGCTTTTATACGCTAGCCTAGCAAGGCAGTGTGGTAAAAAGGCTTGATACTTGGTGCATGACCTCATTTAAAGATACAATGGACTTTGTCTTACCAAAGTTTATGCAGAGGGTCATACATGAAGTATAAGACCTTGGATCGAATTTCATTGTGGTCAAAATGTTGTACGTCATGTATGATTCAACATATTGTTAGCACGGTCATCGTTCTACAGTTGCAAATTGTTCGGGTCATATATGAAGTACTTCGTCTCGTATCAGAGAGCATTGTGGTTAAAATCGAAGTCGGTTCAGAGTCCTATATAATAACTAAGATACTACGCGCACTCTGATTGGCTGAGAGCTGTGTTTGCATGAGAGTATGTAAACACGGTTGTGACGTGAAAACTGAAGTTGACCATGTATTGCAAAAACGTAAAAATATATACAACATTCATATATCTTATGAGAAAGAAAAAGATAAAGCAAGGCAAACTAGAATCTTTTTTGATCTGAAATCGATTCAGTTTTAGTAAGCTGCTGTCCCTTTTCCTAAAGAAAGCGAACAGAAGTCAAAAAAGCTGGGCTACCTCAATAAGGAAACTAGCGAGCTGTAAAGTATCGAAATAGGAGGCATGAAAACGTTTTCATACAAGGGCGCTTTTATTACGAAACATTTGAACATTCACAATTAAATTTAATTACATACAAATTTACATACACATACACGTAGCAGCCACCATACGACCCATGTCTGATCACGGAGTACAGCTTAGATCGAAACTAGTTCGTTTTAACTGAGGGAGGAAAAACCGGAGTACCCGGAGAAAAAACCCTCGAAGCAAGGGAGAGAACGAACAAGAAACTCAAGCCAAATGTGATGACCCGTCCGGGGATCAAACACGGGGCCACAGCGGTGACAGACCGGCGCTCTCACCGCTCTAAAGTGATTTTTTCTTTTTTCTGGTTTCTTTTTTAGCGATCTGAAAGGTGTTAGCTGCCGTGATGTTTTAGAAAAGATAGATCCAGATGAAATGGATAGGAGGTGCCTAGAGGGTGCCATGAAAATGGGGATATATGGACCAGTTTTCCCCACAATAACACTGCCTATGTTGCGTGGGAAAATACCACCTGGCATAGTAAGAATACATTACATAAGAAGTCTGTGCTGTGAGCTTGATTATTTTGTTTACTTTTTGTTTCTTTGTTTTGTTTGTATGCTTTGTTTTATTTATCTATCAATATATTTATTTGCTTACTGGCATGACTGAATGATTCGTTCGTTTATTCATTCGATATTTATATATTCATTTACTTATCAATTGATTTACTTATTCATTTACTTATTTACCTATTTATTTATTTACTTTACGGATTTATTTATTTACTTATTTATTTACGTATTAATTAATTAATTAATTTACGTATACATTTATTTGCTTATTTATTTACGTTTTTATTTCTTTCTTTCTTCAATTTATTTGTTTGTTTGTTTGTTTGTTTATTTATTTCTTCAATTTATTTATTTATATATTTGTTTGTTTGTTTGTTTATTTATTTTTTTATTTATTTATTCATTTCTTCAATTTATTTATTTGTTTACGTTTGTTTGTTTGTTTGTTTGTTTGTTTGTTTGTTTGTTTGTTTGTTTGTTTGGTTGGTTGGTTGGTTGGTTGGTTGGTTGGTTGGTTGGTTGGTTGGTCGGTCGGTCGGTCGGTCGGTCGGTCGTTTGTTTGTTTGTTTGTTTGTTTGTTTGTTTGTTTATTTATTTATATTTTATTCATTTATTTATAGAGAAACCCCAAAGTGCGCGTTGAAATCAGAATCAGCGATGCCAACAAATCTGGCATTGACTTGGGATGCTTTTGGATAGACTTTCTTCTACAAAATACTTAAACCTGTATAAAAAGTACCACGGTTAGAATATGTGTATTGTAGTTGAGCTAGTTTTGTTCTCGTATTATTACATTCAGTTCCATAAAGTAGATATCCTTTTGACGTTTAGAAATAGGTGTATACAGTATATTCTTGATTAAACACATTAATGACCATTAAAAACTGGGCCTGGTAGACCCGGACATTTGTTCGAACCCGCTGTTTATTTTTGAAGTGAAATTTGGTATCCATTTTATTGAATAATTAAGAGCCTAATTTAAAGTGCTACTCTGATCAAAAATCGGTGAAATTCTATTTAGCAGAAACTTCGTGCAATAAATCTTCAAGGGTCTATTGATCACCAGTTAAAATATCTTTTTTAGAATTCGAAAGGGAAGTACTAGATTTTTAGCGTTCTTTTATTAGGTGTCAATGACGTCATCGACTTAACTCATAGATTTACTCCATACATTTCTTTGTATTTTATGACTTGTATTACTCTATTCATTTCTGCTCTAATGATTTTGCTTCAGAGTTTTCTTGCAGTTATTGTGTCATGGATTACTTGTATGGCCAGTGATCTTCAATTGAAAAAAATTACACAGAGATATTTTGATTCCAAAATACAAAGAAATGTATGGAGTGAATCCATGAGTTGAGTCGATGACGTCACTGGCACCTAAAAAGAACGCTAAAAATCTAGTACTTCCCTTTTGAATACCAAAAAGATATTTTAACTGGTGATCAATAGACCTTTGAACATTTATTTCACGAAGTTTCTGCCGGTTTGAATCCTCGTCGAATACAAACGATTTTTTTTGTGTGTGCTTCATACTATATTTGATGGTATTTTTTTGATATTTTTGTGTGATCTTTGCTAATATGTTTTAGGCACGGTTTTAGCTCATTTTAATTATATTTCTTCTTCCTATGTGGTATGTATGATAGGGAGAAAAAATTACACTCATATTATGCAACTAATCGGTGTTCATATTATGTTCTTGCGTTTGATTAACTATGTTTACTATTAGGACTCAACGATAATGTATGTGCTATTCTACCTTTCAGGAGGATAGTGTCTGAGTGAAAGAGGTGGGCTAAGACTGAAGTAGTTGTGAAAGGATCAGAATTGCTTCATTTTTATTTCCTTCTTGTAAATATTAAATCGCGTAAAAGTAGTGCAAAACTTTACCTGTGAGATGAAAACTTTCATAGCTAAAGGTTTACTATTAGGAGTATCGAATAAAATCCGAGCCTGAGACTTTATATTACTGTCAGGAGAATTGTACCTCATACAATCAATCATGTGTCCTTGCGCAAGTTGCGACCAGCTAGTTTGTGAGTTCAAAGGACGTCAACTATAGCGCAGCTAACGTAAGTACTACTTGAGAACCAGTTAGAATAAAGAGTAATCTTAAAGAGAAATACCACCGCATAGTGGGTCATTACCCGCACGAGGATGTCTAGCCATATACAGGGTTCAGTGAAATCAGTTTTTGTTTAGACTAATTTTAGGGGAGTATAGGAGCCTAGCTGTAAAACTACTGTTCAGTGTCTAGAACAATAATTTATGCATGACAGAAAACTGATGAGGTAGTTGAGTACATGCTACAGTTTCTCCGGGGAAATTTGTTTAAGTTAGGTGACACATTGGTAGGATGTAATAATGTGAGGATGCAATGCATAGTCGGCGCTTATAAGGTAATACATGTTGGCCAACTTGGGACAGAACAATAGCGGAGTGGACATATTTTGATAAAAGCGCAAAATTTTGAGCCGCATGCTCTTTAGATACTATTTAACGTTCGGAATAGGATCGTGGTAAAAAGACTAGAACATAACAGATTTCTAGACAAAAAATTAAAAGTGGTCGTGGTCGCTCACTTGATCAGTAGTCTTTTTACGAGAAAACCTTTTCACAGTAAACAGCTATAGCCAGTAGCTTGTCTGAGTAGGTCTGAGTAGAATAGAAAATATATATGAATGACTACTAGAGCGATAACACTAAAACCGTGAAACAAGTACTAACTAAAAAGTACAAATAGTACTAATGAAACAATAGAAAACAAAGGGTTTTGCTACTATTTGTCTCTATTTAGTTGCTAAGTTATTTCACGGTTTTAGTGTTATCGCTCTATATATATCAGTAGTGGAAGTAAGTTTGAATAGAAGAAAAAAAGAAAGTCGGCATGACTTGCCGATAGGGCAAGTCAAAAGAGAATTCAGTTGAAAGTTTAAAAAAATTCTGCATGAATTTAATGAACAGCAGAACTGAACTTATACCGAAAGGTTTGAAGAAATGACCAAAGAAAGTCTCAATCATGACCGACACAAAAATGAAAGTCTGAATGAATGACCGACAAAGCTGAGAAAGTCTAAAATGAGTCAGTGCACAATAGAAAAAAAATAGAAAAAAAAAACCCGATCAAAGAAAGACTAAATGAATCACCGATAGCTATAGAAAGAAAGTTTGAGGGAAAGCCGGTCTGAATAAATGAATGATAGCTATGGAAAGAACCTTTGAACGATCAAAGCCGGAAAGTCTGAATGGATGGATAGATCATTGGAGCCGCCGGCCGCAGGGCCAAAATCTTTACAACGACGACAGCTCTAGTACCCGACCAACAAAAAGAAATTCTGAATAAACGCTCAATGAAAATCAGAATGAATGACCGACAAAAACAAAGTCTGATCCACTTTCTTTGATAATTAATTCAAACTTTCCTGGCATCGCGTCGTTCATTCAGACTTTCTTTCATCATTTAACTGAATTTTCTTGAATATGACTGTCAAAATTCTCAATTTGAAATTCGATTTCGAGTATTCCGATCCATGCATAGCTACACAGGCACTACACAAATTAAATTCGATATTCTTAACGATTTCGAGCCCCACATTCACTACACATTACGTATACAAAAATCCGAAATTTCGAACCGCGAAAAATGCAAACTGATCCGAGACGCTGATTTTAAAAAGCCGAGACTTCAAAACTTTATTGAATTTTGCCGAGACCATTCTACACCTCCCACTATTGTGTGTGAATTTTGTGTGCACCCTATGCAATACTCTTGAGCAGCGTCTACTGTTTGAACTAAGCTATAAATTCTTAGAAGGGCCGAGTTCAAATCATCCTCTATTTTTTCACATAAATAGAAGAAATATTTCTTCGCTTCTTCTAATGTATAGTTTCTCTGTTGATTGTACTCATGTCAATTGTGCGAAAGCTATATGGCGTTTCTATTAAATTTCGTGGAAAAAGCAATTTAGTTACCATATCTAAAATTAGTTTGTATTCCATCTACGAGAATTTCGACGATCGGTGACGCTATTAGCTGGGGTCCCTGTGTTCTAATTTGCATAAAAAATTTCACGTTATGTATTTCACATGTGAAATACAAAGGATACGAAAAAACTCTAATTCATAAAATATATATTTAAAGAACACTTAAAGAATCCTACTAAATTTGCCTGACTTTATTCTTAAGTGAAAAAGAAAACTTTTAGCTTCCATTCAGCGAACATTAAAAAGAAAAGAAGAGAAAATACGTTTTTCTAGTTGATAACAAGGAAGAAATGAGAGAGTCTAAATTAAAGAAAAAGTTTGGCTCACGCATGTTGAATAATAGAGTTTCACGTCTGGGGCCCGTTTGTTGTAAAATAACTTCACATAAGGTAAGATAAGCAATTTTTCCTTTAGACAACAGATAAGTGAACGCGGTGCACGTGCCTCAAGTTGAACTTTAAAAGAATCCTTTCTTGTCAGCTGTCATGTGTCGGCTAGGAAAACATCGCGGAGACAGCTACATTGTAGGTCGTTTCCTTCAGCCGATTTTGCCAAGTAAATGCAGAATGTTTTTGATTGTAAATGATTATTTCGAAGTTTTTGCGAGAATATCAGCTTTAGTTCTCATCATAAACAATGGCTGAGTATTCTTTAAGGTGAAATTCACTGGAAAACTTCGATTATTAGTAGTCGCTTATGATACATGGTTCAACATTTGTTGAGCAACGACATTGTATGAAAAAAAACTTTATTTTGTTCTCTAGTATTCAAATGATTATACATTATTATAAATTTATAAGTTTTTTAAAAAAGCATTAAAGATTATCACAACTACTTAAGATAGCTAAACGGTAGCTAGTTTAGGTAAAGTAGCTATGACTTTATTTTTGTTCACTTAAATTACCAAAAAGGTGAAAAAGAAAAGGATACAGTAAAAATAGAGATGTAAATTGAAGTTACACGAGCACAAAAGACGTACGATTTTTGATCAAGCCTATTAGGAATTATATCAATCATATATTAGGAGACTTAAGTTGATTATAAAGTTAACGATTCATTTAGTTTTTGACCAATACATTGTAGTAACTGAATGTTGAATCTGAATATCAGTAATGGTGCTCTAAATGGTCAGACAAGCGCTTTCAAAACTGTTGACCGCAGAAAACAGAGACACGTCCTATTCACAGCAGCAGCAAGTTGCCGCTTGCAAGTGTTGAACGGTTTAAACCATGCAAGTCTATAAAATGAAAAATAACTTCTTATTGATGTGAGATAATTCGGTTTTTGATTATATTTGACGGAGCATCAACAAGACGAGAAAAAGAGGATTTTTGTTTTCAAAATAAAAAGTTCGGCACGTAAATATTAAGATCATTCGCGAAAAATGACTGACTTGAATAACGTAGTTAAAATGCTTGTATTGGTCTTATTTTCGGTCTGACATGACATATGGAATTTATGTTTGCAAATCAATGAAGTTTAAATTTTGAAAATCCGACGAATTCGAGCCGAGTTATGGTAAGTCAAAGTAATGCAGATTTCTATAGATTTTGGCACGTTTGTCCCAATTCAAGATGGTGGACGATTATTGGAACTCGGGTGTTTCAGTGCTAAATTACTTTTTACTTGTTTAAGTGGCTTCGTGTCTGTTGTGCAGTTCTTTCTGGTCAAACTTGGTCAATTCTTTTTGGAATCCTGATATGCTTATGGGCTTCTTCATGAAATGATATTTCATAATTTTGTGATCGAAGTTTTTGCAAGACGTCCTTGACTCCTTTTGTTCACCATGCATGTTGCTCAGTTCAGGTATAAGGCCCTTCCGATACAAGCAAATTTCTTTGTCAAATTGTTTTTTTTAACAATTTTTGCTTGTATAGACAGGAAAATTTGACAAAATTGATTTCATGCGACAAATATGCATTTTTATATGAAACTTGCCTATGTAGACAGCTCCTTCATTTCCCAATAAGGTTTGAAAATTTTCTCGTGAGCTCGAGGAAGGGCCTCATTTTACGTTGGTTATTCTAGATCTTTCTGGAATAAGTATTTACTTTGTTTATTCATGTGCATTAACTTTAAGCCCACTTCTGCGTGAGGAAACTGCCACGCGAAGCACTTAGCTTAGACGATTTCGTTTCTCGCTACAGACGTTGCATCTTTGGCTACGCGAGGCCAAAAATAGAGCAGGTGAAAGAGCACACGATGAGAAAAGTGCCTCGCGTGGCAGTTATCATTCTGTATATGTACACATACGTTTATTTGCAAAAATTAATTTAAAAAATTTAATTGCCTGTTTGCAATTGTTTAATATTACCAGTTGCGGACTTCATATTTCTGAGTTATGAACGTTTTAAATGTTCTTACTGATGCTAATTTGATGACGTCAAAGGAGGCAACATTTATTATACAAAAACGAATCAATCCAAAATACTGGAATTTTTCCATTTGTAAGTAAATTCTATAGATAAAACCTGCAGTTTAGCAAAAAAGCTGGTTATCCAATGGAAGAGCACTTGTTGCAAATACCACATTGAGTAAGTCCAAATGCGTTCTTTGACGTCATCTCATTTGCATTTTGAGTTTTAAAACTTTGATATCGTAAGAATATGGAGTCAATATTAGAAAATATAAAATTATTTTACTACACT
Source organism: Telmatactis stephensoni (assembly GCA_029948255.1). Taxonomy (NCBI): domain Eukaryota; kingdom Metazoa; phylum Cnidaria; class Anthozoa; order Actiniaria; family Isophelliidae; genus Telmatactis; species Telmatactis stephensoni. Next base: position 590,017 of record JALIZF010001764.1, on the reverse strand, counting down.
CTCTAATAAGAATTGATTTTCGAAATAAATGAAATTAATTGCGTCATAGGAGCATTAAAAAACCAGTTACTCTGTAACGTACAACACAAATCACCAATAAATTTATTTTTTGTTATCAGTGAATTTCCTATGGATTAACACTAATAGCTCTTGTGGGTTTTATTATTATTTTAATTAACTTATATTTCATTCTATCTTTGCTATTTGTTTGATAGGCTTTTGCCGGCGTTTTGAGGCGTAGAAAGGAAAAGTCGATCAACAAAAATAAATTGCTTCTAGGAAAAAACATGCGCTCTTTGAGCCAGCTGAGTCAAGCTAAAACAAGTAAGAATTAGACCAGAACTTAGAGTAAGCACGAAAATATCATAACAAAGCTCATTTCGGCAAATAATGAACATTATTAGTCAAAGTACTAAATAAATATCAATAAAAAATATTCACACTTTGATTTTTCTTGGCGAAAAGATTTATTTTTCTGCTTAGGAGGAGCTTATTTTGGGAAATAACTTTTAAAAGTCGAAGAGAACATATTTTGTGAAGACAATGGTTCCAAAATTAAGTGAATTTGAGACAATGTCAAAATACAGTAATTGATTTAAATTGATTTTATCCTCAAACATAAAGCAAATTGGATGATATTAAGCAAACATTCTGTTATTTCCATTTCATCATATTACGTTGTGATAAGAAAAAATTGACTTAAACTGGCTTTTATTTAATAGCTAGTGCAGAGAACTACTGCTTCATTCGAAAAGGCATCTCCTCAGAGCTGAAATTAAAGCGTCAGTCGTTTCTGCAAAGTTGGTTGAATTTGGTAAGGTTACAGTTGTTTCGTTGTAGCAATTTGTGGAGACTGTCTTCGTCTTACTTAATCATATATATTCATTGCCGTTTTGTCACCTTAGTGCTAGGAAAGTGTTCTGTAAACGCAGAAAAAGTGAAACGCTTTCACTTTAGTCAGGAGCAAGGATGGCACAGTTGGTTAGTGCGCGGCCTTTGGTGCGAGAGGTCCCGAGTTCGATCCCCAGTCCTGACCTCGCATCCTTGTTTCGACTTCTTTCCATTCTGTGTAGCTTTAGTTAGCTTTAAATACCCTTAAAACGGAGCACTGATGGAGAGAGAGGGGTAAAATGAGCGTACCGTCGGCCTCAAGTTTATCAGTGTACAACTGTTACGAACTACCGACGTTAAATTACCTTTACCTTTTAGAGTGGTTTTCGTATGAGTGGGAACACTGTACTGTTACGATACGATACGGTTACGGCATGAATTTCGAATGTTTTTATAGACATTACGGCACTGACACGGTCACGGTACGGCGCGGTAAGTTTCCCACTCATACGAAAACGACTCTAATGCATTTCGAAGAAGTACCGTAAGGTACCGTTGACTTGAGAAGTAAGAGCTATGTTACTCACCCTTCATATTATGCTACAATCATGCAGTTTGGCACTGATATTTGTGTAAAACTTTAAATTCAAAAGTTTTTGAACCTTTTGGTAATATATTTCGTGGCTAGACAGTCTGTTTTCTCAAAGCTAAGTAACACGCTAAAGTGCTGGCTGTAGACGACCTCAGATCCTGTGACTAGAGAAACAACGCCTGAAGAACCAACAGATTTGTCGATATGACTATTCAATTACGCGTTTTTAAAACCAAATCTGATAACAACAAGAACAAGAACAATAAAAACAATAACAGCAACAACAACAACAACAACAACAATAACAGCAACAACGACAGTGACAGTGACAAAAACAACAAGGAAAACTGATTATTGGCTAACGGATATATATGATACTGTATAAAAAGGTCAAAGAGGCGAAGCCTGCAAAGTGTCAACGCAAATGATCGTTAAGATCACAAGAACAACAACAATAATAAAAACAATAACAGCAACAACAACAACAACAACAACGACGACAAAAACAACAAGGGAAAATACTGATTATTGGCTAACAAATATGATAATATGAAAAGGTAAAAGAGGCGAAGCCTGCAAAGTGTCAACGCAGATGATCGTTAAGTAACTTTGAACATAATAAAATAGAATCCTATATGTCATCATAAACTCGCGCGCTGATTGGCTATCCACTAGAGGGTATTTAATCAAAATTTAAAAAAACAACCACCCTAAAGTTATGAGAGAAAAAATCTCTGGTAAAAACATGAAAAACGCAACAATTGAAATCGAGTGAAAATCGAGTTTGTGGAAGAAGCTCGCATGTGACAATTTTATTTGTATTTGCTTTTTATTCGGATTTGTTTTGTTTTGTTTTGTTTTGTTTTGTTTTGTTTTGTTTTGTTTTGTTTTGTTTTGTTTTGTTTTGTTTTGTTTTGTTTTTTGTTTTGTTTTGTTTTGTTTTGTTTTGTTTTGATTTGATTTGATTTGATTTGATTTGATTTGATTTGATTTGATTTGATTTGATTTGTTGTGTTGTGTTGTGTTGTGTTGTGTTGTGTTGTGTTGTGTTGTGTTGTGTTGTGTTGTGTTGTGTTGTGTTGTGTTTTGTTTTAGGGAAAAAAGCAAAAAAAAAAAGTCGTACGGGAATACACCCGAACTTTCGGAATTTGTTTTCGTCGACCGACATTCACTCGACTGACATTCACTCGACGGCTTAGTAGCCAGGCACCAGCAGAGCGCGACATATTTCCTTGATATTCGATCCATAGATTAGTTGATGGTATATAACTCTCCAAAGGTCGTCTGAAAACTTTTTTTGTTTGTTTGTTTGTTTTGATTCGATAAATATCCGGTTCACACTGTGCGTGGTTACTAAGCCGTCGAGTGAATGTCAGTCGAGTGAATGTCGGTCGACCAAGAAAACAAATTCCGAAAGTTCGCACTCTTTTGAAATCGGGTGTAATCTACAGTAAACATTTGAAATGAAATATATCGAGTTATCATAACAATTTCTCCTGTCTTTATAGTGCATCAAGATTAAGAAATGGCTTTCAAACTGATGTTTTCTCTTTTGATGGTGGCCATGGCTGCCTTACACGTGGACAGCTACTGCAGGAGTAAGTAGGAAAACCAATTTTATTTTAGCAATTAAAAAAACGCGCGCATGTCTCTGTACTGTGATTATCAACGCTGGGAGATGTAGAGTGCAAGCTTGGGAACGCGAGGCCTAGACAACTGTTTCTCTCACTTTGCGAGTGCTCTACATCTTCTAAGGTGTTTAGATCAAACTAAGGAGACGTACTGCAGGTCTCTGCTCGTTCTGATTCCAACACTGATGTTCAACAGACAGCATCACACTGAAGCAGTTTGACGTGATTGACAGAACTACTGGAAGAGTGCTTTCTAAGATTCCCTTGAAAAGAACTAAACATCTGAAAGTGATAGTTGGAATTAATGTGCGTGAAACTTTGAAACGAGCTTGGTTTTCTGCGAGAATTTCAGCTACAGCAGTTGTATTACTACCATTTGGCTTTACAGTAACAAAAGCTGTGCCTTGTCCGTTAAAGACAGGCTGGTGAGTAAGTATTTATATTCCCTACCTATACCTACCTACTTATACCTTCCTAACCTACCCACCTACCTACCTACCTACCTACCTACCTACCTACCTACCTACCTACCTACCTACCTATCTATCTATACCTACCTACCTACCTACCTACCTACCTACCTACCTACCTACCTACCTACCTACCTACCTATACCTACCTACCTACCAACCAACCTATACCTACCTACCTACCTACCTACCTACCTATCTATCTATACCTACTTACCTACCTACCTACCTATACCTACCTACCTACCTACCTATCTACCTACCTACCTACCTACCAACCTACCTATACGTCCCTCCCTCCCTTAACCTAACCTAAACTATTCTATTAACCTATAACTGCCTACACATTCTACCTTACATTGTCTAGTTGATATCTTTTGCTCATTCAGCGAATTCCGTCAGATGTCATGTCCACATATACGGGCTTACCTTGGCTTGAGTCACGTTGATTGCCCTATTCATGCTGGTTGGAATACACCTGTTCAAGCAGATTTTTCTCTTGGTGACCTGTCTGTCCACATCCCAAAGTACGCAAGAAATGCAGTAGTAAGTCAACTGTATAAAAATGACTGGTGCATGTATTCTGTGATCATAAGAGCGGTGCCGGGCTACCAAAAGTCAAATTTGTAAATCATTGATTTCTATAAAATCCTGGTACAGTGCAACCTAGATAAGGAAACCCAAGGGGATTTAATTATTGGCTTGCTAGACGAGGTGTTCGTTATGGTGGGGTTAAAGGAGCACTTGGATCAAAATCGATGAAAATTGAAACTGACTTGAAACTCAGTGAAACCCATGTGTACGGCACCAATAATCATCACAAAGCAGCATTTTATTCACTTCCAAAAGAGACAGGCAAAATTGGCAAGGTTTTTAGTATTTAAACTGCGAGTAAATGACGTCATTATGATGTCGATTACTCAACCCCATTGTTCTTTTAGGTTTTAAACCAAACTTTTCCTGTGATAATGAGCTCAAAAAGTAGGTTTTTGTCGTAGATTAGCTAGTTATTTAGCTATAAAAATCTTTATATAGAAATAATCAGATTCCAATTTTATTATAATTATTATTATGCAGTTTATTAAACATCTGAATGCATACATGAAGCCTGAATTGCTTACTAATGTAAATCGAATTTTTTTTCTAATTTGCAATGTAGTTTTAATACGTAAGTTTTAGATGTGTTTTTAGCAATTTGTTGTAAATATTTTACAATATTAGAGTAAAACTTTTATTTTATTATTATTGACTCTTTATTGAAATTCTTTGTGTTTGGTTTTACAACTTTTCGGGATTTTAATTCCTAAGCTAAGCTGTATTGAAGTATTATTATTATTATTATCATTATTATTATTATCATCATCATCATCATCATCATCATCATCATTATTACTATTATTCATCGTTTTGCTTTGTCGTTCTAACTTGTGAATTATCTTGATTTACAGAGAGAAGTCAGGGTGACTGGTAAACTCGATGTGTGGGACAACTACGGCCAGCAGATTGCTTGCTTCTCCAAAACGCTCCGTTTTTACAAGGATTACTAGAAAATACAATACAGTGTAGTTTAGGGTTGAAATTGATAAACTTAGGAGCAAATGCAAAAAAAAAATTAGTCTAAGATGGCACTTAAGTTATGCATCACTTACTGTTTGCAGAGCAAAGTATCTTGAAGTAATCAGCCTTATCATTAAATTATGTCGTTAATTGTTGTCTCAAATTTCATTTTATCTTTCTTATTTTCTTTCTTCCTTCCTCCTTTCCTTCTTCTCTCCCCCTCTCCCATCCTTCCTTCCTTCCTTTCTCTCTTCCCTTCCTCCCTTTTTCCCTTCCTTCCTTCCTTCCTCCCTCCCTCAATCCCTCCCTCCCTCCCTCCCTCCCTCCCTCCCTCCCTTCCTTCCTTCCTTCCTTCCTTCCTTCCTTCCTTCCTTCCTTCCTTCCTTCCTTCCTTCCTTCCTTCCTTCCTTCCTTCCTTCCTTCCTTCCTTCCTTCCTCTCTTCCTTCCTTAGGGCTTATCTACTTTTGATTTTACAACTTTTCTCTAAAAGCACTCGGTGCAAAACAAGGGATTTCCATAAAATAGGAATGTCTTGCGATTATGTACTAGCAAGAGACCATAATGCTAGTATTATGGTCTCTTGGTACTAGTTGTATCTTGGGTCTCAGACTCTAGAGCTTGGAAAGTGTTCTGGGTATGCATAATAATATGAAAGAAATAAGGAAAATCAGAGAATATCTAAAGAAGCCATGTTGTGACGTTACACATCCCAAAAATGGACGGTGAACCGGACTGTTATGTAAGGGTAAGGTCTTTGACCTTGGGGTTATTTCAAAGCTTGCCTCCGTATATAAAATTCATTTGGTTGAAAATCACCTCTTGTCCGCTTATGTACGGATCAAATCGTTGTTTATGTCAGATTGCAGAGATTGTAGCGAATTAGCTTGGTAGCGTCAGACCATCAATATAGCAATTATTTTCAATCTTTTTACAGGCAGATATCGGCATGACTGGATAAGTGTGACTGTGTGAGATAACCATGGCAAACAAATAAGATGTTTCAAACGGAAAATTGGTCTTCTACAAAGATTATTGGATCGTATACACTTTAAAAACAATAGCACTCAAAGGGGAGGGGGAGGGGTGGGGAGGGAAAGGGGAATGGAGGAGGACTGGGAAGGAGGGGATGAAGGGGGACGAGGCTGAAAAGCAAATTGTTTTAATATACAATACACGGATAAAATTAAGCACTGATACAACTAAAAAGTCGAGAGTAGTTTATATAGTTAAAAATGAAAGTGTTGGATTTTTCTTTCAGATTCAACACAGAGGAATTCAAATACATTAAACGCCACACATTTAGTCTTATTTGATTTCTTTCATATACTATTTTCCAAAATTAGAGCAAATGAAATACAAACAGCAAATGTAAACAAATCAGACTTTTAAGATTTATATGCACAAGCGGTACATTGACAATTAAAAGTATCGATACCGCTTGCCTCACCTGGAGTAGTGATCAGTACCTTAATGAAGTCAAAACAATTTTTGTACAACACTTGATACTAATCTCGCGATCTGATTGGTTGATTCGAGTGTGTCAATAAGAGGACAGACACACTGCTGACGCGTTTCGGCGCGCGCGCTCGTTCTGTTGCCCCGTTTGAAAAGGATTTTTCAACTTTATCTCAAATAATTGTTGCAAAAAACGAATTGAAAATGGTTTTGCCTTTGAGTTGTCTGTCCTCTTATTGACACACTCTTGACGTCATAAAATGTTCAAAACTCAAGTGGAATCAACAGGGCACTTGTTGAAATTAGACTTGTTAAAAAAGTCGACCTGAACAGATTTTTTAAAACTAGCTCAGTGGGGTATAGGAGTACGTAACTCATTTTAAAGAAAAGAGACAGACAATTTATATACCTCATCCACAAAATGCTTTCCAAAAAAAGAAAAAGTCATTAATTTTCTTAATTCAACATCCAAAAAGATTTAATATCTCAAAATGTGTTAGAATAACCATGAACTTTTTTAATTTACGAAAATTACAGTAACCAAACCACACAAAATTCGAAGTTACTGGTAATTTCCGCATGAGTTTAGCAATTTTATCTATTTCTATTATTAATTTCTATATATTTTTTATTATATTTTTTAAAAAAAGAAGAAAGTAAACGACATGAACGATCAGTTTAGAAAAACAAGCTGTTTTATCAGTTCAGTAATTATAAATATTGAAAAGTAAAAAGCTAATTAGTATCATTGCTAATTGATTACCAAACAAAATGGACAAATTGGTTAATGTAATTAGAAAATCTATTGCCCAAAAGCCCAGAAAATCGGCCTTTGGTAGTCGGATTCAAGTGAAGTGACTCACTTCGTGAAAGACGTTTTGTTCTCTGGCTAAAAGTTACTCAGTGCACTTTGTTGGAGTTATTTCGAATTGGTAAGTTATGATCACATTTTCGTTGTTCCTGTTTTACCTATGAATTAAGGGCCCGTTCACATGAAGGCGAGTTGTCCCTGGTAGCAGGCTAGGGATAACGGCTCTTTTGTTTTCTTTTCCCTGGGGGACACAAAACAAAAGAGTTATCCCTGCTACCAGGGACAACTTGCTTTCATGTGAACGGGCCCTCAAGTAAAAGGTAAAAGACCGTAAAGCACTATATAAAAAAAGTAGTGTGGACAAAAGATCTAAATGTAGCAAGAAATCCGCAGTGTTTTCAAATTTATTGATTAGGGTGAACGTCGCTTAGAAATACTATATTATGTATTCCTCCTCAAACACTTAAACGGTGTAAAGGAGTCGATTGATTTGTCCTGATACAACTATACTAGAATCTCTTACTTGCAATTATTTAGTCTATCGAAAAGACATCTAAGGCAATGTGCCTGCTTAGCTAAGATGAATGCCTGCGGTGTTGGACGTAAGCTATGTTTTGGAGCCTGAAAGTTTCCAGGTTTAAAAGTGTCTTGTTTGTTTGTAAACGTACGTATTCCTTCAAGGCCTCTAGTGAAATTGTTTGCGTAAACTGTACCACTGTTCAAACAGCGTGACTGTAAGCCGTTCGTTTATCTCGTTATAATCATTTGCCTATCCTGAGTTCTGTATGATAACTTTTTGAATTTATGCCTCTTAAATTGATAATAGCTTGAAAATTCTACTCTGACTGCCGGCCTTCGTGGTACAGCACTATGAAAAAGGAATACACGTCTGTTGCCAGTCAAATGACTCACAATTTCAGGATTTCTAGTCTGGAAAAATGAAAATGAAACACATCAACACGACTAATTGCCAAAAATGGTCTTTTAATGAAAAATTTGTAGACGGACGACAAGCCCCTAATCATAATTCGTAACTTTTCATCAGGGCACCTTCTATTTTTTTTTGTTTTTATTTAATTAGCGTTAATTTCGTTTTAAATAATAAGTTATATAATAATTGGTATATTACGCGCGATCTGATTGGTCGAAAAACGTATGTGATTACAGTATACACGCATAGATGACATCATTGAGTCTTACGCGCGCTCTGATTGGTTTAAATAGTTCGATGAATATTATGTAAAACAAAGAATTAAAAAAAATAGAAGATGGATTAGCACTAACCCAGAGAGAATCTTTGGAGTAAACCATAAAACCATACCATTAAGGCCCTAGATGACAAGTCAAACAATTTTCTTGAATCTTCAAATGCAACTCTCAACTAGATCTATAGCGCGCTACACACATCAAAAAAGCAAATTCCTCCCAAATTTTACCATAATTTTTCCAATTGCAATGTGTCAATAATCTGTTGCTCGTGGTAATACGAGCAACATTTAAAAATTTTGTTGCAAGAAATGAACGACTTTCTGCAACAAAATTTCTCAACCTGCAACACATAATTTTGTTGCGAGACAAGTTTGATCTCGGGCAGAAAAACGCGCAGCCGAATTGCTTTTCAACTCGTCTCGTAGCAATGTTACGTTGCGAGGCAAGTTGAGTGATCAGTTTGTTGCTCGTATTACCGTACCTTTATTAATGATGATTAGAGGACCTAATTAATGGGATTTCATATTCATTTAGCAAATTTTGACTCATCTTGAAATCTTTTCTGTCTTTATAGTGCATCAAGATTAAGAAATGGCTTTCAAACTGATGTTTTCTCTTTTGATGGTGGCCATGGCTGCCTTACACGTGGACAGCTACTGCAGGAGTAAGATGAAAACAATTTAGTAATCTATAGTCATTTAAAGATGCCCCTTTCGTTATACAGCGATTAGGTTAGTCGTAGGCAAACGAAGTCCCACCTAGATGTTTCCTTAACATACTTCCATAACATCTGTAAAGTTTTGTGGAGTAATAAACCAGCTGTAGATGCTCTGCTCTGTTCAAAAAACGAAGCAAAAATAGATTTGATCCGAGCAAAATTTGATCTCAATAGTATTTTGCTGTAACCACAACAAAAGTTACAGTACAAGAATTTATTTTATCCCGTGCCAGTAAGCGTGCGCGCGCATTAAACACTGTGCCAAAAGGCGAATATTCAAGAGTATTCAAGAACTGAATACGCCTTCGACACTTGGGGTATTCTTGGATATTCGACACGGATAATATACGTAACGTATGGTAATAGTATTCATTTTGAATTCTTACGTATACGCTACGTATTTTATATTTCTGTGGTATTCGGACTTGCATATGTGAAGTATAAATATACCGAGATTTTCAACTCGTATACTCAAGATATCGGAAAATGAATATCCCTGCAGGACTTGAGATGTTATCATATATTCTTGACGAAAATTATACGCGAAGTATGGAAGGACGAATACTTATGCATACTTTACGTATTTTATATTTCTGTGGTATTCGGACTTGCATATGTGAAGTATCAATATACCAGAATTTTCAACTCGTATACCAAAGATATCAGTATAAGAATATTCCTTCGGGACTTGAGATATTATCATATATTCCTGACGAAAATTATAGGCGATGTATGTTATGGCGAATACTTATGCATACTTTTCGTACTACACATAACTAGATATGAGGATTTGCATACTTAAAGAATGAATATACCGGAATTTTTGGCAGGCATTCTTAAGCTATTTCGGAATGAATACTTGCTACACAACATATTATCTAGTATGCCAGTATTTTAATACAATATATCATGCAATGATATGGATACACAACAATCAAATTAACTTTTTCGTATCGTGCCTTCCAAAAGTATTTGATTTGTAATTACCAGTCCAAACAAACAAATCCAATCTTTTTCTAAGCTGTCTGCATTGCATTTATAATATCTCATTCACCTTGAAATCAAATAATTGATGATGTTGCATAGCTAAACAAGTTTGAATTTTGATGCACTTTCAATCTTATTTACTGCATTAATTTACACCATAATGAATTTACTTGAGTCAATCCAAATTAATTTTAATCTTAATACTTTGGAACTAACTTATGCAATAATACAAAAATGCATAAATATTGCAAGCACTCCTCATTGCAGACCAGCATGAAGATCTCATGGTCACTCCCATGGTACTGCAAATTACAAAGATCATGCAACAATTTATACAGTCTGGTATTATTACATAAATAAAAAAAATGCCAAAACTGAATTATTACAAAGTTTAAGACTTAACATTAAAACATGGGAAAAACAAAAATAACAACAACAAAAAACCAAAACATTCTTGTTGATCCTCAGATATCTAATGATTCCCAGCTCAATCTGAAGTGATCAATGCAATAATGCAGAAATATATAAATGTTTCAAGCACTCCACATCACAGCCCAGCATGAAGATCTCATGGTCACTCCCATGGTACTGCAAATTACAAAGATCATGCAACAATTTATACAGTTTGGCATTATTACATACATTGTAAATATAAAAATGACCAAAACTGAGTGAATAATACCAAGCTTTAACTCATAACATTAAAACATGACAATCAAACAAAACAAAGCCAAAAACAATCTTGTTGGTGCTCAAATATTCTCAAATGATTTCAAGCTCAATTTGAAGTTGTCTGCATGAAGATCTCAATGGTCACTCCTAAGGAACTGTAAATTACAAAGATCATGCAACAATATATACAGCTAGGCATTATTACATAAATACAAAATAACAAAAAACAAAAAATTCCAAAGTGCAAAGTCATGACATTCAATTGCAAATCAATTTAGTTGTTAAAAAATAAATCATTGCTATATTGCTATATAGCTGTATCATTTGTAGAATTTGTAGCAACTATTAGTTCTTGTTTCATAGGTTTTTTGCTCCAATTTTTGCTACTTTGCTCCAGTTCTTTTGTTTCATGTTGTATTTATCTGAAAAAATTATAATAATTATTATGGCATATACAAGTACTAGCTCTCACTGACATTTGACTACAGTAAAGTTCTTTTCTTGAAGGCTTTATTTGTGTAGCAGTGCCAGATTCAGTTGAACTCCTTTTATGCTGGTACTCTCTCCTTGAAGACTTTCCCTCATAATTGATTTCCTTTCTTATAGCATTTAATTTTTCAGTTATCTTCTTTCTTTCCAAATTATTTTCATTCTGAAGTATGCATCCTAAAAGCAAACATTTTATAGATATAAGATGCAAAGTATCATTTTGAAAGATTTTGTATCTGGGTTAACAATCCATCATGCAGACTGTGGCAAAATGCAAGACTCATGTATTCCAACACAACATCATGGATTCTTAGGTTACTCTACACTAGGTAAGGACAGTTAAAAGCAATTAACGAGGTGCTTTTACTCTCGTATTTTGGTAGGATTTCTTCAGCTAATAAGACAGACAAAGTCCTAAATTCATGCATGTCAGTGTTGTATGTGTGATACAGTGAAAAATTGGCGCCAAAAGCCCTCTATTGCTCTTCACAATCGATTACAGACGTCTACACCGAGAAAAATAATAATAATAATAATAATAATAAGTTTAATTTCAACATTTCTCGCATATAAATGAATTACAAATGTTGTAACAAACGGAATTAATATCTATTAATATATTATAATTGGCTATAAGATATACTATTGATTATTAAAAGATAAAATTGTACTTGGAAAAAAACTACGACGTAATCTTTCAGTTCTATGCTTTGGTATTGTATAGTTCTTTGAGTTTCTTGTTTGGTAATGGTGCGCAGATGCCCTCGTCGTAGGAAGATGATTAGTGAGTGGGCCCCCTCTTGATATCTTTTGGAGTGTGTTCAAACAAAGTTCACTTCGTCTTTCATCTAGTCTGGGTAGTTTTAGATAATGAAGAGCTTCACTGTATGAAAGTGCAGGCATGATGATCTTGAAGGCGCGTTTCTGTATACGTTCTACCTCTTCAGAGAGGTACAGGGGTAGGGCGTGGTGCCATACAACACAACAGTATTCAAGGACAGAGCGTATCAGGGATATATAAATTGTAACTAAGTCTTTGACCTCTACACCCGCACTGTTTAGAACTCGGAGAATGTGGAGACGTTTAGAAGCTTTGGTCACCGTAGCGTCAATATGTTTGTTCCACTTTAAATTATTCTGGATCACCAGACCAAGTACTTTATGAGAGGTGACAAGTTCTAGTGATCGATTGTCGATCTTTAGCAATGGGAGTTTCGTAGTTTCCTTTAGAAAAGATATCTGCATTTCTTTGCATTTTTTAGCATTCAGTTTCATCCAATTACTGGAGCTCCAAGAGGCGATGGTATCAAGACTTGATTGGATGTTTGAAACGTTGTTTCTTTCAAGCCCTTCGGACAGAGATACGTCGTCGACGTACTTCCAGATACAAGTTTCGGGTGAAGAGATATTCAAATTATTGACCATTACTAGAAAAAGTATCGGGCCGAGTTTTGTTCCTTGGGGAACTCCGGCTTTGATTGGAAGCCAGTCAGAGATCGAGTCAGGTACCTTAACTCTTTGGCGACGGTTGGTCAAGAAGCTTATAATCCATGGTATTAAGGAGGTGCGAGCACCTAGGTCTAGAAGTTTTTCTATTAGCACATTGTGACCGATACGGTCAAACGCCTTGGAAAAATCCAAGAAGCACAGGCGAAGATGGTGTCCAGGTGCGTCGAGATAGGAGAGCCAAGTATGAATCATGTCAAGTAGACAATACGTTGTCGAAAAACCTAACAAAAACCCCTTTGTCGTACGTACCTTTCTTTTATCTTGTTTCGTTGTGTCCTTTTAGTAGTTTTTAGCTCCAACAGCAAAAGAAAAACATCCAACAACAACAACAACTGTTCTTAAAATAAACCTTTTCTCTTCGAATGAATTATTAGCCAGCGGTAAGTCAAGTCAGCGGTCAACACACAGGAATCCCGTACATTTTTCACAATAAACCAATGAAAACGCGGTATTTGATCACGTGGGTATTTTGAATGCGGCCGTTGCTTGGCGGTCAATTTGAAGAAACGTTGAAAGTACAAGGAGATTAAGTGAATATTTTCTACAAAAATCTCTATTTTGAGCCTAAAATATGGCCTACATTAATCTCAAATTGAGGTAGAAAGATTGAGAAAGCTTTAATACATGATTGGAAAGAAGAACAAGCTTCATCAGAGTACAAATAGTCAGTTATTCTACTCTGAGGGAAGGGACGCCGAAGTCGCTCGGTAAGTTGATAAGTAAGCTTATATTGACCGAGATTAATTCACTCTACAAAACTTTTAAACCTTCTTACAGGCAAGGAGAAGGTCATAAAGGATATCCTCTTAGGATGGCCATGTTTTGATTTCACAATGTCAGGAATATGATTGTTCTTTCCAGTAAATCAGCTCGGGTATAAATACATGTAGCCTGCACATTGAGTTGTGCTCTCTTGGTTGTGATTAATGTTTTAAACGAAAAGATCTTAAAATATATACTTTTATATCTTCATAGTTAAACTGGAGAATCTTGGATTGCGACTTTAAAAGCGAAGAGGCCAAAAAAGCTCAAGCATGGGACTGAACCAGTGATCAACGTCTATTTCTTGGAGGCGCTTCATACCGTACTAGAGCTCTATTCGTACGTCAACTTGTCCTGTGGCTACATTGATTGCGAACAGTTGAGTGTAAAGGACACTATTAGACACATTTAAGAAATAGATTCAAGGTAGTAGTCTATTATCTATTACTGTTCAAATGTTTATACCGCCGTGTCAATTGATGTATTTTATACCGTATTTTAATAAAACACATTTCATTGCTATGAATTTGATTATAAATTTGTTTATTCTATTCATTATGTATCTGGATGCAGTTATTGGGGCTTTGAATGGGTAAATATTAAGGCTTATGCAAAAAAAATGCTTGAAAATCTACCGTATTTGGAGGGGATGTTGGAAGGAATACGTTGAGCATTCAAGAATATTTGTATAATACCAATGATATTCAGAGGGTTGTTCGATAAGAAGACGTCAGGGATTTCTAGTATTCAGGAATATTCGTAACATACGACTGAAATTCGGGGGGTGGTTCGCTAAGAAGACGTCAGGGATGTCTAGTATTCAGGAATATTCGTAACATACGACTGAAATTCGGAGGGTGGTTCGATAAGAAGACGTCAGGGATGTCTAGTATACAGGAATATTCGTAGGGTGGTTCGATAAGAAGACGTCAGGGATGTCTAGTATTCAAGAATATTCGTAACATACGGCTGATATTCGTACGGTAGTTCGTTAGGAAGAATTTGAAAATGTCTAATATTCAAGAATATTCAAAGCATCAACGAAACGAATTCAATAGAATACAAGAGTATGCGTATTTTGTACATCACGTCAGTCAAGAGTATACGGGACGAAAATGGAAAAACTGGCTGGATTCGTACCGAGTGATTCTAGCATGACGATGCATCACACGGACTTGAATACCAATCGAATTTCCCTGAATACTTGAAGTATGCATGTCCATATTCAAGCATATTCTTCTCGAATATTTGCCTTTTTGTACAGTGAAAACTGAACTTGAGCAATGCCTGCGCGAACGTCCTGAAACGCCATAGTCTTTTCTTAACCATACTTCATTGTCTCTGAAAAGCTGGTCATGCACTAACTAATTTGGCAATAAACACCTTAGACCCTCGCCTTTTTTCGAATAAACCGTCTCCTCACGCTTTTTCAGCCTCTGTTAAAGTTCTTATTAAGGTTCCGTTTAATTTCGAATAATAAAGTCCCTGTAACTCACATTTGGTCATTTATAGGTAGCTACATCTGTCACACTTGTATATGATGAGTTCAAGGAAAGTTGTCTTTTGACTGATCCAGTGTATCTTATAGCGGATATTTTTGATCTGTCGATCCCTGATGGCCGATAAAAATTGCTTGATTTCTGATTCCAACATTGTTGTTTAACAGACAGTGTCACTGTACAGCAGTTTGACCTGATAGACAGAACTACTGGAAGAGTGGTTACTTCACTTCCCCTGAAACGAACTAAATATCTGAGTGTGAAAGTTGGAATTAATGTGCGTGAAACTTTGAATCGAGCTTGGTTTTCTGCGAGAATTTCAGCTACAGCAGTTGTAGTACTACCATTTAACTTTAAAGTAACAAAAGATGTGCCTTGTTTGTTAAAGAACGGCTGGTGAGTAAGTGTTTCCTACCTATACCTACCTACCTACCTACCTACCTACCTACCTACCTACCTACCTACCTACCTACCTACCTACCTACCTACCTACCTACCTACCTACCTACCTACCTACCTACCTACCTACCTACCTACCTACCTACCCACCTACCTACCTACCCACCTACCTACCTACCTACCTACCTACCTACCTACCTACCCACCTACCCACCTATACCTACCTACCTACCCACCTAACCAACTACCCACCTACCCACCTACCCACCTACCCACCTACCCACCTACCCACACCTACCCACCTAACCAACTACCCACCTACCCACCTACCCACCTACCCACCTGTATAATTAATACCAAAAAGAAATGTAAACTTTGACAATACCTGTCATATGCAGGTCATGTTAATAAAGTATCTATCTACCCACCTACCCAACTACCCACCTACCTACTTACCTACCTACCCACCTAACCCCTAACCACCCATCTACTTACCTACCTGCCTACCTACCTACCTACCTACCTACCCACCTACTACCCCTACCTACCTACCCACCTACCTACCTCTACCTACCTACCTAACCTACCTACCTACCTACCTACCTACCTACCTACCTACCTACCTACCACCTACCCACCTACCTACCTACCTACCTACCTACCTACCTACCCACCTACCTACCTACCTATACCTACGCTAACCGAACTTACCTACTACCATTACCAACACATACATTCTACCTGTGTAACTAAGGTCTTTTTGCAATTCACATTCAGCGAATTCCGTCAAATGTCATGCTCAAAATTACAGGCTTTCCTTGGCCTGAGTCACATTGGCTGCCCTCTTCGTGGTGGTAGAGCTTATACTGCTACAGCGGTTCTACCTGCTCTTGGTGATCTGTCCGTCCACATTCCACATTACTTAAGAGGACTTGTGGTGAGTCAACTGTATAAAGATTATTGGTGCATGTATTCTGTGATCATCCGAGACGTGTAAAGCACATTCTCCACTCATCGCAGAAAGCATTCATTCATTGCAATCATTTTTTACTCGCTGCGAAATTTTGAACAATAGATTTTATTCCGAACGAGTACTCTCTGGCTTGCTGCGAGTAATTTCTGCGATGAGGAGTAGAGAATGGCCTTATGGCTACCAAGAGTCAAGTTTGCAAATACTGACAACCTTGATATAACGAAATGCAAAAGGAATCTAGTAATTGGTTCGTTATACCGGGGTCTCGTAATACTGGGGGTTTGTCATACCGAGGGTTCGTTATAACAGGGTTGAAATCCCGAATATATTTTCTGTTTGATAATGTAAAATTCTAATGAATCCTGACCCCTTGAAAATGAAAATTCGAATAACACAAAGCCTATTTTCCCAAGACGGCTAGAGGTCATGCAGGAAATATTGTTGATTTATTCATGCTTGTAGGTACAGGCAACCTGCAATTCTTGTTGTGTATATATGGAATGCTTCTTTCAAAATTTTCATTGATTAGTCTAATTAAAGAAACAGATCATAGAAAAATAAGCTACCAGCCAGTGTAAAATCAGATCGGGCTTCCTGTGGTGTTGCCAAATCTCTCTAGCTACACGTCCTATACGTCCTGACTTGTGAATAGGCCATTTGCATGATGGCATCATATACTACAACTACCAGAATGCTTTGCCCACTTTCTTTTGTAAAATGATTAGTGCCAATTGTTTTGCTATTCTCAAAAGGGAATTATAAAAACCTGAATAAGAAAGAAAATTCGTAGAGCATTCTGCATGGTAGTTGTAGTAAAATGACGCCATATCGTGCAAATGGCCTATAGACGTCTTTCAAAAATGGCGGCTCATTGTTCACGAGAACGAGGCCAGAAAGGCCTCAAAATTATCATGGCATCAAATGGGTATAAGTATATCCTGTAAAATGCACAGAAAATAGTTACTTCAAAAAGAAAAGGAACACATAATCTTTGACAGCAATAGAAGTTTCGCCACACTTAATTTTCTAGTAACAAGGTCTTTGTGGCCTCGTTCTCATGTACTAGGCCGCCATTTTTGAAAGTCGTCTATTATCTTGATTTACAGAAAGAAGTCAAGGTGACTGGTAAACTCGATGTGTGGGACAACTACGGCCAGCAGATTGCTTGCTTCTCCAAAACGTTCCGTTTTTACAAGGATTATTAGAAAATACAATACGGTGCAGTTCAGGATTGACTGAACTAATGGTTACGTAGAGAATTAGGACGCAAGCAACTCTAATTAAGCAAATAATTTAGTCTAAGATAGGCACTTACCTAAGTACATCATATGCTGTTTGCAGAGCAAAGTATGCATGCATTGTTAGTACATCAGACTTACCAATAAACTCCAAGTTAAATGTTGTCTCAAACTTTCTTTTAATTTGTTTCTTTCTTTCTCTTCCTTCCCTCCTTCCTTCCTTCAATTCGATCCTTCCCATGCACCTTCGAATCTTCCACCGACCAATGTCTTTAAAAAAGCAAGGGCGGTACAAATTCTATATCACGTTATAAGGCATTTCTAACCAGCATGAACTGTCAACAAGAAGCTTGTAAATTGTCGTCAGAGCGGTGACTGCATGTGTATTTCTTGGGAAATAAACTTTCAAACTCCTGGATTCTGATAAGAAAAACCTACACGTCCCCGACTGTAACTGCATTTCTTTCAGACCTAGTTACGTTCCAAAACTACTCCAGTATCATTATATGCTATATCAAAGCTATTATCAAATTCCTTCCTTCCTTCATTCCTTCCTTCTCTTCCTACCTTCTTCCACCGTCCAATGTCCTTCTTTTGAAACCTTTTTGATTGCATTTAATTGTCTCTCGAATGTTACCATTGAATGGCAATGGTTCGTATTCACTGTCGTATCGAAGCTCAGGCGCGGATGAATCGGTAAACTGAACAAAAATATACGATATCACCAGAATTATACTGAAATCCAAAAGATGTTAAAATCCCTATAATTATTATAAGTGATAAAATCCCTATAATTATTATAAGTGATAATTCCTATAATCTTTTTGGAACAGGGTACAAACACAGGAATACGTTTAGAAAGGAAAGAACATGTTGAATATCTCCGAGTTTTAATTGATAGCAACTTATCTTGGAACTATCATATTAATTATAAAATATTTGATCGAGATATAACGCGCGCGCTGATTGGCTGGCTACCATGTTTATATCAGAGGACAGAGACATGGTTCGCTCAAAAAACGTCGAAAATATTTGATAAAAGCAATATAAAACGATTGCTTATGTCTCTGTACTGTGATATATACACGATGGAAGATGTAGAGCACTCGAAAAGCAAGAGAAACACTCGGCTACGCCTCGTGTTCCTAATCTTGCTTTTCTCTTGCTCTACATCTTCCATCGTGTTTATATCACAGTACAGAGACATGCGCGCGTGTTTTATATCCCTTAATTATATCACCCCAAAAATAAGCAAAACAATTAGAATCATTTCAAGAATCAACCATTATGTACCACTCTCAACTCTTTATACTATATATCAGTCTTTAATATTCCCATATATTACATATGGTCTTCCTGTCTGGGGCCAAACTACAAAAACAAATTTGGCCAAAAACGTGCTTTAACACTTATGTACTTTGCAACCAATAGAACACGCAGTTGCACTTTTTCTAGCTTCGCATATTCTTCTGATACAAATGCTTTATTTTCGCTCCACCTCAGTCCTTATGCACGATATCAATAATTGTACAATAACGTTCCATTAAATGTTGCCAAAATGTTTATTCCACTAACTCCAGTACATAATTATAATACCAAAGCTGCTCTTTCAGACAATTTCTTTGTTCAATCTAGCTGCAGAATTTCGATTCGAAACAAATCAAATCCGTTTCACGCATGGAAGCAAATTCTAGATCTCTGGAATGCAATCCCTGAGTTTATCCGTCACTCAAAGAAACCTATATTTGAATCTAAGTTAAAATCGCGTTTATAACTCAAATTGCATGCGATGCCCGTCCCCATACATTCATTTGTAAAAATGCTAAGTTTTAAAAATTCATATCTTTGTCAGTTTAAGAGCAATCTCCCCGAAACTTTGCAAATTTACAAATATAGTGATAGTGAATTCATTTTTTGGATAAATTAAATTAGTTATTGTCATGCTAGCGTGATAGGGGTCTATTATTCATATTTCGCCCATTCATTTAGCGCATTTATAGACTGTGTATTAGCCACTTTCATACCGTGAAGACTGGGTACGAGTCCCTCAACTGTTGATGATGGTAACGCAAAACTCATATAGTCAGAAAGAGCACATTGAGCTGTATATAATCCCGAAGTTTGGTGTTAATCGGTTTAATATTGAATGACTAACAGCCGTGCAAAAACGCTAGAATTTACAAAGAAATGTATGGTTGTAGGGACATTTGTGGACATTTGTCCCTACAACCATACATTTCTTTGTAAAATCTAGCATGTTTGAACTGCTGTATCTCTTTCAATGTATATCCGATTAACATCAACCCTCGGGATTATATACAGCTCGATGTGCTCTTTCTGACTACATAAGTTTTGTGTTGCCATCATCAAAGTTTAAGGGACTCGTACCCAGTCTTCACGGTATGAAAGTGGCTAATTATACTTCCTTTGATCATTCATTCAAACGTTTTTCTGTCGGCCCTTTATTCAAACTTTTTTTCATCACTTCATTCAAATTTTCGTTCAACCCTTGAATCAGTCACTCATATATAGTGTGAAGACTTCTTTTTCCCATTTATTCATTGCAGGAGCTCGTGACCGGATCATACGTACATCGTGGAAGGTAACATCCCAAAGAAATAGCCTCGCGGTTTTGAAAATGTTGGTCAGTTTTTTAAAAAAACGCTGACGATCATTTCCAATCGAATTGATGAAATTTCAGTTAGCTGTTAAATTTTACCTTATTATTTAACTGCTGCCCAATGCCATGCATTTTACCGTTAGCCCAATTGACCGACATCTGTTCAGAAAAGTGATCATGAATATATCTACTCGAACAACTCGACCCAAATACGTGTAAGTCAGTTAAATGAGGCAAGCTTTTATTAACTAAAAGGATGAATTCCTTAACTGTAGCGGAAAGCTATATATAGTCATCATCATCAGCTGATTCATATGGAATAGCTAGGATTAGCTAAGTCTACTAACATTAACACTAGCATTAAATAATATATTGAAATTGGACTGAGCCAAATTAAGCACACAAGATTGTAGCCATTATATAGTGCTTGTTTGAATGCTGTAGTTAATGTCTTTTAATCAAATAATGTTGCATTCTAAATGGGAGAATATTTCAAATTTTGTACCTATATAAAAGTCTTGTCATAGTCGAAAGACCCAAAACGTTTTGATGGTTTTCTTCTTGTGTTGACTTTGACGGAACACTGAATAACACCGTAAGTGAATGACTGCTCGCTAAGTGAGGCGTAGAAGACGTAGAATCTTTCTGCAACAGATAATTTGATGACCTAGGCGCGTTTAGTGATGTGTCTTTCGTTCATTGAACAAACCATTACGCAAGTAGTCATGTCAGTCAGGATGTTACTAAAACACGTAACGGAGTAACGGGTAACGTAACGGGTAACGAGTAACGTAACGGAGTAACGGGTAACGTAACGGAGTAACGAGTAACGTAACGGAGTAACGGGTAACGTAACGGAGTAACGAGTAACAAGTAATAGGAGTAATGGAAAAACGAGTAATAGCCAAATTTTGTCACTGCAATTTTGAATAGGAATATATTCCTACAATAAACTCGATATTTCAGCTAGATCTAACCGAATCATACATAATTTTAGGAAAAGAACCATATATTTTAAAGGCGATTTTGTGACGGCATTATTGGTTTATCCCCGTAATGACGACTAGTTGGGAGAAAATACAACTGATCCAAAAACGTTGTCGGCGCAACAAGTCCAGTGTACACTACAAGACCGCAAAGGACTTTGGTAGTTTTTCTTTTAATTAATCTATTCACTATTGTCTTTCCTTGTGTGATGTTTCCTTGGTGAGCATTTTCAACATTCCAGCAAGCCGACGCGTAATGAGCAATAATTAAGCCTTTTGTATTCATGTTTTATGCAACCAAAACATGCTATGATTACATTAATCACTAGAAAACTGCCAAAATCCTTTGGAGTCTTGGTGTGCACACTGTGGACTTAATGCGACAACGCTTTTTGAAATCGCGTTTAGTTTATACAGTTTTCTTCCTTCTTGTAAAAGCATTAGACCTCTTCAGTTGCTTTACCACTATTTTCGAACTCATGCGCCATAAATCAATAGGTGAGAACAAAGTTTGTGCGAAATATGACTTTCTTTTGTTGAAGCTGCAAAACTCAAACCCGTATCGATCTATTCTTGATTGGAAGACAAAAGGCTGGTTCACACTAGCGTCGGTTGAAGTCGTTGTCGCACTGTAACTGATATTTTCTCAAGTCCTTAAGCCTGGTTCTCACTAGCGACGCAAGCATAAGCGCAAGCAACATACGCAGGACTCAGTACTGCATTTATCACCGAGGTGTGAGAAAAGACAAGCACTGCTAATGAGCAGTACACTACTGAGTCTGCGTATGTTGCTTCCGCTTCTGATTCCGTCGAAGTGAAAACCAGGCTTAAGAAAACAACAAAGAATTTAGGGATTAGAATACAAAAGAAAGGTGTTTTTCTTTGTTCTTTCCTTTGTCTTTGATTATGCTTATGCTTGGTCTTATGCTTCTTGCGATGCTTATGTCGATGTCTTATGTCACACGCTTGACTTAACTCTTTTGTCTTTTCCTTTGTTTTCTGCTTCCGATTCCGATTCCGACGCTAGTGTGAACCAGCCTAAAGAAACAAACTTACATGATACATGTACATGATAATAATTTAAACAAAGAAATTCACATTCTGTCGGTACAAATTTCGAAAATAGCGGTAAAGCAAAAAGGTCTATTGAGTAATAAAGAAATAAATTATTATCATTATTTATTATTGTTTCATGCACACTGTGGATACAAAGAACACAAATAAATAGTTTGGCTTGTTTCACAATTGATACTTGAGAAAAAACAAATAGCAGACATGAAACTTTACAACTGAAATACCTTGAAACAATGGTCGACATTATTGAAACAATTGCACACCTTTTGATCGCAAACACAGAAAGGTATGCTTTGTACAGCTTTTGGGAGCAATGCAGCTGACTCAACCAACACAAACGCATGAAAAGAAACACGAATACTTGATTGGAAGTCGTCTGAGAGAGCACTGTTGTTTCGCTTTGCTAGAGACAAACACCGCTTCTATAGCACCATTCTCAAGTTTTCAAATGTAAGCTCAGCTGTAACGCGTTTAGAATTGGATAAGAAAGAGAAATATTATAGTCACGGCAAAGGGGGTATAAATTCGACTGATATACTTGACGGTGAAATCACTTTTGTCTGCAGCTTGTTCAATCGACAATTCAACACCATGGAGTTCGGAAAGGTTTGCTTTCTTCTGGTCGTCTCAGCTTTTGCTGCAAATGCGCTTAGTTGGAATAACTGTGGTTAGTAGATTATTTAATTTATAAATGGACTTGTCTGGGATTCAACAAAAAAGCTAGTAAAAAGAAATATATTAATTTATTACCTATATCATGCTTTGGTAACATTCTGTAATTATATTAATTAATTTTAATGGAAAGGAATCCACCTAAGATAAAATTGTTTATTTGTCGATGAACATGTATGAATTTGAATTTTTTACTGTTTGACCCTGTTTATAAAATGCAAGAGCTACGAACGTTTGAATTTGTGAGATTTTCACTGAAAAATTAGAACAAGTACAAATTTTTAAATGTATTCTCTACTTTCACATTCCCCATAATGCCCTCTGTTTTTGGGGGGTAGTTATTGTAATTCAAATGTATTTGATTTTAATAACAACTGATTTGATTAGCATTACAATAACTACCCCCCAAAAAACAGAGGCATTATGGGGAATGTGAAAGTAGAGTATATAACTTTTCAGTTCAATAAGCAATTGCGACAAAAGGTTATTGCTATCTTACATTTATTAATATGACGAATTTGATGATGGACTCCTTTTCCTAGCTCTAATATGGTTATCTCAGAACGTCAATCCAGCGTGGTATAGTAAATTATTGACGGGACAAATCAACCGGATGAAGAAAATGAAATAACGAAATTATATCGGGGAAAAGGGAGGAAAGAAAATTGTGAAGGTTAGGAAACGGTAAAGGATTGGAATTAGGAAAGAAAATAAGAGGAAAGGAAAGAAAAATAGAAAGACCTAGAAAGGAATGGAATGGAAAGGGAAGGAAATGAAAAGGGAAAGAAAGGAAAGGAAAGGAAAGGAAAAGGGAAGGAAACGAAAGGAAAGAAAGAAAGATGGAGAAACAGAGCTGTACATGTACACTGAATTGATGTTAAAAGTTTGACTGTATTGCACTTAAAAGGAAAACCGAAGCAAGCAAAACTCAAAGAAATTAGAATTATCAAATCGTATACCATGAGGTATAAATGTCAAAACTTAGGGAAGAAAAGGAAAGTTTGAAAACATGCAGGAGGGTTTGAAAGCAGTGTAGCAGTGTAAATAGAAAGACTTGCATGGTTGATTAACAGCTGAGCACAATAGGTACGGATATACAAGAGATAATTGCCAAAAGGAAAAGAAAAACGAACTGACTTTATAGAATTAAGTAAACGGGTGCATAACAAAAATGAAACACGTATTACAATAATAAATACAGTATAAAGAAAAGAAAAGAAAATTTAGCTAAGATTTGTTCAATTTGTATCGCAGATGGGAATGCCCCCGCACAGCTAAAGCAAGTCGACCTGTCCCCCACTCCAATTCCCTTAAGAAAAGGTGCAAAGATTAAATTTAGTGGCGCTGCAGAACTTCATGGAAACCCCGGCGTGAACTACAAAGTCCAGCTAAAGATTAAGAGGAAAGCTGGATGGTTTTGGATAACGATACCTTGCATATCCGGAAAGTTTGGGTCATGGTGAGTGCATAATTCTTGCGAAATAATTCAGAATAGTTACTGCGAATTTCAGTTTGCGCGACCATCCATGATAGTAAAATTAAAAATTCCACTAGCTCTTCTTCGCGATCGTGTCACAGCCTAAAAAACAGTACAGTGTAGCTACATCTAGCGCTTAGCAATAGTCATATATCATCACAATTTACAAAAGGCTGCCCATGGCTTTCGATTTCCTTAATATTCAAAAGGGAATATGCGTGTATATGGCTGGCAGGGCCCGGTTCATCCAAGACTTGTAAAAATTAAACACTGTACATACAATGTTCCGATCCGGCCGTGAAAGGGGTGTTCAACATTATTTATCAAACTCATTAATAATTCATAAGATTGTAAGCCAATGATATGCTATTATACGACCACGTGACGACATTTTTAGTAGTAGAGAAAAGCGCAACATTCTAAAAGTCGGGGGCGGCATTGAATATTTTCAGGGGAGTGCGGGGCTGATAAAGCATTAATGAATAAAACATTAGTCCTTTATCAATTTACGATAAAGGACTAATATTTTATTCATTAATGCTTTATCAAGATCAAATGCAAGACGACAAAGCAACATATAGTCTTTAATTTTCAAGTTTTACCTTTAAGCTAGATAAATACATCTGTGTTATTACTTAACTGTTCAATCATTTTGAATTAGTAAACGTTACATTGGTGAAAGTGCAGTTACTAAACACTAATTTAGGTGGACTAGCTGTACAAGCTTCACTAACTTTTGGTGTAGGCCGAGTTACACTGGTAGTGGCACTCTCATAATCTATGCCTGCTAATATTTCATCTGCCACATCTTCATTAAACATCAAATCATCATCAGATAAATTAATGCTGCATAATGTTTCATCAGAAATTACATTATCAAAAAAATTATCCTCTAAGGTATCAAACAGATTGAACTCAAATGAAGGGCAATTTGTACTATCGTTAGCCTCGGAATTACAAGGACCTAAAATTGAACTCGCTTGCTTTAACTGTTGATTTGAGACTCTTTCATATTTGAAAAGTGAATCTGATTTGTGACCCGTTCGATCTCTAATAAGCTTCTCTTCAATACCACTTTGAAAAAGCCTAGTTGCAGTGGTTATCCTTAATGAATGTGCTGTCTTCCTTGCCAGACCGGCCTTAGCACAAAGCTCATCTGGTAGAATACCATTTAACTTATTTTCACCTAGAGGTCTTTGCTCAAATTCAAACTTACTGAAATCGCGATTTGGATAGAAATAGAAAGCCTTATCCTGTACTACTGAATCAAAAATTTTGATTTTTTCAAGATACAACTTATACAATTGTACTAAGCACCTGGGATGCTCTTTACCTGAATCGTGGCAAAAATGAGTGGATACTCTTGGTGTATTTTTTAGATCTTTGAGGCCACCGTGAAACGTTTTGCTAAAACTTTCGTCAAAAGTAATCATGTTATCAGTAATCCTGAAATTAGCTATTCGCAAATTGCGATGGTCTTTCGCCCTTAGACCAAATAATTTTCCATTATAGAAATAAATAGTGTGCAATAAACTAGTAGCAGAATTACCCCCTAACAGTCCTTTAGACCAAAGTATCTCCTCTTCATTTCGGCGTCCATGACTTTTCTTAGCAAGGAAAATCTAGAATAAGAAGGTAAAGTCTTTATATAAAGCTTACGGTATGATTTACTCATATTGTTTTAATTTAACATTGAAAACTTACCTTTTATCACTCTTATCCATGAAGTTGTAGTCGTTCTTGTCTTCCAGGCTAGGTATCGGTTTATACCACACACAATGCTGTTTAATGTCTTCGGTGGATACAGGTCGCCGTCTTTTTTGGCAACTTCTTGCACAAATTTAATCATCCAGAAATTTAATGACTGCGCTCCCATTTCCTCCAGATTTGTGTCGCAATCTTGCAGAGTTTTAATGTCGCCAAAATTGAAACTAGTTTCTTCAAACTCTGCCTTTTTGTTATTCCGGGCCTTTTGCCAGTCGCAAAACAGAGTTACTGCCCATTTTGTTACATATTTTGTGTTCTTTGGGACACTTGAGCCTACACAATTGGCCTCTTCTTCTTTAGACTTAGGTTTCCTGAAACGCCTCATTTTCCTTCGTTTATACCAGCGTTATTCTCGGGAACAGCTTATTGCTCTCAGTCGATAAACTGAACTAACTTTTCGCATCATCGTGAATAGTAATAAGTTTGAATTCCCTGGATAGTTATATTTTGAAATGGTTTTCAGCTTTAAACAATTCCCACAGGCAATTAAATATCTGCACGTTGTATCTTATGAATGCAGCTCATCAAAGAAACATTGTTTCACTATTATTCGATAACAAGATACTTATAATTAAACCCAGTTTTCTGCAAAAGTGTACAGTTACTTTACTTCAAACGAGAAAACCTCTCAGAAATATCTTTTTTATAAGATATTTTACATATGAATTATACTAGGAGTTTGATAAGTTGTATAAAGAACTCAAGACACGTGTTTTATCGGCTATAAAAATCCTCGCCTTCGGCTCGGATTTTTATATGCCGATAAAACACGGTCTCTCGTTTTCTAAACATCACTTAGAAAACACAAGTCAGAATGACTTTGAAAGTTTCTTCATTGGATCACTTGTTACAGGAGAGACAGACTGAGGCCATCCAGGAAGAGATATTCGCTCTATAATATCATCGGGCAGAATCAGTGGACAAAACTATATGCAAGAATTTCTATAAAAATGTCTTGGTTTTCAGACTTATAACATATCAACCCATGGATAACATGCACATTTTTGAAATATAATGTGCGAAAACCCTGTTTTGAACGAAGTTTTTTTTTACTGAAAGATCTCGTCCTCCATAAGTGCGTAAGACAATAGCTAAGAGAAACTTCCAATTTGCCATGTTTCCACATAGAAATTTTGTTATATAAAAACTCGGGAAAGCTTGCTTGCATGAAGAAGGAATCAGATATTAAACAAAAAAGAAAAAATGCCCTAACTTTTGAAGTGATGTGGCAGATTTGCATGTTTTGACTAATGAGATGGACGTTTTAAACAATTAATATCACAATTAACACCTTTCTGCATTCTTATTCGTCGTCGTTTGGTTGCTTAAGGCTGGTTTTCACTAGCGACATAAGCATAAGCATAAGCAACATACGCAGACTCAGTAGTGCATTGCTCATTAGCAGTGCTTGTCTTTTTTCACACTTAAGTGATAATCAATACTGAGTCTGCTTCAGATGGCGCTTGTGCTTAGGGACGGGCCATTAGATTTTTGATGGGGGGGTTGGGCAATAACCAAAACAAAATTCGAGCAAAGCCTTAAACGAAGAAAAAAAAATCGTGCACAACAAAAGTGCCAGAAAAAAATTCGTGCAAGCAGCTTAATATTGTTATAATTAAATATTATATAGAGAAGTAGACGACCAAAACACGAATAAATCCTAAGGCAAAAGTACTTGCAAATCAACCAAAAGCAGTCAATTGCGAACAAATGAGGTTAAAGATCTTTGTCGAGCGGCTCGCGCTTCGCGCTCGCAACACCTAAACATGTATATGTTTAAAACATCACTAGCTACAAATCTTTTAGCGAGCGGCTCGCGCCTTGCGCTCGCAAAAACTAAAATCATTCCTAACTACAAAGCATCCATTGCACGCTTTTACTCACTGCAAGAGCTTTTCATAGCAATTTCCTCGTACTGAAAGGTACATGTATATACATACAGGCGCACACAAAATAAGTAACTATTCAAGAAATAAAAAATTTGTAAACTGAATCATAAAGCAACTAAAACACCCTTCTATAGGCACCCTTTGGTTTGGTTGTTCAGCTGCGCCCCGGCCCCCGCCCCCCAAAAAGAATTTGCCCTGCTACGGCCCTGTTCCTGGCCCATAAACTCATCCTGGCCAGTCCATTTCTTCAAAGCTTACAAAAAGCATAAGTCTTTGGTTAATTTCCTGTGGAACTTTACCATATAAAGGAACACTTAAATGTTTAAGCGTATTTTCAGAACGATATCTAATATAAAAAACAATAAATGGAACTTAGGGTGTACATTTGTGCTGTTTTCACTGCAAAATTCGAAATGTCTAAAACATCTAAAAAATTAAAAATTTGTAAAAAATTTACTGGAAAAAAATATCTTGCAAGCAAATCATGTGGGAAAAAAAATTCCTGCACCGCCACAAAGGACAAAAAAATATTCGTGCACAGCAAAAATTGCCCAACCCCCCCCCCCTCAAAAATCTAATGGTCCGCCCCTTATGCTTATGTCTCTAGTGAAAACTAGCCTTTATACTTCTTAGGGGGTGCTTACATGGCACTAGGATCATCCTAGCAGGCGAATCACCCTACCTGCTATACCTTTTACTGCATTCTGTTTACATGGAAATTTGTGTCTTCACTTCGGGTACTAGGATCATCTTACTAAACAGAATGCAGTAAATGTATAGCAGGTAGGATGATTCGCCTGCTAGGATGATCCTAGTGCTAGGATGATCCTGGTGTCATGTAAACACCCCCTTACTCGGACAATTACTTAAAGCTAATTTACAATACTAAAGCAACTGCATGTACTGCAATTAGAGCAGAAAAAAATACTTTTTTTCTTTCTTGCTACACAGCACCTATTCAGGCATTAACTGTCAGAAAATTTGGCAAAGATTAAACAAGCCTGCCCAGTGTCCTCTCCCACAAGGCCTTCACAAGCTACCATCAACCACTATTACTCTTCCAGATGTCAAATTACCGTCCTTCTTGACATCGGTAAGTATAGCATATCATATCCAGCTAACTAGACATGAATTGGTCAAGATCCTAGATAGGCTCTACCTATGACTTTTGATTGATTTTTTCCTTCTTTCTGTCCTCTTCTTAAATACTTATTCATTTTTCATTCTCCTCTTCGTATAACTACATATCTTTCTATTTTATATTCTTTCCTTGTTCATTATTAATGTATAAATATATATAAGGTCGTATATCCTTTTTCTCTTTCTTTCTTCCTATCTTCCTTCCTTCCTTCCTTCCCTCTTTTCTTTCTTTCTTTCTTTCTTTCTTTCTTTCTTCCTTTCTTCCTTTTTTCTTCCTTCCTTCCTTTCTTTCTTTCTTTCTTCCTTTCTTTCTTTCTTTCTTTCTTTCTTTCTTTCTTTCTTTCTTTCTTTCTTTCTTTCTTTCTTTCTTTCTTTTTTTCTTTCTTTCTTTCTTTCTTTCTTTTTTTCTTTCTTTCTTCCTTCCTTCCTTCCTTTCTTCCTTTCTTTCTTTTCCATAAGTTACCTTGACCTATTTCTACATTTGAATTATATATCTCTTACCAAGGTGTTTTATTTATGCTTTGACAAGTACACGTAATAGTTAGAATTACAGATGCATGAGCTTACGCATGCGCGAGATAACTCCATTTTATTTGTCTCTCGATCTTTTTCATTTACTTTTAATTCTGTGCTTTCCTAGGGAACATACTGGGTTCGAGCGAGACTCTTTGACACCGACAACAACCGACAGGTCGCCTGTGTTGAGGTCGAACTTAAAATAGCTTAATCATAGAGAAAAATACAAGAGTTTATAAAAGCTAAGTGCTTAACAATAAAACCCGTCTAGTATGATCTTGTCTTTCGTCATTGTTGAGTTCAGCTATTCGACATATCTTCCACGACTTGCTTATATTGAATTACGGTAACAGTGTTGAGCCCAGTGGCAATACGTACTCCCAAGGGGTGGGATGTGTGGGGTGTGATGGGCGAGTGTGGTGGGTGTGTGGCGCACGTTTGAAGAAACCTAATTTTTTCCGACTTTATTTCGAACGAAAATGGCAGTTTTCTCATAAAATTGTACCTTATTTCAGACCAAAAAGGTCGAAATCTATACCTATTTTATACCACAATGCTGGAACTACCCTTTCAATAGGACCAGAACCGGATGTAGTTTAAGGTTCGTCTTACCCTACTCCCGTGCGTCATAAATTTGAACTCGTGGGATTTCAAAGAGTTCGAAATTGCACGAGCCTTTTGGCGGTTTGAGCTTTTTGAAATCCCAGGAGTTTAATATAAATATATTCTAAATTTCCTTTTTATGCACTTAATTTCCTTGAAACAGCACTGCTCTTAGCAAATCAGTATCGATAAATTTTTCATGTATATTATTGTGCTCAGAAGTGTCAAATAATGACGCACAGGAGTAGGATAAGACGAAAATCAAACTGCATCCGGTTACTAAAAATAGCCCAAGCGGGATTTCACATGGCGCGCGCGATATTTAGAAGTTTCCCTCTCTTTTATGCTCTCTTGCACATACCTATTTGATAACTAAAACTGATAAACGGAAACTATCGAGTGAACGTTAACTGCGTCATTGTGTACAATTATTAAAGTACTCTCTCTCAGGCTCGTAACATAGTATATTTTCGTCTCACTGATCCCGGGTTCTTACGGAAATTTTGATTCCTGAGCCCTGATCCTTGGTGCAAAAAACTGAGCTGATCGCTGATCCTGACCCAATGTCCCTGATCCTCGATCCCACCCATTTGATCCCTGAGCCCTGGCCTCTGATCCCTGATCCTGGCCATAATTTGGAGCTTGATCCCTGATCCCATATACCATGTTACGAGCCTGCTCTCTTTTAATACGGTGTAATTATCCTATAACTATTACACATTAGCCAATCAGAGCTAAGCATTTTCTATGAATACAGAGCGGTATTTCATGGATTTGCTATGAATACATACCACTTATTAGATGTTTTCTTGTGTATTACGGGCAATATTGCTGATGTGGTCGTGCAGAAAGGAAAATCTGTGATCCCGCAAAATCCTGCTCTTAACCGCATCCCACTCAAATTTTCGCTTGCATCCCGAATCCTGTTCTAAAAAATCTCCCCCCCCCCCCCCCACTCCCCCCCAAAAAAAATCCCACGCTCTGACAGATTTATTATGGAGCATCTAAAAGGTTATCTTTTTGAAACGTTTGAATGGATACAACTTTCCCAAACAGTTCGAGAACTACAACGATAGTACCCTCTCCTCCCATTCCTTTTGCGAGTTGGCCACACACGCGCCCGCGATCATTTAGGTTTTATTCTCATATTACTGTCACAAAATCCAAAATTTTCAAGATGGCGTCCAAAGAAGTCAAAAATTTGCTAAAAAGTGCGAGGGAATCAATACGGAATAAAGAATACAAAGATGCTCTTAAGCATTGCAAGGTAAGTTATGTCAGATACGTTATACGCTAATTGTATTGATGTGAGGATTGGTGAAGTTTTTAGCCAAAATATTTGTGTTCAAAAAGTAAACTAAGGTTTTCTGACAGGGTTTTGCATGAGGTGCATGTTAAGCTTCGCTTTTATAATCTATAGCTTATACCACATATCGCGCCGTGTAAACCAGCCTGTACGTCGGTCCGATTTTTGATAAGCTTCGTTCGGGAGAAGAAAGATTTTTCTCGTGTCTGACAGGCCGATTTTTTGAATGAAAAAGGAGCTGTGCTTAAAAGACAATAAAACTCAAATCGTGTCGACATGTCGTATCGTGTAAACCAGCCTAAAATTTAGCTTGAGGTACAACTACTACATATGTTGATATGGCTATAAATGGTAGTTCAAGTGACAAATTCTAGAGATTTTGATGCAGACATTTTCTGACATTGAATTACGTTACAAACTATTTTGGATGGGATTAAGGGGTCATTATAAGGGCTGGTTTCCATGAGCAATGGAAGCAGAAGCAGAAACAACATACGCAGACTCAGTGATGCATTTCTCACCTAGGTGTGAACATTAAGACAATGAACAGTGCATACTGAGTCTGCATATGATCTCTCCGCTTCTGCTTCCATCTGTGAAAAACCAGCCCTAAGGAAGCACACTAATGAATTTAGAGTGCATTTATCCTACATGTACATGTACATGTAGGAAGTGACTAAATTGGCTGCAGGTTGACAAACAGACCTGTACAGACAGACATTCAGACATGTCTACACATTGAAACACAGACAGACAGAGTCAGACTGACAGACAGATGGACTAACAGTGGCTGACACTGACTGACTGACTGACCAACCAACCAATATTATTGACCAACCGACTGACTGACTGACTGACTGACATCCATGATTGTTTCCACTGGGTACAGTTAAATCTACTTCTACTTCATTTGAAAAAGAAAAACCCAATGAATGAATGAATGAATGAATGAGTGAATGAATAACTGAATGAATGACTGACTGAATGAATGAATGGGAAAAACTATATTATGGAATCATCCATCTACAAGTAGTTCTGTTTTCCATGTAAACAGTAAACATGCACTTTAAATACTTGCATATCATGTGACTGCATGGAAGCTACAATTAAATGCAGGGTTTTTAGAGGTTATGGAAAAACTGGAAAGTCATTGAATATTTCATGAGTTCATTTCCAGACCTGGAAAATCATGGAATTTAGATTAAGGTCATGGTAAATCATGGAAAATGGCATGAGCAAAACATTGGTAGCTTCATTTTAGGAATAAAGATAATAGCCATGGAAAAGGTCATTGAAAGTCAAATAAGTAACCAAATAATCAATCAATCAATGACATCTCTTTCTGACTAAAGTTAAACACCATTATTACAGCCACCTTCAAGCCAAAAAGGACTGGCCAATGGCGGTGGTCATATTACAGGCCGGGGTATTTTTTAGAAGAGATTAAGATGTAATCTAACTATATGTAGTTACTTGGCCAAAATGAGGTGGCTGCAATGACAATATTGTATCCAAATAATTAGCAAGGTTGCCACAAGGCAGGTTCCCGTTCCACTGTACAGTGTATCTGACAGATGATTAATTGATGTTGATATATTATGTAGGCTGTGCTTAAACAGGATAAAACCAACTACAATGCTTTGGTGTTTATTGGTGTTTGTGCTAAAGAGATGGATCAACCTGAACAAGCACAAACTGCTTATAAGAAAGCTATAGAAACTGATGACAACCAGTTATTAGCCTGGCAAGTAAGTGAATGTCAAAGATGTTCAAAACATTCAAACTTTATTATAATATAACTTTATTAAATGTACTTTATACATTTGTTAATATTTATTTGCTGTCTTCAGGGCCTTGCATCATTATATGAAAAAGAAACAAAGAATGAAGCATTTCAAGTTGACTTGCCAGATGTCTACAGAAAATTGATGGTTTTATATCATAGGTATACATTATCTACTACTCAGTAAATTTTATGACTCACAGTAAAATCATGCAAAAATTTTTTTATATATATTATATATAAATTGAATAAGTGATAACTCCATGTTACAATGCAACATCAACCACTACAGATAAAATCTGAGCCCCAGGTGGGAACCAAACCCACGACCTTCCAATTATAACTAGACGGATGCTCTACCACTGAGCTACTGGAAACTCGTATGATTATCTGAGGGTTGAGTGTGATAGCTGCAATGAAAACATCAGTGATGTGACATATACTGAATACATCAGTTATTAAATGTCTGAATAATGTATATATATGTGGAATAGTACAAAGTGTACATGTACAGATAATTTACTAGCCTTGATTTATGAAAATTGACCCAGACAGGTCCTTCTTGTCATCTGCAATATTTCAATCCATCTACAGTGTATATAGTCAAATACAAACAAATTATCTTTATTAGTTTATTTCTAATTATTAAGTATTTATTTAATATATCTTTATATAAATTTAATTTAAGTTCTGATATGACAAAGTGGAAAGAGGTCAGTGTAAAACTTTCTAGGTTGTTGGAACAACAAGGAAAAGTTACAGAAGTAAGAGAATTATACCATGCAGTTTAATTCTAAGCCTTTATTTTTTTATGGTTTCTCATTCACAATTTGTTAATAGCATGCCAGTAGATTGTTGGTATAATTATATACAATGTAGAATGTGAGTAGTTTGTTGGTAGTAAGTAGGGGAGTCAGTAGGTTGTTGGTAGAATGTCATTAGGTTGTCGAATTGGTAGAATGTCCATAGGTTGTTGGTAGGGTGTCAGTAGGTTGTTGGTAGGGGTTAGTAGGTTGTTGGTATAAGAATGTCAGTAGGTTGTTGAATTGGTAGAATGTCCATAGGTTGTTGGTAGGGTGTCAGTAGGTAATGTTGGTAGGGGTTAGTAGGTTGTTAGTATAAGCATGTCAGTAGGTTGTTGAATTGGTAGAATGTCCATAGGTTGTTGGTAGGGTGTCAGTAGGTTGTTGGTAGGGGTTAGTAGGTTGTTGGTATAAGAATGTCAGTAGGTTGTTGAATTGGTAGAATGTCCATAGATTGTTGTTAGGGTGTTAGTAGGTTGTTGGCATGGTGTCAGAAGGTTGTTGCTAGGGTATCAATAGGTTGTTGGTAGATGTCAGGGGTTGTTGGTAGTATGGTTGTTAGTAGGTTGTTTGTTGACACCTCATTAAGTATAAATGTGAGTCATATAAATAGGTATCTGTTTAACACTCTATGCAGGCTGTAGAAGTTATTGAAGAATGTATCCAAGTATGTGAAGATGTACAGGAAAAGCATGACAGTTATGTAAAGATTGTCAAACTACTTGAGAAACAGGTATATGGTGTTAAACTTACTCAAAGGAGAAATTCATTGAAGATAAAGGCTGACACCTGAATGCCTGATCCTGACTGAATTGTACTATTCACATTATTGACTTGCATTCTTAATTCTATTCAGGAACTCAAAGATATTAATGTTCTGTCAAAGGTACATAATATATAAATCCAACACTATTATACGTACAGTTTTGTGTACATGTATATCATCATCATCATAATCATCATCATCATCATTTCACTGTCAGTATTTACTGTATACTTGTGGCAATATTCTAAATTGATGGTCTTGTTTTTGTCTATACTAGTTGTCCTGTGTCTACAAACTCTTGTGTCATGACGAATGGACCTCATGTGATGAAAATGAGAAGCTCACTTACTACATAAACTACATCAAAGTCCTCATCAAGCTAGTGGTATTCAGAATTAAATGCAAAATAATGTATTTAGACAGTATATTAAATGTAACAGTTTATCCTGAATGGAATTGTCACTCAGAAAGATGTGTGTAAAGTTTCTTCAGCTGGGAAATGTCCTGGAAGAATGATCTGACTGCATGCTGACTAAAAAAACTTTACGCACATTACTAGTATCTTTCCAAGTGACAATTCCACTGAGAAATACTTTGCAAACATTGTAGTTCTTCATGAATCATTGCAATCGGATTATTCATTGTTCCTTCTGAATGATCTCATCACCTAATGAGTAGCTCTGTGTTCAGAGCATCTGACTTGTATCAGAAGTTCATGGGTTCAAACTCTGTCTGTGGCTCAGATGTTTCCAAGTTATTTCACACTCAAAGAGACTTTTCATGTTAAAAACTTGTATCCTGTTCCTATAGCCAGTATGATGTTTTAATATAAATTAAATCCCCAGGAAAAAGAAAGTAAAGAAATTCATTCAAGAAGACAAGTTATCATTGAAGAGTGCATGGCAATGAGTAAAGCATATCCTGATATCAAATATCCCCTAGAAGTGATGGGAAAAATGTACTTGGACACAGAACCAATATTCTGTAAGTGCATCTATGCATTACACCTGGCTCACATGATAGCACAAACATAGACACAAGCATTAGCATATTAAGTGTATTTTACTGCACTCATCACACATGCTAACATATATATATATACTGACATTAAAATAATTAAGAAAGAGAAAAATGCTTTTTTAAAATTATGGTTATCATTGCTTATTTCATCATCTGAACTGGGCCAACCTCAAACATTGAGTTTTAATAGCTACTGATACATTGAGAACATTCCTTTGTTTCATGTGTTCCGATCATGTGACAATTTAGCTAAATAGGTTAGTAGGGAGTTAATGTTATTTAGATATGGATTTCAACTGTGGATAAACCTTTCCCAAATGTGCATGACTAACCACAAAACAAAGAAATTCAAGTTGAGTCATGTGAATTCAGGAAAGTTAATTCCTCCCTTATAAATTAAGGCAATGCTATTCAACCATTAAGCTATTACTACCCATTTCCCATGCAAATGTTACTGAATATGTCTGCTAATTTTGATTTAATTATTTTTATTTTGTTATTTGCTGAGAACAGCTGGTTCCCAGGTTCCTGATGTCTATCAGTCTCTCTGTGATTTGGATCCATCATCTGGTATTGGCAAGATAGGCCTGGGGTGGAGTAACTTGGCCATGAAAAGTTATGCAGATGCATTGAAACTACTAAAAGAAGGTCAATGATAGTTACCAAAAATAATAATAATACTGTTCTGATTTTCTGTTTTATTAATGCTGACGTTTTGCATGATAGGTCTTTTATAAACATTTTCCAGCCACCTCATTTTTGCCTGGCAATTAACCTAGAGGTCTCACTTAAATTTCTATTCTATATGACCATCTTAATAATACAGCCATTTAGTTCAGGCCCATTTGTTGGCCATATTAATACAGTGTAAATACATCAACCAAGGCCAACCAAACAAACTTTCAAAACCTGTAGAAACTTTGTTGTACTTGGTCAATTATCAGATTGAAAATTTGTTTGGTTAATTGTTTGGTTTTATTTCCTCTTGATACATGTACAGTGTAAATTTATTAGTAAACTTGTAAAAAAATGTATGGGCATTAAATATTGACAAATTGTTTGAACTGCAGGGTTGGAGATACATGGTAACTGTCCAGTTGGCTGGTTGTATCTTGCATATGTACAGCTTCACTTCCATGACTATACAGTGGCTGAGCAGAGCTCAAACAAAGGTGAAATTTGATACATGTACATGTTACTCTTTTACTAAGTAACTCTAGGGCTACCAGTGATAACAGTGTCACCAGGGACATTGAGGGAACTACCCTGGGGATAAATAAAGGTTTCCATTAAATCTGTTCTATACTGGCTGAAATCCATGGAAATGGTGAGATTGCTGTCCCATGGAGCCAGCAAATGCAAGAAACACATTTGATTCCATCAGAATATCATTGTTGGCCTTTTACACTATTTGTGTCCATACTTATCTAGATATTTGCAATAAAAGCAGATTGTAATAATGAAGTCAAAAATTAAAGTACACAACTTTTATTGCCACAGGGCTCCAGTCCTTAAATTCAATAAAGTTTGAACAGCAGAGAAATGTAGTGGAGAAAATACTGAGGTAACACTTACACAAATACACCATAGGGGGCAGATTTAGGGGAGGGGTGTAGGGTGCACCCCCTCCTGAGATGACTCTGAGTCCTTTTTTCTCAATATTTTTCCAGACTATCCTCTTGGCAGTTTCCAATTTATACGATGGTGCACCCCCCTCCTGAAGACCATGCACCCCCTCCTGAAGATAATCCTGGATTTGCCCCTGCACCATTCCTGAGTTTTGAAATAGTCCATAATGATAGACCTGCCATCTCGTTCCTTACCAAGATTCTTTTGCTTCTACTGACTAAGTAATGTTCTTTTTTAGAATACAACTGGCAGAATCTCTTTACAAACAGGGACTACACAGGGCTGCTGAAGCTAAATTAATCCTTGAAGAGGTAAAATTATCTGACATGTATTAATCAGTGACTGTGTAATGCTGATAAAGTATATATGTTATATTATGCTTACTTGAAATTCTTTATACTCATCGATTTGGTTTTTTTCTCCATTTCAGCTTTTTACCAGCAATGCTGAAGATCCCCAAGTATTGACCAGTTTGGGAGAGGTGGCATTAATACTTGGTGAAATCAAGGAAGCTAGTGATGTTAGTTTTTAGTATTTTCAAGCAATTTAAGAGAGCAGAGAGCAGGAGTGGTATAGAGTGCTTCATGTATCTGTTTGCTATGAGGGATATCAGCAGAGCACAGAGAGTATAGTATAGAGTGCCTCATATCTTGTTTATTGTGAGGCATAGAGGAGAGAGCAGGAGTAGTATAGAGTGCTCCATATTGTATTTATTGTAAGGCAAATGAGGAGATAGTAGGAGTAGTATAGAGTTAACAAATAGATTCCATTTTTCCGTGCGTCCTTACTCTAATCGATGCACAGATGACGTCAAAATGTGGTGAGAACAAAAAAGTACGCCACGAGACGAAGTCTCGTGGCGTGACTGTTGTTCTCATCACATTTTGATGTCATCTGTGCATCGATTAGAGTACACACGCACGGAAAAATGGAATCTATTTATCGAAACATTCCAACCAATCAGAACGCGCGTAAGATTCGATGACGTCATCAATGTGTGTGTACTCTAATCACACATGGTTGTTCGACCAATCAGAGCACGCGTAATATACCAATTATTATATAATGCTCCTGACCATATCTTTTTTATTGTGAGACACATGAGGAGAGAACAAGCACTGGAGTAGTATATAGTAGTATATATCTCATTTATTTTTGTGAGGCATAGAGGAGAGAGCAGGAGTAGGATAACATATTTCACAGCTTAGTTTATAACTAATGCTTTTATTTTATTTTGATTTTTGTAGTTTTGTTCAAAAGCCTTGGAAATCGATAAAACCTATCACTCTGCCTTAGCACTACAGGTAAACCATTTGCTTGAAAGAGTTTTACACATGAAGTAACTGTTAACAGTATATGCATGTCAATAGGCCAAAGCAGCACAAGCACTGTTGACACTGCTGCTGATCAGGCACATGTTTGTAAATCATCCATAATCTTTGGTATTCTTTACATATCCATTAAGTACCCTTCAAAGAATAAGAGGATGCAATATGCATGTGAATCTGATGCCTATTGGCACTTATATGCAAATGCATACTTTTATGTTCAACGTGTCCTAATTTTTGTGCCGATGATTATATTTTTTGATTTGCTCATCTTTCAAAATTGCAGTCTTTTATTCCTTCTTCTTCTTTTTCGTCAGGGAAAAATAAGTTTCAAAGAAAATTTATACGATGATGCAGAATTGAGGTTGGTTGTAGCTGTACTAGATAGAAATGTTACAATAATTTTGTCCACGTGTACATCTACACCAAATATATGTGATGATTATATATTATTTAACAAATAGATTCCATTTTTCCATTTTTCCATTTTTCCGTCTGTACTCTAATCAATGCACAGAAAAAGTACAAAAAAGTACGCCACGAGACAAAGTCGAGTGGCGTGACTGTTCTCACCACATTTTGACGTCTTCTGTGCATCGATTAGAGTACAGACGCACGGAAAAATGGAATCTATCTGTTTTATATAATATTAATCGAAACATTCCAACCAATCAGAGCGCGCGTAAGATTCGATGACGCCATCTATGTGTGTGTACTCTATCACACATGGTTGTTCGACCAATCAGAGCGCGCGTAATATGCCAATTATTATATAATCTAGTAGGTTTCTTGAGGCCATATATGTGATGGTTATATTTCATTCTAGGTTTCTTGAGGCCATTGAAGCATGTCAAGATTGCCCTATGCACTATTACTTGCTAGGCAAACTGTACTGGGAAATGAATGGTGAATTTCGTACAAACAGAGACAAATGTTTGTCTCATCTTCTAAAGGTATTTCTTATTTTTGTTTCATTTAGGTTTATAACTGGAACTTGACGTGCATTATTTTCCTGATATTGTCTTTCTAGGCAGCAAAATTGGATCCACATTACTCGTCAACGTTTTTATATCTAGGACATTATTATCGGGAAGTTTCAAATGATATCAGGTATTAGAACTCAATGTCGCTAAATATATGTTTTCAGGGGTAGTTTTGGTCTATAATTATAGCTGTAATAGTGGTTGTTAGCTTATAGAGGTCAGGTCATAGACAAGGAGGCCCAGTTTACACAATTTGTTTTCTACAACAAATTGTAGAACATTGAGCAGGAAGGCCTGGAGGGTCAATTAATTATGGTCTCCATTGTTTTAATCAATTTTTTTTGCATTTTTCTGCCTTTTCAGCAAGGCATGTCGGTGTTACCAGAAAGCATTTGACCTTGATGAGTTGAACGATGAAGCAGGATGTCATTTAGGGGATTTATTAACTGAACTCGAGAAAGAGGTATGCATGACTTGTAACTAGTCTGCTAAGCAATACGTTTCGTACCATATCTATTCCATAAAACTGTTTACCACCTACATGTATAAAGTGATTCTGTTCATTTAATCATTCAAAAGTAAACGCCATCCAATCTTCGCAAATAGTTTGAGATATAATACTCATGACCACTAGTTACCACCATAATATCATTGTCATGATCACAACCTCCTTTATTCTTCAGGATGAAGCCTTAAGACTATTCATGAGTGTTACAAGTAAAGCTCTTCCAGGACAAGCCAAATGGGCCTGGATACGACTTGGCTTATACTACCTTAAGCATGACCATAGTAACGAAGCAATCCCTTGGTATGTTTTACCACAGGAACCCCATCAACCTTTTGATTTGTCTTTCAAGTTACCCTTATTCTAATTATTTTCTGTTATTTTTATAGTTTTCAAAGTGCTTTGCGAGCAGATCCCAAAGACAGGTATAACAATGATCACAAGAACAACTCTTGAGCAGAAATTATTTACTTGGGAGGTTGCCTAAGCACTCAAGAAGCTAGAGTCGCACTCGACTACGCCTCATGCGACTCTTACGCTTCTTTCGTGCTTAGCAACCACCTACGTGCATCCATTTCACGCTGGACGCACGCTAAGCATTAACCATCTCTATTTAAGGCATATAAAACGCGCGCGCATGTCTCTGTACTGTGATATAAACACGATGGAAGATGTAGAGCAAGAGGAAAGCAAGCTTAGGAACACGAGGCGTAGCCGAGTGTTTCTCTTGCTTTTCGAGTGCTCTCTCCTCTGATATAAACATGGTAGCCAGCCAATCAGCGCGCGCGTTATATCTCAAATATTTTATAATGTATAATATCCAATTTGACTGGAAAAAAAGTCAGTTCCCTCTCTTGCAGCTGGTCGAAAATAAGCTGGATATTGATTTTCGTATAATCTAAGTGCTATAGGACAATCCAGCCATTTTCCTTTTTTTCTCACTTTTGCTTTCTTGCCTTCCGCTCATTATTTTCCGCCATGGGAATCTTTTTAAAACGCATTAGATACTGATAAGCACACATTTTCCTTTTAGTCATTGCTGGGAATGTCTTGGAGAGTCATACATTAGTCGTGGTAGCTACACTGCTGCTCTGAAAGCATTCACACGTGCTGCAGAGGTACGTAAATCGAGCAACTTTGACACTGATTTGACTTCGGCTGAACTGACCTGACAGTTTGTGAACATTTGTATTTATGACTTAAAGTTTGTTGTATTTTGTAGCTTGACAACTCCTCGTTGTACAGCCTTTACCAGTAAGTAGTATAGGGGGGGTATTATATTTGTGACGTCATGTTTCTGTTCTTGTGTTCGTGTCGTCATGACGTTAGAATTGTATTGCTAAATGTTTTTTTGTATTATCTGTTTGATAGAATTGCTGCTATTAAGCAGTTACTTTGTGTTTACCCTGAAGCTTTAGAAGAATACCAGCTGATTTTAGACAAGCAGCCTGGATATGTTCCTGCTTTGAAAGGTAGTACACACGTCTACCCAGTAAATACTTTATTTGCCTTGTTCCCGTATGGAGGTCAGCAACGATTTCGGCGGGTGGCCTGGAGCGCGTTTTCTTGAAAGATCCGATATTTTTTTTACTCGATAAAGTTTACGGCTGTTTCTGGAGACGCACGTTAACTTCAATTTCTATGATTTGACTTCAAGTTTGCAAGTGCGCGAGAACTCCTGTAATTTTTCCCGTAAATTTTCTTGCTTTGTCAGGTAATTATTATCAGCTAAGGTTATCTAAATAATTCGAGATTTCATTCCTGGTTTCAGGGTATGGAGAAACTCACCTTTGTCTGGCTCGTTCATGTGTCGAAGACGATTTTAATAAACGAGCCGTGGGTCACGTGGAAAAGGGACTGACTGCATTAGCAAGGTTTGGAATCATCATCACCATTACTTTGGATTTGCTCTGACTCCTAATTTTTACCTACACGGGATACCTAACATGAATGCTTGTAGCACCACAGTATTCCTTTCTTTCTTTCAATATTTATAATATACTTAAGGTTGGTGCCTACTATTGTCCGCGCGCACTGCTTTCTGCGCATGCAAAAACACTGAATTTTTGTCGGTAAAGCAATCGTAAAAGCAAGGCCTTTTTACGACTTTTTGAAAAAATAAACTTACAGAATTAAAGGGAAACCATTTAGCCTCTCCTGTGTTTGAATGAAATTCACAGTTGATAAATAGAACCTGAGTTACAACGCCTGTTTTGACTATCATTTCTACCAGAAACGATCTGTTTTCG
Organism: Telmatactis stephensoni; assembly: GCA_029948255.1. Classification (NCBI taxonomy): domain Eukaryota; kingdom Metazoa; phylum Cnidaria; class Anthozoa; order Actiniaria; family Isophelliidae; genus Telmatactis; species Telmatactis stephensoni. Next base: position 547,098 of record JALIZF010001764.1, on the reverse strand, counting down.
CCGCCATCTTGAAAATTTCCCACAATGCATTGTAATTCGCTGTACTTTCCGGGGAGGGCTAGGGAATTTTTGATCATTTTCGCGAATTCTGATCAGTTTTCGCGCGTTTATCGGCAAATAACTTTCTAAATCGCACGGATACCCCTATTTTTTATTTCCATAAATTGTAAAGTGGAGATTAACCTACTATTTTAAAATACTTTTATGAATTTAAAATTGAAACTTGATTGCAAAAATTGGACTTTTCATTTGGCGGTCATGAACCAAAACAGATATAAAACTAGTAAAAAGTCATTGAAAAAAATTGTTATTCTGTTTTTTCATATTTCGTATGGCATTGACAAGTAAGAGAATTGTGTTGTAAACGTTTTAGTAAAAAAAGTTTGACATGTTTTCAAAATATGGGGTATTTATGATTTTTTCTTTGGGCCTCTAGAATAGGCAGATTTTGCAACATTTGATGGCGTGTAACTCATTAATATGCACGGTGACCCCCAATTTTTTCCTTGGATTCTAGCTCCCTATGATGGGTTCTTTGATACCCATGTGGTTTTTGGCCAAAAAAAATACCTTCCCATTAGTAGGCACCAACCTTAAATAGGCATAGGAGATGATGACGATGTTTGTGTTGGTAGTGATGGCCAATGTTGATGATGATGATGATGATTAAAAGAAAGATTACAAACGATAAAGCGTATGTAACAAGTATCATTTGAAATCTAGGGCAGTAGAATCACGGCCAATAATGTCATGTCTGTGGAAGTTGATCGGTGATTGTTGTACTGTAGTGGATCCCTTGCCTGACTGCATCATAAGGTAAGCCACTGTACGTTGACTTATACCTAAAGCTCAAGTGGTCTTCCTGGATATGATCGTTACGATCACTACGATTATAGAAAAATCTGTCAAGTGATCATATGGAAACCACACTAGTTAGCGATCGTAGGGATTGTAACGATTGCAGAAACAGATATTATTCTATCACAACGATCGTAATAACTTCAGCGATTTTATGGAAACATTTCAATCGCTACGTTTGAACAAAGTTCTGGGCCCGCAGTAATTGGCCTGCAGTAATAGCCCACTTTCGATATGTGGTTGAGATGCCACACACAAAAGAATCAGTTCGAGGCTCTGGGGAATAATGCTTAGTGGTGCGCGACTCAACAATTGTTTTGTTATGCACTACTAAGCATTATTCCCCGGAGCCTCGTATTGATTCCTCTGTGTGCGGTAACTCAACCATATATCGAAAGTGGACTATTGGCCACACTGTTGCGGTCGCCCTGCCACTCATTTATTTATGTATGCAAGCATAATTCACGGCGAAGTTAATAAAATAAATAAAAAATATAAAAAATAGTTCTCCGCGATCGTATCGATCATAACAATCATGGAAATCAAGCGTAAGGAATATTACAGTGAATTCTTTTTTTCAGTGTTTTGCTGCCTGAAAATCTAAGAAGTCTTGTCAACTGTGAGGCAAATGGGACAGCGGATAAAAGACAACTGCTTTCTCTTGCTACAAGGTAAGACATAGAAGTTAGATATACGGAGTTATGACGAAGTTGCCTTGTGGCGGTCTCCTCGCACTTTCCTCGCCCAACTTCGTCTGAACTTCGCAATTTGTTAACGACCATAACATCACAACGAGGAACGTCTTGCATATCTCTATCTCTACCAGGAACGACTGGAAAATCATGCGCTTTTGCGCGCTTCGCAATTTGTTCGCACAAAGAGTCAACAAAAATTTAAACAATTTAAATGTTCCTTTGCATAATGTGCGCGCTCTTCCAAAATGACACCAAGAACCCAAAATGAGACCCTTTAATCAAGACAAATTGAAGATGAGGGTTGCATGCCTTTGGACCCTGTCGTTCTCATTATCATGTTGACTGTCAAATTAATGTTAATTATTCTAGTGCTTATGGAAAGGCTCTTAAAACTCAAGTTAATTGTTCAAGTCTTTGGAATGACCTTGGTCTCAGCTACTATTTCCAATCCAAGGTACGCCTTCTATTTCTGATGAATTGGACTTGATAGACTAGATATGTTGACTGTCGTACTTGTTGGTGATTAACGACGTTTCAGCAAGTGTATTTTGAAAGGATTTTTGTTTCTTTTAGTCGGAGAATGGTGATCAGAAAAAGAAATTGACGGACCGTTGTCTTCAGGTAATCCACTTCGTTCATAAGTGCTCCGCCTTCCATATGGATATATATCGTATTTTCCCATTGTCAGTCCACCTCTATGGATATATATAGTATTTTCCCATTGTCATTCCACCCCTATGGATGTATGTAGTATTTTCCCATTGTCATTCCACCCCTATGGATGTATGTAGTATTTTCCCATTGTCAGTCCACCCCCTATGGATGTATGTAGTATTTTTCCATTGCTAGTCCACCCTTAGAATGTTTGTCTTGTCTTTCCAAGGTTCTAAAGAAAGGACTGAGTTTAGATCGCACCAACCATACTCTATGGAATACCCTGGGGGTAGTTTGTGCATCATCAGGTACTAAACATCTTTGATATAGACAAGGCGCAAAACTGGAAAAGTCGATCGCAAAAAGTGCAGAAGGCATTTTGGGGTAGAGGCTGGTAACATGTATAACTATTCTAAACTAATTTTTCATGCTGAACTGATCCGAATATGACTGTTACCAAGACGTATTCTGCAATCTTATACGTGTAAATGACGTATTTTGTGAATTGCTACAGTCATTTCATACTAACGGCTTTTTCATGTAATTCCAAAAGTTCCCAAACTTAAAAACAATTACCATGGCTTGAAAGAGCATATCAAAATCAGTAAAACTGTGAAGTTTGAAGGATGTCAGTTGAAAAATCAAGGAGATACGAATTTTCAAAAATCGAAATTTGTTTGTATCTCTTGCATAACTGTAAGTGTTTTCATACAAAATTTCGTTTTTTGAAAATTCGTATCTCCTTGATTTTTCAACTGATATCCTTCAAACTTCACAGTTTTACTGATTTTGATGTGCTCTTTCCAGCTATGGTAATTGTTGTTAAGTTGGGGAACTTTTGGAATTACATGAAAAAGACGTTAGTATGAAATGACTGTAGCAATTCACAAAATACGTCATTTACACGTATAACATTGCGGAATACGTCTTGGTAACAGTCATATTCGCATTCAGCATGAAAAATCGGTTTAGAATAGTTATGTTACCAGCCTCTACCCCAAAATGCCTTCAGGTATCTGATTTTTCGAAAATGCGCCTTGTCTAATATTACACTTGGTATTTTACACTAAAATTCAAACGGATGACAGCAATTTATTTTGATACAGTGGTCAACAATCCTGAGCTCAGTCAACACTCTTTTATCATGTCAATCAAGGCAGAGCCTAATGTAAGTTAAGTTGAATATTTGTATATTTTTCAATACACTACTGTTTGTTGTTGTTGTTGTTGTTGTTGTTGTTGTGTTTGAGTTTTTTCTCCATGCATGTTCACTTGCAGGCGCTGTGCAAATATTTCCAGAACACTCTTTGGTCTTGCCGATATTGATTTTATCTCTCTAAGACGATTACATTCCATCAGTTACTTCGTCAAATTAATTTCTTATAACTGTTGTAGAATCCAGTGGCATGGACAAATCTTGGAGTTTTATACCTAAAACACAGTAAAATAGAGGTAAGTGATGTAGAAATGGAAGATGAATTGTGTACTGTATAATGACAATGATTATGATGTTGATGTCAGTTTTAGTGCCTACTCGAGAACGGAAGCCTTATTTGTTTAAAAATAATAAGATACTTTTTTATTCTCAACACGCAATGTTGCAATCAGACTCACTTCTTTACTATCAAATTTTGCTTAAAATGTTGTTTTAACTTCGATTGTTCTTTGCCTTCATAGCCTGCAAACGAAGCATTCAAGAATGCTCAAGCATTAGAACCATCTTACACTGCAGCCTGGGTTGGCCAGGTAATTTCTGTACTTTATTGTCTTGTTATGTTTGTACTGAGAACTCCTATACGTGGCCACATCCATAAGCCTACCACCCTCAAGTTAACGTACACTTTGCAAGTTACAATGTGATGGTTACACGCAATAAATAATTCTCTATTTAGTTGACCACTTTTAGTTAAGCGACTGTTTTTTTAATTATCCATTACATTTTCTGGTCAATTACTGTAAACGATTTTAGCCGACCATCTTCTATTAAATTGAGTCCCTTTTCTACTGATTTTGATGGTTAGTAAATTGTACTAAGTAAGTACTCTTTTGAACGACCACCTCAACTAAACAAGCGCTTTTTGCTTAGTGAGCTGCTGAGGAGGGGTTCCAATTTGTCGTCTTTCAGTGGTGATAACTTTATCTTCACTGATCTTTTAGGCATCTATAGCGGAAATTATTGGTCACGAAGAAGCTGAAGATCTTTTTAGGCACACCTTAGAGTTAGGATCTAACGTAAGTAACATTGATTCTAGATTCAAAGGGTTTCCTTAATTGTTCCACTTTCACGCACTAAACAAGGCAAGTAAATTTCTATGGTGATGCAAAGTTTATGTAAGCTGCTCATTGTAATTAAACAAGCCAAGTGAAGTTTTGTGGTGATGTAAAGTTGGCGCAAGCTGCTCTTGTCAGTTGTCTAGTGTGAGGTCATTCCATGCAATATATTTGTATGTCCAGTGTTTGAGCCGTAAGACCTTGACTGGATTCCATCACACAATATATTTATGTGTTAGTGTCTAAGCTGTGAGACCTTGAAAGGAAATGGTAATCTGCATGATGAAAGACATTTATGTTTGTTTTCTTCAAGGTTGAGGGCAGCATAGGCTACGCCCATTGGGTCTGCAACCATTTGACATCAGGAAAAGCTACCAAGGATAACGTTCCAGTACCAAGTCTGTCACACTTGCCTGACAATTACAGGCGTGCTGTCACGCAATCCTCTGTTGCCATGGCGAAATACACAGGTTTGAAGTGAACGCCTCTCTTTCTTGACCTTTAGTAAGATCTTGACATTCTATAGGCCCGGACGATGCATCTTTTCTTACTACTTTTTCTGCAATATTGCGCGCAACACAGAGTTGCACCTTGTTCAGCAGTTTGAGGTTTAGGATCAAGTTCTACGTCTGCAACATTTTTGACAACATTGTGCGCAGCATTGCAGGGGTAGACATACAGTGAAACTGTGTTGCAGAGGTGGACACACGGTGCAACTGTGTTGCGTGCAACATTGCAGGGGTGGACACACGGTGCAATTGTGTTGCGCGCAACATTGCAGGGGTGGACACACGGTGAAACTGTTTTGCACATACTGTTACAGAATTGAATTAAACATTTTTAAAACTTAGGTATTTTATTTCTCTGTTTTTTCATTTACTTTAGTCTATTATTCATTGTTTAGATCGTATTCGTGGTATCGCCTGTGCCTTTAATCTTCATGGGCTTTTATTAGAGCAGCAATGTTTGTATGAACAAGCTGAACAAGCCTTTGCAAGGTAGAGTAAAATTTTCTGAGATTTTATTTTCGTGTTGTCGTAGTTTGAAACGTCATAAGGATGTACCTCTGTGCCATAGCCTTTTACAGTTACACAAAATCTACTTTCCCTGTTTCTATTTAAATTCAAGCTCTATGACGAACCTGTTTATATAATTTCTGAGTACAATCTCCCTCCGTCGCCAGTTTAAATTAAACTGATCCAACACAGTACTAGGCAGTGGCCTGTTTTACTTGAATTTCCAGTTACAACTACCTAATAAATTAGCGGATATCCTTGCAATGCGGTTAAAGCAGTAAAAAATGTTATTCCGCTCTCATACGGCCGTTATATTTTTAAGTGCTAAAAAAATGCTGGAAGAACAAGACAGGGATCAAGCTACGCTCAATATTGTGTACATCAACCATGCAAGAGTACTGAGGTATTTTGTTTGATGTGGTGTGAACTTTTAACCCATTTATTATTCTCCACTAATGGAGACTACCACTTTATCGACTAGAGCAGATTTCGTATGAGTGTGAAACGGACCGCGCCATGCCGTAACCGTGTCAGTGCCGTGATCTCTATAAAAACATTCGAAATTCCTGCCGCAACCGTGCCGAGACCGTGCGGTGCCGTTTCCACAGTCATACGAAATCTACTCTAACTTAGTACTTATAACTCAGGATCCCAGTTGACATCTCAGACTTTAGTTTATTAGCTTTTCCTTTCAATAATGAAGGCACGGACACCACAACAGCTTTCGCCAATTACTTTGAAGTTACTGACATGCGAGTAATTGTGTAACTTACCGCGCATCGTTGCTACGTTGGAAGGTGTAGAATGATCAGTGTTGCTCTTATTACCGCACTTTAAAGAAGAAAGAGCTTTTACTTTCCGCAACAAAGTTTGCATCTGTTGCATCCGCTCTCGTTGTCACGCAACAATTTGTCGATATTTTAGCGCAGTTTTTGTATGATAATGAAACGGACCGCGCTGTGCCGTGATCGTGTCAGTACCGTGATGTCTATGAAAACGTTCGAAATTTCCGTTGTAACTGTGCCCTGCCCTGCCCTGCCCTGCTCTATTGCAATGATAGAGTCAGAGTGGTAAAAAGACAGGTTGCGCCGTATTTTGCCAAAGCAAACGATCTCCAAAAGAAATGTTATATCTTTTTGCTGTTCCAGCTCTCTTGGGCGGTACAAAGACGCAATTGAATCTTACCAAAAAGTTAAACCGCTTGACAGTTTCCACGATGTCTGTGGGCTCGCCCTTTCACTCTACATGGCTGGTGATTTACCAGGAAGCTACCGAGGTACGCGGTTGGGCAGACTTGTTTTACTTAGTTTACAAAGAAACATATCTAACAGACACCTCCATAATACGGACACCTCTCTATAACGGACAGGTCTTTATATCCTGGCAGCTTGGATTTCCATAAATTTCCTTATAAATGAAACCTCTGTACAACAGATACCTCTGTATTATGGTCACTTCACTTCGGTGTCCGTATTAAGGAGATTTAACTGTAATTTCTCTGTTTATAGCTTATGAACAAGCTCTTCAACTTGCTGCGTCAGACGCGGACAAATCACGTGTGCTGACCGCGATGGGTATGCTGGGATATGCTCTCAATGATCAAGATGGCGCCAAAACAATTTTGCTGAAAAGGTAACTCCACATATTACTTTGTCGTTATATCATTGGAATGAAAGGATTGGTTAAAGGACGGGTACTTCGCGTCACTTTTTCAAACGAGTATGGGTTCTTTAGTTACATGTGCAAGCGCGTGTGACAAGTATAATAGCACAGTTTTCGTATAAACTGTAACAGCAAAGCGTGCACCATTTCACGTTCATATGAACACTACTCCAGGCATTACATGCATGCTTTACGTTGATTAGGAACTAGATTAATGCGAGGAACCAAGGGTTGAGAAAACAACGGTACACAGGCAGGAACAGGGAGGAAAACACTTGATAGATGCAAAGAGACAGAAACAAAGATATAAAAACAAACTGACACACAGACACAGACAGGCACCTGTGGTAGTAGGCAGACGGACGGACTGACCAACAGAAGACAGATGGACAGACAGACAGTAGACGGACAGGCGGACGCAAAGATGGATACACAAACAGACAGAGAGACAGACAGATAAACGGCAGATAAATTGCAGACAGACAGATAGACATACGGGACGCACTAGATGGACGTACAGACAGACAGAGAGACAGACAGATAGAATTACGGGCTAATTAAGGGACGGACAGACGGAGGTAGTGAAAGACAGGCATACGGACGGACAGGCAGACCTAGACAAACAGATTTTGAATTATACAATAATCTTGTGGCTATTCTGATATTTTGTATATTTCTCCAACCCAGTTCTCAACTGAACCCTCCTTGTGAGCGCGGCTTGATGGCATTGTGTGCCCTGGGTCTTGTCAATAAAGACATGACATTAGCGGGAGCAGCACTGGGTGAACTGTTGAAACTCGATACAAAAAGTATGTAGAAGACTATTTCTTTTATTAATAATATCATCGGACTCATCGTTAGAAAATGTCATTCATCCAGTTAAAGTTGATTAAAACGTACAATCACGAACAAGTGCATACGCGGATATACGTAGCGTGCGCTATACATTTTTCGTCGCCAACCTACATTACAAGTTTCACTATCTGACTTGACCTTCATTTTGACTGCATTTGCTGTACCTTGTTGTCGTTGTTGTTGTTGTTGTTGTTGTCGTTGTTGTTGTTGTTGTTGTTGTCGTTGTCGTTGTTGTTGTTGTTGTTGTTGTTGTTGTTGTTGTTGTTGTTGTTGTTGTTGTTGTTGAAAAAGGTTATATTCGTGATTATAGGGAAAAGAAGGGCTCCTTACTCCCTCCGCTTCAAGCCTACTGTCCTCAACGGAGACCCTCATTGCTGACTAATGCCTTTGTTTAGAGTGCAAATAATATATCCGTGAAATAGATAGGATTAATTAGGTGTTAGTTAGTGCTTAATTAGACAAGACATAGGAATTCAGTCAGGCTTAACAGTTGCACGGGCTTTTGCTAGATCAATGACTCAGTACGCAGATTAACATGTTTTCTAACATGTTTATTATTTTTGAGCTGAACTTGTCAAAAAAAAGCGAACATGTCGAATTATGACTTGAAAAATCATGCACAATAAAATATTGTTTCAGTTTTTGTGAGTATTTTAATATTCTAGAATCTGCGCGTCGCGCACCTACACTAGCCTATACTCGTCACGGCTCGCCTATTTCCTAGCTAATTAAACTTAGGCAACACCTAGCACCTAATTAGGAATTAGTTAGTTAGCTATCTATTTCACGGGTATATTATTTGCACTCTACTGTTTTAGAAAAAGATGCTGTCTATTCAGATATTTGTTTCCTCTTCTCAAGGTTTTTCGCTATTCAGGTATTCATTATTAAGAGTAGATGCCTTCAATATTTTTCACCTCATTATATAGATTGCTATTGTTTGTGACATTTCTTTAGTAAACGTTGTATTGATTATTTTATTCTTCATAAAATATTTGAGATATAACGCTCGCTGATTGGCTGGATGTCACGTTTATATCAGAGGACAGAGACTTGGTTCGCACTTAAACGTCAAAAAATATTTTATAAAATGAAATATCAAGCGATCGCTTATGCGTCTATTCTCTAAGGGAATTATTATATGAACCGGGCTGATTTCTTTTGTTTTGTGCCCCCAAGGGAAAAGAAAACAAAAGTTCTAGTCAGCCCGCTTAACCGGGCCAGCCCGGTTCATATAATCAGACCCTAAGATAAAGCACTCTTGAAGTAGTAGAGCACTCGAAAAGCAAGAGTTCCTCAGTTTGTTGTTGTTGTTGTTGTTGTTGTTGTTGTTGTTGTAGTAGTAGTAGTAGTAGTAGTAGTAGTAGTAGTTGTTGTTGTCGTTGTTGTTGTTGTTGTTGTTGTTGTTGTTGTACTTTACATCTCCCAGCATGTTTATATCACAGTACAGAGGCTCGGCAGGATAATCATTCTTTTCTCTGACGTTCCTTTACAGGATAGTCCAATAATCGGTCTTCGTCACATTTTGAAAGCCATCCATGAGTAAGTAGGAGAGATGACAAGAAAACTCTGAGTGTGCTAGAGAGGGACACTGGATGGGACACTGAGTGAGAAACAAATGGGAAAAGAGTAAGGGCGTTGACACCCCACCTAATATGCCAATCCAATGGAATATCTCCTTACGAACACCTCCCTAATACGGACACCTCTCTATAACGGACAGGTTTCTATGTCCTCAAAGCTGGAATGAGACATAAATAAGGTATTGATGTCTCACTTAGTATACCAATCCCATAGAACATCTCCTTAAGGACACATAATACGGACACCTCTCTAAAACGGGCAGGTCTCTATGTCCCGACAGCTGGAATAGTACATTTTAAATAAAACCTCTATAAAACGGACACCTTTATCACCTTTATATTACGGACGCTTTTATTTGGCCTTTTTGGGTTCACCTTATAGAGGTTCTGTTTATTTAATAAGAAGTAAAGAGGTTCGTCGAGTGGAAATGAACTCGGAACAAATTCGCAGACGGGGTTTGACCCCGTGACCTCCTGAGTACCAGGTCTCCTGTGGTGAGAGGGGCCTTTCCAAGTGACTCACCATCTAATAACATAAACCAACATTCTTTTCGATGCAGGCACCCAGATCGTTCAATGTTGTGGGAGCAGTGTGCAGTATATATATCTGAAGCTTGTCCAGATGATCTTCAAGTGAGTAAATATATATAAAAACTGTTCGTATACTTTGGACAGTTTGATACCTGTTGAAAGTTACCAAAGTAGTTCGACTGAAGTCACCAGAACCGCAAGAATTCTGTTTCGTGGTTTCTGTTATGGACTCCCTGTGTATTTTAATTGGTCAGCGTTAGCATTAAAGCAATGCGCGCGCATGCCGTGTGGGCCATCGTGCGGAGGACCTTGCCAAGACTCGTTGTCTCTTAAAGTTTCAATCTGACATAGTATTTCAATAAATCATTTATCGGTGAAAGATAATAAGATTCAGTTTATTTTAAAGCAATTAAAAAATATTGATGAAAAGTTTTATTTTTAGGCTGCTTCCCGATGCGCAGAATCGACTAGAAAGTTAAAGCTGCTGAGTGATAAGGTATCAACAGTCGTTGCCATAACACTCATCATCATCATCATCATCATCATCATCATCATCATCATCTTCATAGTCATCATTGTGAACACTATCATAATATTAACATCTCAGATTACAACACCATCAAAATCGTTTTATTGTCGAGCTGTTCCTTCAGTATATTTACAGGAATTCATTTGATTAATCCTTGTGCGATTTTCTTTTGTTTCTCTTTTAATTTTGTTTTCATTGTTTATTTTTTCTTTCAAGATCAACGTGTCTCTTCATCCAGCAACTCTGCTTGGATCAGGCATACTACCATCAGTATTCCAAGACGATCAACCAACTATTACTGCTAGCTCTAGAACCTTACAAACTTTGAGAGCAGCACAAAAAGCTCTGCGCTCCCACCCAGAGCACTTAGAAAGCTGGGCCGTCCTCTGTGCATCGCTAACCGCACATGGCATTGCCATGGAAACGGCCAAAAAAGGAAAACCATTCCATGAGTTGGCGTTGAAATTGTCACAGTTTACCATGTCGAGATGTAAGTGATTTGTTATCGGAATTTCAGTGTTTGCCAACATTGAAATTCCGAGGAAGACGTTCTTTGAAATTGTTAAGCCAAACCCAACTTTAAGTTACCAAATCACCCATCCAAATTACCCTCCAAAAAGTTTCTTCAGTATTGAACTTTCATTTTTGGTAATGTATTTGTTGTACAGAGAAAGAGAGGGAAAGCCCCTTAGTACTGAAAAAGAAAACAGTCTTTCTCTCCTTATTCTGTCACGTTTTCTAGTACGAATAGTCCATATATATTGGTAGAGTGATCAGGCTCCAGTCAGACAATGGAGAAACCATCAGCATTTGATGGGTTCAAGTCGAGACATGATGGAATGATGAGGGGAGAGAAAGACTCTACAGCGACTCTAGCGAAAAAAAGTCTGCGCATGTGTGCACATTTGGATGTTTTAAGAACTGTATGAGTTTTAGCTTGAAATGAAATGCTTGTATTCTCGGAGTATACAGAAAATGTCTTTTGTATACTTCTGTGAGACCAATATATTGAATTAATGAAGACATGAATACTGGATCTAAGATTCAACACTGACTCTAAGTTTTGACATTTTGTGAAAACCATTGTTGAAAACAGCAAGTGATAACATGACGAGTATGCGCGAACCGCTGGACAGAAGTGCCTGAATTACGGTTTTAACCTGGCTTAGGGCTACCTCTCTCAAAAAGAGAGTCGTATATAGTCTCCCCCAAAGTTTTTCGGAGCATTACAGTCGAGTGCAGAAGTACGAACAGCTTATCCATTGGTCCAAAACAATAGAAGTTGGAGACATGCGCAGATGTTATCACTTGCTGTTATTGTTGAAGGCAAGCGTAAAAGCGAAATTTGCATAAGTTTAGAAAAGCACGAATACTTGACGACGAGCATGCGCAGACGTTTTTCGCTAGTGTCTTCTACAGTGGGCAGTACCAATTTTCCACCTGTTGTCATTTCTCTGATTATTTAACTTTGCGGTGAAATCACAGATAGACAATTGATCAATCATGGAAGTTCAAGTCTTCAAAAGGTTCTTCTAATACTGGCCTGTTCTTATTTAGGTTCTGAAGAGTTAAGCGTTTTGGAATCCAAGTCGAAAACCCAACTACCAAACCTTTTACTGCCCCGTAAAAGTGAGCTGCTAGCGCTACAAAAATGGACGGTTTTACATACGGGATATTCAATGATGTACTGCGGGCTTGTGACACAAGCAGTAGAACACTGCGATCAGGTACCGTCACCATGAGCCTCCTCCGCAGGCAACTACTGTTGGGATTCCTTTTTTTTTCTGTCCGGCAAACAATGGGCCCCATTCCTTCTCCTCCAGTCTTTATCGTTCGTTTGTATTCCAAAGGAAACCCAAAAGAGTTGCCTGGGGAGGAGGCTACGCCACCATCTACTATTGTACTACTTTTCGATTTTCTTTTCAACTGGTGTCGTGTTAAAAAGTTCAAGATGTCTGGTGACACTTGGAATCGTTGTCAAACTACCTCGTTTGTTTCTCCTTCAATTACAGGCCCTCGCTGTTTATGCAAATGATCCTCAAATAAGCACGTCATTACAGTTTCTCAAGTCACAGTTGTATCTTTGCTCAGGGGAGTCTGTTGATGTCGCTTTGAATCATCTTCAGACCTCGGTGCTGTCTAATCCTCATCACTCACCTATAGCTTGGCAGGTAAGGTACTTTGATATTACTCGGGCTACTTGTAATCTAGAGCTGTGTCGCGGTCGTCAAAAGGTGTCCTTTGCAAGCAAGCTTTGTTACTCGGGCTTCCTCGCCGCCCGAGTGTCTCATTATATACGGAAAATAGGAACCCAACCAGTGTGGACTGCGTCCATGTGCAAGAACAAGTGCAAGGAAATCTGTTTCATCATATTATAATGGACTTTTATTAATAATGTTTCGAGTCTTGCTAGCCCTTCGTCCGAATTGAAAAATCCAAAAGGCGACGTTAAAGATTTCCTTTACAACTAATGACATTATGTTTCAACCTCAAAACAAAGTTTGTTTATTGGGAAACTTTATAGTACCGGGTTATTTAGAGCAGATTTCGTATTAGTGTGAAACGGACCGCGCTGTGCCGTGACCGTGTCAGTACCGTGATGTCTATAAAAACATTGGAATTTCCTGCCGTAACCGTGCCGTGACCGTGCGGTGCCGTTTTCACAGTCGTACGAAATCTACTCTATGTCGTGTATGATATGTCTGTCTGACTGTTTGTCGGTCAGTCTGTCTGTCTGTCTGTTTATTCATCTTTCTGTTTGTTGGTAAGTCTGTCTGTCGATCTGTCTGACTGTTGGACTGCCAGTCAGTCGGTCGGTCTGTCTGTCTATCTCTGTCTTTCGGTCGGTCGATCAGTCTGTCTGTCTATCTCTGTTTACGTGAACAAGCTATTTTTACACTGCATTGCAGCTCACACTGTTTTTGACTGATGTAGGTATTGGCTGAAGTACAAATCAACCTTGGTTCTCCGATGGCTGCTGAACTGTGTTATCGTAAATGTCTTCAGTCTGGTGCCAATAAAAGGTTTGTATCTATGATTAACAATCGTTTGTCAAATAGAAGAAACAAAAAGAAAAAAATAGAAATAGGTAGATTCAGCAAACACGACTGGCGTGAAACAGGGCATTCTTGTCCCGAGAGCCTGCGCTATTGCCGTTCAGTATGTTAAACTGCTGACATCGTCGACGTCCTGAAGAGGGCGTGAAAACATGTGGAATGGCGTTCTAGGCGTGGCGTCGCAATGTTCTCATGATAGTCATGCAATAAACAAACTGGATATATCGGTCATCTCGCGCTCCATTCTCACGTCGCATCGTGTTTGTTAAATTCCCCTAGTAATTAAATCGGGACGACGATTACATAATGACAAAGGTCGTTGCGTTTCAGGTCCACTAATTGGAAAATAGTCCCACTGTTACGACTTGGTCTTCTGTCATTAAATCAATCAAAGGTAACTATCCAGTTATCATCATTGCTTTCATCATAACCGACACCGTCGTCATCGTCGTACTCAGTAACGATTGTCTTTTTTTTTTCAGTCACAGTCCGCTGATCGTGAGCGCTGGCTCACTCTTTGTCAGGAGGCATCGACAGAAGTAAGGCTTTTTTCTTTTTGTTATTGAAAGTTATATATTATCTTCATATATTCGAGTACAAACACTAAAAGTGTGCAATACTTTGCACTATTTAGTACTAAATAGCACTAATTAAACAATAGAAAACAACAGAATTTGCATAATTACTCGTGCCCAGGCCTTTAGGCCGGGACGAGTCAAAAAATACCGTTTCGTGTTCAACGTCGGGTTTTTGCAAATGAGAGGGACTGGGACTAGGGACTGGGAACGATAATGCCATGAGGTCTCTCGGTAACTACTTCATGTAATCATTCGTTTTACTTTGTTCGATAAAGTGTGCTGTAGAATGGTATGTAGAACCATAATGTGAATTTCTACAAGAAGTAATTACCCGTCTCAGTTGATGTTCCTTCGATGAAAGTCAAGATGTGGAAGGTATTATTTGTCTTCTGTTTTTCCCTATTTACGCTCCAAATGCTTACAAATGCACACACTGTTCGCGGTAGATCTACACTAAAAGATGTCGAGCGTTTTCGGCATGGATTGTTCCGCGAACACATGAAAGCCATGAATAGCTTGAAAGCCTTGAATAGCTTGAAAGCAGCCATGAAAGCCTTGATTAACAGTTTGTATAAGTTTACCGTGAAATTATTATATTATGCTATTTAATATGAAGACTTTACTTTATATTATTTGTGTTTTGATTGTTGTTAAATTTATTTTCAAACAAGTTTATATGTGCTGTTACTCTGCAACCTACAGAAGTTTATACATTGATGATTGTGATATATTTGAGAAAGCAACCGAATTATCTGTCAATAATTGCGAGAAGAATTCGAAAGCAATCGAATAATGTATAAATGCTGATGACAACAATACATGTACAGAGCTTATATCAATAAAGAGCTGTAGATCTCGATATGCAAAGTTTATTTATTACAATAGTAGTATTAGATACAAATGCCATAGCGTTCGTGACCGTGAACCAAGCACGGAATTCCAGTGAGACGACTTACACGTGCTTACGTAAAAGCAGAAAAATAAGGAAGCTTATCAGAAGAAAATACATAGCAAAACATGTACCCAGATCATCAAAAATCCATCACATTCATGCATTCAGTCTTGGAAGTAAATTATACAGTGATGAAGACAAAAAGTGTATATGTAAACCAAGAAAAAACCCCGGGGGGCCGGGTGTACTCCCTATATTGATCGTCGTATTTTTTAGGGGTTGAAATCGCCGATTTGGTATTTTTTTAGGGGTCATCAGAGAAAATCCAAGGTTTTTCAGAAAAGATGGTATTTTTTAGGGGTACAAAATAAACGAGACGATTTTTTTTTACTTACTGCCTTTTTATTAGAACACTTTTTGTTTGATTTTTTGGTATTTTTAGGGGTATTTTTGAGCTGTTAGGTATTTTTTAGGGTCGAAAATTTTGGCATTTGGGTATTTTTTAGGGTACGTTTTGGAGGTTTCCGACGATCATCCCTAGCGTTTTGACCCCAAAGAACCCCCCCCGGGGTAAAAAACATACAAGCTTAATATGACAGGGAAGTCATCTAATACAGCATTAATAAAGCAAACAGTGTTAAGGCACTAAGACAAAAGACTCGAGCTTTTAATAGTTGTTTTAGTTTTAATCTACCCGTTTATAAAAATGTATCTCCGTGTTTCTTATCGACTTATAGCACGTAATAAAAGTAGGTACCGGTATTTGCAATGATTCGTGGTAATTTTCCTTTTGCACCTCCCTTTATAGGTGGCACGAGTGAACGCCTATATGGCGTCTAGTTTAGCACTATTTAGTACTATTTATGTTGCACACTTTTAGTGTTTGTACTCTCCCTTGCACGTGTTAAACCAAGCTATTTTCATCTCTAGCCTGATATTCAGACGGTCAGGGGTCATCAATGTCCCCTAACCCTCTAACAAATGTAAGATAACTATCATATCGTTTCGTAGGTGCTGAAAATAGATCCGGAATGTGCAGCTGCTCGTCTTATTCAAGGGATTGGATATCATTTACAAGGGAATACAAGGTAGATCGTCATGTATTCTGAATACGATACTTCTAACAGGATAAGTAGTTACCTCCCCTTAGATACTGCCAAGAAGGAAGGGAGGGGAGGGTAGAGTTGAGTATTCACCGTTGAAATATAGTCACCACTGACATGGAGTTGGGATATGATAATTTTATTATTCCTAAAATTAGATTTTAAATGTCAGCAATAGGATTTTCTATGGAATTTTCGAAGTATTTATTTAATTATTTAGTTTTATCATAGACTTCTTATGATGTTCCATACTTTTATTACAAATTAGATTATTCACAAGGGGCGGTTGCTAGAAGGTGGGTTAGTGTTGACCCAGGGTTAAGTCTAAAGAAAACCTTTGCATTTAACACTGGGTTGACGCTGACCCACCTTCTAGCAACCGGGCCAAGGGTATCCCATATCGTAAATGGATGGTCAGCTGTAGTAATCACAGCATTATTACATGCACATATAAATACATTACATGAGTAGTAAATAATAAATATATAGTAGAACGTATTGACTTGATTTTGTGCTGTAGGGAATGAATTAACACTAACGGAAGCCATGCTTTCCTGTACGGGCTTTCAACTTTGAGATAATTGCCGATCGTCTGCTTCGCGACTCGGGCAATTACGAAAAACTTTGAAAACACTCGTTAATTAATCCTTAATTTTACTCGGCCCCATTCGATTACCTATACAAATTACAGTTACTGCACGGAGCCAATCATACCTTACGGTTTTCCACTCATACGAAATATGTCCTAATAATGCTGTTCTTAACAATATTAACGATTAACAATTAATAATTAGCAATATCTCTTCACCGTTGCAGGCAAGCCAAGAGGTTTCTACAAAATGCTGCAGAATCTACAGGTTATGCTTCAAATGTTGCACATTACTGGCTTTCACTCATTCAATCTAGAAGCAAATAAAGTTTACAGGTAGATACAGAATATTAGTGAATTATCATCTTTAGGTGCATGATGACGTAGACGTTACCACGTGATGAAACCACGTGATCACGTATTGCATGAATTGAATGTATCAGTATATGAATTTCAATTATGTATAAGGTAGTATGTGTGTTGGTTAACGTTCGGCAGAGAGGTAAAGGCAGTGTCAATGAGACATTTGACATTAAACATAGTTTATCAAAACAAAACAAAACAAAACAAAACAAAACAACAGTAAGAACAAAATTATTCAATTTTTAGAATAAAAATAAAAATGAACTAACTTTTTATAATACAACATGTTGCATATATTCAAAGTTAATAGAGCGGAATGGACTCTATTAACTTTGATATATTTAAGTAATAAAACGAACGACACTTTTCCACAGATTCAAAGTTAATAGAGCGGAATGGACTCTATTAACTTTGATATATTTAAGTAATAAAACGAACGACACTTTTCCACAGCAATAAATAAAAACAAATGAATGAATGATAATTAGCGTAAGTAATAAGCACATCATGAATAAGCAAAAACAAACCAACAACATAGCTGGCTATATGATTTCATCAGATAAATAGTTGTATTAAACTAGTAATTGAATATAAGAATGAATAAATGTATAGATCAAATCAGCTAACGCGTTGCTATGTACGTTTCCACCCAATTCAATACCTCTGGGAACAAGAAGTTTTCAGAAAATCTTCTCGCGATATCAAAATGCAAAAGACAAAAATCGCATTCACAGACGTTTTGAATTTGGTAGAAACGTACATAGTACTGAATGCGTCAACCGAATTGGTTCATTTAAATGGATGCTTGTTAGTAGAGGAACGAAAGTATGATTTCAACGGGACAGGAGATCTTTGATCAAGTTTTTCAAAGAGTATCAAACTGACAATTTACATGCAACTTTACATCTGTACTTACATTTTCAATCCTGAATACAAGTTTGTATTCCATGTACTTGGCTTCAACTTCACTGCCATGGCTACGTTGTCCGCATGCCATTCTGCCGTAACCAGGGCAACAACCTTTTGGATACTTAGCTACTGTTCCGTTTTCAGACAAAGATCTATAGAACTATTGTTTTGATACTTTGACCTTTTTTGTAGTTTTGAGAATTGTATTGCGAATGTGTGGATAGTGCGTTAATTTGTGACACTTTTGGTCACGCTTTTGGTCACGCAATGTATTTGCAAACGAGCAATTATGTACTCACGTGTAGATATTCTTACAGCCACAGACTACACAAAGTAAACACAAACAAGCTAACACCATGAATCATTGTTTAATATATAAGAGCAGTGAATAAATAAATAAATGTGAATCAATAAATACATGAACATATAATGTGCAATAAGTATCAAATTGGGAACTTTTACTAAGCTCTGAAAAAGTCAAGATTTACTCACCGTACTCAGTTTTACAGCTAAAAAGAAGATAAAAAGAGAGATTTATTGTAGTGTATACATTCCTATTGGGGCGTCAATGTGCGATCTTGAAGGGAACATTTCATACCAGTTTTCGAACACCTATATTTATTTTTACACAGAACGCGATTTCGTTGAAGTAGGCTAGTCTAAAGTTCACCACATTAGCAAATTTTCCGTGACAAATTTTCTTTTACAAATATATTTTGCTGGTGTGGATGAGAAATTTGGACCAAATTTCAGGCCCCCTCCCCTTCCCCTCCCCTTCTCCCCAGCCCCTCCCCTTTCCCCACCCCATGCCCCTCCTCTTCTCCTTTCCCCTCCCCCTTCCACCTCCCCTGGAGAGCCTGTAGGCAGGCTAATATGGTAAATGCATTAGTCATATAAATTTGCACGTGTAGACGGAATAGGAAAGTTTTCGAAGAAAATTTTCTCGTTGCGGAAGGGCCTTAAAGTGCCAATTATCAGTTCGGAACCATTCGGCTATTGTGGACCTTCTGTTTCTCACACAAGACCACTACATTCAACTATTCTACCATAGAACACTCAATTCACATCTGATTTTTGTTGAGAGGGAAACCGAAGAATCCGGAGAAAAAGCCCTCATGTCAAGGAAGAGATAAGTTATTGAGCCTTTCGAGAAACCGGCCACGGGAGGGACGGTGATTTTCTTACCTCCGTCACAGATGGTGTGGACCAGTGCACGTAGCTGAGGTTTAAGCGCAGCAGTCGATGACATCATGAAGATATTGTTGTCGCTTTCAGGTGAGACGGTTCTTTCGATGTATTCAATATCAGGCTCTTGGCCAATGGGAACTGCGAATATGTCTATTAACTGTTCTTTCAGTCTCTGTGATGCCTCTATGGCGCCCTGTGGATCACTGTAGCGACCACTTGTAAATAGCACGATGGTCTGTGATAAGACAATAATAATAGCAAGCCATTTTAATAATAACAATCAAATCACCATGTAAAACCCAATATGCGATGACGCTTTACCCCATAAGTTTACCGGAATTCTTTTTGAGTAGGCTTTTTGTTTTGCCTTTTCAGACTTTGTCTCATTCGCAACGAATAGTTTCAATGTCAATCGAAAAATACCAACAATAAAACTTGAGTTACCAGGAACCCCGAGCATGCTCGAAAAAGTGGCAAATTGATTGTTGGATTTTCTAAGAATACCATTGACTTTTTACCACAAATTTTACTTCATACAAACGAATTAGGTCGCATTTTTTCAGGAATAATGAGAGAAAGATCAATAACTGAGGACAAGGTCAAGGTCAAGGTCAAGGTCAAATTTTACTTATAGATGAGGATTAGTGTAATTTTACCTTGTTAACATCATGTCTTGCACTTCCCCAAAATCCAAACACCATATTTTCTGCCACTTCCAAGCCTCTATGAATGGGCGCTGAAACCGTGTCAATGAAACGCACACGGTTTATTCTGTTGAAAACATTCTTCTTATTGAGAGTTCCTCTTCGAAATGAGTCAAACCGAAAGTTAATTGTCGGGCGCCCAGTTACAGTCATAAAACCCACGCGTGTTCCAGGTTCAGATATGTTGAAGGCGTTGACGATTTGTTTGGTTAGATGTTTGACCCTATTGAATCCATGAGAGCCAATCCGATGTGTAGACTCCACCATGAAGAAAAGGTCTTTTCTTTTGTTGCAGACTGTTATTGAATAAGAATAAAACGTAAAAAATTGTTTGCAAGAGAGAAAAGAGAGAGAAACGGACCGCGCCGTACCATGGTCGTATTTGTGCCGTGATGTCTACAAAAACATTCGAGATTCTTTCCGTAACCGTGCCGTAACCGTGTGGTGCCATTTTCACAGTCATACGAAATCTACTCTATAATTGTAATGCAATGCAATTGTCACAATTACGGTAATGGTAATTTTGTTAACCGAGGATACGTACTTACCAAGCGGAGGTGGTAAGCAGACGTGGTGACAACCATTCGTTGGTTCAAGGCAACACTTTGATTCACCAGGACAATCCCAATCATTTTGGCTGGTACTCTGACTACCTCGCCCAACCGAACGCCCGCAAGGGATTAGTTCATCCGGGACTTTCGATTCGGGTGTGCAAGCGTCTGAATTTGCGATGGAAACCGCTGGACAGCTACCAGGTTTTTCTGTACAAGAAAGGCACATTTAGACAATCATTCAAAGTTTTGTTTTTGGATTTGAAACCAGCTATAAAAGTAAATGAGGATCTTTTTTTCCAAACAAACGGTTGTACTTGTATTTTTGTTGTTATTAACGACTCTTGATATTAATGCACATATTAACATTGAATGCCGGTTGAAGCGGGAATAGCCTCGTTTTTATACCGTATGGAATCAAAGCAAAATGCCGATTCATCCATTCACCGCGTATGTAGTCGCCTATGTCCCTCATGATGAAATGGAAAGGTTTGTTGACTGGGTTATATTAAATAAGAAAAACAGAGTACTCCGCACCCACCCAAAACGGTATGAAGACGATGTGACTCATATTTCCTAAAGAATTTCCCTGCTTCCACTTACCATGGCATAACTTCGAGCTGACCTGTGAGATAAGTTTGCTAGGCGATTCCAACTTGAACCAATGTTCCGAAGCCAATGTATTCAGGAAGGTTTCATTAACGTCGTCAGCCATCCCAATTGGTATTATGCTCACCCCGGCTTCCCTCAAACCTGAGGAAGCAGATGCAATGTCTTGCGACTCATCTGAAGGGCTTGATGATACAAAGAGGATGAGGTACTTGGGATGACCATGCCTCATCCCACCCTTCGGACTGAAAAACTCTCTCTTTGCCGTTTGTAGAGCAAGATCTACGCGAGCTGTAGAATCATTGCTTTTGGGTGCTACGTCCAAGTACCCTTTGATTTCTTCTTCCGAGTTAAAATTTCTGAATCCACGTGTCACAGGTTGAGCAGTAGATCCGTACGTCATGATTCCAATATGTAAATTGTTCTCAGAGTTGGCGAGAAAATGTACGATTCCCGTTACTATGTCTTTCATATCAGAAAAGTCTTTTGCGGTGGTTGTTTCTGAGGCATCTAAGGCAAATGTAATTTCCGAAGGTACAAAGCAATCTGTCAACAAATCATGCAATCAATTAAGATTAATTCAATGAGAATACGGTTTGACTATTGCTGGTACAAACTAAGAATAGGGACCATGTTATCATACACTGCTTGGCCCCACACGTATATTCGGTGATCGATAATTAATAAAGCAGCTGCTGATATTGTCGTTAATCATATCCATTTTGAAATCACTCACAAATTCTGCAATCTGATTGGTTAAAAAGTGTGCGATTTAAGCATTAATCGCACTATTTTGAATCATTAATAGCATCATTTTGTCTGCCAATCACATAGCAGATTTCAAGAAAATCAACCAATCAAATAACAGCGTTGACAGCGTTGCTATGGAAATGTCACATTTACAACACTATTAAGAGACAATTTTATAGTCTTCTTTTTTTAAAAAAATGTCACATGGTGTATCTAAGATTGGATATAGGATCGTTAATAATAAAGTCATTTTGGAACTGCAGCCTGATAAAAGAGTTTGAATCTTTATTGTGATTTCAAAATGAATATGATTAATAGGTAATAGAACTTCGTGTCGTGCAATTTTGGGCTGAAATCACACTCGTGATTAACAAATTGCACTCCCGCTACGCGGTCGTGCAATTTTGTAATCACTCTTGTGATTTCAGCCCAAATTGCACTCCACTCAGTTCTATTACCATTATTTATCGACATCGTGGCCTTTATCATCGGCCGGCATCAACATAGTCCTCTTGACATAAAGCATTATTTTTATGTAAAGAGGAATATGTCAGCATAGTCTTCTTGACATAAAATGTTTTAAATTTGGAGGCCAGAGATATTGCGTGTCATAAATATTTCAACTATACTGGACTGCAATGATCAGCAAAAACAGCAGCAGCAACAACATCTTGGTGTCTGATTCCTTGGACTAAATCGACAGCATTTGCATATTCAAGAGTATAGACTCAGCTTTTGTTTACTTACTTCTTATTCCTTGAGTACATTTTGCTGCTCCACATTCATCAGCACAGCACATCTGATCAGCCGAGGAGCACTGCTTATCAACAGCACAAGAAGATGATGGTTCTGCAGGGCAGGGCACTCCAGGGGGTGATGGTATTGGAGGTTTACATCTCCCATATCGACCTTGAACAAAATCAATCAATATCCGTTTATTCATCCCAATAGCGGTTAATAAACCAAGTTACAAGGAGAGTCAACACTTCAAGCAACAACATAACAAATTATACATTCTGAAATTTGAATGTCACAAATATCATTAAATATATAAGTGTTTCCTAAAGTCTTAGCTGCATCGCAGGACGAAGAGGGTAAGTATGTGTACCACAGGATGGAGGCGGTAGAATGTTCTTGGTTAGTAACACAGTTCTTGCTTGATTTATAAGTTTTTCACATGCTATTTGAATACGAAAACGAAGTCTATCAAGCTCAGCCAACACAAGAGCATCATCATCATCATAGCTGGAGTAAGCAAAAATGATACGAAGAGCTCGTTCCTATACAGATTCAATTAGGTCGTAAAGATAAGCTGGAAAGGCGGACTGATGAGCTGGTAAGGCGGACAAAAGACAAGATGAACAAGTTGGTGACATCCACTATTTGGTCTAACATACAGCGCTTATTTGGACACCCAGTTGGATACCAAACATTTTAAAAAGTTTTGTTTCCATGCTATTTGTTTTGTGTCTCTTTTCAGTTTAAACTTTTGTTTTTAAGAGATAGGCGTGGTTGGAATAGTTGGACGTAGATCACCTTTGGCCTAGGATAAGCAATCGTGCTATACCAACGGTAATGAAAACAAGCCTTCGAATACTTTTACCAAGCAATGAAAATTAGACTATGATGGATTTAAGTTCCTTACCTTTGCAAAGAGTATTAACAAGTTTATGAGCTTCTAAAGCAATTTCATCGTAGCTTTTTGCCGAGTATAAGTAACTCCTAGTAGGTTGGGAGGCCAGGGTTCTGATATCTGGATTATTTACCACATTCTCCAAACCAATTACAAACACCCTCACTCCAATTCCCTTCAGCTTTCTGACCTTCTTTCTCAAGGAACTACTATCCATCTCTGATGGAACCCCTGGAACCAAAATGACAAAGGCCTTTGGTGACGTCTGCCTGACACCACCATATATGGTAAATGCTCTGTCGGCCGCGACTCTGAAGGAATCAGCAAGATTAACGCCATATCCACTTCTTCCAAGGGATGTGATATAGTTGGAGATGCTCTCTCTGTTGTATGTCTCATCGATGTGTACCGGAAAGTTAGCTTTTTCACTGTATGGTTCAATTCCTACGTGAACTTGCATTTTGTTGACTTTTAGAAGATTCAAAATACTCTTGAAGACATCCTTGATACTGACAAATGAAATCTGACTTAGTCTTTGGGAAACAGGAATACCAAACACTATATCGAGCGGCTGGTCACAAACTATTTCGTAAAAAACATGTGTCAGTTTTGTAAATAATATTTTGTAATAACATCTATCTGCATTGTTATTATAATTATATCAATTTGGGTTAAAACACGCTATCATTCCTTTCAGATTGTTGTGCGATTGTTTTCTCCCTTCGCTCTCCCATTCTTTCTTTTTTCCCTCCCTTACTTTCTCTCACACTTTCCTGTCTCAATAATTCACTCGCACTTCGATTATTTTCTTGTCATTTCCTTTGCTTGATCATTCCTTAGCTTCTTTCCTTCCATCTTATTTCATTTCTTTACTCATTTATTCCATTTCCATATAAACTTTTCATGGTGACTTTTTTCCGCACTTGAGACTTCTTGCCTTCCTAAATGCATAGATGTACTTCTATAACTCACTGATTACTTTCTCTGCTCCTCTGCAAATAGTCCCAGTCAACGATCTCAGGTTAGGAAGCAGAGCATCATATGACGTAGTCATAAAGACATTCTTGTTGACTGGTCGACTAACGACTTTAGACAAAGTTGGAACATTAGCATTTGGTCCAATCGGAACGGCAAAGATATCGATGGCTTTTTGTCTTATCTTAGTAGCTGTAGTTATAGCTTTGATGTTGTTGTAAAAACGACCATGGCTTATAATCACCAGTGACTGTAATTAAAAAAAAACAATTCATGACGTTACAAGGGGCAAATGATCGATTACCATCATCAAGAAATGGGTACAATGTATGTAATTTAGCAACATTTGATGGTAAGTCATCATTAGTATCATACTTTAGAACCTTTGCTGAACTAGGTATTTTAGCATGACTGTGACACGCGATCTTTCAAGTTATTTGTCCTTATATTCCAACTTATTTTTCATTGACCATTTTGGAGAATATTTATTTTTTTCCTGATCATGCGATCAATAACTTGCTTACTGCAATTTTCATAATAATGCGAACTCTGACCTTCAAACAGTCCGTTGGAATTTGGTTTTTAGCTTCCGCCCAATTCAAACAAACAACCAAATGACTTAATATGATCTTTAGACGATCTATAACAGCTAAATATAATTTTGGTATTAGTTAAATCTACGTATTTTTGATTTTTAATTTTGATTGACGGAAGCTAATTTTGCAAAAACCACTTGAGTGTTTACATGTCTGAGTTCGCAGGATTTTGAAAATTGCAGTAACATCTCCCTGTGATGTTTTTCATGATCGATATACCACGTGATCAATTAAGCCCATTTAAACACTTTTAAAGCGTTCATCACTGCTCATCATTGTTGGCACTTAATGGGTAGCTGTTCAAACAGACCAAACATTGTGTTACGCTTTGGGAGCTGTTGGCCAACGTTTTTTTAAGCCAGTTTACCCTATTTGCATTTTCACATGACTATTTACCTTATTTGCGTTTTCACGCGATCCACCACGTGAGGTGAAAACCTCATCCAATACAACCTGCAAAGCTTGACTCGGGGATGCACCTGATTGTCCTAAAATTCCCGCTTTCTCAATGGAATCATTTACCGCCTGGCTATTAAGTGCTCTTCCAGTCAATGTATTAAACCGTAAATTAACCACAGCATTGCTATCAGCATACGTTACCACGGCAACGCGAGTTCCAGATTGGGAAATAGAAAACGAATCTGCAAGTCTTGTTGCTATGTCTTTGATTTTTTTGAAGCCGTACGGCCCAACATCGTTTGAAGCTTCCAAGACGAGGGCTAAGTCAAACTGGCCGGGGCAAACTATAAGAGTAAAAGAAAAGGAATTAGCTGTTGTATAGCTTTCCGGTCCAATGGATGAATAAGTGATACTTGTGTGCGCTAAACGAGATGTGCCGGGATACCGGGATGTATGTCTAGTCCAGACAATACATTTCGATTGAATCAATTGATTCAGTTCTCAAACTTCTTACAGTGTGACTCTTGAGCTATCCTAGGGTCTCAATTCACGACTTTGTTCGTCATTCATTTTAAGCCCGTCCATATGTTACTAGTATCGACATTTATTACGGCAAGCCTACCAGATAATGAATGTAAATGAATGTAAATGTAGATAGTGAAGTAAGATAGTGAAGTAAAACAAATTAAGTTATAGCAAAGAAAGGTCGATGTCTATATACAATTGTATGATAAATCAGCATGAAATCTAAATAACCTCTAGCTTCTTTTGAGTACAAACACTGGCAGTACAAACGTTTTCGGATGACTTTGATATTCCGAGATCATCTGGTTTGACTTGCCCCGTTCTTGGTTCTTTTTTGGTTCACCCCATTCCTACAATTGTAGGTTCTGATAAGTGATTAAGAGTTATCAGAGGTCAAAAAGTGATAATGACATTTTATATTTTTGCTCGAAGAAATAGCCAGTTTCCAAAAACAACATGTATGTACATTTACGTAGGTTGTGGTTGGCCATCTTTATTCTAAAGTGGGGTTTTACAATGTTACTCGAGTGTGCAAGTGAGTAAATGACACATTTGCATATTTGGCCCCCACAATAACTCGGGGATTGCATATCCACGAGTTAAAAATAACAATTGTTTTGGAATCGTGATGTCAAACACCTTACTATTTGGTGGGTATTGGCACAGGAACACACAGCCTGTTGGATCCAGACAGCATTTCTTTTCACCAGGACAATCCCAGTCGTTCTCTTTCGCTGTTCTTCCTTTCTTTCCCGCTGAATCTCCACACGGTACTTGTTCAGGACCGATGTCTGGCTTGACAAGGCAACGTCTCGTTCTGACCGCCGGGCACTTGCCAGGCTTTTCTGAAAGGCATAAAACGCAAAACCTTCACAAAGTGATTTTAAATGAAATCAGGCACGGGTACAAATGATATATTTCAAAAACATTCTCTTTACCACTGCACATTCCATTCGCAAGCTTTGGCCATAATGACTGCAACTCATCGCTAGATGAGAGAGGAAACGAGAACTGTCTGTTTGTCGATAGTCTATCGAGGAATCCCCGACCCACATTGCTGGTAACTCCAACAGCCAAAATGTTTACTCCAAGCTTTCGGAGACCTTCGGAAGCTTTCCTCAAATCTTCGGAATCAGCCGATGTTTCTCCGGCCGTTATAAATAAGGCAAACCTTGGATGTCCTTGTCTCATGCCACCAGCGAGACTGAATAATTTCTGTTCCATCGTTGCTAACGCAACATCAACCCTTCTAGTTGATTCAGGGAACTTCTTGAGTGTTTCTACGATGGACTTCAATCTACTTTCAGTGGCATACCGTAGAAAGGTGACTAACGTCTTGGCTGTTGAGCCGTACTGCATCAATCCAAAACGAATTGCGTTTTCGGCGTTTGCCAAGGAATGAAGCAAGTGAGTTGTGAAAGACTTGATTTGATTAAAGTCAGCATCGCTTGTTGCAGAAGATGAATCAATCGCTATGGCAACGTCCATGGTAACAAAACAAACTGTAAGACAAATAATAAAACTTTAGGTGACCAATCACTTAACTTTCAAAACGCCTTCCAACACACATCTCCAAGGCAGACTCTTGAAATTTATCATAGTGTTTCCAACCTAAGGGGTTTCATACATCGCCTTTAAGTTTATTCTTATGACATACCATAAACTGCTATTTATAAGTGGTAGTATTACCTAGATGAAAGGTATTATTAAGGGTAATAGGCTCTTTGCAGGACCAGATCACGTGACACATGACATACTGAAAAATATCAACTTTGATGATAAAAGGGTCGACACGATAAAGAGCATCTTTGACATTTTTAAGCGTTTTTGCTGAGTTTTAGCCTTGCCAATTATATCATTGGGCCCATTACAATCAAAAACTCTCAGACTCATCAAAAATTTTAATTTGGGTGCTCTTTCTGCTGCTGCTGCTGTCCATTTTGTTCATTTTCTGTCCATATTTCTGTCTTGTCACGTGACTAGGTCTTTCATAGGGCCTGTTATGAGAATCTCTTATATACTTTGAACTATCTTCGTGCAAGCACTTGATCCACACTGATCCTCACAGCACCGATGCTTGGCCGTGGCACAGTCTTCGTCCAGTAAACATTCAGTTGTGGGTTCGTCTGGACACGTGGTGATGGCTGTGGAAATGGGGCATTTCCCGTATCTTCCTGTGACATTAACATGAACTCGTTGGTTAACAAATGGACTGGTTAGTGAGGCAACTATGCGTACATTGACCGTGCTGAACTAAGATCCCGAAAATAATCCTCATACGTTGGCAGAATCTTCCAACCATTTTAGTTAGTCCCATATTTGATTTGCCACACCAATTAGATTATGGACATCGAGTATGTTGCTAGTCTATCGCAGCATTGCATTCAGGGACTGTTAACTCAGTTAAGCGAAAAAACATAGCAGGACATGACGTCTTTTGTTCAGTGTTAACAGTCCCAGAATGCAACAGACTGGCGATATTGTCTACCCTATGTACAAATACCTTTACAAAGCGACTGCGCAATGTCTGAAGCAAGAGTAGTCAGTTCATTGTAGTTGTCAGCGGTATAGATAAACTTTTGTGAAGGCTGTGAAACCAATCTCTTGATCACAGAAATATCTATGGCAGTTTTTAAACCAATCGCAAATATTTTCACTCCCAGTCCCTTCAAGTTATCAGTCGCTTCTCTGATAGATGGTCCTGAGAGTTTGGCACCTTCTGGGACTAACAAAATATAGGCCTTCGGTGACGTTTGTCTAACACCTTCAAACATTGAAAACCCTGCAACGGATGCAGCTTTCAATGCTTGACCAACACCGACGCCTGGTGTGCTGTCTTCGTTGTAGGTGGAGTCTTCATTTACGTGTGGGTCAGCCGTAGCGCTGTACGTTTCAAGACGAACCTTGACTTCCAAGAGATCTTGAATGCTCTCGACAACATCTTGAATGCCCTTAGAGGTTGGTCCTGAGGGTATCGCAAACACTACATCCATTTTTGATCTACAAACTGTGGAAAGAGTACAAAAAAGTCGCTTTTCAAATAGGTTTGCAGGGCATCTTTGTTTAAGAGACAATTAGCCGCTAACCAAGGATTGGATCTAACTAAAAACCACTCATTTTAAACAGGTTAACACAAATTCACTTCACTTTATTATAATGTGCTACGTTATAAATAACATATAATGCACAGCGTGTTAACTCAAATCGACAATAGTAAATGGTAAAGAAGGCAAAAATTTGCGGAGATGACGGGAACACGTCAACCCGTCACACTCCTTCACCTCCCCATTGCCATTTATAAATTGCCAGATGATTAAAACAGCCTCGTCCTATCTTAAAACGAAAAGCACTGTATCCCAAAACCTTGTCCGCACAGTAACCAACCAACAGCCTCTACGCTATTGTCATATTTTTATCTGCAAAAGAATCTCGCTTACTTTTTATTTTCTCTGCTCCTTGACAAATGGTTTTGGTCAGAGCTCGTAGATTTGGTGTCAGAGCATTTGTCGAAGTTGTCATAAAGATGTTTTTCTCGACTGGTTTGTTAACAACGTTTACTAAAGCTTTTATGTCTGGATCAGGACCAATTGGTACAGCAAAGATGTCTACTAATTCCTTTCGTAGTTTGTTTGCAATTTTAAAGGCTGTCCCACTGTCTTTGAACTTGCCTTGACTTATGATGACAAGAGACTAAAAGTTCAAAATAATTATTAATCAATTATCAATCTGATAATGGAGTCTGAGACCTAGTTTTCACGAGGGATCGGACATAAGCAACATACACAGACTCAGTAATGTACTACACATTAGCAGTACTTGTCTTTTCATTGGTCAAACAAGCATAAACACAAGCAACATACACAGACTCAGTAATGTACTGCTCATTAACAGTACTTGTCTTTTCACTAGTGACGTAAGCGCAAGCAACATACACAGACTCGGTAATGCCCTGTTCATTAGTACCATCTTCTTACACGTCTTGTTAAATGCAATCATTACTGAGTTAGGTTCCACAAAATATAGGTTCCCCCAAATGAGCCGCGCGATCCTACCCTATTGGCATTTTCCCTTGAACCTCCTTTTCTTGTGTATAAGTCATCTAGAGCAGCTTTTAATGCCTCGCTAGTAGACGCCTCGGCTCCTCCAATCAGATCCAAGCGTTTTATAGCGTTTTTTACAACATGCTTATTCAAGGAACGTCCTATAAAGCTATTGAACCGGAAGTTGACTTTTGCTTTCGATCCATAAGTAATAACTGCAACTCGTGAATCTGCTGGCCAAATGTCGAACGCATCCACGAGTTGAATTGCGAACTCTTTTACTTTCTCGAAACCACTGTAGCCGATGTTGTCATTTGATTCCAGAAGAAGTGCTAAATCGTATTGACCTCTACAATCTGTTAGAAATAAAATCATAAAAGAAAACATTACTCCGAAATGCTTCCGGTCACGATATTCCAAACATGAAACGGGCGGATCCAGGATTTTGCTAAGGGAGTGTCCCAAAGGCCTCTTGAGAGATGACGTCACATCCAAGATGGCGGCGTCCTAACAATGGAACCTGATGACGTCATCTCGCAAGAAGCCTATAAAAAAATACGTATAAGTACGGCGCTAGGGGGGCACCTAGGACACCCCCCCCCCCTGGGTCCGCCCCTGTCAAACTTAAAGGATGATGTTCGATGTCCTTTACCTGACAGTGATATCCGAGGGGAGGGGGGGGGAGGGGACGTAGCTACTCGGTTTACAGGGAAGTAAGACGTATTCTGCAATCTTATACGTGTAAGACGTGTTTTGTGAATTGCTACAGTCATTTCATACTAACGGCTTTTTCATGTAATTCCAAAAGTTCCCAAACTTAAGAACAATTACCATAGCTGGAAAGAGCATATCAAAATCAGTAAAACTGTGACGTTTGAAGGATATCAGTTGACAAATCAAGGAGATACGAATTTTCAAAAATCGAAATTTGGTTGAATCTCTTGCATAACTGTAAGTGTTTTTATACAAAATTTCGTTTTTTGAAAATTCGTATCTCCTTGATTTGTCAACTGATATCCTTCAAACTTCACAGTTTTACTGATTTTGATATGCTCTTTCCAGCTATGGTAATTGTTTTTAAGTTTGGGAACTTTAGGAATTACATGAAAAAGCCGTTAGTATGAAATGACTGTAGCAATTCACAAATGCGTCACTTACAGGTAAAAGATTGCAGAATACGTCTTGGTAACAGTCATATTCGGATTCAGCATGAAAAATTCGTAAGGTAAGTACTTGGTTCATACAACACCAGTTGGATGTTGCATACACCAAGTACTTACCTGTTGAAACGAACGAGGGCATAAGACTTCATAAGAGATCTATGTTAGAATTGGGACCATGACGTTGGACCGAATACCACTGAGCCTGCTAAAGCTACGCTCACAGTAATTCAGATAAATTTGAAATCTTTTTGCCATGGTTAGCCTTGATTAACCTGTCCACTAAAAGGCATTTTTAAAAAACCTTAGGAAAAACAATGCGTTCAAAAATTTATCCGGATTACTGATGGATTAATCTCAGCTAATTCAAAAGGACAAAAATGAAAGAAGTAAGAATTAAAAGTACGGTTGCATGGAGTTCAGTACTTACTTCTTGGTGGGTGCTGGCAAAGGTAAAGACACGCTGTTGGATCCAGACAACACCTCTGTTCACCAGGGCAATCCCAATCATTCACTTTATTTGGTCGTCCCTCAAGTCCAGCTGTTTTCCCACAAGGAATTTGTTCACTTGTAATTTGAGGTTTTCCAGCGCACACTTGCTGGGTAGGGACTGGACATGAACCAGGTTTAACTAAAAAACAAAAATTAATTCTCAATTCGAATAAAAATATTTGCTTTTTGGGGCGTTTCTTATAACAAATCAAAGCACAAAATGATCACCACTTTTCTATTTATACTTCAAAAAACAAGACCTTTCATATGTCTGAAAATTTTCTTCGAGTCTTCCTTTTTTCTGAATTAAGTGGAAAAGTGTTCGAGATTTTCCCGACGGTTTTCCGAATACGTACGCATACTAGTATAACATGGTTGAAAAATGCATTGCGCATACTCGAAAGCTTTAAATAAAACCAATGGAGATTTAGTAAACCTTAAGAGTGAAGACTGTCCGTGAAAAGTTAGTGCTTATTTTTTCCCAAAACATCGCCTTATTTGTTTTCTTTCCCAAGTCAAATAATCTACGAGAAATTCGCATAATACACGACAGTTGAATCTACGGTACTTTTATGTATAAACACGAACGAAAACACGAACGCGTCTACGAATTCCCGTCGAATTTTCGAGCATGCGCAATGCGTTCTTCAACCGTGTCGAAGTGGAGAGGTGTTCGACAATTTCACGACTGTTTTCCGAATACGTATGCATACTAGTACATTTTTTTGTTTTGATTGAGTCGCTTACCACTGCACATTCGATGATTTAATTCAGGCCACAGTGCAATAAGCTTCCCACTGGGTCTGAAGCTCAGTGAAGTGTCTGTTGCCAGAGAGTCGAGAAAAGTCTTATCGACCTTGCTTCCCATTCCAACCGCCACAATATTCACGGCAGTATTTCGAAGGTCTTCGGAAGCCTTCGTTAGGTCTTCGGACTCCTCCGATGATGGTCCGGATGTAAGAAAAATGGCATACCGTGGGTGACCCTGTCTCATACCACCCTCCAGGCTGAACAGTTCTTTTTTCATTGTTTTCAAAGCAACATCAAGTCTTTTCTTTGGGTTTGTTGACTTTTTCATATTTTCAACCATAGATTTCATTTTAGCTTCATCAGTGAAGGGATTAAAGTTTGTCAACGTGGTGGCCTGTTCATCGTATTGCATCAACCCAAAACGTACAGCATTTTCTGAATCAGCGAACGAATGGATAACATGGTTTGTAAAAGATTTCATTTCGGTAAACTCTTCATCTGTGACGTCAGAAGAGGAGTCGACTGCTATGGCAACGTCCATTGTAACAAAACAATCTGGTAAAAAGAATAACATATAGCAGTACTTTAATCGAATTCTCTGTAAGACATGCACCGGGTCTTAGATTCACAATCGCAAATCCCCCCTCCCCAACAGCAACAAACCCTCAAAACGGAACAACGAATCGTTATCAATCTACAGTGGTTTACCATTGGGGTTGTACTCAGGGGCAGATCCAGGGGGGTGTCCATAGGTGCATCGGACACACCATAGTTCCGTACTTATTTTTTTCTATAGGCTTCTTGCGAGATGGCGTCATCAGATTCCATTGTAAGGAGGCACCCATTTTGGATGTGACGTCATCTCTCAGAGGCCTATGTTGAGCAATGTTGAGCTTGTTTAATTTACTCTCACAATGAGATAACCTATCAGTTTTTAGTCCAAGGGGCCGGCCCCATTAGCGTTAATCCAGGATTATAAACCAATGGTTTTCTTAAGAGTTAATCCTGGATTAGCACTAATTGAGCTTTCAGCAACTCAGGCCAACTTACTTTTGACCCTTGTTTGACAAAGTCTTCCACAACCACCAGGGCAACAAACATAGTCTTTATTTTTACAGTCTTTGTCAACAGCACAAGTGTCGGCAGGGTCCGATGGACACTCGGTAGAGGGAACTGCTTGACATTTGCCATATCTTGCTGTGAATACAAAATTGGAGATATAAAATATCTAACCGCCGTCCGGCTGGCTCATTTCATTGACAGTCTTTCTTTCTTTCGAACGATAGATGAGGATCGAACCGGCTCGGGTTTGTCAGTATTTAATTAGGGTAGTAACATACCTGAGGATAAGTGTTCCCTTTTCATTACATCTGCAAATGGTTGGACCTTCACTTCTTCTCGGATGAGGACATTAAACCGCAACCCCCACCCCTCCCTCCCCCCGATTTTCCACAATATAAACTTGCAACCATCGAATGCAACTGGGCATAAATGTACTTCCTAATCTCACCTTTGCAAACTGTATCAGCGGCTTCATAAGCACCAATTCCAAGTCCTTCAAAATCGACCGCTGTGATAAAGTAACGCAACTTAGGTTGGGAAGCCAAAGTCGAAAGAGATTGGTCTATGTTTCTATCGATGCCCATCATAATTAGCCTCACTCCCATGCCTTTAAGTTTGTTTGCTGCTGCAACGAGTGACGGCTGTTGGAAACAATAAGCAGACGTCTGATGAAAGATTTACCTACTAGACTTAAACATGTTAAGCTTTTCAACAAAATACAATTGATATGGATGGTAATCTTTATATAATATGGTGGTCGTGTCTCAAAAGGCCCGACAACTGGTTAGCCCCGTTTACTAAAGGTTTTAATTTGCTTTTAAAAGCGCGCACACCGTTTAGTCCTTCCGTAAACGGCACTCAATTAGGTCTGGTTTTCACGAATGACAGAAGCAGAAGACGAAGCAACATACGCATGTAGACTCAGTTTTGCATTTCGTGAGAAAAGACAATGGACAGTATATTACTGAGTCTGCGTATGTTGCTTCCGCTTCTGCTTTTGATGCTCGTGAAAACTAAGTTTGAATTTATACCAGCACTGTAAGTTCTCGCACACGTGTCGTTGTATTTCTTCACGTGTTTATTTCGCTCCAGGAGAAACCCAAATTAGCGCTTTCACAAAAACCAATCACCACTAACAGACACAAATGACAGACGGAACTAATTGCTGGGTTGCAAGTGACGTCACGGCAGCCATCTTGGATGAACTTCAACAAGAGATTTCTCATTAGCATCTCTTGTTTTTTCATTCAACATGGCTACCGCTTTATTGTCTTTTGATTCCCGAGGAATGGATAAAACCCAGCAATAGATGGAACTGACAGATACAAAGATGATTGGCTACAAGTACCTTTTGAATAACGTTTCCAGGTACAAATATAATCATTGCCTTGGGAACTGTCTGACGTACACCACCAAATATGGTAAAGCCTTTGTCAGCGGCTACCCGTAAAGCACTTTCAATATTTAAGGTGTTTCCCATGCGTCTTAGATTCTGGATTAACTTGGCTATTTCAGAAGCCCTATAAGTCTGGTCTAATTTCAAAATCATATCGGCTTCATTGCTGTATCTTATAATTCCGATGTGAGTGGTGGTTGCATCGACTTGGAAGAGGCCTTTCATTTTTACAAAAAACTTTTTGATGTCTTCAAACTGTCGTCCAAGAATCGAGGCATCAGGTATTCCAAAGATGAGATCAACACGACTTCCGCAAGCTGAAAAATTAGGTGCATCATTTAATAACACTGAGAAAACTCTACTGAGATAGCCTTGTCAATTTGAGTTGGAAATCTCGATTTTCTTCCCTTGGCCCTCCTCCCTCCTCAATCCCCATCTTCTCGAACAAGAATCCTACAGGAATCCCAAAGAGAAAAAATGGAGATGCCTGGGAGGGGGTAATATAAGACGATAATGAACACAGGACTTACAGAGTTTGACAAGTCGAACTTGCTTTTATTAGAAAAAGTGGGATCGATATATTTCATGCTCTAAAATTGCTACCGCGATGTATGAAGAAATGGTATAGCACTTCTTTCACCATTTGGTGCACTTATTCAAGTTTTAAGAACACATAAGCCCGGTTCACACTAGCGACATGTCAGTATAAGCCCAAGCAACATACGTAGACTCTGTATCGCAATTATTTATTATTTTATTTAGCCTCGCCATGAATAAAGAAAGAAAGAAAGATTAATTAATTAATTAATTAATTAGGTTAATTCTAATTGCCTTTCGAACAACAGGGTCCATGCACGCCTTTTGCTTGTGTCGCTAGTGTGAACCAAGCTAAGGGACAGATTCTCTCTACCTTGGCATTGTGCATCTGCTATCTGCTCCACTTTGGGTTTCAGATCATCAAAGCTAGTCGCAATGTAGACATTGTCTGGTCCAGAGGCAACCATCAGCAACTCGTCGTCTTCGACATTTTTTCCAATGCCCAAGGCATACAATACAATTTCCTTTTTCTTTAGCGGTTCTGAGGCGATGTCCAGTTGAGTGAAAGGACCTCTGGTTTTAGTTTGCCTCCCATCAGTTACGACCAGACACACCTACAACGGGTTTTCAAAGAGATAATACTGTCAAAAGGATTAGCTCATCACTCTGTAATGGCCAAGATCTTTATGGCTCACTTTTCTTCGACTACGTTATAAAACAAAGAGCAACGGCGTATAGAGAAGCAGCCATGTTTGATGGAAAGAACTACAAAATCATTTTACATGATAAAGAATCCAAATCCTCAGGGAAACAGATTCTTTTGTTCTGTCATTCAATATGTCCGCTGTCACATGATCGTACAAAGCCTCCATTTCTAGCAAGGGTTTTATTCGCCTGCCGAAAGCCTTTGAATCTTATTATCTGTCATCAAATGCATGGTGGTAAAACATACCTCAACCACATTGTATCAACCAGAGAATATTCTATTGTAAACTTGCCATTCAGCTCATAAAAATTGTTACGAAGTTGTGAATGACGACAAATCAAATGAGCTCTTTCAAATTCAAAAGCCGAATTTTCCATATAATTATCTAATGGCCCGTTCACATGAGAGAGGGTGCCCCTATGTAGTAGGGATAACTCTTTTGTTTTCTTTTCCCTGAGGGACACAAAACAGAAGAGCTAACCCTACTACATAGGGGCATCCTCTCTCATGTGAATGGGCCGGCTAACTGCGTTCGGCACATTAAAACGGCACATAAGGAAAGGACGGCTTCTGAAATGGGCCCAAAAGTTGAAAAGCCTCTTACCTTGTTACGATTAGTCCTCATCCCCCTTTCTTCTATAAACAGTTCTTCGTTTGCCACCTTCAGTCCCTTATCGATGAATGTCAATCCCTTTTCAAGAATGAGATCGTCGACTACTCGTTTGACGTTCACAATGTTTCTATGTACGCCTTTAAACTTGTCAAAATGTAACTGTACCGATGCACCGCTACTGTACATTACAATGCCTACCAAAATAAAGTTAAAGTCGATAAGTGACGCACCGTTCTAAACATCCAAAAACAAACAAGCCAATCAATCAATCTTCTACAGCAGATCCACGTAATGCCTATTTTTCTGCTGGCACTCACACTGACTAGCCTACATTAAATATTTTACATACAACGCCAACACACATGTTGAACCGGATCGAGAACCCCGAGAAAAAAACCTCGTGGCATGGCAGAGAACAACACATCAAACAAACTCAATTCACATATGATCCGATGTCCAAGATGGGGCTCGAACCCGGACCACAGCGGTGAAAGGCCGGTGCTCTCACCACTCGGCCAACCATGCTAGGCCAACTGAACATCATCCACTCCATCCATCATCCAATTCTCACTTCATCCATCATCCAATTCTCTCTCTTAAAAACCTTTATGGCTATAGAATAAAAATGAAGTGTAAGCGAAAGAGAGAAGTTGAAACGAGCGCTAGCCGCAACTTCTAGTTTTGAAAGTTGCTATCTATGCTCCATAATCCTCACCGATATGAGTCCCTTTTTCTGATACGTCGAAATGATCTATGATGCCATTCACAAAATGTTTGACTTTGACCCAATTCTTCCGACCAATACTTCCGGACGAGTCCAAGACAAAAGCCAAGTCGATAGGAATCGGGCAATAACCTATGGTAGATATACAAAAAACGAAATGCAACACAAATGTTGTAGTTACTTAACATCCGCCCCCTCCCCTCCCCCAGCACACTTCCTTTTTAAAGTCGATCCGATGAACCCTTTGTCCAATCCTTTCATCAGTATTCAGGCAACTTTTGCTAAAACTAAAAAGAACCGATGTAGACAGCGTAGTGCAATACAATTGAATCCTTTAAATAGTAATCAGGACGTTGATGATGCTGATCTCGTATAGCATTGAACCCACTTTTATGTCCATTTCACCCAAAGTAGAAATAGAAACATTTCCGCCTTTGTGTGCCGGTCATCGATAGATATCAGCCACCTTCCCCTTTACGGAAGCTCGAGACAGCGGGTTATATTGTACTTTATCAGGTCAATAATTCAAGTCCGCTTAAGTACTCACGAGGTGACGTGGTTTCTGAACACTTCAGAGCACATTCCACTTCCTGAGGGCAACACCGCTGTGCAGGATCACACTCGGCATCGTCGGCACATAGATCATTTGGGACTGTACATTCCGACGCTGGTTTGTACACCTTCACAGCAGGGCAGATTTTTCGTTGTAAGACCTCTGATAAAATACCGAAGTTGCGTTAAATCTTTGTGTGTTCATAGATTACCTAGTGTGAAGGCTTCGGCCCTCGGTAAAGATGTATACTTGGCTGGTTCAATTAATCCAAGCTCAGATTCGAGTCAATCGAATTCGAGCTCATTTGTTTAAATTAACATTCGGAATGTTTGCTTTCAAATTTGATGTTCCCTTTTCGATTTGATAAAAGGGTTTTTTGGAGTTTTCCCAGGCAAGAATTAGCACACCATCATGAGAAGCTGAGCTCGTTGCTAGAAGGTTGGTTAGCGTTAACCCAAGATTATATCAGACTAAACTCTAGGTTAACGCTAACTCATTTTCTACCAACCGGGCCCTGAGTGTTTTTATATATATAAAGGTTCAAACGCTAGGGCGAGGGTTTGCATTGAAATTCAAGACCGAGGGCCGCAGGCCCGAGGTCTTGAATTTCAATGCAAACCCGAGCCCGTGCGTTTGAAGTGGTTTAAAAACTAACCAAACCCTATTTTTATTGTTTCAATGCAAAAATTCTGGAAATAAGAACTCAAATAATCTGATTTGAGTTATAGTATCAACTCCGAGTTATATCGAGTGATTTATATTTGCATTAAATTAACGTCGAACAATAGCTAAAATACAATACAATACGTTTATTAGTAATTCCCAGAGGGGATTTTGAATACTAATTTACAATATGTGTGTTGAGATAAAGCTTCTTAAAATTCCATCATGGTCAACGATTTACCGGATAGCATAGTGGTAAGTGAATGGACTAAGATTCAACGGGTTGAGGGTTCGAGGCTCGGTAGGGTCGATGCGTAAGATATCATTTGCGATTTTTTAAAGATCAGAATAGTCAATTCCTTAAATTTTAAGACTTTCTGACTTCTAGTGTGTGTCTAAAATCTCAAATGCAGAGCATTGAAGGTAAAACTTCTCAAATGTGTGTAATGTGTGTATGGCATGACTAGTAACTTGGTACTGAAAAACCTGATGCAGGTCTTGAATTCAAAATTCAAAACCTGTCCCGGGTCTTCCCCCGAAATTCAAAACCTACATTAAACAATGGAAATAGGGTGTGGTTAGTTTTTAATTCGAAATATTACATTAGTTTTAAAACAAATTAGCGCTAATCTGGTTTTTCTCCGGAATAATTTTTGGGAAGTGCTTATTTCAAAAATAGTAGTTTTTGCAGTTCTCACGAATTATGTATGTATCGTGTGCATCTAATCTGGCAAGGACATCTAACGCCACACCCTATAACATCCAAGTGTTTGATCGGCAAACACTTGTGAGATGGGAATTTTCCCACAAGATTTATGCATAAATAGGGTGCTGTTTAGATGCCCTTGTTAGAAGAAGAATAGTTATCAGAAGAAGAAGAGCTGAGTTATAGTTGGATTCTTGCTTACAATAAAAGACTTGAAAGCACGATCCCGAGCTAGTCCCTTTATAACATAATGTTGAACAAGGTTTTTGCTCCATCAACGTACACAGAATTACTACAATAAGTTAAGCCCTTAAGGCACTTGTACAAACGCCTTAGGGGATTTTTAACCAGCAATATTTGAAATCGTAATGGTTTCAATAATGATAATTTGTGATGAAGGATTTTTGCCAAATGAAGCACGTCTCGAAGTTATTGGAATAATTGCGGCATAGGCCCTAATCCGGGTAATTTATTCGACATTATCATCAATATACTAGGCCAAATAACAAACTGCTCTCTTGAAAACGCGCCGTTCAGCAGGCGAAAATTGAATTTGATGGGCCGCAAATACATTTGCAGCCCCGTTGCTGATTGGCTGAGAAGGCATCGCGCGACAGCTCTCGACCAATCAGAATTTACAAGAAAACCATCTCAAAATTCGAGTTTTGTGTCAATCGTTATTTTTTATATTTATTTGAAGACAACTTTTATCGTACTGATCAAACGCCATTTTATACCACTAATATGGAAGAATTTCCAAGAATTTCCAAGTTTCAATTACAAAGCTGCGCTCGGGCGCAAATGAAGCTACTCGGGCCACAAATAAACAATATGCCCTCCAGAAGTCATGTTATTGTCCTATTAACCTGAGATATTAAGTAATGGTCCGTTTAAGAAGTGTAGTACTGTACTGCACTGGAATTCAGAAAGAAACATGAAAAATCGTTATAACTTTATAGATGAAGTACATAGCCTCCTCCGCGGAATCTCTATTTTCTCTCTCTTTGGGATTCCTGTGGGATTCTTGTTCGGGAAGAGGGGGAATGAGGTGAGGAGAGGAATAGCGACTCGACAAACTTGTCTCTTCTACGCATCTCCCCCTTCCTCCTTTGTCTTACCTAACTAACGCCTAGTCCCTCTCTATCAGCAACACAGGAAACCCAAGATATATAAAAATTCAAAAGACGCCCACGGAAGAGGCTAGGAAGCTCATATAGTTATTTCCTATTCACTGAATGATTTCCTTGTAGAGATAACTCTTCCGAGTTTGAATACTAGAGAGATTCTCTGTGGAGAATATTGCAAACTGTAGCTTTTCTATTCTGTTTGCCGATTTCTGTGATTTGGTCGAAAATGTTAAATACAATATTTGCATATAAATTTTATAGGAAATTTATTTTTCCCCTCGTGGGTTTCCTGTTTTATGCAAACAAGTACACGTGCAGGTGTTATGTAATCTCATTGAATACACGTGAGGCCAAGTTTATACCCCAGTATTGTATTGGTACCCCCTCTAGGGGCCCACATGTGATTCACTAGAATGACTGCAAGCTACCAAACAAATCTTTTTTTAGAAACAAGTTTCGAGTTTGATTCATAAGATAGACGTCTCATTTACGCTGGGTTTTTTTTCAGATATTTAATCCGAGCTTAATTTCGGGTTCCAGACTCATATCATCAGGGAATGATGTTACAAACGTTCTTCGATCTACGAGCGCGTACAACAAAAATACAAAAACAGCTATAGAAACAAAACGGTTACACTGCACGAGCTGATAAAAATACAAAATAAAATCAAAACTAAGCAGCGCGCGCATCTCTATTTGAGAGAACGCTTAACAGAAAACATTACAGAAGAAGAGTGTATACATAAGAATCAATTAATTTTAGAAGTCAGAGGTATATAATTGGATGGAATGGTTCTTCCGCAGTCTCTATTAAATTTATTACAACGATTAGCGATTAATAAGTCTCGAGGTTTTTTATATTCCTTCAACAACATAGGTTGACGCATCCCCAGTATGCATATCCGTCAAGATTCTGAAAAGCGAAAGCGATATACCCGGCGCAGAACAATAGGAAGTTCTATATCGGCTTTTGTATAAGGACCATTATCACATAAAAAATATTCCTCCGAGCGAGAGTTTATTAAAAAGCTAAGTGTTTCCACTTATGGTGACCAAAAAACAAATTATGCATTTTCCAAACTACCCCGCTTCCTCCCAATTACTTTTCTAATGGTCGGTCCCTTAATGTCGAAACGATTAGAAAATTAATGCAACCTTTTGTTTATTCTTACAGGCTTATAGTTTGGCTATACTATTTTTTAAATAATTTTAACCATGCATAGACACAGGAAAACAGGTCAATTCCCAACTTGGGGTTTCCCTGGGTCTAAACTGGGAATCTGTCCTATTTTACTTGGGCCGGAAATCTGTAATACCCAAACTTGTAAAAATAGAACAGATTCCCAGATTAGACCCATATGTGAGAGCTCTTGATGGAAAATTAATTATAAATCAACTTGACTTTTTTTTCTAAGATGAAGAAAGCGATACGATTTTTTTCGAAGATGAAGCAAACGATCTTAATAGGATTAGTGCGACCTTGGTGTCTGGGCGTTTAAATATAGTGACCCCAATTTTAAGAATCCTGGCCTACAGTAAAAAAACTCAGATAATTCTATAGCAATGACGTTTAACTGGAAACCTTTAAGCCTGGACGTGGTTCCAGAGCCTGAGCAGTTCAGATATAGGATCAAAAAGCTACGTCTCATCATATTTTGTTTTGATATATATAGTACTGGCTGATGTGAATGCCTGGTGTTGAACGCCATCTCTTTGATCTAATCGTCAGTACGAGCGGCTGATGTATAGCACGCGTGCATAAAGGTGAAACCAGGTGCTTTATAATTAATGACCAAGTTACACGCTACTATTTGTCGGCCCGATTTGCCTTCTATTGATTTTGACCTTCCAATTCACTTTCCTTAAAAATATTTGCGAATCGGGCTGATTTCTTTCTTTCCCCGAACGAAGCTTATCACGATGCAATTTGTCTCACACAAGGCTTTTCCTTTTAGGGTTGCACGCGTCTAGGGTCACCAAAGTGCAGTTATTTTGAGAGGTTACGATTCACGTAAACCAGGGTCTCCGATATATTTTGACGCGAAACGTGTTTAAGGTCTAAAATCTTTTTGCGTCCACGTGAAATCAACTTTTTATTTTTTTATTTTATTATTATTATTATTATTTTTTTTTTTTTTTGTGCACGCGAAAGAGATTTAATTTTTGATCAGTGACGAATGAAAATACCAAATATTTTTGCGTGATCTCAACGGGAAACGGTGGACCGCAGAAAGAATCACGTGACCTGTTTTCTTCTCGTCTATCGTTGCCGCTTTAACGCAAGGTAAGTTATTTCGTGTTTGCCGTAAAATTGAAACATCACTGTTTCATTTGAATGCCAAACACACAACGCCAAAAAAGGAAGTCGCGTGATCCTCTCTGCGGTCCACTTGAATCTTAACCTTTCTTTTAATGATCCTCTTGTATTCAAGGAATTTATGAAGTTTAATGAGACATACTGACAAGATTGTCAGTATACGTACTGTAAACATCATATGCCCTGCCAAAATAATATATTAAATATGATTCCATCTTCAATAAACGTTAGGCCGAAGCTAAAGGCGCTGTTAAACGGTGCAGTGTTTTCTCCAACTCGTCTTGCAACAGGGCCCCCTATACCTTTTGCGTAAAACGTGAATGGCTGATTTATTTTGACGTGAAACGTGATGTAAGGTCTAAAATCTTTTTGCGTCCACGTGAAAGCAACTTTTGATTTTTTTGTGAAAGAGACGTGAAAGAGATTATTAATTATCCGTGACGAAAGACCAAATATTTTTACGTGATTTCATTTTGCAAAGAGGTATAGGGGACCCTCTTGCAATGGCGTTGCGAAATCAAACAAGTAATTGTACGAACCATTACAGAGTGTGACATACCATGAATCGCCTTAAATGCCGGATTGCAAGGAACGATTGCAGCAGCATTTTTCGGCGTTGCGCCGTTTAACACCCCTGCAATGGTTCTTGCAACTCGTTTTGCAGCGCACGCCATTGCGAGACAAGATTGCAGAAAATATTGCACCGTGTATGAACAGCGCCTTAATACAGCTAAACTTGAAATA
Source organism: Telmatactis stephensoni (assembly GCA_029948255.1). Classification (NCBI taxonomy): domain Eukaryota; kingdom Metazoa; phylum Cnidaria; class Anthozoa; order Actiniaria; family Isophelliidae; genus Telmatactis; species Telmatactis stephensoni. The sequence goes on along the minus strand of JALIZF010001764.1, from coordinate 503,434 downwards.
GACGTTAAATACACAACTAGTGAAAAGCGGCGGAGGCATTTATCCATCAGAAAGTCTACGGTGCAAATCGTTGAAGTTTTGAAGCTTTGTCCGTGCAATTTTGGTTTTAAAACTATAATAGTACCATATTTTTTTAAAATCCATTATTTTCTTTAGCTTTATTGACTTTTTTGATTTTTTAAATTATTTTTCAGATAAATCAGATTCTTTGAATGAGGCATGAAATCAATACCATAAAATCATGATGCCAATTACCTGTACTGATCAATATAAAAAATGCATGACATCAAAAAAACGAACTGTTTTCAAGCGATTTCACGAAGGAGGTATTTTTCGTTTTCCTTGTTTCCTTGCTTTTATCATTGTTGATGAGACATGTGCCTATCTTTTTTTTCATTTCATTATCATGACTTGGTCATACTATGACCAATTCGAAACACGAATCGCTTGCCAGAGAAGATGTGCGAGAACTCGTACATATAGGTTATTGGTCGACTAAGCAGCTAATACAGCTGTGTATTTTTACGATCGCGAGTCACGCTGTATCTGCAAGTAAAATGCAAGTGACAAGTAAAAATTCACAGCTGTATTCCCTGATTAATCGGCCAATAATGTATTTATTATACAATTCTGCAAAAATCAATACAAATGATGTCGTTTTTATTGCCACTATCGACTTTGATTAGCGCGCGGCTTTGCACCGGGAAGCCATTCAAATGTTACCTAATACGGTCCCATATTTTTCGCGTTCTTGTGCATATTACGTAATAAACATGATTATTTTTGGTTGTTTTTAAGTTCTTTTCTAGCCGTTGTTCAAATTTTAGGGATTTTTGACGCGTTATACTTATTTTGATGACGTCTACTTCTGGTAGAATTTCACAACTAGCACGTGTAGACGGCATTAATCATCACTCTTAAATTTCCCAAAACAGACATTGTACAGATAATTTGGGCTTTCCGCCGTTGTTATTGTAGCACACTTGGGAGGTTATTAATACTGTTTTATCTTATTGACATCGCAAACCACTTCAAAATTCAATTCCCGACATTCTTGATGAAGAAAATACCTTGAAATACTACTGAGTTAATTAAAGGTCCAAAGATTACCACTTTCTCTCACCTACACTAAAAGCCGGATCATCTACTGTGCCATTTTTCTCTTTCTTACATATTTTTCGCTCGAATATATTAGCTTCATTATATTCTTTGGCTTGTATGTATGTATGTATGTATGTATGCTTGTTTTAAGAAGAACAGTTGTTTTAAAACCCTTAATTTCGAGAGTTCCAAAAATGTGAAATTAATAACGTATTTTTTACAGCAATATGTCAGCTCGATAAGTTATAAAGATAATTCGTTTTCATTCTTCGTGAGGTCATTTCCTAGACCTACGCCTGTCCTGTAAGTCCTTTGTATCTTATGGGTGTAAATTGGCTTATTATATATATTACATTATCAAGAAAATTGGCACTTCACGATTTCTGTAATTCAAGGAAGATCTCTTCAACATGGTTCTAATACTCACGTGCTGTTGTTATAGATACAAGTGCACAAGCCAACACAGCTAGTATCGGTGCCCAAACTCCTGCATGTGTTATCCTCATTGTACCACTGTACAGAAACCCTAACTGCCAGCTTTAGGCAATGAACTTGGCTCGAGGGTTCTTCGTGGAACTCTTGCGATTTGGCAAGCTTCTGAGGACGTTTGCAAAGTATTTAGCAGTCTTTGTTGTGTTTGATGTTTCGATAGCTGTACTGACCTCGCTGAAGAAGAATGAATGCAGCCGATCCCTAGAACGGCGCATCAATTAGTCGACCAGTCATTAGCATTAATTAATTAATCATTAATGCTAATCAGGTGATATAATACAATGAAATCACATCCGTGCAATCGCACAGATGCATCATATATATTTGTTTAATTTGTATGTGCTGGTGGAAGACTACAAATATTTTTTGTTAATTCTGGTGCATTACTAATATCCTAGCTGACCAGAGGCTCTGTACGAACTTGCCAGGAAGGGGAAATAGCTAGTTTGATCCAGAGTAGTGTTTTATTGAAAATGATGAATACTCGACATATCTACTTCAACCTTAGGTCTCTTTACTTGATGAATTATTTTCTACACAACTCAATTTTTCCCAGACTGATCAATTATTCACCTTGAACCCTGATCCTTCATTCTCTTCATCGGTGGCCTTATGGTTAATCTCGTCTCGCATATAAGTATCTCAGTCAACGTTGGAAATGCCTTACTGCATGGATGCACATTCCCATATAGAAGGATCACCTCTTTTTTGGTATGATGCATCACTAGTCTTCGACTTGCGTTTCATGCAAGCTACAACTAAGCGGATTTCAAAAAGGTATGAGGACTTTAAAAGCAGTAAAAACTACTGAAAAGGTATGAATCATAGTGGTCTGGAGAGCAAATGGTTTTGAGACTCTAAAGAAAGAGCTGTGCGACTCCATTGAGAAACTGTACAAAGTGGCAGCCTTGGTGAGGTGTCCGCCCTGGTGCTGCTTGCTCTTCATTGGGAGTTTCTGTATACGGACACTTTATTAGTAGGAAATGTTAATTCAGATGTACAGAAAACAATTGGGCGGAAAGGCATCTTTTATTTAAGGAAGCGAAATGTGTCATCTTGGAGTTTGTCATTCCATGATGCCCGAAGATCCCAAGTAAAACACGAAGTATCAACTTGCTCTCCGAGAGGATTTTGCGGATTCCAGATTTATTGTTGTTGCTGTTGCAAGAATCAAAAGTAGCCTGAGTTAGTTTTCGTAATCAGAAACGGTTTTCTTCAGTACAATTTCTCATTTGCAGAAATAAACATACGATTTTAGATTTTTGATTTTTGAATTGCTGAATCGAGTTCAATTGACATTGAGTTTGTTTCAACCGAGATGGACATTATTGCAACCAAGATCTGGTCTAGTGTGTTTTAAGAAGTTTGCATCTTGCACTTGACTTACGATAACCAAAGTTCAGCAAAAATAATTCCAGCAAAAACTAGAACCTGTAGACGCTGCCTAATCATAGTTCATAGAAATATCGTTATATAACACAGTTTCTGACAGTTACTATGCAACTGAAAGTTTCATTCAACGGTGAGACGGATACCATTTTACTGAGCCCACCATTCGAGATATTTTATATTCTAAGGAGTTCCCATCTTCTTTAAGTACTAGTTCAAAAGTGTAAAAGACCTTTAGACTGTAAGTAGACACCAACTCACTAATATCTGTAAATTACTTTTAAGATGATATCGCGGAATTATGACAGTAACCACACAGTACACACACAAAAAATACAGTTCCTTCTCTTAAAAAGAAGACTTCCTTGCTAATTCCGTTATCAGAATTCAAGTGGTACATATAGAAGTATAAACTCATAAAACAAACTGGAGTGGCGTTATCCAACGATGTTTATCCTAATTCTAGCCATAGCTTTCTCAAGTGCTCTGTCTGACCTAGAAAAAACAATACGTGGCCATTGTTTAACATCTGTTCGTACCTTTTCTCATCCGAACAGTTTCATTTCGTTCTGGCTGCTACGCCTTAGAGTGACAACCAGGTACCGTTTCCGTAGACATAAATATCACTCGTATTCCACACGTTTGTCAGAATTTTGAAATTGGCTAAGTGAGTGTCCTACAGAAACAATCACTACTCTCGGACGTGCGCAGAAGATAACCTGGCTTCCTGAATCGGTCAAAAAGAGCACTCGAATGTTGTCTGTAATCATGTAATTTTGACAACACAGCTGGCCGTGATAATTTCCAATATAAGTAATATGGGGACCTATATGACCTCATCAGATTATTCTGTTCGATAATAAATTGTTCGCAAACGTATATCTGAAATTTGAGATTGCAAATAACCGGATTTTGGTTATCCCTTATTGAACAATTATTGGCCTTATATAAGGTATGCCTTTTTATCCGTAGAGTGTGAATGACAATTTTAAGTTTAATGTTTTTTTCCAAACATGTTTCGGTAAGTACACTTGCCATCAACACATGCATGTTTGGAAAAAACATTAAACACTCACTATACGAATAATTTCCTCCCTGCCACTGTTGAGACCATATGCCTTTTAAGTTTTGTTGGATTACGTTGGATTAGATGTCATTATTTGCTTTGGGTTGGGTTTTAATTCTAAATGAGTGGAATCTGTGTTTCTATTCATCATTCGATGATTTCGATATAAGACGTGCAGTATGCAGCACTCACTCTTAAATTCAGAGAAAGATTCTTGATGTCTCTGAGACGTCAACCATGTCCGGCTGCCAACATCTAGACACGTACGTATGTTGATACGTTGATACGTTGACACCGCGTAAACACCTCTTCAACAATGTCTTCTTCATCAGTGTTTCAAGGCGGGAACTTGCTAACCGATTGTGTGTTGGTTCTTTGTCTGAATCACGACTATAGACCGAGATATTGGCAGCCATTTTGAATACCGAGAGAAGACTGGGGCCCATGAAGTATTTCCCGCCAAGATGGCCGCCAATGATTTTTTTCCCCGACTTTTCGAGGTAGTAATCATGATTATTGTAGGAAAAATTAAATAAATAGCATTTTCACTGTAGTTAAAAAAGTTTTGGGAATTGAAAGAGGGCTGAAAAAAAAAAAAAAAAAGAAGACAAAAACGGCCCCGAGCTTCAAGTGTTCGCACAAGTCAAGTCCACCAACAACTTAACATAATTCACTTATCCGAGTAGAGTACCCCGCATGTACTCAAATAACTGAGTGACAGCGTACCTTTACTCAAATATAATAATTGAGTAGTAAATTTACTCGGATAAGTGAGCTATTGTGGACCGACGCATCGATTTATTTACTCAAGTCAGTTTTTGAGTAAATGTACTCGCGCGTTTTAATTTTGAAGCCAGTGCAGTACCTTTGAGTATGCAATTTAGTCTGCTTTTGTTGAGTTTATTCGAGTAAGTTTCCGTTTAGTTTACGTCCCTTTAGTTTACGATAAAGATGCCGATTACGAACGCCTTTACGGTTACTCGTAAGTCAGGCTTGATTACCAAATCTCAGGCTCCATAGTAACTTACAAAACATAATACAAGTGTTTTTAAAGTTAATCTTTTAATCAAAATTGTATTAGGAAAGGGCATAACGATAACACGATCAATTTGTTACCAAACGTTTTCGGTTGTTTAATAAACCATCATCAGGGTAAATTAGTCATTACAACAATTTGTTTAAGTACTTGAATCATGTGATTCCCTTGGGGAACAGCGCCAAAGGGAATGCTTTGATTTGTTTATTTAGAGCGGAAGGTTTTTGGTCGAAAACGTTTGGTAACAAATTTATCGTGTTATCGTTATGCCCTTTCCTAATACAATTTTAAGATGGAGAAATCAAATCATTACTTTTTTAATCAAAAATTCCATCAAAGAGGATCTGCATGCACTCTAATCAATGTAAAAAAGTTTTTTCTAGGAAAATTCTGACGATACACTACGCTAAAATATGCATACAACACGGACCTGAAGAGTAGATTTCGTATGACTGTGTAAACGGCACCGCATGGCCACGGCACAGTTACGACATGCAGGAATCTCGAAACACGGCATTGACACGGTCACGGCATGGTTACGATAGGAATCTCGAATCTTTTTATAGACAACACGGCACTGACGCGGCCGCCACAGCACAAGCTAGCACGGCGCGGTCCGTTTCACACTCATATGAAATCTGCCCATCTATTACCACATTTAGTGTCTTCGTAAGCATGTACGAAATACGATGTATTTATTTCTAGGTTCAGGCGTCTACAGGACGTTGACACGCTTGACAATTGCACTTGAAAGTTTCCAATGGAAGACCTTTACACGAACCAAACTTTCCCTCGCCACATTTGCAGTAACGAGTGCGAGCTCTCACGCCACATCCACAAGGCTTAGTGCACTTACTCTCGACCCAAGATGACCAGCAGTCTAAAATACAAGAACAACAAGCGATTACTGGACGATACTGGGACGTCAGTAAAATGCTTGGACTTTAACATGAGTAAATTCAGCAATGCAGTTGGCATCTCAAACATTTTATAGTGGGTATGCAGATTTTATCGGACTCGGTTCTTAAGACTTACCTAAATTTACTAGATTTATTATCTTCATTAGTTTTAGCTGTGTTGTATGTATTTATTATATCCGCATCCACTGGATATGAGCAATTGCGCGCTTTGATTGGTTTTAATTTTATACTATTAGGTTATCAGCTCATATACCGTGAGCAGAGAAGTAAACAAAATAACTCAATAAATTTGGCAAAAAATTAATGTCTTATTTTACATTTTTTACTAAAAATAATATCAAAGCCACAATAGATGACGTGCAAAGTTGTCATGGTGGAATAATTCAAGAATTGAAATTATAGATGATCAAAACAACTTTTATACCAGTTTATGCCAATGTCCAGATTTATTTCATTACGCCGCCATGTTGTGACGTCATCTTTGTAAATCAAAACACCTACCTCGCTCGGTTGTAGGTTTTGCGGTAGGTCTCTTGGTAGTTTTTGGTTTTGAAGTTACTGGTGGTAATCCAGGTACGCCTGAAAATGTAAAATGGTGACATTTTTATATATAATATAAATTATCATAATTTTGATATGGATAAATTGCTCTTCAAATTCTAAGGTTTCTTTTCTAATTGCCACAAATCAACAGCTAGTTATGAAAAAAGTTTTATGACTGATATAAATGTGATAAGCAAAATATATTTTTCTCAGTCAGCTGTTCTTTTTCCCTACTCCTAGCTCTTACATCAAAGGTAAAACAACTTTGTTTGACGTCGGTAACTCTTAACAGTCTTAACTGATGAGCTTGAAGCCGATGGTGCGCACTTTATTAATAAGAATTGCATAAATGTGTGTTAAGCGCAATTAAAAATCAAGAATTGAAATGAAATTGTCACTAAAAGTTTACCCTGCAAAACAGTAGACATCGTTTGCCCAAGCTCCACCCTTTCCATTACGGCATTTGGAGCACTTCTTGTACTTGCTGTAAGTTCTGTGGGCATTTGGTCCTGTCCAACACTCTCCACCGTTCTGTACACCAAAGCACTTGTACTCCAACTTGTAGGATTTCTTTGCACACTCGGCAACAGCATCCCAGCCACTGAGCACCCAAGTATTTAGGCATTGCTCTGGATGAGGTGTCTTTGAAACATCCCTTGTGATTGTACGAAGCTACAGCAATCGAAAGTTTGTTTTTACCAAATTGGCTAGCGTATCGGGCTTACATTCTTAAAGGGAAAAGGGGATGGCTCTCTTTCCCTTCCCCCTTTCCTCAACCCATCTGATACCCAGGGACGTATATGACCTTTGATCCATCGATCATCCTTAGGGGACTAAGCTTATGCGAATTCGTGCAAATAATTGCCGGTTGATTTAATCAGCACCGCCTGGCCCTCAAGTAGTCACGGTCGCGGCATGGTGCGGTTTGTTTCACAATCATACGATAACTTCTCTAGAATAGATTTCATAGAGTCGTTTTCGTATGAGTGGGAAACTTACCGTACCGTATCGTAACTGTACCAGTTTCATAGCATTCGAAATTCCTGCTGTAACCGTATAGTATCGTAACCGTACAGTGTTCCCACTCATACAACAACCACTCTATGACTGGGAAAACTCCACGGTCACGGCACCGCGGGCACGGTTACGGCAGGAATTTCGAATGTTTTTATAGACATCACGGCACTGACGACACGGTCACGGCACAGCGCGGTCCGTTTCACACTCATCCGAAAGCTGCTTTATCGTTATGTTTCGGTAGCTATAGTAACCGTGCCGTGCCAAAACCGTGCTGTTTTCAAAGTCATAAGCATCCAGCTGCAGGGGCGTATCCAGGGGGGTCCCAGGGTGCCCGTGACCCCCCTTTGAAAACAAAAAGATGATAGAAATAAAAGAATCTGACTGTTGAGAAAGATTGAGAAATTGGAAGTGTGACCCCCCTTTGGTGGAAAATGGAAAGTGTGACCCCCCTTTGAAATATTCTGGATACGCCCCTGAGCTAGGTCCTAAGAAATTACACTGCTCTAAATATTACGTTACTAGATGGTTTACTTACGCATACACGGAGTCATGTGACAGGTTCTTGCGTGTCTGTCCTTTCCTTGACACGGCTTCCCACCATGGGAAGGTTTTGGGTTGTTGCAAGATCGTTTACGGTACTGTATTCCTGCTCCACAGGTCTTAGAACATTTACACCATGCTCCCCAGCTTGGACCACCCTCCATCGACGCGCACTTTGATGTTATTAAAAATGATTTAGTTAGAAAAACTAAACACATTCGTTAAGTAAAAAGCTGAAATACGGTTCCTCCCAGAACACACAAAAAGTGTCATCTAGATCTTAGGCTTATACTTGAGTAAGACAAAGATATGGTAGAACTGCATGTGCCGGTACATGAAGCTACATGCGTACATTTACGAGTTCCTTGCACATCTCGCCGCAGACACATCTGTACAGTGTATATATGATTCATATAATTCACTTAGTATCAGTTTTTCCTTGCCATTTTACAAAATTCCTGCCAAAACGAAAAGCATGGACACAATGGGAGGGAGCGGTTTTTTAAATCTTATCTATCCGTCAGCCGGGTAAAAGGCTCTTACTCTGTAGAGTTATTCAGAACATTTGTATAAGAACTACAAGCAAATACACGTTTTCCTCCTTGTGTCTTTATAACCTAACAATTCTGTTACCTGGACATCTTGGCAGCCACAGAGTCATATACTGCTTATCTCGTCCCGTACAGTAACGGCCACCATTGGACGGGGGAGGATTGGTACAGGTTCTTGTGCGAACTCTGCCATGCTGTATAAGTCCACCACAGGTCTTAGAGGAGGGTGACCACTTAGACCATTTAGACCACCCGCCGTTGACTTTAATTGGAAAAAAAGGAAAATGCTAAGATTGCAGGGCCGGGGTTGCATGGTAGTTGGGTGCGAGTTGTCCGAAAAAGTGTGCATTTAATAGTTAGTTCCAAAGTCGAGATTCAACTGTAGACGAATCCAGGATCACAGAGGATGAATCTCATGATTTGGCAAGGGCTTTTGAAATTCATGTTCACTGACTAATATATAAATGAAATCAAGCAACAAAAAGGAAAGGAAAGGAAAGGAAAGGAAAGGAAAGGAAAGGAAAGGAAAGGAAAGGACTTTATTTTCTACCTTTACATGATGCCTTCAGGCAGCATCTTCTTGTCTGTCTTCCAGACCCCCAGCACTTGCGACCACCATTGGCTGGTGGGGGATTGGTACAGGTTCTTGTTCGATACTTGTAGCCTTTACCACACGTTTTTGAACACTGAGACCACGAACTCCATCTCGTCCATCGACCATTTACTGAAAACAATCAGATAATTGTTCTTAAAAACACAATTTGAGTCGTAATTGCATGAATACTATTCCGGTAAACCGAATTTTAGAGTGAATTAAACAGAAATACACGAAAGGCTCTGATTTAGATTTCACTGTAGAATTCTTGCAGTGAAATTCGACTTCTATTATTCACACGTTCGGTTTTATAACTGGCGCGGACACACGCGTTGCAATTTTTTTTGCTATTGTCGCGCGCAATAAGATATTTGGAAGCTGGGTTCCAGATGATTCTTGATAGCGGAGCAAAACTCTGAAAGGTTATTTTTTATGTATACAATGTATCCGCGTCTCACTTTGAAATAATCGTCGCAATTTGAAGTGATTTTGTCGCACTTTGAAGTAACTATCGCAATTAATTGAAATGAAAGTCGTCGCAGTATGAAATAACAAAGCTGACGCATTTTGAGATAAACATCGTTGCGCTTTGATATAAAAAAGCTGTCGAAATTTGAAATAACTGTTTTCGCACTTTGAAGTACCTTGACTGAAATACTTTGGATAAAATTAAATCCCAGATAAATGGATAATTAGCTTGTACCATTGACCTGATTGACCTGACAACGACTTTCATCTCAAAATGCGACAATTACTTCAAAATGCGACAAAAGCACCTCACTGACTGCGACAGCTATTAATTTCAAAATGTGACGATTATTTTTTTTAAAGCTAGGCGGAACGCTTGATGTACTTATTGTCGTGCAGAAGTATATCGAACTCTATTGCACTGACGTTGTGTGCAAGGTGTGGCGGACAGCTAGACGGAGCATATTTACTTTTGCGTGGTTTGCAAGGAAGGTTAGATCGCTTAACAAGGATTGTGGCTTAGTGGAAAGCTAGTTAAAGCTGTTCGTATTATAGAATTGTTGTTGTTGTCAAAATCACGGGCGTCAATACAGGGATTTTTGCGTGACGCGTTATTAAGAATTTTCATTTTTCGTGATTCGGGAATGAAAGAAATTATTTTTCGTGATTCATACAAATCATTTTCTACGTGCCGCTGGAATACACGAAATAAATGTTCGAGATTCTGTTCCACATCAGTCTTTGAATGTTTTTCAAAAAAAAGTCTCAGTCTTGCGCTTTTTGGTTTTATTATTCCATGTCGTCAAGACGCATGAACGCAGGTAATGAGAACATAATTAAGCAGGTTTCTAGAAATATTTCCATGTTTTTCGGGAAAATATTAGACACTTGTCCGTGATTCGTGATTTGACCCTTTTATTTTCCATGAACCATGCCTTGAAACCTCCCTCCCCTTGCACGTCCATAAGTCTGATAAATGAAATTCAGTTTCAGTAAAAAATGCATGCAAATCATCGTTTAGATTCATATGCACTTTCTAACTGAGTTTTCATGCCAACGAAAGAACTATCTATAATAGTGAGATTTTTGTATTATCTGAAAGGTGCTTAATAACCGCGGACATGTTCCACGTACGCTGACATAGCTGTGTATTGCAGCACATTATTTCGGAGCCCAAAATATCACAAACATCCTACCTACCTTTAGCTTTACTCTCGCAACATTCCCCATTGTAACCATTTTTACACTGGCAGCGGTATAAACGCCACACGCCTCCGTTAAAACACACTTTATTGCAAGGTCGCGATTCTCTAAAATGATGATACGAACAACCTCCACCACACCGCGCATTCTCTGTAATATGGCGGGTTCGGAATTGAGTGCCATGGCCCCCACAAGTGCGACTGCAAGCGCTCCAACTGCACCACTGGCTTACATGGCAAGGCACAGGTCGACAATGCCGGCGACGACGACGACGACGTGTAAAGAACCACTTCTTGGACAGCTCATCGCTGGCTGCTAACTCGAGTAAAATGCTTAGCATGAGCAGGAAAACTGCAATAAAAGTGCCTGGTTTCATCTTAGATTGATTTATGTCAGGCTAGCGGACAAGAGGATTCGAGGCGCTAGCCCTTAGACAGATGTCTGAGACTAGGTCTACTGAAGGGCAGTGGAAAGGAATGGAGTTCTAGTCGTGGTAAAGCGCGATGACTAATTTAGATTCACTTTCCCAGCAGAGGAATGTTGAGCACGATTAAAGTTCCACTGTAACCTAGTTCAATATTTATTTAAAGGGTCGCCTTGGTATATCTTATGTACACAGAATGTCAATATGTTTGGGTATATTCATCTTAGTCTAATAGATTGGCGTCATGCGGAAAGGCATTCCTTTATATCGCTTCTTTTCTAGTAGCAGAACTTCTGTGTGGGAGGGAAGATTAAAAGTAAAAGTTTTAATAACTTTTTGATATTTTTTCGATAATTTAATGTGGCAGCGTCGGATTTCCTGTGTTTTTTAAATGACTCGTTACCAGGCTCTTTCACGAGTGAAAATCAAAATGGCGGCCAGTTATAGACTTTTTTCGAAAACTGTACAACTTTACAGTCCTTTTTACTCAGGAAATTATCTTGCGAGGACTCCCACTTTTCAAACATGGTGTTCTAAATACTTGAATAACGTTTCTGTGTGTTTATTTTCAAGCGAAATCGCAAAGTCTTCAAGCACAGAGCAAAACAATTCTTCGCACGTGGAACTACATGTAGCTGACGAAAATATTAGCTTGCCAGAGCAGCGCAATATTTCGGTCGAAAAACTATTCTCAGACATTCGGACTGCCTTTGAGAAAAGTGAAGCAACAGATGGATATCACACGGCTTTCACTGGAGCGAGTGAAAGAAAAAATTGAAATCCTTCAAGGAATTGGACTCAAAATTGATGAAATTGGAAAAGTCTTGACAAGACGTCCATCTGTACTTGTTACTAGAAATGAAGGTTCTTCAAAATCGCGTCGACACTTTGAGAAAGGCCGGTGTCGAACCTAATGCTTTGGTGTACGCTGTGAAGAACTCCCCAGGGATTCTAACAGGGAAAACTGAGGAAACGTTGACGTCTAAGGTGAGAAAATATCCAAATTATGTATGAGTGTTTGAACAGCTTAAGGTACTAATACCTTTTGAGCGGGCAAAAGTAACCCTTGTCCTTGTGGGCCATCCTGATTTCCACGTCCTACATTTCTAGATGTACAAATTATGGTCCTTTTAACAACAACAACAACAAAAAACCATGTTTAAAAAGCAGTAGAATTCTTTGTCGTGGCATGACAGGCATGTGAAGACTTTGCTGTTTTCAAAACGTACCTCAAAGAGTGATGATTTCTGTAAAAGCCCAGCATGTGTGTCTCTTAGTAACCTAAAAACTGCCAAACCCAGCTGTTATTATGATTGCTCTAGAAGGTATGTTGGTCATACCCCTCAATAGTATATACAGGAATTTCAGAAAAATTAAGTGCCATAAACATCGTGCAGACATCAATCTTTGACTTTTGCTCTCTTAGTATTATGGTATCTATTTTCATCCATTCTCATGTTTATTTAAAGTCCTTCAGTTTGTCTTTGCTATGTACAAAATCGGTGATTTTGATTGATATATTTCTTTCAGATTAAATTTTTGTTGTCCCTCAAAGTCAAGCCAAAGCTCACCAAAGAAGAAGTCCTTCACATACTAACAAAATGTCCTGACATAATAGCTAGCTGCAACCTAGAATCACTTCAAAATAAAATAACATTCCTGGAGAAAGTTTTAAAATTCAACCAGCATCAACTTAGAAACATTCTTCTCAAGCAACCAACAGTATTAACTTTTAGTACAGATTCCATGAAATCAAAGTTTGCTTATTGTTATGAGGCATTACGTGCAAGCCGCTCCAGTATTGCAAGGTGTCCTAGAGTATTTCAGTGTTCACTGAAGAGGATTAAAGAGAGACATCAGTTTTTGTTAAAAGTTGGTCGACTAAGAGATGATATGATCGTGGATGACTATGGTCTTGGAGTGATTGTTACTCAAACTGATAAATTTTTTGCTGAAAAAGTTGCACTTAGCACATTAGAAGAGTTTGATGAGTTTAGAATATCAGTGAATGAATTTGGAGGAAGTAATTTATGTAATCAAGATAACAAACTGTCCAGTTAGTATGTAAGCTCATACTTCTTTTGACAATAAATGCATGAAAGTTGAATTTAAGAGACTGGATGAAATTGCATCTACCTAGATATTATTTACTGTGTTTATAAGAGAGGGAATAAATTTTCATTTCTTATTCACCCTTCTTCCCTCCCTCTCTTCCTCCCTCCCTCCCTCCCTTTGTTCCTTCCTTCCATCCTTCTTTCTTTCATTCCCTCCCTCTCTCCCTCCCTCCCTCCTTTCCTTCCTTCCTTCCTCCTTTCCTGCCTCCCTCCCTCCCTCCCTCCATCCTCTCCTTCCTTTCTTCCATTCTTCAATCAACAGCTTTCTTCCTTCCTTCTGTCCTTCCTTCCATCCTTTCCTTCTTTCTTTTGTTCATTCTTCCTTTCTTTCTTTGGATCATGGTTGTCTTATGTGCTCACAATCACATTGTCAGGTCCCTTCAATGTCATTTTTTTATCTTTTTTGTTTTGTTTTGTTTGCATTGACGTGTTTTGTTACTTTTTGGGCTTCCTTTGTAATTGTGATATTACCCATAGCTCTTAGCAAGCGTGTATTCGAAGGAACAAGATGGCGGCTACTGGTGACGTGGACGAACTCTTTGATATCAAAAACAATTTCTTTATAGGAAACTACCAAGCATGCATTAACGAAGCACAGAAAAAACAAGTAATTATTTAACTACATGTTGTTATAGCACGTTTTGTTTTTTACGTGGTTTTTAGCAGTTTTTGAGAAGTTAATTTAATCGTTACTCTGACATTCATCCCCGGCTTTCAAGAACATTTCTACGTTCAGATCGTAATCTAAGTCGAAATGTGGTCATTTATTATTTGTCTCATTTGCTTTTTTCTATACTCTTCAAATTATTATTATAAACTAAGTATCATTTCTTAAAAATGCTTTACTTTGTGTGGTTTAAGTGAATCTAACTTAGCTTTCTCTATGAACAGCCTTCTTCACGAGAACTTATCATTGAAAAGGACATTTACATGTACAGAGCTTATACAGCACAGGTGAGTCGACCACCTTGAGAAATATATTGTCCATATGTGAAGTCATGTTTGCCGTGTTTCTCTAGTAATACAACTTACTCCCAGTCGGGGTGGGGAAGGGAATAATTCCATAGTTTTTAAACTGTATGGGGATGTGCTTCTGGGCATTGCATGGTTTTACTCCTTGCATTAGCCATGACCTGGTTCACACTAGTGAGGAAAGCACAAAGAGCATACATGTACATTTGCATATTATTATTATCACATGCATGAAAAAGACAAGCACTGGTTATGAGCAGTACATTACTGAGTCTGTATGATATCACTAGTGAAAAGACAAGCACTGTTAACGAGCAAGAAACATTACAATCTGCCTATGTTGCTTGTGCTTATGCTTATATCTCTAGTGTGTTAACCCTTTCGCTCCTACAGTGCCCGAAACCGGCCGTAAAAATTCTACTCGTCTAAAAAATTACTTCTTCCTAAAAAAGGACAACTCAAACTCAACTTTGGTACGAAAGTAAACTCTAGTAAATGAGTCAAGTTTTGAAAATCAAACATTGTGAAACAACTGGCGATTTCTGCAGAAATTTGTCATTTCAAGGAAAGGAAAAAATCACCATTTTGGGCTCAATTTTCATCGTTGAAAATCACACATTTTGGACCTCAATTTTTCTCAACAAATTATCCTTTCCTGCACACGAAACAGCATTAACAACCAAATTCAGTCCTAGTCTTGTGTTCTCATGGACTTTTTGGCCTTCTTTTCCTTTCACGGACACAGCTGCGGCTGATTCATTGTGGCCATTTTGCAAGCACGTGTTTTTGGACTTTTACGACCTAAATGCATTCTGGGTAATTCAGCTCCTACGCAACAGCCACAGCCCTTCCCTCCATCTTTTAGAGTTTTTAGTAAAGTCTCGAGCCCCCTCGGAATTCTGCCCAAATTTGACACGCTTGCTGTGTTCCTCAATCGTCACAACTCCCAAAAAATGCCATGGCAGGTCCGAGAAATTCCCCTTGGACGAGCTTCAAAGCACACTTCGTCTTGGCGCCACTCAAAATTCACCCAGTCAAAGCTACGAGTCAAAATGCCTACAAAGTGTTACACCTTGACGAATTCTTATGGCAAGTAAGCTCTCTGCTACTTCCAGGCTTAATGATGCCCAGCCAGTAGGAACCAAAGGCGAAAAAAGGCTAGAAAATTCACAGAAATCCAAGTTTTCTGGACTTTCAAACGCCATCATCACTCGACCAAAAACGCTACCGCTTCAAACTGGTTTCAACCGGTTAACTTGAGCCCTCAATAGTACAAAACAGCAGAAGTTTCTATGGTTACTCCAGTAAGCAGGCAAAAAAATACACAAATTGATTATGACCTCAAAATTGCGTAAAAACCTCAAAAATCCCCAGTAGCGAAAGGGTTAACCAGGCTTTAAACTCATTGGTGGTGATAAAGTTGGGCTAGGTGTATAAGTGATAAAGTTGGGCTAGGTGTATAAGTGCTGCCACGAGGGATGCCATATGCCATGTCCACGGCAACAAGGTGGTAACAATGATAACCATCCACAGTCCACCACCTGGCACCAGTCACACTTATAACTGAAGACAGTGGAGAATGAAATACTCACCTAAAGGCCACGCACCCAGGGCTGGGTGGGGTGGGGCAATAAAGCAATGGCAAACAATGCCAGCAACAAGCATGAGGATTGCCAGATCCACAGTGATGGCAGGGGCAGATCCAGAATTTTGCAAAGGGGGTGTCCCAAATAGGCCTCTTGAGAGATGATGTCACATCCAAGATGGTGGCCTCCTACAATGGAATCTGATGACGTCATCTCGTACGGCGTTAGGGTGTGTCCGGTGTGCCTATGGACACCCCCTGGATCCGCCCCTGGATGGACTCACATGTGGGCAATGCACAACAATGGGCCACCTCACATCAACACTGTATCCCATTGACCAAAGATATCCAAACTGCAAACAACACGAGGTTCACCCCTGAATAGCCATGTAGCCATGAGCAAACGCATGCAGGCATACAGCCTCAACTTTAACTTTGCCTAAATTATAACCAAAAAAATAATGGTCTGCAATAGCTGCACATTAGCCTTTGCAGCATATAATGATATGCAGAAAAGTTCATTTTATTCAATCATTATAATCATGGTGTTTTATTTTCAGGGTAAATATGGTGTTGTTTTAGATGAAATTTCCCAGTTGTCTCCTGCTGAAGTTCAGCCTGTGCGGATACTTGCAGACTACCTTCAAAACCCAAAGAAAAGGTTTGCGAAATATAACTACGATTCAATTTAAAATATTATTGTTGACTTTCAAAGCACTTCATGGTCTCTCTCCCACTTACCTTCAAGATCTCATCTCTGTCCGCAAACCTCCAAGAAACCTACATGTACGCTCATCTTCCCATTTGCTGCTGTCTTCCAAGTCTTATAATCTTAAATCATATGGCCTTCGCTCCTTCTCCGTTGCTGCACCTCTTCTTTGGAACTCCTTACCGCCGTCTCTGAGAGATTTACATGACATTTCCTCTTTTAAATCGAATTTAAAAACTCATTTGTTTAAATCTGCATTTAATTTGTAATTCTAGTTTTAATTTTATCATTTTTGTGTTAAAGCGCTTAGAACTTTTGTATAAGCACTATACAAGCACATTATATTATTATTATTATTATTATTATTACGATTTGACGATTCTATATTATTGCTAATTGTATTTTGTTTTGTTTACTAATTTTTGTTTAATATTCTATTACAGAGACTCAATTCTAAACTCAATTGAAAAACAACTGAATTCATCCAGTGATATTAATGATTATTACTTGCTGATGGTTGCATCCGTTTATGTTCATGAACAGGTAAAATAAAATAGCTTGTTTCTCTATTATTGTACATTGTATTCTTGAATTGCACATGCCAATACATGGTATGCACATTGTATCTTCAGTATTGGAATGGGTATACATATAATTTGTACAATATGAAATGCACCTAATACTTTTTGTGCATATGTGTTTTTAGAACTATGATTCAGCACTAAGATGTATTCATCAATCAGAATCTTTAGAATGGTAAGGGCACTAGGAAATCAATACTGTAAAGACAACAACTTTTAATAGAATGATTGTATTCTTGATTTTCAAATTGTCTGTCAAAACTTCCTATTGATGTAAGCAGGACTCTTATACACCCTTCTAATAAATGCCACAACGTATTCTTTTCTTTTGACATCAAATTTGTTCTTTTAGAACAAATTTGATGTCAAGTGCGGAAAACAAAAATTGTGGCATTTATTAGAAGTGTGTATAATAGCACTCTTTCCTGTTACATGCATTTGCCAATCAGTACCCAACATCACTATGATTTCATACAGTCAAGTACATGACTCATTTTATTGAATAATGGCTAATTTAAATGATATTCTTTTGTAGCTCTGCACTAAGTGTACAAATATATATCGCAATGAACAGAATAGACCTTGCAAAGTAAGTCAACACATTTGCTGTTTGTGAAGTTTCAGCTGTTTTCTATAATATGTACAGTGTACAATGTACTGTGTATGGAGCACTTTTTTTGTTTTCCTTGTTTGTTGTTACTCCACCAAGTCTAAGATTTGCTTTTATTACTTTTAGAAAAGAACTTAAAAAGATGCAGGTATGTTTGTCAACAATTAAAGATATTTGTCATTCATCTTAATTTTCAAGCCTTCAAAGTATTAAAATGAAACTTAGCAAAGAATAGTAATAAAATATCAAACTTCGCAAAATGATTCGGAAATTACATAGTACTTAGTCAAGTTCCGACAGTGTTCTTTACATGCAAAATTAAAAAAAGAAGTTATTGTACAGTATATACTTGTTGCATGACTGAACTGTTAAATTGTTGTATTTCAGGAACTTGATGATGATGCAACCTTAACTCAGCTTGCTCTTGCTTGGTTTAACTTAGCAGTGGTAGGTGTACTACTCAAATGTGACATTTCCTCTGTCCTTACATGTACCATTCATTTCAAGATTTATAAAACTTTGTCCCTAAGATGATACATGTTACTATTAGAACTTTGTTAGGACTTTACACTAACATCACAATGTATGTATCTAACTCCATGTAACTTAAGAGGTCCATGCCAAAAAACAGAGTACAATGTAAGTGATATCAAATCAAATTCCAAGTTCTCATTTCAAGAAAATATTTCATTTCCAAAGGAGAATAGTCCATTTGTGAGATGTTTCACCTGCCACATGTACGTAAAGGATTTAGAATGAGGCTACATGCTAAAATGTTTGTCTCGTTATGAATGACTGAGCTTTGTGCATGTTGCCTCAACTTTGTATGTGAAAATTGCAGTGTATCACAGAAGTTGGCTATTCACTGTTTGATCAACAGTCACTTGCATGTACTCTGTTTTATTCCCCCCCCCCCTTTTGTACGTCACAATACTAGGTAGGGATGACAGTGTGTTCACAAAATTGCAATGTTTGTTCTTTTAGGGAGGAGACAAGTATCAAGATGCATACTACATTTTCCAAGAAATGTCAGACAAGTACTCATCCACTGTTATGCTTCTCAATGGACAAGCAGTGGCTTACATGCACCAAGGAAAATATGAAGATGCAGAGAGTCTTTTACAAGAGGCTTTAGAAAAGGTACTTTAATTAATTGTACATTGTTCATGTAAATTTGAACTTCAAAACATGTAAATTTATACATGTGCTATAATATTAATAAATCAGACATTGCTTCAGTTATTGTACCTCCCACTTTCTACCTACAGTGTACATGTACAAAACATTTTGGTGTGGCTGCAACTGGGTTCTCAGTCAATCAGGCAGGAGTGTACTTGTGTTAGGCAGATGAGCTGTCAAGTAGAGTTAAGGCTGGTTTTCACAAGCAACAGAAGCCGAAGCAACATATGCAGACTCAGTGTTGCATTCCTCACCTAAATGTGAAAAAAGACAATGGACAGTGCATCACTTAGTCTGTGTATGTTGCTTCTGCTTCTGCTTCTATCGCTGATGAAAACTTGGCTTTAGATATACAGGAAGGTGGACACAGAGTCACTATCATGCAACTGGGCAACAAGTGAGTCATTCAGCTAATGAATCAGGCAGACTGTCAATCAGTCTATCAGTGATATTCATTCAGTCTGTCAGTCAGTGTGTTAGTCATGCTCTAAACCCTAAGGACATAGACAGACAGACAGACAGACAGACAGACACAGCTACCATTAGTCAGTTATTCAGACATGTTTCATTATTCTTTTCCATCTATGTTGTAGGACAGTAACAATGCAGAAACCCTTATCAACCTGATTGTTCTCTCTCAGCATCTTGGAAAGGCTCCTGAGGTACAAAGCATAAGTTTACACAATGATAATAATGGGCCAAGTTCTGATCATTGTAACAGTTTCAGCTCATGAGATCTATCCCATTAAGCTGAGAAACAATAGAAAATGAAACAGTAGATCAAGCAGACAATTTGCAATGAAATGTATTGTTTTGTCTCTCCAATCACAACAGATCTTACGACTTTCTGCTACATTACCAGATAATTATAATCTGATTCTAAGATTCCATGTATTTAAATATACATTATGGGATGTAACTTACAGTATGGCATGTTTTTATTTCTTTTCTTACTCTAGGTTAGCAACAGGTTAATCTCCCAACTGAAAAACAGTCATCCCAACCATCCCTTCACAACTGATTACACTGCGAAGGTAACAAATCATCTCTATTAATCCTGTTATTGAGATTCTGTTGACTGCAAGGAAGACACTGAAAAAGACACTTTAATTGTGCTTGCTCCAGTCTCTGCAGCTGTATACTGTAAATACATTTAGTGTTAAAGAACCTTCCCATTGTGGATGCCTTGGATTCTTTGGACATTCTTTGCATAAACTTTGATATATGACTTACATTTATTTTTGAGTACAATATTATTATTTTATAGGCCTTTCCCAAATATGCTTCAATGACCATGGAACAATAAATTCAAAGTGGAGCTTAGGTTTTCAAAATACATGTAATTCAAATAGATGGATTTAAAAATTTGGGCAGCCTCAACTTGAATGTATTGTTTTGTGGTCAGTCATGGATACTTAGGAAAGGTCTGTATAGAGGGATTTCATGGCAGCCATGTTTGTACAATAGAAAGTTTTAAATAACAAAATATTTTATTTCTCTTGGGAGAAAATCACTATTATTTTGACCACAAACATGTCTGCCGTGAAATCCCTCTATTGTACAAAAATTTGACACAATAAGTTTTCTAACATTTTTCTCATATTCTTCACAGGAGAATGAGTTTGCCCGCTGTGCTGGAAATTATGCTGCCTCTGGATAAATTTATAAATACCTACATAATATAGAATGTACACCAAGCTAGTAAAAATATCAACAGTCTTAGGGAAAATGTGTAATATTAAATGTTTCTTTATGTTTTAAAAATAAAGTCATCTTATCTGATGTAAGGTGTAAAATTTGTCTTCAAAGGTAATAATTTTTAAGGCCATTTCTCTACATCACAGAGGTCTCCATATGTCTAGTAAAAACGAGAAACTCAAAGCAGCCCTCTTGTTTATCAAAATATGTGTAATTCAAAAGATAAACAAAAGACAAAAAAAAAGAAAAGAAAAAACTGTGCGTATAAAGTATGACTATTGCATGAAAAGAAAACATCTAATATGTTAAACTGTAGACCCTGTTTCTTCGGGTTACACATTAATTATAAAAGACTGCATGCCTACTGGGCACAGAGTTTGTGGTGGTCTGGTATTACATGGACATCACTCAAATGGAATGTTAACTCTGCAGGCAATTTCCTTGTTTATATGACGAAACAAACCAAAAGGCACATTAATTTTGCATTTAATTTACACAAGATCAGTGAACCAGAAATATGCCAATGGTTTAACCTCACAAGTCTTCAACCAAAAATTTAGAAATGTAAGACTTAAATCATGAAATAAATGAAAAAAAAAAACCCGATCAAGAAAGTTTGAAGCTTGCGCGTGGGATACCTGTGTCCAGAAAGTTGTAAAACTACACTTGGGCTTCCTGTGTTATTTTCCCGGAATTTGAGCTGACTTCTGAACACGAGCCAGAGAACACTGTAATTTCTTGTTTTCTCCACCGTTAAACAAACAATGAAGAATATAGAAATTTGACAACGAACAACTAATTCTCTATCAATGATTGCCCTCTCTGAACGAAGTAGGGAAGCTTAGAACCCTCGTTTATTTCGATGAATGGCTTACGTCGAGTAGACTCGAGACGTGTGAAATCACACCAAGAAGACGACAGAATTCTGTTCTTCCCTCTCACACAAGAAAAGCATTTACAGAACTACTCAGTTTGAATCTTTGTACACCAGAGACGCGACTGAAAACGGGCAAGTCGTTAGTGGAAATGTAGGCTGTGACACGAAGAGACACGAAGCTCGTCATCAAATGTGACTTAGGGAAGGCGGGAATCTGTGACAGCTCTCAACTTGGAACTGTGTCTCGCTTCATATCAGTTGAACTTGCAGTTTCGGAGGATCATCTTTGTTTGTATTAAGGAACTTCTTAATTCACTATCATGATGTACTCGGATGACGACGAGTATTACTATTTTGGCGGGCATGGTTTGTATCATGATTCTGATGATGATAGTGAGCCGTACTATGATGAAGATGACGATGATTACTACTGCAACTATTCAGACAGCGATGCTGAGATTAGGATTATAGCAGCCAGGATGAGTGCTCAAAAAGAAGAGGAGCCCTCACAACCAGTCACCTTTGAATGCATGTCACTTGTTGATATCTGCAGTAAGCATTTGGCATTGAATTTTCCTTTTGCATATCTGCAAGACAGGTTCCCACCAGTGCCAGATGATCTTCAGCTGAGAGTTATTTCATTCTCGTTTCCTGATAGTGAGGAAAAGATAAGAAAGTATGCTCAGTTTAGTCGGTCTGACACTGATATTTCATACCCTAAAAGGTTGTGTGAGCATGGCAAGGTGACAGAAATGATGCAAATTGGTAAGCTTGAGCTCCCTCAAATGTGTTCGTTATAATAGACCTAATCTATGCATCACATTTTTTACAACACTTGATACTAATCTTGCAATCTGTTTGGTTGATTAGAGTGTGTCAATAAGAAGACAGACACACTGCTTACGCGTTTCAGCACGCGCGCTGGTTCTGTTCCCGTTTGATAAGGATTTTGTAACTTTTATCTCAAATAATTGTTGTAAAAAACGAATTGAAGATGGTTTTGAGTTGTCTGTCCTCTTATTGACACACTCTTGACGTCATAAAATGTTCAAAACTTTGCAGTGAATTCCACTTGAGTTTTGAACATTTTATGACGTCAAGAGTGTGTCAATAAGAGGACAGACAACTCAAAACCATCTTCAATTTGTTAAGTTTTCCTAATTATGTGTGACAAACCTCTAGAGGATTCATTTCTTTTGTTTTTACTCTTTAAAAAATTCGTGAGTATCCTAAAGGAACAACAACGATAATAATTATGACGAGTTTCAAAGCAATAGCAGATCATTCCTCAGGAGCTTGTCACGCCGAATTGGGAAAACATTGTCACACAATGGATTAGGTCCATTCATGCCCATTCAGTCAAGTGAATCTATGTGAATTCAATTGGGACATAAAAATATTAAGACATTATTAGGACCCTATAAAACGGAAACATTTAAGCCTTGTTTCCACTAGCAACACAAGGCAATGCAAGCCCACCAATGCAACAAAAAATACCCTTCTCTTCTTTTACAATTGCATTTGTGCTTGTATCCCTACATTTTCAAGTAAGAACACTAAGCTTTGCATTAATTTTCTTTTATTTTTACTCTTCAAAAAAAAATTTGTAAGAACCCAGAGCCAACGTCGATAATTCAATGATTTTCAAAACAAACACAGATCGTTCCTCAGGAGATTTGTCATGCTGAATGAGCTTTTATCAGGTATTTTTAAATTCGTAAAATAGAAAAAGAATTACAATAGCTGGAAAGAGCATGTTTAAATTAGCAAGACAGTGAAGTTTGAAGGAATTAAATCCAAAACTCGCGAGAATATGAATTTTTGAAAAGTGTGAATTTGTAAGAAAACCTTTGCTGGTAGGCATCGGAAAATTCATATCTTCGTGAGTTTGAAAGTTACTTCATTCAAACTTCACAGTTTTACTAATTTTGACGTGCCCTTTCCAGCTATGGTAATTATATTTCTGTACTGTGACTTTTGGAATTACATGATAAAAGCTCATTGAATATTGTGACACAAATTGTTAGGTCTACTGATTCAACCAGCCAGCAGTTGTCATTAGCCCTCAATAAGTCATATTCTTTTTTGCCATCAGGGTTTCGACTGAGTGCTAATGTTGATGGGAAATATGTTACCATCCATTTTGACCGGGGAAAGATCACTTCAGCACAATGCACTTGTGGCTCAACTTCTAGCTGGTGTGTGCATGTGATTGCAACTGCAATAATGAGGATACAGCAAGCAGGAAAACTCGACAAGTCCAAATTACGACTCCCTGTCTCTGATGCACTAAATACTCTTAGCCGTGAACAGCTTTTGAAGTTTTCTCACTATCTACTGTACCATCACCAAAATCATAAAATTGTGGAGACTGCTCAAGATTTGATTGACAAGTTAGTGAATCGCCATGGTGACCATACAGATGAGGAAATCAATGTTGTGTGTGGAGCACCAGATCCCACTGCTGGTCCAGGTGAGAGCAATGCGTTAACTACCTGTACCCTTCAGCTTGACAGATAGATGGACAGATGGACAGACAGACAGACAGACAGACAGACAGTTTTTGTACTAGGGTTTTCACACTGATTGGGGATACTGTACATACACTACCACTACATTTTAATTGTGTGCATGCAACTCTCAGCTCACTAGTTTGATTTTACTGAGAGAAAAAAAACAAAGGGGCCAGAGCAAAACCTTTGAAGCAAGGGGGAGAGCAAACTGACAAACTTAAACTTGTCACCAGTGACACCTTGTCTAGGATTTAAACCCTGGACCACAAAATTGACAGACCAATGCTCTTGCCACTTGGATAACCTTGCTTCAATATTTTAGTAAAATTACATTGTAAATCTTCCCACCTTCTTAGGGCTCCTATTGATAACAAAATACTATGTATTTTGACAGGATTACCCAAATAAAGGTTTACTACTACTACCTAAAGACAACTAGTCTAGTTGTGATGTCCCATCTCTACATGTATATTGATCTATTGAGCCCATTCTGTACTATGTAATTATATACATATAATTATTTAATGCTTCTTTTGAAAATGTACTGTATATGTAGGACTAGATGAAGAATGTCATTGGTTGGTTTGCAATGAAGGCTTCAAGGACAACTGTAGAAGTCTGACCTATGATTCTTTGGAAAACTGGGGCTTTGCACCTATTGAGTATTTGTCTGAAGGCAATTATAATGTTTCTGCACTCTGGTTCAATAACAACTTTCATCAACCATTACTTAAAGGTGATTATATTAGAAGAGGTCCTTGCAAAAATAGAGTACAATGTACATGTATGTAAGTTCTCATTAAAAATCTTTCAATTCCATAGGAAGAGTCAAAATTTGACAAAGGTCACCTACTGTAATCTGTTTTTGCATGGATACATAATTCTACTCTCTCAACTCAATTTACCATGTTCAAAACAAGTGGAAACCTGGGTATGAGTTATAGTATTGTTATGCAACGAGGGATCGTTTTGAAAGGATAAATATCTGATCTGCCTCTCCAAACTCTCCATACATGTAGATGTATTCAATATTGCTACTCAAACTCAGGTTCCTATTCATTTGGAAAATTGCAAAATGAATGCCTAGATATGATATAACTCTTCTTGCAATATTACATGCAACACCAGATTTCCACCGTGTCTTCACTTCTGTTACCAGAAATAGTATTGAGTTAAGGGGTGGATTTAGGGGAGGGGTGCAGGGGTGGGGGGAGTGCACATTCCCTCCTGACACAACTTTGGTCCCTTTTATTTCTTCTCTTAAAATGTTTTGGGAACATTTTCTGTATTATTTTCTCCTTTTTCCTGGCTCACTTTATTTGTTTGTTCATTTTTCATTTCTTTTCTGTTGTATAATCCACTTTCATCTTTATTCTTTGATTAATTTTGAGACATTTTTGAAAGTACAGCTGTACCAATTATTACTAAACATTTTTCAAATTGCAGATGAAATTGATTTAGACATAAAAACAGCAGCTTATTCTTCATACTCAAATCGTCGTGATGCATCTAGGATCTTTGAGACAGTTTTAGAAGTGTTAAAAGATGACAGTACAAGTGGTCTTGTTGCCATCAAATCCTGCACTGAGCAAGCACTATTGCGTTTAGCAAAGAAAAGTTCACCAAACTATTATAGTGTGAGACCTTCTAAAAATATACCTCAGCCATTTTACCCAAGTTGTTCTGCAGCTATGGGGTTCACTGCAAGACCTTTCAGGTAATTATGGCAAAAGTAATGTATGTACGTTTACACTTTTATTTTCCACTGTTGTTTTCCCTTCTGAGATATGTGGGCCCATTTTCTTCTTGATCATTTTCCGTGATAGTATTCTCTGGATTCTCTATGGTTTCCAGTTCCTATAGTGCAGCACCTCCTCTTGATTGACAATGCCAGATCTGCCTCTAGCATAACTGATTCTACAAATTAATGTAAATACACGTTTTGCAGCAGTTTTTAAATCAGTTTTCACTTACATACAATGTGTCTTAACGAATGTTGTAGAAGCTGGACACTTAGTGATCAACTTGCACGACTGTGGCAAGTGGCAGTACTTAATCCTAAACTAAAGTTGAAAGAACGTGAACAAGTTGCCCAGGAACTTTTGGGCTGGAATAAACAAGGTACAGTATAAATTGTTTCATTGTTTATGTCATCTGACACTGGGTGAAATTTAATACAGTATATGAGCATGTACATTGTAGGGCATGTTTACTTGGAAACAGGACCCCCCTCTTAAAAATCAAGCAGCCCTATACGTGTACATTATGTACATTGTATATATATTGTAGCATTTAAATTGTATTTCTTAAGGTGGCTCACCATCTTTTTATGGGAGTTACATATTTCTTCCAAGTTTAAGAAATTAGTGTTGTACATTATATTACATTCAATCAAAACATGGTCTTTGTAGCTCATGTCAAAAAAACTGACTGTCAATTTGTGTGACTGTCTTAACATTGTGTTGGATTTACAGTAGCCTATCTGCCTATTCCCAGTCGAGATTTTTGTCTTACACAGTGTGTAATTATAGTGAATATTGTCAACTGTATATACATTTGTACTAGTCATACAATGGTTTTGAGTGGAATACTGTCAGTGGAATTTCCCACAAGTCACTTGCATTTTCTAGAATACGCACAAGCCTTTAGGTGAGTGTGTATGTACAAAGAAAATACAAGTGATGAGTGGGATATCTATGGTATGCCACAAGAAACCATTGTATAACTATTTTATCCCACACCTTAGAAAATACAGCCAATTACTGCAATGTATCATGGGAAGAGTTGAATACCGCCAAATATACAATAGTTTTCCTGCTTTCTGATTGGCTGTATTTTCTATGGTGTGGGATAAATGGATGTTAATACTGTGTTTTAAGAAGTACCTTCTTTCTTTTTCTCTCAGTTCATACATCTTGCACTGAAGGGAAGCTACAGCCCTGGAAAGCCCTGGAAGTTGCTTATAACCTATGCCAACAAATCAACTGGTACACACCAGAAATGCAGTCTATTCTACATGGCATCATCCCTGTTCATTACAGCATTAGTGGCTGCACTTTAGTGGAAGTGAAACCTAAAGGCAAAACATTTTCCTGTCACCTACCATATTGCTTCTCCTATGGGTCAATTACTCTTGATATCCACACTTGGTGTTCTATAATTCATGCTTTGAATGAATATGCATACCATATACCAGCAGTGAACATTGCCTTTTGTCTATCACTTGCTCTGATTGGTCTTTACCGTTACCATGTCGATACTAGGACACACATGTCAGACACACCCATAATTGTAAAGTGTGCTCTTGAGCATGACAAGCGAAGTGAGACTGCTGACACAGAGATGGAAGAGAACAATGACACAGAAATGGAAGTTGATGACAATGGTGACCCTGAGTTTTCATGGCTGATGATTTGGCCCTCAGATACTCTGGTATCTGTAAGATGCTTTGCATTTCTCTATGATATCTTATCTTCTAATCAAAGTATGGTAGAAACTCTAATTTCCAGTCATCGCCAGAGAGATCCCTCAGGAGTAACTGAACTTGGTACAATTTTGAATAACATTTCAGACATGAATTCATTGTTATTCCAGCTTGGTGCTGTTGGCTTGCTTCTACCAAAACTCCCAATGGCTACAATGAGACAAGAGGTATTTTTTGTACTTAACAAATGTATCATTCCCACTGTGCTCTCTTGCCCTTCCTGTGCTCATTTCTCCTTTCCCTCTGCCTCTGCCTCTGCCTCTGCCTCTGCCTCTGCCTCTGC
The DNA here is from genome assembly GCA_029948255.1 of Telmatactis stephensoni. Taxonomy (NCBI): domain Eukaryota; kingdom Metazoa; phylum Cnidaria; class Anthozoa; order Actiniaria; family Isophelliidae; genus Telmatactis; species Telmatactis stephensoni. The sequence continues at coordinate 475,481 of JALIZF010001764.1, read as the reverse complement.
CTCTGCCTCTGCCTCTGCCTCTGCCTCTGCCTCTGCCTCTGCCTCTGCCTCTGCCTCTGCCTCTGCCTCTGCCTCTGCCTCTGCCTCTGCCTCTGCCTCTGCCTCTGCCTCTGCCTCTGCCTCTGCCTCTGCCTCTGCCTCTGCCTCTGCCTCTGCCTCTGCCTCTGCCTCTGCCTCTGCCTCTGCCTCTGCCTCTGCCTCTGCCTCTGCCTCTGCCTCTGCCTCTGCCTCTGCCTCTGCCTCTCCCTCTCCCTCTCCCTCTCCCTCTCCCTCTCCCTCTCCCTCTCCCTCTCCCTCTCCCTCTCCCTCTCCCTCTCCCTCTCCCTCTCCCTCTCCCTCTCCCTACCTTCCTATCCCATAATTTTGTTACCATTGAAATTATTTTCTTTTTTGCTTTTCAGGAAGAACAGTATGACCTTGAAAATTGGCTGACATTTCAACTTCTTAATGATGCAAAACCTACACAGAAAGATCTAGAGTTTCTTAACCACTTCTGCAAAGTTGCTCAGAATGAAAATCTTCACTGGCCATTGTCTCACTGTAGTTCCTTTACAAGAGTGATCCTATTCCACACATATAAAGAACATTCTGTCATAACAGAAGATGTATTTGGCCTAACACTACAGAACCTCAATTTCTTCCTACACCAAGACCTCTATGTCAGCCCATGGACATTGTTTGAATTCTCAAATGGTTTAACATGGTCTAAACTTGCTGAGTTATCTCTGAGCATTTTTGCCAGTGAAAATGCATCTCACATGGAACGTGCCCTCAATAGCATACTAAATCCCAAAGGAATCCTAGGACAAGGGATGCTAAAGTTGAGACTTTCCTCCCAGGAAGGTCAAAATGCTCGTCAAATTCAGGGTGCACTTGATGGGAAAAGCCGAATTGCATTAGCTCTTGCAAAGGCACTGTTCTCTCGAGCCACCAAATCATCTTCAAATAGGGGCCAGATCCACTTTCTTAAGGGAGACTTTACTACAGATGTTGAAGTGTGCCCCAAGGTCAACAGCCTCTCAAGTACAATGACCCTGAAGAAGTCTGCCATTCGTATTGGTGCACTAAGTGTGTTCCTAGAGAAGTCTTCTGACCGTAGTTACAGTCATGGCTCAGCCGTAAGGTAAGGATACTTATTTAGTGAAAAAGTATGAAAGTGAAAGTGTAAAAATAGTAGAAGTACAATCAATAAAAACCTGCTAAGAGACTCTTTAAATGGTTAACAAGGATTGCAAATTGGTTAGTGTGCAATCTTCAGTACGTGGGAGAGGTCTGAGTTCAATTCCTAGTGATTCAACTTCTTTCTTTTCTGTGTAGCTTTAACTAGCTTAAATGCCCTTAAAATATAATGGAGCACTGATTGAGAGAGGGGGTAAAGTGAACACACTGTCGACCTCAGGGTTATTAGTTGAAAGACTGGCACATCAGGTTCAGGGTTATCAGTCAAAAGACTGGCATGAGTTATCAGCATCAAATATTGTCCCTTTAACCTTTTTTAATTATTGATACTTGCATGTATCTTGTTGTCTTGCTTTAAGGTGGCTAGTTGAATCTTCTGTGGAATGTGGTTTATGGGGAATCCGTTGTCTAATCACAAGCCACTCAGATATCATTGAGTTTTTACAGCATGATCAAGCTATGAATCTTTGTAGAAATATACTTAGGGTAAGTCTTCAACCAATCACATATCATTTTCATGATTTTCTGTTTTTGTTTTCAAGGATGCTTCCTAAGAAATTGGGCTCTCAATATTAAAAGTTAGGAGCTGTTTGGGCTTCCAGAACAAAAAGTTGGTTGCCCAAGCTCAAAGAAACCAGAACCATCTGAAAGTGTACAGTAGCCAAAATACAAGTCTGAGAAATGAAATCATTATGCAAGCTCAAAGATCCTTTGCAGAATACTGCTAATCATATGTAGATACACTTCTCACCTCACTTTGGCGCAGCTAAACAATGGCATGGTTAGGTGATTCTTTTGTTTTACTGATCCAAAGTGAGGCAAAGGGTGTATCTGTATATTATTAGTAGCTTTATGGAAAGGGTCTATACTGTATGTATTAAGGTGGCTATTGGGCTACCATGGCAACATTGGCCACCAGGTTCAAACCTGGTGCTTGTTAGACAGTAGCCCTAGTTTTGTTTCATTGTCTTCCCCTATTTTTCACATTTTTGTTCATTTCTGTTCCTTTTTAGAAAAACGATGATACTTATTTGGGCTCTGTCAAGGAAATCTTGCTGTCCTTGTTACGTCATGCTGTTAGCACAGACGCAGGAGAAAATGTCAAAGAGATTCTCATAACTTGCAGGTTAGCATCATTACAAACCTTTAAAGTGCCTCTAACCTCTAACCCCTAATTTCCAAACTTTGATAATAGGTTCTTAATTTATGGAAGAGCTTTATGGTGTAATACTTCTGGATATACACATCTCATTTCTTGAAGTCTTGAAATGCAAATTATGAAGTGGCATCAACCCAGGAATTACTAAATTTACAAAAAACACTAGGAGGATCATTGTTTTTAACATAATAATATGACCATCAAAAATTATCGATTGTGATTGGTAGGCGACTTGATGATTTTTTGCGAAATCCATTGTGCAAAAAGGAGAAATCACCTAAATCACACTATGTGCCAAAAAGTGAAATAGCCCTTTGCTGATTGGCTAAAAAACAATGAGCTGTGCAATTTGAGAAAATATCACTAAGTGCAGTTTAAAATCAAGATTTTCCAATTGCACTCGCCGGAAAATTTTAAACTGCACTTGTGATATTTTTTCAAACTGCACTCGAAACCCGTTCGATTTCCTATACATACTGTTGGTGGACAACAGAGCATTTTTGAAACAGTCAGAAAAATTCCCCCAAACCTTGTTAAAGATACTCCCTTAGCTTGGTTTTTATCTTTATATTTTTACAGAGAGCAATAACAAAAACATGTCTCATATTCTTACCCCATGGGCGTGCCAACAGATCCGTGACCTCACAAGTCACATGACTGTCAACTTTGACTCTCTCATGTCTGCTTCTCAAGAGTTGTTCAAATGCTACAAAGAGAGGCTGTCTTACACCATCATAGAAAATCAGAGAGCAAGCAATCTAGAAGGCGGTTTGGGACTGGTAAGAGATAATCACATTCATGCCATCTAGTCGAAACCCAGGCCTCTTTTTACTCCGCTCCGCTTCGGTAAAACAGAGTCCAAAAGAACTTACGTGCACATGCGTTACATGAACCAATCAGACACCGTAAAATTTTTGTGTGACTATCATGCCCTCGTGATCGCTTCATTATTTGGTACACAAACAATTAAAGAGCTGCACAAGAAAATGAAGACTAGTTTGCTATTTGCTCCTCAGTTGGTCTTCCTGTGGTAGTCGCGCGACCTAATGATACAGAGCGAAAACTACGACTTATGAAATCTGATCCAGATTTCCAGATCCAGATTTCTATAAATTTTGGCGCGTTTGCCCCAATTCAAAATGGCGGACGAAAGCGTCAAGTGGCTTATTGCGTCTTGATGTGAACGGAAGGCCTATTGTAGCAAAAAGATATCTGGATTAACGTTAGATCAATGTTGATATAGCCTTTTAGTGGTCATTGCCATGTGTTGTTCTCTACATCTGACGTATTTTTCCTGTATTCTCTTTTGTTTTTTTTTGTTTTTTCTCACAAAAAAATGAATGAATGAATGAATGAATAATAAAGACCATTATTATTATTATTATTACTATTATTATGAATGATTGAATGACATGCAAGTCAGTTTGATCTTGATATGTACAACATTAAATGTAGGGGTAGTGAATGAGAGTATCACAATTGAAGTATAGCCACTGTGTAGAGCTACTGCCTAAACATTTATTGATTTAAAAAAATCATGTCATATTTTTTTAAGAAACGGCTTTTCGATGGTGCTGAGGATGATGAAGACGCGTCCAAACCCAGTCCTCCTCCTCCAAACCCTTACATGACTCAGACAGCACATTCATTTCTTGAGCTGGCCTTTGATCTTGGTATGATGGGTATTAAAGCGGTGCAGAAGGAAAACAGCGACGAGATGAGAAGGTAGGTTTACATAGAAAAATATTTTGAATAGAGAAGGAAGGGAGGGAGGGAGGGAGGGAGGGAGGGAGGGAGGGAGGGAGGGAGGGAGGGAGGGAGAGAGAGAGAGAGAGAGAGAAAGGAAGGAAGGAAAAAAGAAAGAAAGAAAGAAAGAAAGAAAGAGAGAGAGAGAGAGAGAGAGAGAGAGAGAGAGAAAGAAAGAAAGAAAAAGAAAGAAAGAGGAATGGACATAATAATAATATTTAGCACTTTTATTGAGCAAATGTCCATATGAAATATGATCAAATGCACATGAAATCCTAAAGCACACACGCACACTCCCTATTACATTGATTATTCTAAACAGCCAACTCTCAACTGACCAGTTCGTTTTTGATGGAGGGAGGAAAACCAGAGGAGCCATATTGTTTTCATAACGAGATCTGACCTTATTTATGAATCTAATGATTTTTTCTTTAGGTGTCTTAGACATGAAAGAATGAGAAGGGAGCATTTAAAGCAGTTGTGTGAATTGGTGTGTTATCTTACAACACGTAAATGGCTTAAATCAGAACAAACACCAAAGATACTTGACCATGCCGACGGAATGGATAGTGGTGATTCACCTTTTGTTTTTGGTAAGTCTCCTCTCCTCTCCTCTCCTCTCCTCTCCTCTCCTCTCCTCTCCTCTCCTCTCCTCTCCTCTCCTCTCCTCTCCTCTCCTCTCCTCTCCTCTCCTCTCCTCTCCTCTCCTCTCCTCTCCTCTCCTCTCCTCTCCTCTTCTTATTTTTTGTATGTTCATAGATCCAGACGTGTTAGTTGATGAGTCCTACCTCAAGCGTTTCGTTACCGACCTTCTAAAATCAGACGCTGGTCCAATAATGCTGATGACGGTCCTATTTGAGGTAAGAACGGTATATTTGCAAGAGGTTCATCGCTCGATTCCTCATCGTGCATTTATTACATCCTTGTTTGTCTTGCTTTCTATTTCATCTTTTGTGTAACTCATTGTAACTTTAATACCTGGTTGTTGTTTTTTTTTTTTTTGGGGGGGGGGGGGGGGGTGAAGTTGGGGAGGGGACACTGATAAGGGGGCTGTTAGCGCGTTCGGTTCAAGTAGAAGGCGCATAGTCCACTCTGAAAGATTCTAATTGTTCGTATTAGAAAGTTTTCCATATTATGGAAATATTGAGTTGTTTGTGATATGGCGATGTCCTTAGCTATAGAACTTGCAATTGAAGGAGAGCTGGGCAACTGCAAGAAGACCTTAAATTCTTACTCGACTTTTTTTTAGGTGGCAACTAATCTGGGGGCTGTTAATATCCTCAAGATGAATGCAGAAAGGCTTGAAAATCGAGACTTGAAAGTAAAGCTGTTGCGAAATGTTGTAAACTTTGTGCCCAACATTCGTCTTGTACTTGATAGGTAAGTTTGTCTTGGGTGATGTTGTTGTTGTGGTTGGTGTTGTTCCTATATATAAGAGAACGGGGATGCTTGTCGGAAATTTTGAAAATGACCCCTAAAAGGTACCTGAGTGGGAGTGGCAACAATTCATTTCTACCCCTAAAGGGTACCAATTCAAAAACGATAATAAAGAATTAATGTAATGAAACACTTTGTTATCGATGTGCTTTGAAGATTGAATTCAGATCATCGAATCAGTCTGAAACACCCTAAAAGGTACCAGATTGCAGATTTTGACCCCTAAAAGGTACGACGAGCATCCCCGTCCATTTACGATCGGAGTCCCCCCCCCTTACGGGGTGTTGTTGTTGCCGCTGTTGTTGTTGTTATGGTTGCATGGTTATGCTTTACAGCAATGTATATACTGAGGAAGAGCTTGTTTTGTTACTGTTTCTGAGATAATGTGGCTTCTGATTGGATTGTTCACGGATTGTTGTTCTCGCTGTTCCTGTTGCTAAGCAACTATTGTCATAGCCACTGCACTTTATTATGTTTGGCGTTGCTGCTGCGATTGACGATGTTTTGTATCTCAAAGGCTGTAATCTATCTTAAGGGTGTACTGACATATAAAAATGGTCCGTTGCTAGGGAAATTTGAAAATTCTATAAAATGCCACCAAATTGTCATATCGCTTTTATATTTTGTAGTTCGTCTTCCCTGAGGGAACGTTCGCATTTTATGACGCCATTGCATGACGTCATCATGTGACGTCATAGACACAGAAAAAAGCTATAATTTTTTTCAGCACTGTATATTTGAGAATTTAAAATGCATCATTTTAATCTTGAGACCAAGGTGCATAGAATCGAGCATGGGTTTTAAGAATGGTTTCCAAATAAACATTTTAGGATTTTTTGAACGTCAAAAATGAGCGACTTATGCCAATAACTTTCGCATTTCTTAATTGTTCGCAAATCCCATGCTCGGCTTTGAAGAAAAGGCTGTAAAGAATATAAATATTGAAAAAACACTTCCTTTTGATAAAACCTGTCAAATATTATAGAGTTTTAAAGAAACCGAAAGTGAAGTGTCCCGCGCATGCGCAATAAGAACGAAAATGAGTCCTTTTTGTCAGGTGTGCGTTGCTCTACCGGAAGCCAAATGATTCCCGCCAAAAACGCGCGCGCGTGTGCCTATTCAATTTTGCCGGCCAAAAGAAGACCCTATTTTGCATAGCAACCGTTGCACAGCAACGATATATGTCAGTACACCCTTAATGACTGTCTTCGTTATAGATCTTAGCAATATGGGTAAACTGCAGCTAACAATCGAGTTTGTATGAAACTTTCAATAGAAAAAGTATGTTTAAATAACACTGATGTAACACGCGCTCTGATTGGCCAAAGCGCATGTCACGTTCTGTATGAGAGTACAGAGCATGTGTGTTCTATTTCTTCAATGTAGTACACACATTGAAAAAGAGACTGGTTTTGAGTCGCCTCTCTTTAGAGAGTTGTGCTAAAACTTTCTATACAATGTCTTTTTTCTCAATTACATTCAAGCATCCACTCAAAATTTGCGAGCCTTTTACTGGGCCAAAAGATTGACGATCTCATCACGAGCGTCACCGAACGAAGACCGAGGATGCCGCCGAAGCACTTACGCAGAGAATTCGAAAGTCAAAACCTCGAAGAAGACTCTCTCGTTGCTACACTACTTTCTGCAAAAGAAGCATTCGAAGTCAGCGATCCTACGGGAAGTAGGTTCAAGAGTTTGACAGAGGAGATGGAGAAGAAGCATTCTGAGTTGAAGCCTGTACTGGAGGGAGTTATATCGGGAGAAGATCGCCGTCGTCATTCCGACATGGCCGAGGAGGTTATTCGTAACCCGTTTTACTTCTTTCCATTAATGGCAGCCCAGCAGTTAGGATTACTCGGGAGACATGATATTGAAGACTTTGAGTTTTAATTAGTAGTTTTTGGGAATGAATGTCTTCCTTGCTCATCAGAAAAACATCAAACAAAAAACAAAAAAAAACACATCAGTTTTACGATATGATTTGGAAAAAGCATTCGCAGTGGGGAAGTGTAGTTTAGATTGCTCAGGGTGACGATTTTTAGCCTAATTTTATGCAATCATATAGACTCTTGGACTCGGTTGCTTCACTTTTTGAACTTGCGAGTCTAGTGAAAGCATAGTAGCATTGAGACATCGTGTTATATAGCACCAATTTGGACCTAAAAGGCTGCAGGTGTAGAGATAATTTTGTAATGTTAGCATGTTAGCTTTTCGTTATTTTTTTGTTACTGTTCTTTTCTGAAAAGGTTGCAATTACATAAGATTGACTAGTATTAAGCAAGCTGACAAATGTCTCGAAACTAGCGAATATCTTTAGTGAACGATTCTTAATAAAAATCTATTCACCGCCGTTGGAGCTAGCGGTTCATAGACTATTGCCTGCTTCTTAGAACAATCCCATAAACACAAACTTTATATAGGCCAGTTCACTCTGTCGTCCGCCATTTTGAATTGGGACAAACTTGGCGAAATTTATATACTGGATCCCTTTGACTTCCCGTAACTAATGAAGAAAACCCTAAAGCCCGCCGCACACGTTGAGAAACTGCGTGGGGAAACTGCCACGTGAGGCACGTGAGGCTCACACGAATTCTCGCAGCAGACGTTGCATCTTTGGCTACGCGAGGCCAAAAATAGAACTGGTAAAAGAGTACACTGTAAGAAAAGTGCCTCGCGTGGCCGTTTCCTCACACTTTGCATCTTTGGCTACGCGAGGCCAAAACTAGAGCAGGTAAAAGAGCACACGGTGAGAAAAGTGCCTCGCGTGGCAGTTTCTTCAAAGTTTCTCAAAGTGTGCGGCTTAACGAATCTTCTTCATCTGCATCTGTATTTTCGTCGATAAAAAGATTCATATTATTCATTGCCACGTGATTGTTTCTTTTGAATCCCTAACTTAACGGAATACGTTATGTATGTAATAATGATCCTGAAGCGGATACAAAGGAATCAATATATATTTTGCCCAATTTCATGAAGATTGGGTACAACAATAGAAAAAGGAATTCTCACTTTGGGGAAGATTATTTTCAGTTTTCAAGGAAATCCTTAAAACTGGTATTACGATCCCCCATTCTCAGCTTGTATTGACAACCTCTCAAGAACAAGTTTTTTTGTCTTGCATCTTTATTCCCAATATGATTTGATTATATTTCTACACAGTTACAACATTTTCGGTGCGCAATTTCAATATATGATATTTTTGGATTTATTTCTGTCCGGTACGATAGACTGCAACATTTTCTTTGAGTACATTTCTATTCTAAGGGGGAGGGGAGGTACAAAAATTGTTCAAAGGTTCAAAGAGCTATAAACGATTCTATGGGAAGTATACAGTTACTAACCCTTAAAAAAGTTAAAATCAAAAACGATGGATTACATATGATTACTCTATGCGAAATGATAACAATTTGACTCTAAATATATATGGCTTATATATTATCAACATTTTTCTATCTACAATTGCATGTTCGGTTTTCCAGCATTCCCCATGCGTCTGTCCTAGAGAGAGATGATAAGTTGAATGTAAGTAAACATGCGGTACCAAATGCAGTTGCAAATAATGTTACGGTAGACATCTTTGACGAACTTGCAAATTTCTCCTTAGTTTCATTTGTATAAGTTCATCCAAGTGGTTATCACTCCTTAACGTTTCGATTCTCAAGGGAATGTTTGACACCCAGAAATTAATAAGCCAAATGGTATAACGTTTCACTCCTAAAACCATACCAGACTGCTCCTACTAAACCTACATTCACACTTATCAAGATACATTTTTTGCTTCCATTCCGTGTTTTTTTATCTTAGTTGCGAAGACGGCGACAAAGATTCGTTTTCAAATTTAACCCGTGTAGTGTGGACGTAGACGTAAAAAGGTTCTTCAAATTTAAGCTCTGTCTTGATATTTCTTTGGTTCCGTATTCCTTTGGAACGGAACTTGTCTAACTACGGACAGGACCGTACCCTAGGGTGGGGGGAGGGGGGGGCAGTCAGTTATTAAGGTATAGAGAGTAGGCATCCATTTCCTAAACTAATGGGGACAACAGACCCCCTGCCCCTGTGCTTTGTGTGTCCCTGAGCTGAGAAAGCGAACCAAAATGAAATAGAACCTGCCGCTATGTGACGGTTCAAAATTAGCTCGCAGCTAGATATTAATGGGTGGAAGCTGAGATCAGTACAGCAGATGAGTGTGAAATTAAACGTACCGCGCTGTGACCGTGTCAGTTCCGTAATTTCCCTAAAAACATTTGAAATTCCTGCCTTCAGGTGCCGTTTTCACACCCATCATTCGAAATCCGCTCTAATAAATATTGAACGTAATTGCTTACCATACGTTTTCATGACCAGTAACACCTGCTCTTCTTTTCACAAATGTATCTAGTCCTGTCGAACGGGCCAGTCTTACACTGCTGACATAGCTTACGGCACTTTGAGAACTTCAACACAACGTTGCTAATTGTCTCAAATACCCATTTCTTTGAAGAGTCGTCCTCAAATTTCTTGACCCTGAACACCGCGCCTTTGGTCTTGAGCATGACTTTGACATAGTCGTCGGTTTCTGGAAGACGTTCGGAGGATTTGTATTTAATGCCTTTGGGTTGTCCTAAGTAGTATCGTTTGTCGTCGCTGTCCCCACCAATCAAATCTTTCTTGAAACTGTAATTCAATAAGAAACCGTAGTTAATTTTGGGTAGATTGTTATGGGAAAGGTATACCAATCAACCAGGTTAAAGTTGGATAAAGGGTAAATCCGTTGGATAAGTCCTCAGTGGCGGATCCAGAATTTTTCCAAAGGGGGGTTCCGTTGCTTAAATCCAGCTGTCTATAATACTCTATTCTTAAATCGATGTTTGACAAAAAACGGCTTAAAACCTTCAAGGGGGTTCCGTGGACCCCTTCGACCCCCTGGATCCGCCACTGGTCCTTATCCAGTGGATAAAATCGTAGTATCAATTTCTCCTTAAGAATTTCTCGAACAGATAGCGTCATCCCTCTGCGCGCAACCGGAACCAGAACATTTGAGCGAGATTGATGTTATGGTTTTATATATGGTCAAAATGGCAGCAGTATAATGATCCCGGCTTTCTGGGATAAGACTCAATATGACTGTGACAAACCAAGGTATATGGTACAAGTATTATACAGTGCAAAACAGTATTTTAATCGTCACAGCACGGAATGTTCCGTGCTGTGGAATAAGCCCAGCCTGCTCTCCGGGGAGGGGAGTCGGCTACGTGCTAAAAGATTTTTTCACTGTCACTTTGCCGTTACGCCCCCTTTCGATTTGATACCAAAATTACAGAACCTTGTTTAGCCATTTTGTTCACAAGGAAAATAATAGATGTATTACATTAGCCGAATTTATATTGGACGCGAGACGGGAAAACCATCTTAGATGGGAATTTCGTCTTAAGACGGAAAACTCATAAATGTGAATCAGGTGAAGGATGAGTTTTTCTTCTCAAATTGAACCGTCTATTATGTATTTTCCCGTCCAAACAGACTTAAAATGGGATGGCAAACTCGCCCCTAAAGAAAAATTAAATATCATATTAAATTCACATTAGACGAGCAAATCACGACAAGGTTTTTGCCTAATACTAGGTTCGCATCTTCTAATATAAAATCGCCCGTTGTGGTTTATATCCTTACGTGTAATCTCCAATGATAATCAGATTGGCGTTGATCCTATTCATGGCTTTGATGACATCCTCACTGGTTAGGTCCTCATCGCCAACTCGTGGACTATCAGTTAGCAAGATAAACAATTTCTTTGCTGAACGGAATGGATACTTCGTTGCTTCCATTATACCACTGTACCCATCACTGACATTTGTACGCATTTCCAGAGGAGCGAAATCTAAGGTCTTAACAGCCTCCTCGATGTCCTTTGAAGATCCGAAGAACTGTCCACTGAGGGTGTGGGCGTGCCCCTTCCAGTGGGCTGGCGGTCTGCCGCTGAATCCTACCAATCCGTACCTTGGGATGAAGTTGTTGCCCAGTAAACGTTTGTTTAGCATGTGGACAAATGGTTTCAGTTTCTTGGCGATCTGGGGCATGGTTGTACCCTCACTTGTGATGAAGACGATGTCGACGTCTTTGTATTCCGTTTCAAATGTGCAGGATTCTTGAAAGAAAACATATAAATCACATTGAAGATGGTACTCTATACCAAGAATCAATTTTTCGCTAATCCAGGATTAATTACAAAGAAAACCATTAATTTTAATCCAGGACTGACTAACACTAAACCCAGCCCCGATATCAATACGTTTGCTGAAGAATCGCAGAAGCCACACAACACTTGTTGATAATCAAGATCTGACATGATGTGATAAACCCAGCTTTGCCCACTGAAATTCGGCCGTGCAGTCTAACAAGTACAGCTCAACAGTGTTATCGATTGAAATCAAAGAAAATCCGTAATGAAATGAAATACTCACCACAGTCTTGTGGCATGGAAAGTGACACTTTCTCTTGAGCACATGCTCTGATGTACGCTACTGATACATGGCAGTGGCTTGTTTGTTTCTCCTCTCTTACCATAAAGTAATTCTGCCGTCTGGACTGTTCACAGCTCCTATCTTGAAGACAGATTTTCAAGAACATCTCGAGTATATTAAGGCCTGGGTCAATCGTTAATTACTTAAAATTCGGATAAAAATTATTTTGAAGACATAGAACATCTAAATCAACTTTTTTCCTCGATAAGTTACTAAACTCGACGTCCTTAATTTTTTGAGGGTACGTTTATGATGTCACGTGACCTGATGACGTCACAGTGATCAAATATTGTGTTGTAAACTTCAAAGCAAAATGCGGTCGCGGGTATTACTAAAGACTTCAAAGTAACCATGCTTAACTGTGAGCCTGGATGTGCTTCACAACATACAGCCCGAAAAACTTGTCATCCACTTTACATTGTTGAGTTTTTCCATTTTTAAAAGAAATATGTAAAAGTCACGTGACCCGTTTTGGGCTTTATCTCACTAAAGAAAACCTGTAGTCAGGTTTTCCAGGTTGTTTGTTTGGAAGCACATTAAGGCTCATAGTTAAGCATGGTTACTTTCAAGACTGGGGTTATACCCACGACCGCATTTTGCTTTGAAGTTTACAATACAATATTTCATCACTGTGACGTCATCAGGTCACGTGACATCTTAAAAGTACCCTCAAAAATTTAAGGACGTCGAGTTTAGTAACTTATAGAAGAAAAACGTTCATTTAGATGTTCTTTGTCTTCAAAATATTTTTTTATCCAAAATTTATACAATTAGTGATTGACCCAGGCCTTAATATACTCGAGATTTTTGGATTGACTGAGTCAAAGCAGCTTTTGAATGGCGAGAATTTTGATTCGAAGAGTTCACTGCATCGTTTTAGCTTTAAGCCTGTGCAGCGTGGTAATGGAGGCTGGGTAGTGACATAGCATTGTTTTTTGTTAGAACCAAGTAACCATGAGTTGAAGAAACTTTCCACACGCGTCCTGTTTTTCCCAAGGGGACTTCGCCAATCGTCACTCATTTCGCCATTGTTGCTTCCTAAAATACCTAAAAATATAACAAATTTTGTAAGAACGATAAAACGTAGCTCCATTAACATGCATAAAATCAACGTCTAGATTTATCTTTCAAAAAATCTGTACATTTTAGAGGCAAATCCGGTTTTAATACAAGCACTGCGCTCGTCCTTTGTCGATAGACAAGACAGTGTGTTGAATCGTTTCCACTTGTCATGAACGCATGTGCATAATTTTATACCCCTCGCTCTTCTGATCTTTTGTATAAGTGCCAGTCTTGGTTCGAGATTAACAATTGGGTGACTCACTCTTCTATTGCCATTGTTTTCAAAATTGAACGTTTATCTAATTAAACGATGTCGTTGAATAAGCAATTTACTTGAGTAGACATTAAATATCTCACTCTTACCCATTGTGCGGTTGTGGTAAAACCCTGAAATGTAGGCACCAAAGGTGGAGCGTTCTACATCAAATTCAAACTTGAACCATTTCTTGCCATGAATAACTCGAATGAAAGGACCTTCTCTTATGGCGTACAGATCTCTAAACTGAAGTGGCAAGTCTATGTACTGTCGCGATGATATGAATTCCAGGGCCCTGACTTTGCCATTTTGGAAGATTTCGATCTTGACATCAGGTGTGATGATGATGTAAGAGATCTGAGTGCTCAAGACTGTGAAGTCTTCATCCAGGAAATCGCGTGTTATGACGTAGGTGCATCCTGGTTGCGCATATTGGGGGAACTGGAAGAGGCGTTTGTCAAACGTGATCACGTGACGCTGATCAATAACAAAGGCCATTGGGTCTGAGAACAATAGTACAATATGAACATTCATAGAATGGTAATAATTAACTGCTTTAAACCGGAATCGTATCTACGCTTTTCAACATGTTTATTCCGATCTCCATTTCCCAACATTGTTGGCTCCAGCATATTGGATGCGTTTGAACATCACTTTGAGCAAACAACGTCCAACATTTCTTTTTTTCTGTTTTTACCAAGAAAGCGCAACACAACAATGTTGGTTCCTTTTCAACAGCCATCCAACAACTGCCAACAATGTTGTTGCCAACCTTGGAAGTGTTGTTGGATGTTTGCATGGACCTTAGGCAATCGGTTGCAGAACTTACCTTTTGGAAAAAAAAGCATGGCCAGATTCCGTTTTTCCTTTTGATTGACGGTTTTCATTCTCTTCCACGTATTGTACATTGGAAGTTTTGTTCTGTTCAATAGAGTCTTGTGCAGCAACCAGATTGTGTAATTCCTTGAAAAGTCGACAATGTCGAACTTCATCAATACTGGCCATAGTTCATCGCTCCTGCTCCATATTTTGTTCATCGATTCATTTACCAACGAACCATTGACAAATCTTTCAGCCAAGTTGAACACCATCTCTGTGCCATCCAGGTACCCAATGATTGTTTGGTTGGTACTGTCACGTGATTTTAAGAGGTGGTCAACCACTTTCCTATAACACCATTGTGAAGACTTCTCTGGGAATTTTAACAACGCATCAGAGAAGCTCTGGTAATAGGTGTAGGAATCAAGGAAAGCCTGGTTGAAATTTGGTCGTTTTTGCGGGCTCCTTCCAAAGGATAAGACGTTCAATGTGGTATCATTGAAAGTTATGTTTACTCTCGGGTATTTTTCTTTCAGATATGAATCTATGAAACTAGAAAGCATCCTGGATTTTGCAATTGACTTTTTGACAATTGCAGGGACACGTTTCTTCAAGTGAGCTTCCACAGTGTTGTTCTTTAGCAAATATATTAGGTCACGAGCAGTTGTGTTCCACCTTTTGAAGATAGGCTTCATCCAGGGCATACTGAAAAAAACAAATTTATTTGTTTTAGTTGTAATTATTTCCAAAGACGTCTTTCGAGGATCTGAAATCTGAGACCGAGTATCTATCGATAAATAGATAGAAGGATGCGCAATTTGCACGCAATTTGAGCCGGCTTAGGGCATGGTCTTTTAATTGTACTCAGTTTTTAACTCGTGGATACGCGTAGAAATGAGTTTTATTTTAGTTAGAAATCAAAAAGCAAAAAAAAAAAAATCGTTTTAGTCTAGGATCTATCATTCCAGTTTGCCTTTTGGCCCTTTTGGTGTCTGTGATTGGACTGATTAGAATGGATAGGTCGGGCTATGCAAAAACACTACAAGAACCAATACTTACGCTTTTAGTGCATCGTCGGAAAATATTTCATTAACATATGACATTTCCCAAATCTTTTGTAATGGCTCGGTCCAGTTGCTGAACAAGAGATGCTTTGTCGTTTTCCACGTTTTCTTGGTTATTTTTAAGGTATAATTTATATTCATAGAGATAATCTCTGATAGATTCTTGTTCGAGGTACAGTTCATAAGGTTTGCAGTATCTCTCAGCATCATGACTAAGCCGTCTGTCAAGTACACCATGTTGTCGTGTGTCCTGCTCATGTACCAGGAAGGCAGCCGCATTGTCATGTTGTGAAACTCAAGCGTCTTGTTTAATAAGCCATCTACAATCTTGTTAACTTTCTTGCGTGATATAAACTTGTGGAAACGCCCCATTGTATATTCTGGTTGACGAAGGATTGGGAAAACTGTCTCAAGGTGACTTCCGCGGACTGCATGCTCGTGAATGTTCCGCACTGTAGTATTAAAGATACTGATGTTGAAGATCTTCATAAGTGTTAACCATGTGGGATGCATCATTCCACCAACACATGACTCACCAGAGAGGTGATCTGTCATGTTCATTAAAAGAGATCTGCTCCTTTTGTGAAGATTTGGGTAAGTAATGCTTATAAGATACTCACTAATGTACGTGATGTTGCGCAATGTCAAGGTGATTTCATGAAGGGAAGGGGCACATTGTTTAGTTTGAGCCATCAGATACAATGAATAGTTTTCGAAGCGGGGGATGTATTCTTTAAGCAAAGTGTTTATGTCTTTAGACTCTTTGCTGTTCATAAGTTTCCATTCGCCAATCTTTTTTGCCAGCTCTATCATGAAATTGCTCCACCTTTGCGTCTGGTTTCTACCAAATGCTAAAAAGGTCAATCCTTTCCACTTTAATTCCAAGTTAACATTCCTCCAGTACTTTTTGTGCCATGTAGTGTTAGTAATCAACTCTGTCAGATTTCCAAATACTGCTGTTTTATTGAAGCTACCACTGATCTTCCTATAGTTCCAAATCAGTTCGTCAATCATTTTCATGGTCTGGATTTTGCTTTCGGTGAAGTTATTTAAGGCCATTAATACATTCTTCAAAAACTTTTCCACGTCAACTTTGTTACTCTTCATGTAGAAGCTGTAGTTAGTAGTCACAATTGGAAGCGTTGTGGAGGTCACATTCATAAGTTCTACACTCAGGTTGAACAAATTCATTGTGATGTTCTGCTTAGTGAAATTCCATGTTGCGATCACGTGAGCGATGTTTCGAAGCATCATTTTCAGATGTTTTCCAGTCTTCGACACATTGATACCTCCAGAAGTAGAATTCAATGTTATGTTGACAAGTTTGGCTGGGAGATGGAATGTTTTGTTGTTCAGCACTTTCCATAACATTGTTAATGATGTTCTGTTGAACTGTTGATGAAAGCGTCCTTTTGGAAGCAGTAGAATGGTCGCTTCTTTGTAGTACTGGGATCGATTACGCCGTATGACAGACAAATTAAAGTGACTACTGTTAAGAGAGAAACTTGTGAGGTACAGCGACGTTTTTGGAAGGCTAATGCTGAGCTCCATTTTTCTGATACTTCTGTCTAACAACCACGAAAGGGACCCATTGAAATTTTCTTTCTTGATGTGATGCCAAGTGCTAAGATTCATTGAAATCGAATCTAAGTTCATGACGCGTCTTAAGGTAACTGTGCGATTCCAACCTGTCACCTTTCCTGAGATCACACGATCGTCAGCCAAACACTTCCACAACATGGTATTATCGTAAAAAGTGAAGTTGCTTGCTATATCTATCCCAGTTTTGAGCGTACCTGAACTATTGAAACTCAAAGTGACGCTCGGCAGTACATCCACGGTGACATTCCAAACTTTGCGTTCTCTTAGCCAGAAGACGCTGTGGTTGAGAACTTTCTTGCCTTGATATTTTACCACAGATGAAAAGTTTAGATGCTTTGATGTGTTCTTGAAAACGACGTCCCATGAAACGTTTCTCAATGGTCCATATGCCTTTATTTTATGAATATGCTCTTCGCCTTGACTCTGTATCTTATAGAGTGTAGAGACACCATAAGTCTCATTCCATAAAGTAATATTCAAGAAACTTTGTTTTGCTTGCGATGAATTTACAAACGATACTACAAATGTATTGTTCCAAATCGTGTGGGTGGGGTTCATGATCTTGTGTACGATGAATAAGGTTCTGTTCTGGTATGGACGTCTAAAGTTTCCTTTACTAAGGTAATGATGTTTGAAGTCAAGCGTCCAGTTACTAACTTTCCCAATGAGGTACAGGTTTTTGGCTTTACGTGTTTTCGTATACCAGGTAGTAATGTGAGCGAGGGTCTTTCCTTGGCAGGTGTAGTTTAGCTTGATTCCTTTTATACGGGATTTATCCCATGTGAACCATGTTGTTTTCAGCTTGTGGGTCCTATTGAATGCAGTTAATTTCCATGACATTGACTTCTTTTCTGTTTTATTCAGATAGACTAAACATGAATTGAATAGAGGTGTCTTCTGGAATGTTCCATTGATGTAGGTTCCATTCCAACAGATACTTTTTTTTAAGTTGCTGTTCTTCATCATCGTTGTGAGCATAATTGAATGGTTGGTATTTGCCGAGTGGTTCATATATGTGGCATTTAAGCTCATGTTTTTGACGGTGTCAAAGAGGAACCAAGTTGTATTGAAAGACAGGGAATGATTTTGGTAAGTGAAATTGAAAAGGTTCCATTTGGTGCTTGGTTTTTCGGCCGTGGTCAAGTTGAACAGCATTGTTCTGTTGTACATGGTAATGTTGGAAAAGTAAGAGACCATCGTCTTATATGGCTTCATTGATATATTTTTCTTCGAAAAAAGAAGCAGCCATTTATTTGTGCCATTGACCGTCAAGTTGAGATGCATTTGTTTGTTTTGCATCGTATTCATGTACGTTACATTAATCAGCATGTTGTGGTTCAGCAGAGGGCTTTGAGGGACTAAGCCACATTTTGAGATGCAGGAAATGTTCGTTGACATCATTTTCAAGCTATGTTTTGCCTTTACTTGCCAAGTGAAATTGGCCGGATGGTGTGTGAGATTGAAAGTTTCATCCATTAAATTGTTCAGATGACCGTATGTAGCATTCAGGAACATAACAGTGATGGGACGGCCTGTTTTATCACAAGATAGAGACATGTTGCTAAGGAATGCAACTTTATCACTGTGATTAGTCACTTGCATCATGTGGTATAAGGAGTTGTGTCCCAGCGTCACATTAAGCTTGATCATTGCTTTCTTGTAGGTGGGAGCTAGTTGGTATAAACCCATCGTCCAGTTTCTTTGTCTGTTTCCAAGAGTGAAACCCAAATGTTTTATTTCATTTTCTTTAGTCACTGAAGTCAGGTTTAATTCAACAATCCTTTCAAAAGATGCTCGAGGTGTTGAGAACTGCATACAGCTTTTGTTGATTGTATCTTGCATTTCAGTGCTGAATTTTAATTTATATGTGGTGAGTTTTGGATCAACCCGATGCATCTTCAATGAGAAACTTCCTGGACCAGTGAGAGGGAAAAGCGGTAAAGGTTTGTTGTACCAACTCAATGGAACTGAGACCTTGGTACACCAATCTAAGCCAAAATATTTACTGCTGTTGAAGATGGAACTGCTGCAAAATTCTGCAGTCTAAAAGAGTAAATATATTAGTTATCTATAAGTACATTTCAAGTGCATTAGAGAGTGAAGATTCTCGTAAACGGGATACGGTGGACCGCAGAGAGGATCACGTGACCTGCTTTCTTCTCGTCCTGCGTTAGCCGCTTTAACGCGAGGGTGAGTCATTTCGTGTTTGCCGTAAAAGTAGAACATCACTCTCTCATTTGAGTGCCAAACACACGACGCCAAGTGAAAAATGCTTGTTGCGTGATCCTCTCTACCGTACTGCCGTTTCCCATTTAAGTGAATCTTAACCTCTCTATCGTGCGGAAAGAACGTATAAGGCTAGCTGCCGTCGAGTGAGTGCATCTAATTTGCGAGGGGAGGATCTTACCTTGCAGCGCTTTTTAGCTTCTACAGGTGTCTGCCTTGTCATTCATTTGCCTTACCAATGAACTCCTGGGAAATAAAATGTTGCTTAGCCTCGTTTAGAGAATAATACATTATTAACGACATCGATGATAGTGGCCGTGGTGGCAACTATGATAACTATGATGTTCACTTGATGACGATGGTGATGGTGATGGTGATGATGGTTCATATGATTCCCTTTTTATTTGATGTGATTTTTTTTAATTTACTACCCTGTACATGGCTAGGCGGGCGGAAAACCAATTTTCCTCCGAAAAAAAAAAGAATGGAATTACTCTGTAAAACTTACGACATATTGAATAGCTCTTGTGGCTTCTCACTAACTTCGAAGTGAAACTTCAGCGGTTGCCCTTCTTTGTAGCTCATGTTTGCACGGAGCTCTGTTGAGGTGAACATTGAACTCTCTAACTGTACTCCAGCCGTACTGTGGGTTGCATCAATTGACATTCTACCAGTACTTCGAACAACAGCACTGAAAAATTTAATACAATAACATCATTATAGCTTAATGCTATCAATATATAGACCGCAGTCATATCCTGTCTCGTGCGGAATTTGTATCAGCTGAATTACAAGTTTGTATAAAAGAATTATTTCCTGTTGAAAGCTCATATAGGGGCATTTTTGCCCTCCAGTCAGATGTAGATAATAAGATTCATAGATTTTTTAACAGCTGATTAATAGCAAACTTGGTGCCAGATTATTGTTTGAAAAATTTGTCTATAAATGCAGTAACCAAGGCATTGGCATAATTATGTGCAAAGGAACAAATTGTTTAATTTTCTGTGAAAAACGACGGCGCATGCGTAAATTTTCTAAAAAGAAATTGTGCAGAAAGTCAAGCGTAACAGCACTGTAAGTTAAATTGTTGCAGTATTTACTAATTTTACAAAATTATATCATTCGTGAAACCCCATATCAGAGATAAATCAGGTGTATATTTCAAATACAAAAATTGTACAGCTTGGGCTACCTGTCGTTTACCGAATGAATCTATGAAATGTTACTTGGCTTTCGTGCTGTTTTTCTCAGAGTGTAAGAAAAACTGTGAGAGTGTAAACTAAAGGCAGTTGGAACATGCAAAGTGCTGCAAGTTCACCGAAGATGAACGCTAGACAATTAGTGAATTCCTTATACTTTCGGTTTGAACTAGCCTCGTCCGCGCAGGCGTCTCTATAATCTAAGAATTTGAATTTTTATATATTTTGGGTCTCCTGTGTTGCTGATAGAGAGTGACTAGGCGCTAGTTCCCTCTTCTCCAACAAGAATTCCACAGGAATCCCAAAGAGAGAAAATAGAGATTCCTGCGGAAGAAGTTAGGTTTGAACAACGTTTTGATTGCACGCGTGACACTAACCTCGGTTTCAGTACTGCTTTCCCATGGATGTTGGTCTTTACCATGAGCATCTTTGTCACGATACTCCTTAAATCTGCCTGAAGAGTAACCTTGGCACTACCGACAACCGTACCATTGAGACTTAAGTCCAAAGGCAGCCCAAGACAAGTCGGTACCTTGAAGGACTCCTGAGCAAACATCAAGTTCTTTGTAAAGGTCTTGTCGATACCTTTGTAGAGTTGTTCTATTTCTTTCACAAAGTCATAATCGAGCCATCGTAGCCAGTTAGGTCTAGGAAATAGAACTAGTTCTTTGCCAAGGAATTTGATGGAAGCAAGTCCAGAAGGGCTAACCTCAGGCATGTTAATCTACAAGCAGGAGTAAAAAAATCTTTAAATTATTTCTAGGGCATTGGCGGTCTTAGCTAGTGTGAATGTTACTGTTCGACTCCCGCCCTATTCCATATAGTCTTACTTATTCCAACTTAGCTAATTTGTAGCTCATAGTATAGTTTTATGGAAGGAACTTTTATAGACTGAGTAGTTACGAGTCCAGCTGTGTAAAGTGCTCTTACAATTTAGTGTTTTTAAGGATTGTTTTCTAAAACAGTTCACAGTTGTTCTTATAGAGGCTTTGCACGATCACGTGACAACAGCCTGACAGGAGGCAGGAACAATAGAATCTGGACTAATCTGGTTTACATGAGAAAGAGTTCAGTTTCCCAGGGGGAAAATAATATATTGTTGTGCCTCCTGTCATGGCTGCCATCACATAATGGTGCAAAGCCTCTTTACCTATGCTTATGGTCACTTAAGATCACCTTATGCAGCCTGGTCAGGCACGGACGTAAAATCATATTTCACACGCGCGCAAAAACAAACAAAGGAACGAAGGAAAGAGGAATCAATCAATCAATGAGCAAACTTGCAAACAAAGCAAAAAACAAATCAAAACAAATAATTACTGAAACAATGTCCGCTTACCCTGTTATCGAGATAATCAAGTTCAATGTCATTACTGGAGAGCTTTCCCGTTCGTTTGCGCCATTCCTTGTTATTCAAGATGCCCGCACTATCAAAGAAAAAGCCTTCAGGGCCAAAATACATTTGCCAAATTTCATCAAAGCCTTCTGCTCGAATGTTTGTCTCTAGAAGCGGGAACGCCATTCCCAGGATGTCCATTGTGAGATTAAAATGAGATGAACGTGGAAGATAGCTCTCAGGATGATAGATCAAGTGGCTCTCAGCTGACATTCCAAGGTTCCACTTTTCTGTTGAGAATTATCCAGTCGATCAAGGTAAGATTTTAACAGTGAATCGGATATAACTGTGAGACATTGTTTTAAGCAAATAAGATCATTTCCAGTATCACGAGAGTTACAACATTGCTTGTATGATAAGGTATAAGATGATATAGTGGTTGGGGTACTCCCATATATTGGCTATAAATAAGGGGATGTGCCACTAGCTAGGGAATGGTTTTTGGCCTTACTCTTTAATAGGTTATCTGTCAACGATTTATTGTGTTCAGGATATGGATTTTTCAATTTCGAATGCCTCATGATAACAGGCTCAGGTTTTTAGACCTACAGTGGCACATCTAGGCTCAGATATCAGCCGTCGAGTATCGCGGGCGCACGAAACCCCAACGGCTGAAACTGGGCCTACGGCACACCTTATAAAAAGTTTGTTGGAGTACCCACTTAGGGCAGATGATGTGTGAAATTTTAAGCGTGCGGTGGATGATAAGATATACTTAACCGTTAAACGTGGATTTTTGCCAGAACCTTGACTTTTGAGTCGTGTTGAAAAATCGAGGATACTTTTTGAATCTCCGAATGGCATTCTTAATGGTGTCTGCAAACCTAATCGAATTAAGAAAACTTAAAATTAATGACGTCGAAACGTTAAAACGAAGATTACGTGTAGATCTGGCAAGCTAAGAAATGTAAGGTTCAACTGCAGTGAGATTATAAGAAAAGTTTTATACGAGTAGGGCGTTTGTATGATGCCGTCATTTGACAACAACCGTGCACCAAAATGCTTTGCCCACCTTTTCCCTCAATCGTTCTCAAGAGGGGAAAAAATATGAAAGGAAATTTGTTAAGTATTCTGGCAGTTGTAGTCAAATGCCGCCATCATGCAAATGCATGGTCTATTCTAGGACGCCATGTTGATGACGTCATAATTCCTTTTTCGATATTAATCAATACCTTTTTCCGTGAGTTGGCTCAACAGAATTGTTCATGTGATAAAGATGACTCCAGACCAAGGATCCAACCTGGGTGTTAATCTCTTGCTCTAAAGTCTTCAGTGCAAAAATGACATCATTTTCACTTGGATTTTTCATCATGGTAAGGTAAGCTACCATACGTATCTCAGGATCGCGACCATAATCTCCATAAATCTCTCCAAGAAAGCTTTTAAGCTGTTTATCCTGCTGAACTGCGGCTAGTACTTTCAAGGCTGCAACGGAGATGGCCCTGTTTGAATATTGCGCGCATCTTTCAATCGTAGACCTTGAGGAAGGCGTCAGTTGAGCGATGTTCTCGAAGGCCTTGAAAGTGAATATTACGTCATCGATGTTCTCACTTTTGACGTCACACTTCATCTTGTTGTTGATAGCTAAGTTATCCATAAGGAACTTCATCCAAACGCCGAAGTTATACTATTTGGAGAAGAAGAAGACATTTTTTTTCAAGGGTCCTACCAAGTAAGTGCGTGGTGAAGGTCTGCATCAAGGCCCACCACATCAATGCGTTATCGAAACTCTCCGTTTTAGATAAATGAAAATGCATCAAGCTTTACGCTCACACTAAAATGCTTCGTAAGTTTTCCGGTTCACACTAAAGCCGCTGTTACACGCTGAAGCTTTTATCTGAAACTTGTTTTGATCGCCGATGCGAGACGAGTTTCATAAGGGGTGTTACACGCCCAATTTTTGTCCTGAAACTTGTTCGTGACACAAGTCTGTGTTGCAGAAGTAGAAAGCAGTTCTACTTTTCGTGAAACCAACCCGGAGAAAGTTTCCGCTAAATGACCATGTTACACGGTGCAATGCGATTGTGAAACTTGTCTTGCAACGGTGATTGAGGCAAGTTTCAGAAAAAAAGTTTCAGCGTGTAACAGCGCCTTAAAGTGGATAACTGACGATCAAGGCTACGTTCATACTTCTCTCCGTTTTCACTCTTCAAAAAAGACTGAAAAACACCGCGATTTTACTCATAAGAATTTTTAAATCGAGAAAAGAAAACGGCGAAAAAATCATACTTACGTTTGTATTGCATTGTTTGTTGTTGTCACAAAACGAACGGACCACACTTCCAAATGCAGTGATTGTTTCCTTTGGAAAGGAATTTCTTTTGTCCATCAGAATCGCCTGAATAAATAAAGTTACTTCATGAAATTCTGAAATGAAACTTTCAAGTCTTAACTCTCACGGTCATGAGGCAAATTGAATTAAAAAATTTGATGTGCAATCCCATTTCATGAAAAATGTTGCGTTCAGAACCAGAAGGATCAAACCAAGCCCATATTAATATGAAAGTGAATCCCGGTTTTGAGTTAATAATAATTTCAGATCCGACCTATTTTCTGGCACAAAACCTGCATTCTTCTAGCCATATTTGTACCAAATTATGATATTTGTACTTAGAAGCTAAATCCGAGTTTTAACTGTCAGAACTACAATTGTGCAGCAGAGGGTCATTTTGTAATGACTATATCGTCGATTATTCAAAATTAGGGTTGGCGTCGGTTGACCAACGCAGACTAGGTCAACGGTAGAAATTAATTTATACGCGTTTAAAGTGACATGATGAATTAAGATTGTTGATTTTGTATTAGGTTTAGAATCATACCATGAACGTATTGATAACTCTTTCTGCTGGTTTTCTGATCCAAGCCATTTCAGGTAGAAGCTGGTTCACCAAAGATTTTTCTTCAGGTTGAACAGATTTGCTGTGTTTTCGAATAAGACCCAAGATGTACATTGCGCATGCTTCGGAGCCGCACTGTGTAAAAGAATCCACAAGCATTTGCCTACAAACAAGAGATGATCTTCTTAGTTAATTGTTTTTTAAGGCTCGGACATAGGGTGCAACTTTTATTGCGACGTTGCATTCAACAAATGAATTTTTGTGGATGTCATGGAGAGAAACTTTTCAATCTTACAATCTGACGCGCAACTTGTTTATGCGCTTTTACGAAGCCCTGTTTACCTTTCATCGGACGAGAGCTCTGATTGTGTTGCGCGCAACATTGCAGGCATGTTAACAAGATGGAATTTTTTCACCTCTGCAAGGGTGGACACACAGCGCAATTATTTCTACTATTGCACGTTGGAAAAAGAGTTTCAACGTTGGAAAAAGAGTTTCAACGACGAAAGGCCGATCGAGGATCCCGAAAGACCCTTTGTGTGTTTTGTCAGACGGATGGAAATGGATCCCCTTCCCCCCCCCCCCCCCCCCTTCGTAACAGGATGGTCAATTGCTGGGTTGCAAGTGACGTCATAGCAGCCATCTTGGATGAGCTTCGTTTATCACATGGCTACCACTCCTCATTCATTCTCATAGGAATTATTGAGCAATACAGCAGGGAATGTCATATGGGTTGCAGTAGTTCGCAGTTGCTGCACCAAATACTTTTATATCATTTTGTTGCGGGGAGGGTGAGGGGAGGTTAAATTTTGTAAATAAACTTACTGGTATTTTATTTTCTCTGACTCTTTTTGACAAGCAACGTTTGAAATCCCTGCACAGTCGTAGTACTTCATCCAGATGAACTCCAAATCCCTTTCGTTCATGTGTTGTAATTGATAGACCAGTTTGGTGTACAGCTTAGCTGATTTCATTGAAGCCGTCTCTTTGAATGGGTTGTTTCGTATCAAGTCGTCAAGAGTCTTGTAAACAAGATCCCTTGAAACTTGTACATGCTCTTTGGACGTGGGGTTGAAGTCGAATCTCAGATCTGAAATTTTGCTGGAGAAATCTAGAAAATGAAACAGCTTTATAAGCATTTCAGTTTGTGGATTTGTGGTATGTTCAGAGTCTCGCCTCATGTAAGGGAATCCCGGAATGATGCAAGATTCCGGATTTTCCTAGAGCTGTCTTATGGATTCGAATGTGTAGATTCCGGATCAGTTCCAAGTGCTGGATTCCGGATTCCAAGGACTGGATTCCGGATTCCAAGTGCTAGATTCCTGATTCCAAAATCAAATTTTTCATGGATTCCGGATTCCGGATTCCGGATTCCGTTACATGCATGGAGCAAAGAGTCGTTTTCTTGGTACCAGTGGTGGTATATACGGAGACGATATAATAGATATAACAGCATATTTTACTATAGTGATATGGATGGTGTTTTTGTTGGTGGTTGGATTAGTAGTTATAGCCACTGTATGATAGTATGTGGTTTTTGCGATGTCAGTAGTATGATTGGATAGGTCATGATTGCTGTATTTATCCCACACCATAGAAAATACAGCCAATCAGAAGGCAGGAAAGCCGTTGTATATTTGTTAGTATTCCACTCTTACTTCCCATCATGCATTTGTATTTTCTATGGTGTGGGATAAAATAGTTATACAATGCTTTCTCATGGCACACCATGGAATATCCCACTTGTCACTTGTATTTTCTTTGTATACACACTTGCCTTAAAGGCTCATGGGTACACATAGAAAATACAAGTGACATGTGGGATATTCCATGGTATGCCACTTGACTAGAGCATTGTATATGATCTACTATATATATATTGAGTCTGGAATAAAATGAATACCTTCCAGAGGCCACTCATAGTTCACTACTTTGTAAGTATTCTGAAGCGTGAGTTTTTGCCTGGAAAATGAAATCATACCATGAACCCAGTGAATTAAATAGTTTATAAATTGATACGTCACGCCATATGTAACACAACACTTGTACTTACATCACGCTAGTCACAACTCCAGCAGATTGGTGACTAAAAGGCCTAAACAGGTGGGTCTCTTTGCATTCTACAGACTTGATGTCGTCCGATGAACCATCAAAAGTGTAGTGACATGAACTTTTACAGTCAAGTAAGGTCTTCCTGGTCTAAAGAAGCAACATGTTTAAGGGAGATATATCAAAACATCGTTTCCATAGCCTAAGATCTCTTTCAATAAGAACGTGCGCAAGTCTTTCTTGTTACATCCTTGGAGCCCCAGGGGGAGGGGGAGGGAAAGGGAAGAAGGAACGCCCTGGAAAACTCCTCTACAAAAGTAAGCCAATGAATTTCCTTTTGATGGAGAACAACTGAGCTTTGAACGTCATAGCTTCCTTTTATAACTTGCGTTTCAAAACATTCAATTCTTTCGATTTTTTAAACTAATTTCAGGTTTTGGACGAGCTTGGGCGTGGTTCTCGTTCTCGTTTTTAGAACAGGAACTGAAAGGTTTGAGTGAAAAGAATTGAAGTGGCATACAGGGGCTAGCTTACCGAATTGCTTGAGTACAAAACTGGTTGTATCGTAAAGTCGATGTTGGTTCTATTGGAACATTCTGTGAGATTTTTGACTTTTGTGACTTCTCGATATCCCTTGACGTAGCGAGTTGGACAGTCACCAGAGACGTCTCTCTAAACAGGTTTGATCAGAATAACACGTCATTTAATCTTTAACAAAAATAATTAATAATAATGATGCTGATGATAAGTAATAAATAAGAATAAAACGTCATTGTTAGGATATGTAACATTATGTAGCAAGGTGAACTTGGGCCATAAAATGTATAAAACGTAACATCACACGTAACTGTTAACGTAACAGTGGTTTAACTGGGCTGAATATCGGACGTCAAAAGTTGCGTCCAACGTTAAGTTTTATGTGATTTACCTCCACAAATCTGGTATCATCCACTTTCTTGTACTCCAGCTGAAGCGCACTTAGAATACCTCTTTTGACATTTGCAACAAAAGTAGGTTCTTGTAACGTCGATTTAATCTTTACAACACGACCATTGCTTAAGGTAAATGTCAGCGGACTATTTGACAGAGCACGCGCAAATTCTTTGCTTCCTTTTGATAGCACAAATTTGGCTTCTTTGGAAGATCGTTCTAGAAGACTGACTTCAGAAACCTAGTAAGATTATAATAATTTTTTTCAATTTTTTTGGTATAGAAAAACTTAATAAACATGTTGGTCGAAGGGATATGTAAATTGCAGCCAGTGTGTGCGTGAATATGGCTTAGATATACGGATGTATGAGAACATGGAACCGGGGGAGACTCCATTGTAAAAGGATCGGGTATGCTCGTCGTATCTCTTAGGATTTGGTATCTTTAGGGTGTTAAAATTTAAGTTTAGAGTTTTAGCATTTCCATCGCCATCCAAGCCCATCGCTTATAATATCTTGTTCTCAAATGGAAGAAATTTGCCCAACCAAAGCATGTCGACTGTCCAATTTTGTGTTCATAATAATAATGTTCATTAGCTTGTTATCGCCGGCCACGCCCTTTTTAAAAGACTTCTTGATCTTTTAGGGGCATTTTTGAAAATTTCCGACGAGTATACACGATCCTCCCCCCCCCACCCACCCCCGGGGAAGCACTTTAGTGAGAAGGTCGGAATTAAGAGTGTACTAGCAGAGAGAATGACCAGGAAATTGAATGGAACATTCAAAAGAGGGATAATTATTTTATTGCTTGTTTACCTTAAGGTTATACGCACACTTCCTGACTGGTATGACTTCACATAGGGCTTCTATCTTGATTTCAGCCATGTCATCGCTGGTCCCAACAATTCCTGTGCTGGTCAATCCAACGTACTTGTACATGTAACGCACATCTCGACGGTAACGCCAATTTGTTGCTAAAAGCAAAAACGTATAATGAAAACCTTATGTGTATGGTATTATTTCTTTATTTTGCTTTGCAGAAGAGTTTACGATAATGGATTATGGTAAAACGGCATAAACAAGATCTGGCGGGGTAACCAAAACAGTGATTTACCAATTACTGTTAGACTGATTCCATAAGTCGGTCCCAGTTCCCTCTCTGACGATTTTTTTTTTCGCTCACGGGTCCGACGAACCCCTGAGCGAAAAAAGAAATCGTCAGAGTGCGAACTGGGACCGACTTATGGAATCAGTCTAAATTACTGTATGCCAGAACTGAAATGTATCGTAATATATTAAGTTACATCTGGTTCTTCAAAAGCTAACGTTGTGCTTTGCATGACGTGCGGTGGTCTGACACTTTTCTGTGCGTCTGTACTTAATAGATGTACAGATGGCGTACTGGAATCTGTAAGAACCACAGGGGGCCCGGCTTGGGAGTCTTTTATCAGGAATAAAATGAACTAAAGCTCTTTGGGCTTCCTGTGGCAACCTCAATGAAACCCCAAGCCGGGTCCCCTGTGTAAGAACGAAAACGAGGGGCAAATCTCTCTCTTCGGAGTTATCATTCACTCGGCGGGCTTTCGATCCGCTTTTGTGACGGACTAAAAAGCCCTGTCGCATAGGTTAATTAGTCAGAGGCAAGAATGTTTTGCTTTTGGTTTTTTTCGCTTTTAATGTTGCTAATCAAAACAGGATTTTATATAATAGGACGAGAGGTGCTGATTCAGTTACTTAACCTTTCATCTAGCTTCTTCCTTGTTTGTATACACGCTGAAACACGTTTTGTCCATGCTCAAAATATTAGCAACGTTCTTGGCATCAATTCTTGTTTGCTTGCCAAGTTTCCTTGTTATAGTGCGGAAATAGTACGTATCAGATTTAGGGGATGTAATGAAAATACATGTTAGGGTAGAATCATGAACGAACGTCATCTGAAGAGGCCTGAATGATTAACTGCATGTAATTTGGATTGAATTAGAGTCGATTATACCTATAACTTGAGCTCTTATCCCGTGGAAAAGGGATGTAATCGAAGATAGTCGAGTTCAGAGATATTCTTCTCCTACTAGCCTTAGACAAAAATCCTCAAACACTTCACATGTACCATCACCCCCCTTTCTTCCTATTCAATCAGCTGGTTTGCCGTACATGGACTTCCAGAAGTTAACCGGGTGTTGGCCGCGGAAGAAAGGGGGTGTTCGAATTATTTTGTTCCAGTGCTGCGGTACTACTTTCCCCATGTTTTCCAAGCACCCTCCACTAGAAACACCAGCTAGCTACGGAGGCTAGGTCTCGGGTATCCTTAGTAGTCTATATAGGGACCTCAAGGCTACGCGACCCGACCAGTCGGAGGAAGTACTGGTAGATAATGGGAAATAAATGGCTTTGATTTATAAGGTCGAGGGAATATACAGTGAACTCCCTCGCCGGACACCATATAGACCGTCAACAGGTGACCGTCTTAGAGAGGTATCTGGTCTAAGAGGTGGCCGCGTCTAAGAGAGGTTACCGTCTTAGAGAGGTGTCCGTCTTAGAGAGGTGTTCGTCTTAGATCGAGTTTACATGCAGGAAATATGTTTTTTGGCAGAAAGGGACCAGCCCTGGGTGTTCGTTTTAGAGAGGTACGGTGTTCGTCTTAGTGAGGTTTCCGTTAGGTGAAAGTTCACTATGACCCATCCTTTCTGGAGGGTATTTTCGTTTTAGATGACTTGTGATTAAGGTAACGTTTATAGCTCGTGAAATATGGTACTGCGAAAATATGGTGAAAATATGTTGAAATGTGTTATGGCCCGGCCGGCCTTTGCGGTTATACTGATAACTTGTTGACTTGTTGTTATCGAAAGAAGTAGTTCATGTTTCATTTGATTGTACTGCGTATCTAAATTTTTTTTGTATGACTTCTGTTAGCTGACACGAAGCCCTCTTCTCCGAACTTGTCATCACAAAACACCTAAGCTAAAGGGTTTTTAAAAAGGAATATTAACCGGATTCTTTTTGTTGAATTGCTAGAGCATTCTTTTTAAGGAATTTTGTCTTCGGGGCAAGTGATGCCTTTTTGTACAACAAAGAGATGAGCAGATAGCAGTCGATACACTGAAACCTTGACGCGTACGAACTCCGATCCGTTTATTGTTTATTGTTCAAAGAAGCGGGGATATCGTATGAATGCAAAGGATGTCAAAAATTGGAATGAATGGATTAAAAATTCCTCATTTTACATTTCCTTGAGCAATTAAGGATAAATTCTCTACTTACGTTGGCACCCATCGTAAAAATCTTGCGAGACTTGACTTTGCGGTCCTAAAGTATGAACAAAATTAAAAGAAAAAATAAAGTCATCAGTCAAAATAAATCAGAGCTCAAAGAATTTAAGAACTAATTTAAAAACGTTTAGGCTTGAAGAATTCATAAACTATGTACCAGACTCATGAAATTGAAATTGAAATTGAAAATGAAATTGATCGGTATTTCCGAATCAGTGCGGTGAACGCAAGTTAAATCAGTGTAAAGGAAGTCCTACGATGTATATTCAGATTTTGGCAAAATGGGTTTTCCCATGCAGTTTTAAAATATATGAGCTGTGTGCTATATAACCAACCCGCTTTCGGTACTAATTAACCTAAGATGACTTTGCTTTTATATATGGTATTTTCCACTTAACTGGAGCAATTGGCCTGGCTTGAAATTGTTAATTCTAACCCAACCCGAAAGACCACGCAAAAAGCATTTTCGCTTCGTAAGCACTTTCATTTACAAGCCTTATGGCAATGCAGAAATATTTTGTCCAAAGTCCAATGCATGGGGAATCTCCAATTAGCTTTTACGTGACAAAAAAAAATTAAGAAAGCGTTTCAAAATAGGCGTACATGTCCTCTTTACTTTTTGCGTAAAAAACTGAAGGCAACGAGCTTGGAATTCAAACCATGTCGTAGTTAAAAAAAGAATTCAGGCGCTTGCATGCATACGTATATCCAAACGTTAATGACGAAAAACGTGAAAAATACGTTTTACGGTAAAACGACAAGAAATCAAATAATAATAAATGAAATAAATTACTTGCAGCCGATGAACACAGCCAAGCCACGAGCAGTGCCAATGAGAGCTTCATCGTGATGCTCAGGCAACGCATTGAGCTTTTGCTTGAAGTGTTGCCTATTTATACTCTTGGCACAAAACTGCTCACTATGGGGGTCGATATAAGTCTCAACAAAGAGAAATCTTATCTTTCTGCGTCATGTACCTTTGACGTTTGTGGGATTTGATCTTGTTTATCCTTTTATCAGAAGGTCAAGAAGATTTTCAATCAAAGCACTAGATACACATTGAAGGCATTTTGTCCTGTTTATCATACAGGAACTCTCTTACCTTTACCTTTACTTTTCCCTTTCGGTAGTTCATCCATGTTTAATACTGTACTGTAAGTTCGTTTGCTAGTAGAACTTACGTGCATCAGAAATTTACTGGAAATCATATCTCGTATTCCATATTGATTGAAATAATTAAGGGATTGTCTCTTGCGACAAGTTGGCACCTAGTAACCGATATCAGAGCAAGGGTATTGTCCCAGGGGCCAAGGTTATTAATATTGCCACAATTTCCTTATTTTGATTTTTGTTTGGTTAAGACGACTTAGCTAAAATCATTCCTTGCTCAGTGAGGGATATTCTATGTTTTCCAGAAAGCACCACATCGCTACATACTGCGCCGATTGTCATGGGGAGGACACTTAAAAGTGGTTGGTTGGCGTGGCTCAGACCGGAGAATTAAAGAAAATACCCGAAAAATTCATGCAGTCCCAAACCGGAAAACCGACGTTTTTACGCATCCTAGATAGGCAGGCATGCCTAGTTGTCATCGAAAAGTCATTATTCTTACTCCAAAACTGGTTTTAACAAGTTGGCGAATCTTACAAACCGGATCCTGATCACATGCCGCACATTCATATTAGCAAAATATTAGGAGTACTCCCTAGCTAAATCCCCCACTCTCCATCTCTCCCCCCTCCCCCCCCCCCCCCCCCCCCTCACCGTGGCGATTATGGTTTTGTTCAATCTAGTAACTTCGTTTAAAAACCTAACCCTTTTTCTTGATCACCTTGGCTATTTCATTTCATCTTACCATACATGAAATGGAAAGCAAAATTCGGTTGTGAACCTAAAAAACACTTTAATCTTAATTTGTGTTAAGTGAACGTGAGGACGTCTTCTCAAAGGTTCATCAAGGTTCATAGTTTTAATGAAAGATATCAGGATGTACGTAGGTCACGTTACGGAAAAAATGGTCCCTTTGTACTTGTATAATGATTAGTTTGGATTGAACTGAGGGTCTTTACTCTACTTAGCTCTCATCCATTAAAAAGTGATAAGCATTTTTTGAGGTTTGGATTTCAAGCATCACGGTTAACGTTGCTGCTTAATTAAACTTTTCATTTATCTCGGTGAGCATGGAGGCAGACTACATTTCTGTTCTCCTTGAATTTTGACGTCATTGTGAACCTCACATACTAAATACAGTCTCTGGAAGCACAGCACATGATTAAACTTGCCAGTTTCGTACATCCGGCCAGTGTTGGCGCGGGCAGATACCTTTAGTACCATTCGGCATTCTTGCTTTTGACAACTTCCTAGGACGTTGCCAAAACTACTTAAAACGACCCCCAAAATGACGAAAAACAACAACAAACAACAACTTAGCACCACTAAGAAAGCTTCATTAATTTTCAATCTATTATTTTCGAACACATTTTTGTATATTCCTACGTACAGGAAGTCCAAACCAGCCGATCGCGATACAGATGCACTGCTACGTCAAATGATATTTGTTATGCCGTTCTAGCCTGTATCTAAAGGGCAATTTTTGGAACATAATCTTGAAGTGAAAACGCTGTGCAAGCAAACTGACTTGAGCTACTACTGTTCGCCCCGAGCTATGAACTGCATATAATTCGCTCAAACTGAACATACTGCTATAGTTTGCTATATAGGCTGCGTACTGACAGCCCAATAGGCCATATGCACTAACAGGTCACGTGAACCTATCTTCCCTAAATCAAGTCAAAATGAACGCCAGAAATAGAAAGAGCACCTCGATATTAGTAAAAGTACACATTTTCTTAAGATTCGTTTGGAAAAACGCGTTGGATGGCAAGCTCGCGTGCCACAACGCGTTTTTCCGAACGAATCTTAAGAAAATATCTAATATTAAGTTTACTGTCATTTTCTTCTATTTATCTTAATTATAAAGTAAGATGCTTTGCACTTTTATTACTAATATCGAGGTGCTCTTTCATTTATTGGAGTTCATTTTGATTGTGCGGCTTGATTTAGGCGAGATAGGGTCACGTGACCTGTTAATGCATATGGTCTATTTATGGGCTTTTGATACATGCTAGAAATCTCCTGGCTACTCGCAGTCCAAACCCGGGTGGGAAAACGTATTAAAAAAAGAGAAAAGAAGAAGAAGAAGAAGAAGAAAAAAAAGACTGTAATAGATGACACATCCAGTTTGTCAATTAGCCAGTAACAAAACGAGTAGGGGAATGGAACCAAGTTTCTTAAATATGAGTTAATTCGCAAACAGACTCCATAATAAGAAAGAACACATCAAAATAAGCAAGAATTGAGAATTTGATCAGGTTTGAGCAAATGTAAATAGAATTATGATGTTTCACATTTTTCTTAAAATACAGAGAATGTATGGTTTATAGTCAACCATACTGATGGGATAGGCTTCCCCCCCTATTTCTAATTGCCTCTTGACATTGGCCTTCAATTGGCTGTCGACCTTAACTGCAAAGGAAACCATTCAATTTCCTATCTACTAAGCAGATTTAGTTCGGAAGGAAACGATAGATAAAAAACACACTACACAAAGTCCAAATTGACGGCTTTATAAGTGTCAGTGGACCCGGGACTGACGTATCCAGAGAAAAAGAAAGCGAAGTTATAATTTTAATCAAGGCTGCACGCCAGACTGAATTTTGTTTCTTGTGTTGCTTGGGCGTCTTTATAAGAAGCAAAGATGGACTCCTTGTGTAAAATTATGGGATGTACTGTACGTCGTGTGTGCTTATTCGAGTATGAATGAAAGAGACGAAATGTTTTTGATTGATTGATTGATTGTGTGTTTATTGCTCAGTTTCTATTTTTTAAAAGATTATATATATGATTTTTGAATTTGACATTAGTACAGTAATATTTAAAATTAACAAAGAATGTAAGGTACAATTAAGAACCTGGGGCCTAGTGTTGTAAAGGGATTTTGTTTTTATCCAGGGTCCCCTATACCCCTTTGCAAAATGAAATCACGCAAAAATATTTGGTCTTTTCACGCGTTATGGATAATTAAAAAAGCTCTTTCACGTTCAGAAAAATATCATGTTGCTTTCACATGGACGCAAAAAGATTTTAGACCGTTAAATCACGTTTCACGTCATTCACGTTTCATGACAAAAGGTATAGGGGATCCTGTTTATTTCGTTCTTGGTCATTAATTGATCGCGTATCGGAATTATACCGCCAAATCATTCTCTCGTTCTATCAGGTATCTTGCTGTTCGTACGCCATTTTGAATTACTTATGTGTTTTTGTCCCCTTGCGCATGCGTATCGAATTGGAAGGCGCGAGTAAACTAGTAGGCTGCGTAGGCGTAGGCTGCGTGGCATTTTATCAAACTGATAAAAAAAGATCACCACACATGGACACAAAATCAGTTAATCGATATCTTTAATTTGTTTATGGTCTGATATTAAGTACTTTTCTTATCGAATAAACTAAACGCAAAAAATTGGATTAATTGTTGCTAATCGTTTTGTCTTGGTATTCAAAGCTTGAGCCAATATTTTCAATTTTTCTAGCTTGGAGTCTGAGAAGAGTCTGGGTTTGAAGTGGGCGTGGCAATTGCACGTGCCCTATGTCTAATGAACTAGTCCCAGGTTCACTCTACCTTCACGAAAAACGATGACTCTTTAAGCACAAAGACTCTACTGGAAGGCAACTGGAACACGTCTTTAAAAAAATGACAGTAAGGAACGGTACACTAGAAATCATTATTTAGCTTTGTTTTTAGAGCCTTTGCCAGCAACTGCCATTACTCCGATCATGCCTCCCTTAAGTTTTCTTCTGGCGTTGAATTCTTTCAGCTTTTGGCGAGTAGTTTCCATGTCGTCTCGACGCGCGTTATCACCCTAGCAACACACAAAACAATAATAGAATTGGACACGTGATCCCCATTTTTTAATGTAGTGCATGATAATGGGGGAAGGAAGGAGAGAAGGAGGGAGGGAGGGGAGCAAACTGATTTTCAAAACGTACCTTAACCCAGGGATGTTGCAGTGCTTGTTTGGCGCTTAGCCGTTTGTTAGGGTCTAGAACTATCAATTTCGATACAAGGTCCTACAATAAGACAAGAAATTATATTGAAAAACGATATTTTCCACGGTAGCGAGAAATGAAAAAGTAGATAGCACATTTCCAGTAAAAATTGTCTTTCTGCTGTAAGTAATTAAAGATAATGAAAAAATATTGCATTTTCAAACTGAATCCATCCAATTACTTTTAGTTAATTAATCCCTAAAAGCCATTAGGATGTTTCATATTGTTTAGGGCCCTATACGAATAGGTGGCCTTTGCAGAGAACTGCAGTCTTATTTGGTAATTACCTTGGCACTATCAGATACGTCATCCCACCATGGCGATACAAACTCATAATTACATTTGAGTATTCTTTGGAACATTGCTTGGTCACCACGGTCATCGAAAAATGGTTCAAAGCCACACAAGCTGCAAAGAAAGCAGAATTTGAGATCAAGAAACTTTCTGCCTATGGCTTTCCCTACTTCCCTTCTGTCCTACTCTTCATAGGCGCATTCCCGCGTACTTTGTTTTCCTTTGGAAACACTGTTAGGAACTGGAAACAGAAATTTTTTTTCAATCTTCTCTTGAGGGATCGGTAATACGAGCAACAAAAAAATTGAGTAAATCCTGACTTCTGATTGGATCAATCACGAACACGAAGGAAGCCATTTCGCAGTTTGCTGCGAGACAAGTTGACTTTGGGGTGGTAATACGCGCAACATCATAAACTGAAAGAATTCCCTGTGAGCTATAACTCTCACAATTCACGTCATTTACGATGAAAGAAGATTACTGTTAGATTGAGATTACAAAACAAAACTTACAGAATATAAGCTATCACACCAACGGCCCACATATCGACCATTGTATCGTACTTTTTGCCAAGAAGAACTTCTGGAGCTACAGAAAAAGAATAAACCTTTGAATAAAGAAAAATACCAACAAGCAAATCACAACACATGCAACCCAGACTCAAACAAGTTTTTTTTCTAAACCCCTAAACCCTTAAAAATTGACAGTCAAATTGCTCTCGCAATTGGGTTGCTTGTAACCACAATAATTTTCCTCGCAGCCGATCCCATAAATAACGCAACGCTTTCCTTGCCGCACAACAATGTTGTGCATGGGACAAAAGTACTATAGACAACCTCGCTCCCAGGGCCCTCTCACCGGAAAAAGGCCCTGGGAACGAGGTTGTACTATAGATTGTGCTGAATATCAATTTTTTCGAGGTTTCTACATGTGATGTAATTTTTGGAGAAATGCAAATCCGGATTCTACAAATGAAAGTGTTGCCGGCCGCGCGCAAACCGGCCGCAGATCGATTTCGGCGAACAGGACATGGACATTTTGGGATTCCTGTGATATTTCCCCTCGCCATTTGGGATTCCTGTGGTATTTTTTCCCGCCATTTTGAAGCGGCCAGCATGCAAGACATCCAATGTGAGCGAAAACGTGAAAAATCCCGATAAAAAGCATACATATAACTCGAATATCACTCAAAATACACAACTCACCACAATATCCTGGCGTTCCACATACAGTACTGGTTCCGAAGTCACCGAGAAGCATTTTTGAAAGACCAAAATCAGCTATTTTCAAAGGACATGTGTCAGTGGTGTCTGCATAGAGAAGATTTTCTGGCTAAAAAGAAAAGGTAGAAATACAAGTTAAAATGTAGATAAGTGTTTCCCTAGACTTTTTTAGAAGGGAATGTCTATTAGTCACAATGACGGAAACGGGGCTCAGGCCAGCTGCTGGGTCCATGCAGTTGTTTGAAAGATGATTTAGCGTTAACCCAAGTTTAAACCTAATGAAAACCATTGATTTTAACCCAGGATTAACACTAACCAGCCTATGAACAACTTGCCTGAGTTTCTGAAAGCTCAATTAGTGCTATTAATCCAGGAATAATTAAGGGACTGTTCACATGAGAGAGGGCGCCCCTATGTAGTAGGGATAACTCTTTTTCGGGGACAAAAAACGCAAGAGTTATCCCTACTACATAGGGATGTGAACGGCAAGCCCTTACTCTTCAGAAAACCATTAGTTTAATCCTGGATTAGTCCCAGATCAGCTTCTTGCCTATTCGTTGCTCAATTTGAAAGGAGAGAATAGAGGAAATGAACTGAGACTTGGGAAGTTTATCATTGATAATATTTTCCCAAGACAGAATTGTCACCTAGTCCCAGGGGGGACTCCATTGTAAAAGGATCGGGTATGCTTGTTGGAAATTTTGAAAAAAAAAACCCTTATTAAAGATACCGGAAGTCTTTTTAAAAGGGTGTGGCCAGACGATTTTTAACCCCTAAGTGATACCAGCGATAACAAGCTAATGAACATTATTATTTAATGAACACAAAATTGGACAGTCTACATGCTTTGGTTGGGCAAATTTTTTCCATTTGAGAACAAGATAATATAAGTGATTGGCTCTTTTGATACCCTAAAAGCTTAAATATACCAGGAAATGCTAAAATTCTAAACTTAATCTTAACACCCTAAAAGATACGACGAACATACCCGATCTTTTTAAAATGGAGACCCCCTGGGCACCTAGCATGCAGTAATAAAAAGTAGAGCATTGTGAAAAGTCTAAAGGTCGCTATACTGCTATTTACTGCTAATAGATCTTAAAACACTTCTCAGTATTTTAAATTCTATGTACATACCTTGAGATCTCTGTGAATGATGTCATTACCATGCAGATACTGTGAAAGATATTGAAATCATTAATGAGCCTATTAACACTGAATCAAGAGAAAATTTTTATGTGAACTGATTTAATTCAAATTGTCAAAACATTAAAATATATCCAATAATACACAAGAAAGACTTAACAAAAACAAAAAGACAGTAAATCAAACCCAAACTTTCAAGAGGCTTATTTCAAAACCCATTAGATATGTCACTCTAGCTGAGAGAGCCAATAAATTCTGATTGTTTTCATGGATTAAATTTAATCTTACAAAGGGATTATATTTATGATAATGAGTCAAATCTTCTATTGTCTGAATGTATGCTCCCATGGTTAGAGTAAGCTTTCAAAAATTATAAATCAAATACAGACACATTAACATGACGAAAATGGAAATACATGTCGGTTGCTGTTATCAATTCAGAAATTAAATCTACCACACTGACAAGGACTCAATCAATTTACTCATTCAAGTAAACATTTCAAAGCTGCCTTCTCTGAGACTTGAAATGGGCATGCATGCAGTGAAGGGGGCATTCTGATTGAAAATGCAGAGGTCAATGCTCAGGGTGACATGTTTGATTCACAATGTGAATTGTCATTTCTCCAGCACAAACATTTCACCTACACTGTATCTGGTTCAGATTTTAGCTTAAATTAATCCATAAACATATTGAAAACCTATATGTGAACACTTAAAGTGCCCCAAATAGTTAGTCAGAGGATTAGAAAATACATTCATTCACCAGGGCATAGTGAAGTTATTTTCATTTTTTTTTTATTTGACACCAAATTTTCCAAGATATTTAAGTTTGAATACAAATGCGATGACATCATTGGGGTGATTACATATTATACAAAAATGAGTCAGCTTAAAATTATTACTGGAATATTTTTATTTGAGAATCATTCTTATGTATAAAGGCTGAAGTTTGGTGAAAAAGTTTGTTATGTAAACAAGGAGCACTTGATGTAAAATCATAAGATGCTAAGAGTAATCACCCGGATGATGTCAGCTCATTTATATTCAAGCTTAAAAAATCTTGGAAAATATGGAGTTAAATCAGAAAAAAATGAAAATAACTTCACTATGCCCTGATGAATGAATGTATTTTCTAATCCTCTGGCTAACTATTTGGGGCACTTTAAACCTTGATTATCCTTTGTCTTAGAATGTTCATGCATATACGGTACCAGAAATTAGGGAAAGAATATATCATAGTCATGAAATCTGCTCAAATTGCACATTATACTTACTGCAACAGCTTCAAGAATCTGTCTCACAGCTTCAGCAGCATCCTTCTCACTGTAAAATCCTCTCTCTACAACTCTGCAAAAATCATATATTTAATAATACTTATAGGTCTATGTAAATAGTCGGATTTATTATGCATCATTTTTTATCCTTCAAATATAGTCTGTGGTAATTATATATAATAATAATAATAATAATAATAATAATTATAATGATAAACTTTATTATTCACAAAATCCCATCAGTTGTCACTGATTTATAAATATGCAATTATATTATGAAATTACAGTTAAACCATTGGTTATAGAGTGCATGCCATATATTTAACAAATTGAAGATAGTTTTCCATTGTCAGTACTCTTATTAATCATGGATGACGTCAAAAAATGTCCAAAACTTAGCAGTGAAACCACTCGCTACGCTCGTGGTTCCACTTTAGTTTTGAACATTTTTTGACGTCATCCATGATTAATAAGAGTACTGACAATGGAAAACTATCTTCAATTTGTTTTTTACAACATTATCTTAGATCTTTTCCGTCCAAATCTGTTTGAAAAAATGTCCCAAACTTTTTTCTGTAAGGACGAGCGTGACATGTTGGCGTGAGCTATTGTCAGTACTCTTATTAACAATGGCTCTCGGCCAATCAGATTGCAAGATTTTAGTCAAATGTTGTAAAATCATGAAATAAAACTTATTATGTGCTAAATAGTTAATAGTTGTTTCATGGATATATGGTGTGCACTCTACATGTATTATAAAGAAACCTTATCTGGACCATGGCTACTCTGAAAATAACATGATATAATTATTGTTCCTGATATATAAGTCACAGCTTTTGTACTTACGCATTTAAAAAAAAATTAACTTTACAGTTAAAAAATTAACAGCATATAAATGAATAATTCATTTCATTAACATTTTCCTTTACCTCTCAAACAGCTCTCCACCTGTCACCAACTCAAGAACCATAAAAAGTTGTGTTTTAGACTCAAATATTTCTTTCAGCTGAATCTACAAATGGTAGTAAGAAAATTAAAATCTCCACGTACTTTAAATTTCCCTTCTTGACATGCACTTACAATGTTTGGGTGTTTGAGCCTTAAAAGTATCCCAATTTCTGTAGTTAATGATCTTTCTGTCAACCTGAAAGTATTCACACAAATAGAAAGAGTTGATTGATTTCATACAAAAGGGACTTCTTGGGCAAAATTAACTTTTGTTGTAATAAGATAAACATATTTAGAATACATTATTTATATATAAATGTATGTACTGCTACATATATTACCTATAACTAACAGACTTATGTTATCTTTATTGTCTATGAATACTTTAACTAACACCTGCTCCTTTAATTGTAGATAGAATTGAATGTGCATACATTTTTTCTAAATATACATATATCTTTTCAGCCAACTTTCCTTTAGACTTACTTATCTGGCCATACTAAAAACTTAAACTTTCAGATCATTGAACTTTGACAACAACAAAAAACACATTATTTGTAGTGTAATAGATATACATTAATGTCACTACTTATTACTGAATACTTAAAGCTGGAATACTTACAGCTTCAATGGTGCGTAATAATGATCAGTATTATTATTGTCTTTGGTATCACCAAGTTATTTATTTTTATTTTAGTTATTTTTATTTTGTCTCAATGATGAAAGTACGTAGCCTATTATATGTTCAAGAAATAATGACTTACAACATGCATTTCAATATTCAACTCTTTTCACATTTCATTCTTTGCACTTTGGTTGCCTTTCATTTTTAACTCATGGATTGCAAATCCACGAGTTATTGTGGAGGGAGGAATATGCAAATGTGTCACTCACTCGCCTGTAAACTTATTCCCAGACTCCTCTCAAGATTATAGATAGCCATCCACAAACTACAAAAGTTACTTAAAATACTAATTAATAATTCATAAGGCAAACACAATGAAAATCGCAACCGTGACGAGTGTTTTATATCTCATAAAGATTCGTCCTAATTTACATCAACTTTAACCTCGATTTTCTCTAAGATAAATAAAGGTATTTTTGATTTTCTTTCCGGGAACAACTCAAATATGTGTTGGAGTATTTTCGCGTCCGTGTTGTATCAGCTATACAATCACTCACCTTCGGCTAGTGATTGTATATGCCGATACAACATGGCCGCTCATGTTGTAAACGTCACATGGAAACTGGTTCTTTCAACTAGCAAAAATGTCATTATTGGCTTTTTGACCTCTGGTCTTTTATGTTGACTTTTTAAAATATATTATTTAGTGGTACATAAATAAATAATGTAATTCACCCATTGTAAACTTCAAACCCTTATTACAAACATATTGCTTGAAAGGCAGACTACCATAAGATCATAAAAGCCTGTGCATGTGGACTATGAGAGGTGGACATACATTAATCTCTTAATTGGCATCACATATTTGTGCAGAGGGGGGAGTACGATGGCCCGCCTCACACCTCTAGGGAGGGAGAATGGACTTATCATCAAAGAAGTCATTTCTGATATACCTAGGCATATCAGAAGTGACTTCTCTGATGTTGAGCTGAATATGTTTGAAATATGCTGTTATATATAGTGCGTTTAAAAATGTTAAAGTGAGAATTCTTCATTTGACAAGTCACTGTTAGACTTGTAAAATGAGAAAATTCATTCATACTCACCATACTTCCTTATTTTTATTTTTATATAACAATCATCATCAATAACTTTTTTTAAATAATTTTTTTTGTATTTTTAAAATCTCTAATAAAAATTTTCTAATATTAATTTATTAATTTGTAATTAACCTCTAATATTTATTCTTCCTATTTGATTTCCATAATTTCAGTTTAACCATTTTTTATTTCACTTCAAAATCCTCCCAAAAGAATTGCATGATAACTTTATGTAATAATGAAAAATTTAGAGATCCAAAGTGTCGGCGCTAATTGCATCTTTTTGACACTTTATATCCACCCTAGAATATTTATGTCTTGTCCATTTCACGTACATTTAGCCAACACTCAAAAGGAAGAGCCATTGATAATGCATCAATTTAGGCTCGTTCATATTAAAAGAATAAAATATAAGCTTCAGAATTGTTAATTTATTCAATAATTTAAAGATCTTTAACATCTTAAGTTTAGGATCATGTGAAGAGGAGTCGTAAGAATTCAGATTATAATAAGATTTTTGGCATGTTTATTTTTCTAAGCTTCAGATACTAAGCTCAAGTCTAGTTAAGCGTTGCATTTACGCCTAAATCTTATGCTTTTCGAGCTTCAGGATTACATCGAAGAGCATATCCAAGAACCCGCTTCGAGATAACGTCTCGAATATACACTCTCTATATTAAACTGTTTCACCAACAAAAGAAATGCCCGTTTACAGTCAATTTTCAACGAGCAAACACAGAATCATTGGCTCAAATCAAACAGTAATTTAAACTTACATTCTTTTTCATAACTTTGACTGCGTAGTTGTGCTTTGTTCCTTTCTGCTCACAGATCTTCACCACGGAAGAGGCCCCACTGGGAAAGCAACCAAACAACTATGTCAGAGTGAAAAGCCGTGGTTGCTAACGCCAAACCCACTACCCTCTCTTTTCATCCGCGATGATTAAATTAAACATGGTCTGAATAATACCCCATGACAACTCGATTATCCACCAACGAGGCAAAACCACTCCAGCAATGATTTCAGCGTGCAAATAAGCGATCTCTTAGGACGCCATTTCGTTACTAGATAGAACTCTGTCGCGCGACCTACCGTCCGAGTTCCCGTCCGATGTCGTAGAAATTTTCGATGGGCTCTTTCCTTGAGCAGCTGAAAAGGTCGGTCATTGTTGGATTATAGAGCTTCGGCGAAGACTGATAAGTTTATAGCGAACTAAAGGACTGGAGAGCGGGAGCAGCGAGTGATATACAAGAACGCTGGCCTCACGATGTAATGATCGAAGTAAGATAGTTATTTGGAATAAATT
Organism: Telmatactis stephensoni; assembly: GCA_029948255.1. NCBI lineage: Eukaryota > Metazoa > Cnidaria > Anthozoa > Actiniaria > Isophelliidae > Telmatactis > Telmatactis stephensoni. The sequence continues at coordinate 431,729 of JALIZF010001764.1, read as the reverse complement.
ACCGATTAACTAAGACCCATACAGCTGTTGTATGGCTATCTAAACAGCCCTGGTCAAATCATGACGTCATAGGCCTTTGATTGATTCTTTGGCTCCGAGATTTTCAAACATACATAAATATTTCGTAATGAATTCGGGAGAGAAAAATCAACACGGTTTTCGAAGAAGTCAACAAAATATCATTATAAAGAGATGCGTCTCGAAGTGTTGTCATGGTAACTTTAGGTGGTTTGAATATATTGATTCCGTAAGATTGATATTTTGATTCGATAAGTGATTTATGTACACAGAATGTATTTTATTGTTTTAAAATGGCGGCGGAAAAGGAGAACTTTAGGAAACGTGTGAAACCCGTTGTAGAAAAAGGAAAGGAACGAAGTAGACAAATGAACTGATAATGAGAAGAAGAACGAACTAAAGTTATGAATTAAAAGCCATTAATTTGAAGAACGAAAATTAGTTTGTAAAAACAGAACAAGAAAACAAATCTTAATTTTAAAAAATTTTAAAAATGCACACACTACCTAAAAAGGGCAAAAGAAAAAGTGATGAAGTCAAATAAGGTAGACTGCGAGCAGTCCCTCCTTTTTCCTCCAGAATCAGCAAAAGCGAGCGCCAAGAATACTTACTGATTCTGGAGGGAAAAGGAGGAACTGCTCGCAATATCTAAATAAGGAAAATGAAGAAGAAAAGAAAGGTACTCTTAGGATATGTGGGAAACTACCGCGCCGTTGCGTGACCGTGTCAGTGCCGTTATGTCAATAAAAACCTTTGAAATTCCTGGCGTAAACGCCGTGCGGAACCGTACTGTCTTCCCAGTCATACAAAAACTACTCTATTCAAACTACTGCAGTTATCGTGCTTTATTTATACAGTAAGAACTGGGGGATTTTATTGCACTTTTATATGCAAAAGGGTTCGCCTTATATGACCATCTCCTTTCACTCCTTTGTTCTTTTGTAATCTGCGATTACGAAGTTATTAATGTTTTTTTTTGCATTTCTTTCTTTTATATAATTTTGTTAGAAGCCCAGTAATGGCTCAGGGTTCTGTAAGGTTTCCCAAGGGACTGTACATACGTCACAGGTGACGTTTCATCCGTTTCTTGCGATTAACAAGAGTGACGTCATCTGTGCTTTTGTGCGGTATTCAGTATTGTATTTTTGTCATTACAGCATATATAGAAGTAATTATTGTAAGGTTTTTGATCAATACTTTTGACTGAAGGTTTCTGATTACTACTGCGTCTCCCAAGAGAGGGCAAATGCGTCACAAGTGACCTCTTCGTGGCGACTTTTATACAGGTCTTTTCAGTCAGATGACGTCATCTTACTTAACCGGAATTTTGTTCGCATTTTTCTTTTTTCTTTCGTTTTTAATATACTAAGTTAATGTAGAAAATAATTATGAATGGTATCGTTCATAGCAGCACTGAATTCGTTGTGTAAAGTCCTATTTACTCGACAACTCAGTTTATGGCACGACACCCCTAATTCTGCACACGAGGACCGATTACGGCAGCACAGCTCCCGTGCAATTATCATCGTTCTGCTTTAGAGACTAATCTTTCAGTTCACTATTCTTAATGTTCTTTTGGTTTAAGCATTCCGATTTATCACTAAGATTTGCTCCAAATAATCGATTCATATGCCCATATTCAAGTAGGCGTGCCATGCATAAAAAGATCTGGTCTATTTTGAGATTAACTAGCACTGGATACAGGTATCAGTCAGCTGTATGAATGTTTCATTCCTAGACACTGAAATAAACTCCTTGGAGTCAGTTGATACCCCATATCCCATTAATATTGATCAATTCTATGACTTCATGGTTTTCAGTTTTAAAGCTGAACACACAGTATAATGCAGTGAATGTGTAGGTGCGGCTTTGCAGGAGGACCAGTCACGTGTCATTATTCATAAGAGTCAGCTCAGATGAAAGACCTTTGGAGTTTTTTAGTATTTTACTGAGTATGAGAGGTTCCTTTTCTTTTTCTATTTCTTATCTTTTTCTTTCCTTTTTTGACCACATGACCGGATCTTGCAAAGAGTTTATCCTATTTCTCACATACTAGAATCGTTTTGCTTAACCCGTAAAATTGGTTTTAGGTTATAATACACATTAGCAGATCGTAATTCTATTGTCTTTCTTGTGTCTGACTTTCACGTTAGCAGTCAAGGCGCTGTTGTACGTTGCAGGTGCTGTTATACGTTGCAGGTTGTCTCGCAATGGCGTTTCAAAACACGTTTCACTAACCATTGCAAGGGGGCTTGCACGGCGCAACGCCTGAAAGATATTGCTGCAACCTTTTCTTGCAATGATTTTGAGCTATGCAGGATATGTTATAAGCAGCAATGGTTCGTGCAACTTGTGTCACAACGACATTGTGAGGCTAGTGGCAGAAAAGATTGAATAGTGTAACAACACCTATAGTTTTTGTTTCACAGATTAAGTGATTAATTAGAAATTACTATTCTACTCTTACTAGAGTGATTTTCATCGGACTGTGAAACAATTACCAATAGTGTTTAATAGTGTCTAATAGTTGTATTGCAACAAAAGATAACAATGGGTGCAGAGTCTACTAGTGTCTTTGCTTAGTAACTATAATTTCACAGTCCGGTGAAAATCACTCTAGAGTGATGGCACTTAATCCGTGAAACAAAATCTAATAGTCAATGTCTAATAGTCTAATCAAAACAAAAGAAAACAATGGAAATAGTGTCTACTAATATCTGTTAGACTAATATCTGTTTCACGGATTAAATGCCATCACTCTAGCTACTCTCTAATTCTTTGATCGTACATTAGCTACACAAAATGTTTTCCACATCAGCAGTAGCAGCTTTAGTCTCCTTCGCAGCCGTTATTAGTCTAGCTCCCATTCCCCTGCGGTCCTCGGCGGGAGAGGACCGCAGGGGAATGGGAGCTAGACTAATAACGGCTGCGAAGGAGACTATAGCAGCTTGTCCATGTCAAGTTCTTCGTCTCACGTGTATTCAAAGCAGTGTTGAGCTACACGATTCTGTTTCATTCACTTCTGATTTATTCTGGGGTTGTTTGAGCCCTACGCAAAGGAGGTCTTGACGTACCTATAATAACAACCAACTAATTAAACATGTAGTTGTTTCATCTCTATTATTACTATACCTGTACAGTAAAAGTGATACTACCATGCGTAATATAAATACAGGATAAAATAGAAGAACGGATCGAAGTGAGAAAGATGTGAGTGTGAAAACCAACGATGAGTGAAGCAAGACCTCGTACGTAGATTGTAACTAAATCACTTACGATGCATGGATTCTTCAGTCGCGCGACCTTTGAATACCATGATTCTGTATGCACACATGTACGGCCGATGGACGTTACGTACCTTTACCAGGTAAATTCTGGTATTGACCAGATCCACGTGGTCGTGTTGGTAATGGTGGTGGTTTTCCCTGGTTTCGACGACAACTCTTCCAAGGTTGTCGGAAGGCTTGATTTTCGCCTGCCACGTCCAGTTCCGGTCATTGGGGGTTGGGGTTTGGGTGGGAGAGGCAGAGGCAGAGGCTCATCCTTTCCTGACATGTTTTCGTAGTCTCCAGGTTGATTTGGATATTTAAAATCAGGTGGTAAAGTTTTGTTTTTACCAGCGACGTTTTCATATTCGTTTGTACTTGTTTCGCCGGATGTAGGTGGCGGCGGTGGAAGTCGGTATCCTCCTTTTGGACCCTTGTAATGTTCGTCGTGTTCGACTTGTGTTGGTGACAAATTTCGGCCAGGCAGATTCTGGTATGCTTGTGATAGATTCTTTGGAGGGAGGCGCGGAGGAAGTGAGGAATTTGGTGACGGTGGTGCAGGGGCGTCGCCTTAAAAGATAAAAAGAAGAAAATGATTGTTATGTTCATCAAGAGACCATAATACTAAGAGAGCGAAACTCAGTATTGATGTCTGTGCGATGTTCGTGGCGTCTAAGGCTATTTTTAGTAACTTCGTCATCGCGCGCGCAAGGCTCTTAAACAATCGAATTCAAATGCCGAAAGCAAATGGTCCCGTGCGCGCGCACGTCAAAAATCAAATTCTATTGTTTGAGAACCTTACTAAAAATAGCCTTATACGCCACGAACATCGCACAGACATCAATACTGAGTTTCGCTCTCTTAGTATTATGGTCTCTTGTGTTCACTTGGTTTACTTTTAGTTTATACAACTGTTCAAATCATTATCACCCTCCAAGATCTTTATAAGCCCTTGCCCGTGTGACGTTTCATACCTATACTTCCAGAATCCTTTTTGGTAACTGCTTTTATTATGCTATAGTTTTCACCATTGTTTTGGTATTTTCAGAGGAGTTTTGACACATAAATATGAAAAGAAATTTCGAAAAGCATTGCGGATAGTTAGCCTGTGTACAGCCGTTTCCCATCCCCCCCCCCCCCCTTGCGGGGACAAACGTTTTTGCCCGTAGGGGGAGGGGTGGGAAACGGCTGTACACAGGCTATGCGGTAGTTTAGGTATGACACATCATAAGGGTAAAGGCCTATTAGAAAGAATGTACTTTCGTATCAGTGATGTGGATATCGCTGCTGAACTCCCACAAATGTCGACTTTATTTTGCATTGTCTTTGTTCATTAAATTCATGATTGTATTGAGATATTTTTACGACTATCCTAACTACAGCCGATGGCAATCGGTTTCGAGTACAGCTACCTTACGATTCCTTTTGAATAATCAATTTAATTGCTCTACTGACATTGCGCATTACCTCGATTCTTTACGTTTTCATAGCATTGTAGATGTGAAGGAGAAGATGGTGGTGGAAGATCTAAAAAAAAATATTTACGTCTCAATCTTCTAGCTGGGCACAGGTTCCCTACTAATCGGGGAGACAAATTTAAGGAAAAGCCGTATAAAAGAAAATTCATAAAAATGGGCCATAATATGGATATACACCAGTTATAGTATTCTATTTATAGTTTAAAATGTAAATACTTCTGAGATATTTCTAAAGTTAATATACTCAAAATATAATAAGTGACTCATTGAAAGAGTGCGGGCCTGTCAGACGTACAGCGCATAATATTGCAGTATTGACCCATTGTAGGCGTGCACCCACGATGCAAGTGTTGCGAGCAATGTTACAGAAAAAGTTGCATCGTGTGTGTGTGTGTGTAGGGGGGGGGGGGGGCTTCAAACGTACAGTACATAATTGCAGTGTAGATACCATTGCAAGGGTGCACACACAATGCAAGTGTTGCAGAAAAAGTTGCATCATGTGTGTGCGGGCCTTCAGACGTACAGTGCATAATTGCAACGATGCAACTGTTGCGCGCAGTGACGTTGCAGAAAATGTTACGTCGTACGATAGTGTATAACAAGAAAAAAAAGGAGAAGGAAACATAAGCCAGTTCATTTAATTAAGAGTCCATGACTGAAAAGCTGCGGCCTCAGGCATACCTTTGTGTCGGCGAAAGCTTATTCAATCAGTAGCAACTGACTTAGACCCAGGCCTCTCTTTAACGCCCCGCTCCACTTCGGTAAATCAGAATCTTTGTTCTCTGAACTCTGTTTTACCGAAGCGTAGAGGGGAAAAAAGAGGACTGGGTCTGGACTAGCTACTGATGCGATTGATCAGTTTATTTGGAAAATTACAAACCTGGAGCAGGCCCCATTTCTTGATACAGGTCGGTATTATTCTCGTCCATTTCTTCATACATGTCATCTAGAATAAGACAAATGAAAACCGTCGAGCCTTCTGTAAGCGACCATCAAAATGTCAAGTTAAGGTGGTCGCTTGAGAGAAGTGATCGCCTACGAGAGTAAACATCATAGAAACTGCAGATAGTTTATTCTCGTCAATTCTCCTCAAATAAAAGAGGGTCTCAATGGGGTTAACCGTTAACCGTAATAGCCACCACTCCATTGAGACCCTCCAAATAGTCGTGTATTTTACCGTACGCAATAAGATCGCTTCCTTAGCTTAGTAAATAGAACTTGCATGTCGAGCTAGAGAGAGGGTTGTGTATCTTGATCAAGTGGTCGCTGACAAATTATCAGCTCTAGCTTTAGGGATTTCGTTATAGCTGTGTAATTCTACATGCATACATCATTGTGACAACTCTTTATTACCATTTTTGTCACCTGGGACGTATGGCTTTAGAGGTACGTCAAAATTCTTTTGTCTTTTTGAGAAAAATTCTACCAAGCTTTCCAAGCTATCAAATTGACTATCCTAAGGAAAAGGTCAAAAATGATGTTAATTGCCATTCAACCTTCAACACACAATTTAGCTTTTGTTGCAACCTCGTTCCCAGGCCCTTTTAAGTGAAGGGAAAAGGGCCTGGGAACGAGGTTGGCTTTTGTTGGACAACATCATTCAACAATTTATAGCAAAAAGGTAGTCTTAATCGCACTTAATTTGTTGACACGCGCCGAGAAGCGAATCGCAGTGGAAAAAATATGTCACAATATGGATAGTACTATTACTATTAGCCTCTTCCGCAGGCAACTGTTCGCTTTTTCGCTTTAGGCCTCCTGTGTTAAAGACTCGTAGTGGCCTGGACGCCAGGCGAGAAAGGGGCGAGAGTTGGCAACCCCTTCTTTTTTCCCTCACCGTTTTCATCCTCAGTCTTTTTTCTTCTCAAAATTTCGCACAGGAAGCCCAAAAGGTTGCCTGCGGAGGAGGCTATATTACTATGTATGTATGTACTACTTAAAAATTGTTACCTGATATGTTTGGATTACTAGCTTTTTGTTTCTTGGATTGGTTTCAATCCTGTAGTGTCTATATGCATCATTTTTATCTCTGAAAAAGAAAAACGAGGAGCATTCAACGATGTCGATGGCAACAGATGGGTGCTGATAAAATGAAAAGTTAATTGAACCTCCATCAAGCCGGACCACCCTAATAAGGGATCAAAAGAAAGCTATGGCTGATTAATGTGTAGGTCACTAACTGGAATTTGGAATCAGCATGATTTTCAGCGTTTCAATGTTACTATGTTAGCAGAGCTACATTGTGTAAAGCCGCAAAGCGCTTTTAACTACTTAATAAATTAAAGGGTCTTCGTCTATTACATACATGATCACTCCTGGAGGTTACACTGACCGTTGTTAGTAATTTCTTTGCATTTTTTCGACTTCATTTTTTTTTTTTTGGTGGGCGGGAGAGGTGGGACTAAACTCCATGCTTTTTCAATATATAGTGAAATGCAGGAAAAGTAGAAATGCAGTTTTGATAGCTTTGCATGCTGCGGATCAGCAACTTTAATTTGCAACTGTATAGTAGTCGATTACACTCATTGGTTCAGGTCATATCCCGTCATGGTTATTCCAGTTTCTGATCACAACTGAACAACTGTATTTTCAGTACTGTAGAGTTCATTCAGGATCATCAGGTCAAATCTCCTCGTGAAATACTGTAACGGTAACTGCCATCATCCGTATCTTAGTTGGGTCAGTTTTCCACTGGCACACGAAATCTACTATAGCAAGAGAAAATGAGGTAAGAGAAGGAACTTCCGTACTCCATGACGTGCACTCTTGGTGTTACTTTTACAAACGCGCGCTTTAAGCTTTTAACTTGTTACCATAACAAACGTTACAACGTAATATTAGCTGCGCGCTTTCGTGAAGATGGTGGTCGCTGAAGAGAGAGAATTTGCAAACGTCATGAGCCCTCGAGCTAGAGGAACGTCCGGAAAGGACTGACACCTCTCCTGAAACGATATCTGACAAATCAGGTTCTTTTCACAATTTATGGGGTTAATTTAAGAATAGCAACAAACGATGTTTGTGATGGCGCCAAAGAAAGTAATACGGATCGAAGATTTCTTGTCTTAATTACCTCATTTTCTTCTTGCAACCATATTTTACGACGATAACTCGTGACAGTTATTTGACTAACCGATAAACTTGAGGTCAACGGTACGCTCATTTTACTCCCCTCTCTCCATCAGTGCTCCGTTTTAAGGGTATTTAAAGCTACTTAAAGCTACACAGAAAGGAAAGAAGTTGAAAAAAGGATGTGAGATCCGGGGATCGAACTCTGGACCTCTTGCACCGAAGGCCGCGCACTATCCAACTGTGCCATCCTTGCTCCTCCTATTCTAGTATAACTATTATAATTTTGAGTACCTTAGTGACATAGTATAAGATCCAGGTAATGTTGATGACTGTCTGTCCCTCACAAGAAATGTACCAACAGCCTCATTCTTGAGCAATGACTCGGCCCCTTCTCTATCAAGTCCTTGGAAATAGTAACTTGGAGATATTGTTTGGCGTGTTAGTAAATCAGTTTAGTTTATAGATGATGCGACACTATCATTGTAGACTTTTAATTTTTACAGCCACAACTAAGAGAAACATCACCCCTCCATGCAATGTCCCCACTGTCTATGGTACCCGTGGATTCGTCATGCCTTTACCCGTAACACTCGTGGATTTGCCCGAATTCGTGAATCACGTTGGATCATGGGATTGTTTTAGGGGAAGTACTCGTTCAAGAATTCATTTGAAGACATATGCTGCATTGCAAACAAAAAACACAAGGAAAACTAAAAGTGTTAAACACACGATGCAACTTTTTCTGCAACTTTGCGCGCAATGCATGTTGCATAGCATATGCATATTACATATTGCAGAAACATCACGTGACCTGTTTTCGTAAATTTTAATTCTGTCATGAGAAATGAGAGAAATGATTTCCAAACGCAGTTTTGTAGAGTAGTAGTAATGACAATATACATAACTATTTGTTTTAACAAATGTTCTTCTTAAAACGACGAGCGCATTTTGAATTTTCAAAATCGTTGTCACGTGGTTAACCACGTGATCAGTTTTTTTGGGTGTTTTGTTCACTCGAATCAATTAAGGAAGTAAAACTCTATTGCTGTTCAAAGATTCATTGTTTTTGGTTAAAAGGAAGAGACATGAATTTCTCCGTTTCTCTATCGTATTTGGGTTTGAACCAGGCCTAGTTAAACACTTGAGTCCCCAAAATACACTCTTATAACGCGCGGGAACTATAATTTGGCAATAATATGGTGGATTTCGACCTTATACTAAGCTCGAAGGTCTTTTCAGATTATTTCGGTGTGGCAAATCATTATTGGTACTTACTATGGCATAGGTTTTGGACTGTTTTCAATAATTGTTTCTGGTACTTTTATCACTCCTTCTGACTTCCTTCTGGCCTACCAAATGAACACGAGATCAGCTTAGTTGACAATATTTTATGAAAGATTATAATTAAAAGTGAGATTCGTGCAGAAAATAATAGTACAATAACTTTTCCACGTCTTAGGCTATCAATAGAGGCTTTGCACCAGCACGTGACGGCAGCCATGACAGGAGGCAGGAACAATAGAGTTTGGACTAATCTGGTTTACATGAGAAAGAGTTCAGTTTCCCAGGTCTTCCCAGGGGGAAAAGACTCTATTCAGGTTATGTCTCCTGTCATGGCTGCCATCACATGGTGGTGCAAAGCCTCTATTATATATGGAAGTAATTCTGCTAGCTGAGGAGGATAATGATAATATGCTATTTAAATCCTGAATATATGATTCCTATAGACAAAAATGGCTCCTGGGTACACTAGTAAGGAATTGGTTTTCCTTTGTTTTATCCATATGATTGCGCAGCACAATCGCGTCTGGAATATCAGCCTGGAACCATAGACAACCTGTTTTGTAATAGTTGCGTACAGTGATGACAACGATATAGATACAGAGTAAGAGACCATAATACTAAGAGAGCGAAACTCAGGATTGATGTCTGTGCGATGTTCGTGGCGACTAAGGTTATTATTTTTAGCAATTTCGCCATCGCGCGCGCAAGCAAACGGTCACGTCCACGCGCAGGTCAAAAATCAAATTCTATTGTTTGAGAGCCTTGCGCGCGCGATGGCGAAGTTACTAAGTTCGCTCTCTTAGGGTGTTTTCCATTTAGTAAAACCAACCGGCCAGAACGGCCAATTCTTAAATGGTACATGTCAATTCCTAGCTCCGTCTGGAATCAGTCCTAAGAAATCAGGCCGTTCTGGCCGGTTGGTTCCACTAAATGGAAAACACTCTTAGTATTATTGTCTCTTGTTACAATATTAGAAATGCTATGAAAGAATCAACCATAATCATGATCATAATCTAATACAACCTAGGGTACATTATGCATCCATGTAAATCGTACCTTCGGGTCTCGTTTTGTGTCATCGAATTCAGACAAGGACATTATGGGCTCAGAGGGTCTTCTTACAAACTTTTTAATTTTCTTCATCTTTGTTTTCTGTGAAAGATGAAAGCACAGCTCAGGTTTGTCTCACATTTGAACAAATGCAAATTGTTTGTCTTTACATTTGATTGAAATGACCAAAATACTCCAACTCTAGCATTTTGGAATTAAATGAAAAACCCTTTGGCCCGGGGAGTGGGGATCCGCAGAGGGGCCCTTGGATTGTGGATATCCCCGGTATCTCGTTGACATCATACGAAACCTACCGTATAAGAGTCAGTTGTTGAACCCGCAAAAAAAAAGCGGGCGTCATAGCAGAATAAGAAAGACAGGGGCAGCACAGCTAGGGCGGGACTTTGAGACAGCTAGTAACTATCAGCGAATCATCTCGTTCGGGGAGGGTGAGATTACGTCAGGGGGTAATTTCGTTCCGAACTCCGTTCGTCGCGAGACGAGTTTGACATAATTTGCGGGCGAGACGCGTTTAAATGGAGACGGACAAAAAATGTACTTACGTTTACGTACGTCTTTTCAGTCGAGACGACAGGAGGGTCTTTTCGTTTTGAGGTGATCATGAAACTGGCCCCGTAACGAACTCGATCATCCCAGTTCGAAGTATACGCATATCAACCTGATAGCCAGTTTGGATTATTTATTTATTTATTTATTTTTTACTTACTGAGCTCAACCTGACTACTTTTAGCTTTTACATGTGGTTTTCAAAAATATACTAAAAAAAAGTTTAATTTTGCAACGTACATTGTCTGGTGGCTCACAGCCAACAAGGAACTAATGAAATTTACTGCGCATTCAGTAAGCCGTCAAAAGAAAATTCTCTCTACGGCATACTGATTTTATAACTGTGCTGTAAGGAAGGATTAAAAACTCTCATACCTCTAAGAAAATATCCATAAACATCGATCGAGACTAGAAAGCGAAATTTCGAATGAGGAGCAATGACTGACAGCCGTCGTTTGGTTGAAAAATGTTGCCCATACTATCTAGGCATGCAGGCTCTTGTGTAGGCCGGATATAATGATAGGCCGGATATAATAATATAAATGAGCTCGAGGTTTGATAAAGAGTTGACTGGCAAAACTGGTTTGCCGGATGCCAGCAACACGATTGTGCACAGATTTGTTAAGAAGAGAACTGATCTGAATTCGTAAAATAGAACTGATTGAAGAAATAAACAAACATTTGCCTTATATACCGGGTATATACAAGGGGGCCGGTGAAGCTGTAGCAAGATAAACAATTAACCCGGAAGCTAACGCAAACTGAAAAGCTTTCTATAGCCACCTGAGTTTAAAATTTGATAAAAATTTGCTTAACATAATGTTGACCGTACACGTCTTTGTGTCAACTTTTTTTATGCTTCGCTACTTTTTTGGCACTCATTTGTGCTGATCGAGTACGTCTTCATTATTTAAATCAAGCCAAAACTGCATGTAAACTCGAGCAAGTCCTATTAGTGTTTACCTTTCGAAAAGTAAACAGTCTTTGTGATTTAGTTCAAGATTTATATATATAACGTAGTTCTCAGTAATCCTAAACCCCCCAAATGATATTTGAAAACTGAGAAAGTCTTGAATTGTAACGGGAGAAAATTAAAACTTCACTGCTTGTGTATGACCTGCTGACACAACTGAAGACCAAATAACAGTCTAGCTGAGCGCTCTGGAAGCATTTTACAATCGACCAGACAATTAAAGGGAAAAACTATAAAGATCTTTGTACTTATATAAATCGACTGAACTATTAACATTAAGAGATAAGTGAAGTAATTATTATTATTATCACGTTATTATAAGTGCAAAAAGTCACACGATTTTAGATTACTTTGTGAAAAACAGCTAAAACATGAATATCTAATTAATAGCCTCTTTAATTGACACAAATAAATCAAAACCAGCTCTAATAAGGGCAGTTTGGGCTTCGTTTCATGTTAGAGTTTTAATTCCAGCAAGCGGAAATTTATAGCTAAGATTTATGAATTCGGACTATTCGGGATGTTCAGAGACAATGAATTCTGCAAGTTTCCATCAACAGTATTGGTCCAGCTCCGGCCTGGTATTATCACTAATAAACACACAATATATACAACATTCACAAAGATTTTACAATACTTACGTAAGATGTGTAGCAATGTTGTTTTCCTCGCAAATTTTCGAAGCGAAAGGAAATATTTTACAAGCTTGATTGAACATCCACGAAGAGTGACACCACAAATTGAATTCATGGGTTTCCTGTGGTGTGGATTTTCGAGGTCAACCGGCTGTTTTTAAAATCAATTTGAGCTGAAGGTCCGGCTAGCAGGCTATTAATTTCAAGGGCGAACGTGTAGAAACATAGAAATATAGAAGAGATATACTAGAAAATGAAAAGAATGTGTCATGAAAACGAAAGAAACAAAAAGAACGAAAACTGACACGAAGAAAAGAAAAGACCTGAACAAAACGTTCCAATGCACAACGGCAGCCGCGACGCTTTCTGCATGAACGCTTTTCCTACATAAAAATGAAATAACTTCAAAATACCTACAATACTTGCCCGCTGTTTTATCTACCGTTTTCGATCTAAAAAATGACAAGAATTTAACCTTTATTGAACTGCCCGACAAATAGGCGTGACCACCCCTTCCTACACCCACAGAACTCAAAATCATGACGTGTTTTGTTAAAAAAATGATCTTTAATTGAAACGAGCCATGATTCGATAAGTTATTTAAAAAGATAGAGTATAAAATATTTTCTATGTCATTTATTATGGATGATTGAAAGTTTTAGATTTCTTATAAAAATCTGTATGAAATGTGTATTTTCTCGATATTATAGCTTGTATCTATCATAAAATTTAAAATAATAAAACTAATTATACCATATCCTCGGCATTCGAACGTATCCAAATGAAATTCTTGATATTAAGCAATTATTGGATGAGGTCGAGTAGGATATGGGGAATTATTAAGGCCGAGGTTTGTGTTATCTGCCGAAGCCGAAGGCTGAGGCAGATAACACAAACCGAGGCCTTAATAATTCCCCATATCCTACGAGAAACGAATTCAATAATTGTTTTATTATTTTTTGAAAAATAATTCTTACTCAGTTGTGCTTTGTTGACAAGAATACATGTTGTTGTTGTTTTCCCGCTTTTGGCATGAATCGCATAAATTAGCGTGACGTCATACCGCAAGCTAATTTTCCATATTCGAGAAAATTACGTCATAACTTCGAATAATGGTTTTCAACATTTTCATAACTCCAAATTTGGGCAGCTAGCCGGCGACTATGGTAATTTATCCGGTGGCTCTTAGCCAATCAAAACTCTTGAATTATTTTCAAAATATAATAAATTCTAATATTGCTGGGCTGCATGTGACGTCACAACATCCATCTTGGAAGGACTTCAACAAGAGATTTAAGCGTTTTTGTTCATCCAACATGGCTACTGCGCGCTTCCTTATCTTTTGATTCTCAAGAGTATGATTTATAATACTGTTTATAGAAAAATGTTTTCTTACTTTTGTATAAAGATGATATGACTTAAGCGGGCATTTACTGGGATTTACAGCGATAAAAGTTGTCATGGCAATTCACTCCCCGTCCCTTCCCCCCAACTCCCCCCCCCCCCCAAAAAAAAAAAAATCTGTAGGATTGACTTTCTGATCTGAAAATCATTTTTCAAGACGGCACTTTTACATACCCGCAAAAGAATTGTGGAGATTTGCATAAGTTCCAAGCCTCAAAATAAGTAGTCTCCCTCGCAGCCGTGTCACGGGAGGGAGACTACAAAATAAGTAACAGAACAGAAATCCACACACATTCTTGGGGGGAGGGGAGGGAGGGAAAGTGTCTTGATTATAGTTATATCATTTTATAATCCCTATTTGAACAGTTTTACGAGTAAATCAAAGTTACAATTACTGACAGTTGTATGCAATATTACATGCAATCCTATAGAAATACTCTGCGATTTTCCGCTTATCTTTTACAAAGTTCAGGCCTAATAACCTATTTCCTTAGTTACAGCTACGTCTGATCAGTCGGGCTTCATAGACAAATATTTTCACAAGATCGATACTGATTCGATCATTAAGACGCTGTTAAGCGGTGCAATTTTTCATCCAACTCGTTTTCGCAATAGTGATACGAAACGTGTAAAATTGTTGCGAGAAAACGATTGCAGCAAGGTTTTTTGGCGCAGTAGCCTGCGTTGCCGGCTCTCAAGGGAAGGGAAGGGAAGGGGAGGGAAGGGGAGGGGGAAGGAGGGGAAAGGGGAGGGGGACTGGGGAGGAGAGGAGGGAAAGAATCCCTAGGCGCAACGGCTGCACCGTGTAACACTTCTGCAATGGTTTGGCAACTTGTTTTGCAGTGCCACTGCAGGACAAGTTGCAGACAAAATTGCATAGTGTAACAGCGCCTTTACGAACACCGATCATTTCAGACACCGCTATCCGATCACTTCATACATCGATATCCGATCATTTAAACCACCAACATCCGATCATTTCTGGCATCGGTATCCGATCACTATAGAGATTGCTACCGATTATTGCAGACATCAACATATCCAAACACTGCAAACATCGTAGACAATTGTTTGCATATAAATTTATCTCAGGCAGCAAAGGCTTCGTTCTACTTTCTTAGAGCAGATTTCGTATGAATGTGAAACGGACCGCACCGTGCCGTGGCCGTGTCGGTGCCGTGAGTTCTATCAAAACATTATTAATTCTTGCCGCAACCGTGCCGTGCTGTGTCGTTTTCACAGTCATAACAGGTACAGCGGTTTTCGGTTACGACAGAATTTTTGAATGTTTTTATAGAAATTACGGTACTGACACGGTCACGGTACGAACCGTACCGTTTCTCACCAATATGAAAACCGCTCTATACTTTAGCACTAGTGACTTGATTAAGATCTGATCATATGCAAACCGGGAATTCCTCGGAACTTTTCCTTGATGGTATGAGAGCGATTTGCATTGATTTACTTAAATCTAAACATCCATTGTATTCCATATTATATCAGTACAAAATGCTTCCAGAGGCACACTTATCTTCATAAAGCGACGACCATAAGAGCCTCTGATGTTAAAATTGCGTTTCGTTTCCGTATCGACGCATATCAGCGATTATTATTCGTAATTGACCATAAAATACTTCCAGAGACCACGAAAACCTCTAAAAGCGTCTAGCGTTAAAATCGCGTTCCGTGTCGGTCTTTACTCTACGAATTGGTACAGGTTTACGAGGCGGTAAAGCTTGCTCTGCTGAGTAGTTGACTGGGTTCGGTGATCGTCTTGGCGCAACTGAAATAAAGCAAATAATTTCCTTTGTCATGAAGACTTCACATGCATGATTCAACGCAATGCAGGATAGCGAGACTTTTCATATCTTAGCAGGGAAGCTTAAAGTCCGGACACACGGTGAAAGATTTCTTGAAACATTTGCTGAAACATCGCACGCAACACAATGATGCAGCGTGTGGCCACCAATTCCAATGTTTTGCGAAACGTTGCGCCCAACAGCCACAGAAGTAGGATCGAGTTCTACTTCTGCAACTGTCCAGAACTGCCCCGCGCAACATTGCACGTGACGTTTCAGTGGTGGACACACGGTGCAGCCGTGTTGCGCGCGGTGTTTCAGCAAATGTTTCGGGAAAAGTTGCACGGTGTGTCCGGGCCTTACCACTGAATCATCTCGTGCAATGTTGCGCGCAACAGTTCTGGACAGTTGCAGAAGTAGAACTCGATCCTATTTCTGCGGCTGTTGCGCGCAACGTTGGAAAATATTGGAATGGGTGGACACACGCTGCAACATTGTGTTGCGCGCGATGTTTCAGCAAATGTTTCAAGAAATGTTGTACTGTGTGTCAGGGCCTTTACCGTGTGTCCGGGGTTTTAGTTGTTAACCCGGTCTCCATCAATGTCACACAGTGTCCGTTGAAGGGCAGGCGGTGAGAAAAAGAGATTTAAAAAAAATACACAAATACCTACCACAAAATGGGCTTTGCAGAATTGCACATGATTAAGCTTCATACAAGCCAATTTAATATTGTCCATCAACGAACCCATAGGCAAGGCATTAAAGCACTGACCACAAATAACCATCATAAAGGGATAATGAATTTCTGCACTGTCCCATTACATTGCTTATGTTGCTCATATCAATACGCCCCTCCACATGCATTACCCAACTACTTGTAAAGGGACACCTCCCGTGAGAGGACACTTAGTCCCGAGAGACTTCCCGTAAGAGGACACTTGGTCCCGATGTTGTTTTCTTGTGGGAGGTTTGACTGTATCACTTACCCTTAGGAGGTAGATTTTGGTAACTATGTCCAGGAGTTGCCGGCTGTGCAAGTGTTGATGGACGTGAACTTTTAGAAAAGTAGTTTTCATATCCTGTTGGCTTGCTACCGTAGTTTTCATATCCTGGACCATGGGCAGGTCTGTCTGGAACATTCTGGTAGCTTCTCCTTTGAGGGGTTGGAGATCGTCTTTCCGGCATATTTTCATAGCTCCCAGCGCGTGGTGGCGACTTCCCTTCCATATTCTCGTAGCTGAGTGATGAGTGGGGGTGACTTACCCTAGGGGGTATGGGTGGGCCATCAGGAGGAGGAGGCGCTGGTGCTGCACCTATATAAAAACAAAGGTAAATTACAGCTCAATTTACATAATAACTTTTATGGCACAGCACCCAAAAATTTTGGTACACACTCTGATTATTTTGGGTACGGCACCCCTATCAGACAAAAAAATTTCTGTTTACAGGGTATCAACTACTGTTGCCATGCCACAAAAGATGGGCTCGTATGTACAGAATTAGGGGTGTCCAGCCAAAAAACAGAACTTTGTGTAAATTGGGCTTGTGAAGTCAGATTTGTGAACAACTAAAACCTAAGCATTATGAAATTGTTTTTGTATTTACCTTTTCCACTTAAATTCTCATAGCTCATCTTCTGCTGTTGTTTTTGAGGTAGAGGAACACCTATTAGAAAGTTAATACAACTTAAAACCTTTTTATATGCAGCGTCAATTCATGAAAATCAAAAAAGTTATCATTTAGTGAAAGCAGATGCTTACAATAAAATTCAATCCTTTTGGTTCAGTTGCTCAAAAGTGGTTAATACTAATCCAGGGTTGATTTTAATGAAAACCTTTGATTTTAACCCTGGGTTAGCATGGACTCTCTTTCAAGCAACTGCGCCCAGAACTTTGTAAAGGAGTTAAGTTTCCTGGATTTATTTCAAATAATTGACATTAACTAATGAGTATTATTGTTACTCACTCTTTTGTTGTCGGTTAAGGTTTTCATAAGATGAAGGTCCTGGTAGCTTGTCTCTTCTTGAAGGAATGGGTGGTGGCACTTCTCCTTGATGGTTGAAAATAATGACAATTATTAATGATAAGCTTAGCTGGGCTGTGAAGGTTTTCCCACATTCATAAGTGTACGGGTAGACAAGTGTCTCTGGAACAGTTTTCCTATGACTTCAAAAATGTTGTGCCATATACCATATTGTGTTTGTTGTGTTAGCCTCCTCTGCAGGCAACCCCTCAAGTTTGGGTTTCCTGTATAAAATTAGAGGAGAAAAAGACTGAAGGGGGGGGGGGGGGGGGGAGAAAGGAACTCTTGCTATTTTTGCCCTCCAGGGTCAAGTCCTCCTTGCCTATGAATTTCCACAGGAACCCCAAAAGCAAATGTTGCCTGTAGAGGAGGCTAATGTTCTGTTATGTTGTGTGCTGAATGGATGAGACATCAACATTGACTATTCAAAATATTGAGACACTGCATGGCACAACACAGCACAGCAAAGAGTCACAGTCATATCAAATTATTTACAGTCATATCTCATATTTGCTCTCTATGTCCCTGTACTGTGTATGTCACTGCCATAATTTGTTGCCAGGATTTCAAGCCATTAGGGACTAGGACGAGTTCCTTAATATTGTGATAATCAACACAATTAAGACTGAACAAGACCTACATAGTCAGAAAGAGCACATCGAGCTATACAAAATTCCAAAGATTGGTGTTAATCAGATCAATATTGAACGAGATACAGCCATTAAAAAATCCCAAAATTTACTAAGAAATGTATGGATTACTGGGCAACTTGTCTGGTCGTTTATACATTTCTTAGTAAATTTCTTTGTAATATTTTGAGTTTTTGAATGGTTGTATCATGTTCCGTATTGATCTGCTTTACACCAAATTTTGAAGTTTTGCACAGCTCGATGTGCTCTTTCTGACTTTGTGGGTCTTGTATGGATTATCACTGGCAATATTAAGAGACTTGTATCAGTCCCTAACAGCTTGAAATCTGGCAATTGGTTGCTGTCTGCTTGTTCATGGGAGGTGTCCACTTGGAGGTGCCTAGTGTAGTTTGAACTACACGGGTGCATATACTTACCATTTTGATGAGAACTGTGTCTATGGGATTCTGGAGATGGAACTGTTTGATAAAATAAAAGACACAGAGTTGACAGTTAAACATTGTACTGCAACATAATAGTACATCAGAATTTTCATTTGATTTCATCAACAATACATGTATTACCACAGGCAACCCAAGCCCAAAACTAGAGCCATTTGACTGGCATTTTGGGCTCAGAAAAAAATTCAAAATTACTTCAAACTGAAGATTTTTTTCTTAACCCAAAGTCCAGTCAAATGGCTCTAGTTTTGAGCTTGGGATTACATTAACTTTTCACTACTTACCATTTTGATAAGAGCTATGACTAGGCACATGTACATCTGGAAAAGGTCAAAGAACAAAGAAAAAATTAGTTTACAAATAAACAATGCATGGACTTCTTTAGTTAACTCTGCAAACCTTCATCCATATCTTGATATACATCTAAATATTGAGCAACGTCTTCTGGTGCATCCATTTCTTCATATCCATGCTGCTCCAAGGACATACTCTGCATTCTAGTGCTGACTGTATATGTGCAACAAAAGGGCTGGGTTAATATCAGTCTGAGCAGATTTTGTCATTTTCTAAACCCACAGGGCTGTAGCTCCCACAGGGGCTGGGGGAGGGGATGCCCCCCTCCAGTTTATCTGAGAATATTAAATAATAAACAGAACAAGAAATTGCACTACATGTAGCTATCCTGTAACAAGTTGATCTGTTACTTACAGCCATCTGGGTCATATGGTACCAAAGTAATATCTTTCTTTTGACTTTTAATAAAAAATTCTGTCAGTTGTTCCAGGGTGTCAAACTGAAATCGCTGTAAAAATAATTGAAAATGGATATTTGACATACAGGTACATACATGTATATTAAGCTATAATAATGATAGTTATTGTACTTTATGCTGAATTTTGCATGACAAAATTATGGAGCAGTTGTTTGGTTATATAGTTCATTTGAATTGCATTTATAAAATATGACCAATAAGGGTATCAAGGAAAGGAATATATATTACTAAGGATTCCTGAGGAATTATTTGCTTTACTGTGAATACAAAAAGTAAGGATTAAAGCTGTCAAATGCCATTCACAGGGCAAATAATGTTGTCAAGGATGGAATTCTTTGATTTAGCACTGTGCAAATATTGCATGCCAGTCAGCATGGAATATTTAACTTGAGCAAGACAACTGGTATTTTAATTATCAATTAATTTAATTCATTATGAATGATCAATTTGAATGATCAATTAAATAGTCAATTATTTAATCATTTACAATAGTTACCTCATAGCCTGCAATAACAATTTTATTATTGCTTGGGTGGGTATCAATCTTGTGGTGCTTTAGACTTGCTTTGTGCCTTAAATTAGAAAAATAGATATTCATTTAAAATACTAACAAATGTTTGTACAGTGGAACTTAAAAATGATATTCAATGTCCATGCCCATTCATCCAAAATTGATCTTCCATTGGGTAGACAGTGCATTAGCAACCCTCTATCACTCCTCAAACCTAACTGAGTTATGCAGATTATAGAGGAAAATGGATGATGACAGGGTTTAACTTGCATCACCTCCAGAAAAAAACACTCGTCTACTGTTTTTGTGATGTGATGCAGGCTAGGTTTAACTGTGAACCTCTTACAGAAGGCTGATCACTAACCCCAGGGGGGGGACTCCGATCGTAAATGGATGGGGATGCTCGTTGTACCTTTTAGGGGTCAAAATCTGCCATCTGGTACCTTTTAGGGTGTCTCAGACTTAAGTGGACTACCAGAGACATAGATGGTACCTTTTAGGGACTGTTTTGGGGTAAATAAACTACCTAAAATAAGCATGAAACGGACGATTTCGATGATCTGAATTGAATCTTCAAAGCACATCGATAACAAAGTGTTTCATTACTTTAATTCTTTATTATTGTTTTCGATTTGGTACCTTTTAGGGGTAGAAATGAATTGTTGCCACTCCCACTCAGGTACCTTTTAGGGGTCATTTTCAAAATTTCTGACGAGCATCCCCGTCCTCTTGTATATAGGAGTCCCCCCTCCCCCACCCCGGGTCACTAACCAAGTAAGTAAGCCACCCTTCTACAGCAGCCACTTATGTGGACACTCTGTGTTTACTGTACAGAGAATCCTCAAGCAAGCACCAAAAGAGTGTCTGGAAGTAGCAGTTTGGAGTAAAAATACTGTGACCAGCTAGGGAGGCAATTTGAGCTGGCGAGCAATTGTCAAGTGGGGAAGAAATGCGTGGAAGGATATTTTAGGTTTGGGGAGGAATTGTCAGCTTGGGAGGAATAGACCATTCACAGTTTTTGTCATTCAACCTCAGCCTCAACAGTGTGAAATATATTCCTTAGAAACTGACAACAGACCATGGGTAAGGGATGTATGCACACATTAACAAACATTCAAATACTTCCACAGGCTATGGTCAAATTCTAATAAATGAATACACTACATGCAGTTAAGGCTGAGGTTGAATGGCAAGAATCATGAAATGGTCTATTGTCAGGTTGGCCCAAATAATTTTATGATCATTTTTAAATGTCTATTTAATAAATGTCTCTAACTTGAGGTTAGGTTGTAACATAAATGTAATTGGGAAAACAAAAACGAAAACATAATTATATTTTTGGAGGGCAGCATGGCTGAGTGGTCAGAGCGTTGGTCTCTTAATCTGGCAGTCCCAGGTTTGATCCCTGCTCTGGCCACTAGCTGAGACTGAATTTGTTCCTGATTTTGATTAGTTCAAATTCATTTTCTCAGCCAAGCTTGTAATATAGCCAACTGGTTTGCCTTCTTGCCAGTTGGGATTCTTAATCCATTTATGTTTGATTTATATGATTTAGTTATAGTGCATTTGATCATTTGCACCATGGAAATGCACTCTAGAAGCTGACAAAATTTTTATTATTATATAACTGGAATTCAATTAGTGTGTAAATAGACAAAAGTTTAATGTTTCAATTACCAAAACTTAATTTATATTATCACATGAATGTACCTGAGAGATAATGTGTAACAACCAGGTGAATTCGCTGTTTCTCTGTCTCTCATAAGAAATGTCCCAACTGGCTGTCTCTGTAAGATCTCTTCAGCATCAACTCTATTAATTCCTTTGATATAAAATCTGCATAGACCATTTAAGAATAGTTAGTAACTAAAGATAAATTTCACATGTTACCACAAGATTTTAGGTGTTTAACTCGATCCAAGTGGTAAATTACTGACAGAGGTGTCCTTCATTCAGTAGTTTTCAAGGTATTAGCAAATGGTCGGTAAGGTGTCAGTAAGTGGTTAATAGGGTGTCAGTAAGTGGTTGGTAGGGTGTCAGTAAGTGGTTGGTAAGGTATCAGTAAGTGGTTGGTAGGGTGTCAGTAAGTGGTTGGTAAGGTATCAGTAAGTGGTTGGTAGGGTGTCAGTAAGTGAAAATATATTGGTAATTAAGGCAGCAGTCAATAGTATATATAGGTAAGGTGTTCAGACATATTTCAATTGGTAAGGTGTTAATACTATTGCCTATTAATTGCAATGTACATTATCAATAACATTTAAACCTAATGATAATCTACACCAAGTAAAATTACACGAAAGTACTGTCTTACTTTGGTAAAGATGGTTCTTGTTGTCTCTGAGACTTTGGGGAGCGTGGGGATTTTGGAGAAATTGAAGGAACAACTACACCTTCTGATCTTCTCCTCTCCTTAAAATAAACAGTGGACCAAAATTACAGGAGGCAGCATGGCTGAGTGGTCAGAGCGTTGGTCTCGTAATCTGGCTGTCCCAGGTTTGATTCCTGCTCTGGCCACTAGCTGAGACCAAATTTATTCCGATTTCGATTAGTTCAAATTCAGTTTCTCATCAGCCATGCTTGTAATATATTATAGCCAACTGGTTTGCCTCCTTGCCAGTTGGGATTCTTAATCCATTTATGTTTGATTTATATGATTTAGTGCATTTGATCATTTCGCCATGGAAAATGCACTCTTACTAGAAGCTGACAAATTTATTTATTTTATTTATTAAAGTCAGCATTAAAACACAGACTTGTAGGGAAGGTGTATGTATGGCTGCACAAAATTTTGATGTTCATGATCATTCAACCCAATATTCACTTCAAATTTTAATGTGATTAAATGGAATTCAGGCAAAGTTCAAATTGAGGCACCCGACCAGTGTTCTCCTGTGTGCATGATTTGGGAAATTAAACCTGACTATAAGCATGCTGTCTTCATAATCTTGGGTTGCATGTGATATCACAGGCAGCCATCTTGGATGAACTTCAACAAAAGATTTCTCATTAGCATCCCTTGTTTGTTCATCCAACATGGCTACCGCTCTATTGTCTTCTGAATTCCCAAAGGAATGGATGGAACCCAGCAATTGTATGTTACATTACACCAGGTGTACATTTGTACATGTACCTCACTCTTTTTGGCTCCAAAACTTGAAAAAGACAATATGGGGGAACTGTCTCTGTGAAGAAGCTTTCTTGCTTTATTCATGGCCATGGTGCTATTGTCTTATGTATCAGGCCATTTATTTTGCAGAACAACTTCAGTCACTATTGAATTACCAATTAAGCTTATAGCAAAGTTGCCTCTCTAATAGTACAAAACTGCAAAGTAAATAATAAAGAAAAAGTGCAGTGAACAATTGTCATAAAGCAGATAAAGAAGAAAGAAAATAATCGGGAAACAGCTATGGTAAATATACCATTGATAAGTGGACACCAATTAAAATAGTGTGAGCACTGTAAAGCAGAAATATAATGCAGGTAGGGCTCATGGAGACTTACAAATATTGCAGGATTGTCAGACTCTCCTGAACCTTTTACAGCTATGGTCTGGAATGCATATTTTCCACTTGTCAGCAAAACAAAACAAAAACAAACAAACAAACAAATTCCAAAAGATGGCAGCAAAACAAAACAAAAAAATCCAAAAGATGGTAGATGGCTTAATTGGGGACATTGGTAATTGGAGGTACTCACTATAAATAAGCTCAAACTCAACAAAGATAAAACAGAACTTGATCTATTTGATCCTGACCAATACTTTAAACACAGTCCACAAAAATATCTCCCTACCCTATATATATGCTTTGGTAGTTGCATGATTGTCTTAAACCTTCTGAGTCTGCTAGAAATATTGGTGTCATTTTTGATTCTACATTTCAATGGTGCCACATGTTAATTAAAATTTGCCTTTTATCATTCTCTGCAACATGGCTAAAATAAGAAAGCTCCTGTCTGTTATATATACATGTAACTACTGAAACTCTGATTCATACATTCGTTGAGTCAGATTTATCAATATAACTGCCTCTTTTTGGTCTTCCAAATCATCTCATCTCCAAGCTTCAATCTGTACAAAATGCTGCCACACGTCTAATAACATACTCTCGCAAATATGATCACATTTCTCCCATCCTAATTGAAGTCTGCTCTGGCTTCCTGTAGCTGACCATATCAAGTATTCAAGATCCTTATTTTATAAATACTTTCAAATCACTTCAAGACAGACTTGTCTCCCCACTATATTTCCAACATGGTCTCTCTAGTTCCAAAAAAATATCTTTACCACAGAGGGAATTAATTTTGTAAATCGACCCCCCCTATCCTCTGGAACTTCCATTTTTCTTCCATACATTAGCTGTGTAATAATTTTGTTCTTTCTCTGATGCCCATCCCCTCCAGAATTTCCAATTCCCTCCATAGTGGGGATATGGATATTTTCTGGAACTTAACACTTGTAATTATACTCTATCAAGACACAGGTCTGTGTTCTTTATCTGGTCTGTTGCTCAAACACAAAAACTGTCGTCTCAAATCCTATGTTTACGCTCTTCTGTCTCAGCTCCAGTCAACTCTGAAACTGCCACAGGTCTTCAATAAGAAATAACACAAGCCTTTCGTCCTTCAAATCAACTCTTAAAACTTGTTTAAATTAGCTTTTAATTTGTAAATTTGTTCTTTCTTTTTTGATCCTGTGAATAGATTATTATAATTGTAATATATTTTTCTTAATCTTTCTTTTCTTTAGCCCCTAGAGCAGTTCTGTTTAGGCACTATATATATGTCATCATTATTATTATTTATATTATTATTTTTAGCTTACAAACATTGTATGCTCTGCACCTGGCAGCATAATTGGGCTAATTGGGTCTGAATTACATAGAATTCATGCTAGCTTTTCTACTTGTCAGCAGAAGAAAAAAGAAAAAGAAAAAAAGAAAAGAAAAAGAAAAAACCCCGAAAGATTGCAGCTTATAATCAAATCTACAATATGCAAAAGTATAGTCTTGAGCAATAATTGCTCCTTTATTTGCTCATGCAGACATAACTTAACTTACAATATTGGACAATGTTCACGGATGTGATTTATTCAAAAAACTGCTTTTAGTTTGTATCTTTAAATGTTTGGAATAAGCAATAAAGTAATTAAGTACAAATAAGAAAGTAAACAAATAACACAATGGAATCCAATAAGAATAAAGCGGACAAATCGACCTTGATATTATAAAAGGACCTTTATGGATCATTAGCTTTATATAAAACGCTTGGAAAAACCACGTTGTGAAATTTTTCTAGAGAAGTCTCAATTCAAAATCACAAAGAATTATAATAATTAATGGAATTAGCAATTCCTTGCATAAATAGTGCATAGTTTATATATCATATGACTTCTTAATTATTCAATTTCCCCAAACATTTCAGACAATTACGAAATCTTCTAAAACGATTTAAGCTTAATAATAACTGCATCGTTAGGACTATCACGATTCTACTTACATAAACAAAATGTTCAAACAGTAGGGGATTAGTTCTTCGTTGTTCCGGCTAGATCAATAAGGAAACGACAACATTAACTTTAATACAAGATCACGACCTAGAAACCCATTTCAGAAAGGCTTCATGCTTTTCTGTCAACTCGACTCAGCGCATTCTAAGACAATTTGACATGATTTTTATCGTCTTTTCTCACTACAGACACACACACATATAATTTCATACTTACAAAGTATAAATAGGAGTGTTTCGTGAGATGAATTGGACGATATTTGGCAGTACTTGATCAGTTTCAGCAAATGAACAACAACTTCAAATGCCGAAGCTAAGAAGCCGAGGACAAGCGGAACTTGTAAGAATACACAGGAATCCCAGTCATAGGTAGTCACCGGAACAAAATATTAATATTTTCCAAGTGATAGATGGATTAAGATGGAGGGCGTGGAGGAAATACAAGCAAACGTTTATTTTGTGGTTAGAAACTATAGTTAAAAACTAAAAACTATTTTTCGTCTGAAAAATTCCAAACCAGTTTCATTTTGGACAATAGAAAATAAAAATCAAACTGTTTTGAAAATTTTCGAACATAACCAAAAATAATTTCATGCCAGCGTTCTCTCTCTCCCTTCTTCCCTGTCTTCCCTCCCTAAAGAGCCTATAGGAAGTCAAGTTGATACTCCACAAAGTATATAAATAAATTTAATTTTTTAATGTCATTTTTTAGCTTCTATATGCAACTAGTCTTCAAAGTCACATGGTGTAGAATTACCGCACAAAATTCTGTGAGCCAGGCATGTTTGAATCCACATGAAACTCTTCAGGATTGCAAAGTAATATAAAAATAATAATGTTTCTGGTTAAGTTATAGTCATACAATCCAAGCCTACATGTAGTGAATACATATACGGCCTGCATGTCCAAATCATCTTTTCTCTTGATTGGTTGTCATTTAATTTTACTAACGTCCATTAGCAGATAAGACAAGTTTCTATAATCTTCTCAAGTTCCTGAAATTTTCTTAAGCATGTGAGTTTTAAATATGGATTCCAGCTACAGAGGACTTTCAAAGCTAATGGTCAGACAATAATTTCACCTCTTTTACATTATTCTGTTTTTTTTGTCTTTGTATTGTATGCTAAATGTGCTGCATTCATAGGATTTTCAGGTGATTTCATCCAGTCCTTCTTGAGCATTTGCTTTAACTGTGATAA
The DNA here is from genome assembly GCA_029948255.1 of Telmatactis stephensoni. Classification (NCBI taxonomy): domain Eukaryota; kingdom Metazoa; phylum Cnidaria; class Anthozoa; order Actiniaria; family Isophelliidae; genus Telmatactis; species Telmatactis stephensoni. The sequence goes on along the minus strand of JALIZF010001764.1, from coordinate 405,084 downwards.
TCTAAGGTTTGGATTTTCCTGCTTTAATTTGGGCAATTCTCTTTCCTCAAACTCTAAATAAGCTGCTTTCATTCTTTTCTCTGGATGTCGCTCTACTTTGCTGTCCACTGACAATGTAGCAATAGCATCCTCTACACTTCGAGCTTCAACTGCACCCTCAGCAGCAAGAAATTCTGCCATTTTTTGGTTAGGATTTTCCTCAAGTGGTTCGTCAATAATTGTTTTTTTGTCTTGCTTTAACTTTTCAATCTTCTGTGCTGCTTCTGCTCTTTCTCTTTCAGCAGTAATTTCAGCTCGAGTTACTTTTTGAGTTGGTTGGGATCTTGTCTTTCCCTTTACTGACTGTTCCTCTTCCTCTAACAACTGTTTTTTCTCAGTTTTCTTTTCAAGTGCACCTAGCCTTTTCTGTTCTTTTGCTTCCTGGCAAAAAATGGAGATCTAATCATTTAGCTTGGAAACACAAGCTTGTTAACTTATGCTTACAATATTATTTCTGAAAGTTTGAATTACACACACAAAAAAAGTCATTTGTAACACTGAGCCAATTGCAATCAGTTCTAGCAGTGGTTGTCACACAGGGCCGGCCTCCTAATTTATCATGAATTTTCTAGATTATTTTAATATAAACCTAATAAAAATACCGCCACAAATCTTTAATGGATGTTTGTCATTTGCACACACACACACACACTTTCTGCTTGGGCTTCCTGTGCAATTTTAAGATTTTTAAAAATCTTTAAAAAGACCTCCTGTCATTGCACATTCCCCTAAAGGTGATATTGCACTAGGACAACTTTTAGCACAGCATATTGTAATGTGTTAATAGTTGGCACAGTGACACAAGGCATGCACTTGATAGCAACCATAATGTGAGCTTCTGAAGATCATTTAAAAACTTGCAACATATTGTTGCAACAGTGTTACACACCCGGAGGGGACTCCACTGTAAAATGATCGGGTATGCTCGTCGGACATATTTTAAAAATATACCCCTAAAAGATACCGGAAGTCTTTTAAAAAGGGCGTGGCTGGACGATTTTTAACCCCTAAGAGATACCAGCGATAACAAGCTAAAATGAACATAATTGTGATGAACATAAAATTGAATGGTCGACATGCTTTTGTTGGGCAAATTTCTTCCATTTGAGAACAATTAAGATAATTAGCGATGGGCTCTTTTGATACCCTAAAGTAGACCAGAAAACGCTAAAACTCTAAACTTCAATTTTAACAACGAGCATACCTGATCCTTTTACAATGGAGTCCCCCCGTCCCCCCCCCCCCCGAGTACACAAAAATGTTAAGTACAAAGTTGATCGTAATTTCCCTTTTTCTCAAAAACATATCAAATGATTACAAAAGTTAAATGGAAGAAAACAATTGTTCTTAACAAAATGTTGCAGTCCATTCATCAGATAGACTAATTTGTTAGTATCGTTGTCAAAATTTAAACTAACATTCACTATTTTACATTCACTTCATTCGAAACTGAGATTAAAGTTTACGTTCCAGAGATTAACCTTTCAATTTCTCCATAATATCATTTTATTCAACCGTGTTAAACACACAGTTTTACTAAAACTACTTGCCTTTCTCTGCTGTTTTCTCATAACATGTTTATCGTTATCCTCCCAGAGTTTGTCTTCTGCTTCTCGCTCTTTTCTTTCCTTCTCGGCCGCTTTCGCATCTGCTTTTCGGGCACGAGCCTCTTCTGCTTTGGTGTTAACTCCTTTGAATTTTTTAGGCATATTAGAAAAGAGAAGAAAAGCGAAAAAGGAAATTTTTAGGAAAAGATAAAAATAAAATGGCAGAAGATCTGCCTGCCTGAGTCAGTTTACCGAGGAGGACTGAGTACTAGCTATGAACAATTATCTTCTATTTCGTCTGATAGATCCCGATAATTTCCTGCAAATATTAGCAATTTTTCGATCTATTAAGTCTTATCATGATTCCCCTTATGAGTCTATCCAAAAATAAATGCATACATGATAAATCACTAAGAGAAACATTTTCTTGATGATAGACGATGGGAGGGGAGGGTGGGCTACCTGTGGTCAAACTTGTCCAAAATGGCGGCAAGAAGTGGTGGCATTGCAGCTTTGCCAAAATTTAGTTACCTCAAAAGTATCACTAGAGATTTGCTTGTGGACTTATTAGAATCTGTAAGTAAAGGCTTGTGTTACGGGCGTGCAAAAATTATTTTAGACTTAAGATGCAGATGACTTATGAAGTTTCATGACCCAGTTAATCCAGAAATGAAACATCGAAGTGAAAGTGAGGTCCTGAACTCATCGGCTGGAAAATTAATTAACAACAAATTGTTGTCAACCCTGAGATGTCTTTGTAGTTTGATCAAAACATACGAAAATGCTCTTTGTTTCCATAAAAATCGATTTTGCATCTTGAATTAGAATGCATGATAACTATTGTACGTGTACTGTATGTAAGCTTAATAAGCTTAATTATGCCATATTATTATATTGAAGCATCCATTCATCCATCCATCTGTTTGTCCGTCTATTCACAGACCAGGCAACCCCCAAAGACCTTGCGTCTTGAGAAATGTCCCTAAAATAGATCTGGAGAGATGTTGATAATTCCCTGATATGATTCCCTTACTTTTCACTGTGATTTTCCTACTCAGTGGGGGGAGGGGAGAGGAAGGGGGAAGAAAAGGGGAACAACACCATTTTGAATGATTTGTGTCAAGTCATTCATCCAGGAGATTTCAATTTCTAGCCAGGAGACAATGTCCAAAATGTGGAGGAGACTCCCGGATAAATCTGGAGTCAGTTGGTAGCTCTGTATTCAATCACTAATTCGATCATTTATTCTTTAATTCATTCATGATAAATACATTCATACATTGATTCACTCATAAGATTGTTTTTTTCTTTAATTCCTTCCTTCCCTCCCTCCCTCCCTCCCTCCCTCCCTTCCTCCCTTCCTCCCTTCCTCCCTTCCTCCCTTCCTTCCTTCCTCCCTTCCTTCCTTCCTTCCTTCCTTCCTTCCTTCCTTCCTTCCTTCCTTCCTTCCTTCCTTCCTTCCTTCCTTCCTTCCTTCCTTCCTTCCTTCCTAACCCTTCTTTCCCTCCTGCCTTCCTTCCTGCCTTCCTTCCTGCCTTCCTTCACTGCTCCATTGCTTGCTTGCTTGCTGCCTTCTTTTCTCCCTATAGCCCTCCCTCCCTTTCCTTCCTTACTTTTTTTTCGATCCCTCATGATCTAAGAATTGATAATTAGCTGTTTCTTTTCTGTGTGAATATGTGTAGAATGCGTGCAGATATATGTTAATATACCATATTTATGTAAATATATATATGTTTTTGTCCAATAATTTATGTACTTTGTAATCAACTACATATTGTTATAAACAAACTTGAAACTTTTTTGCTTCCTTTTCATCCCTTCCTTTCTCTCTACTTCCTCTCCCTACTTCCTGCCTTGTTCTTCCTTGATTTCTTTTCTATCCTTCCTATTTTTCCTTCCTTCCTTTCTACCCTCCTTCCTTTCTCCCTCCTTGCAATTATTTCACGAATGATGTTTGTTTTTGTAGATTCCTGGAAAGAAGGATCTTGTCATTGATCCAAAATTAATGAAACCTTTAGACCATGTAGCAGGGGTATCATTTCTAAAGGTGAACACATGTACTGTTTTCTAAAATTAAAAGAACCATAGCTTTGTAAGTATTTAAAGATCTCATATTTGAGCAAGCATTGGAGTAAGTGTAACTTGATTGGTTAGTGTGAGGCTTTCTGATGCGAGAGGTCTCAAGTTCAATTCTCTATCACCTGACACTTGTTTCAATGACTTTTTTTCCATTCCATGTAGCTTTGATTAGCTTTAAATACCCTTAAAACAGAGCTGATGGAAAGAGGGGGAAAAGAGCGCACTGTTGGCTTCCTCTGAGGAGACCATGCATGCAGTGTTCAGCTAGGAACCACTGAATATGCTAAATATTAGAAGTGCTTTACCAGTTTACCTTTATTAATGACTTAGCAATTTATTGTGCCAATCTTAGGAACATGGAGTTGACAAGATATTCAAACTTGATCGTGAAAAGCTTGATGTTGGTTGTGACAGGTACAGTATTTTTGTACACTCATGCATTTCTTCAACTATCAATAGAGCTTTAAATATGAGTGGTCCCCAATAATACATCAAAATTATAATATATGTACCTTGTAATTCTTAAGGAATGCAGGAAATAATAACACATAAGACAGGCTATGAACAGTTTTGCAATATTAAGGACGTTTTGTGTACAAATTTGGGACCACAGTGATAGCCCACTTTCACCATATTGGATGAGTGATAGCAGAGGTTTAGGGGAGATAAAAAATGACAATTTTTTATTTAAAGTCCCTATGACGCATATATTTTTCTTTTCAAATTCAGTTCTTTTCTGGGAATATAGTTGAGGTCTTTTTGTCTTACTTTTGAACACTCCATATTTTTCGAGATATAAAGATTTCAAATTTCAAAATGCAAATTTGATGACGTCAGGGGAGTCATCATTTATTATACAAAACCAAGATGACTTGAAATACTCTTATTTTTTCATTTGGAATTTATTTCCGTTGGTAAAGCCTGTGTTTGAGTAAAAAATCTGGTTGTGGAATTTAAGACCTCTTTTAGTAAAATCCATGAGAAGCTAGTGATGATGACTCCCCTGACGTCATCACATTTGCATTTTGAAATTTGAAACTTTTATATCTCCGAAAATATAGAGTATTCCAAAATGGGATAAAAAGATCTTAAATATATTCCCAGAAAAGAAATGAGTTTGAAAATAAAAAAATATGCGTCATAGGGACTTTAACAATAGATTCCATTTTTCCGTGCGTCTGTACTCTAATCAATGCACAGATGATGTCAAAATGTGGTGAGAACAAAAAAGTACGCCACGAGATGAAGTCGAGTGGTGTGACTGTTGTTCTCACCACATTTTGACGTCTTCTGTGCATCGATTAGAGTACAGACGCACGGAAAAATGGAATTTATCTGTTTTATATAATATTTATCGAAACATTCCAACCAATCAGAGCGCGCGTAAGATTCAATGACGCCATCTATGTGTTCTATGTGTGTGTACTCTAATCACACATGGTTGTTCGACCAATCATAGCGCGTGTAATATGCCAATTATTATATAAATTTTATATATATAATGTTTGCTCTTTCAGTTTTGTTTCTCTTTTTAATACTGTCCACTACGTGCATTTTGTTGCAGACGTATTTATTTACTAAGACCAAGAATGGTGCTGACTAAATATGTTGCTGGTAACTATGGAAACATCCTTACATACTGATGATCCTTCACTTATGGCCACCTCTCAACAAGGGCCAGTATTTTCCCCCTCCCCTCCCAACTAATTCCACCCATACATTTTACTCAATAATGAAACCTCTATACAATGGCTACTGATTGGCTCATGGTGCCCATGGTTGAAGAGGTTCAACTGTACATGTACTCACTCTCCAACATTTCATACTGGGTATAGTGAAAATGACATGGACAGGGCAGGAATTTTGAATGTTTTTATATACAACGTACATGGCACTGATACAGTCACAGCACAGTACAGTCTGTTTCGCACTCATACTGTAGGAAAACTGCTTAATTCATACATTATGCACTAAACTTTTATTTCAAAATTGTGTCAGCTCATGATAATAAATGGGCTAACTATTGACTAGCAGAATGAATTAAAGTTAGGCACTGAGGACCAAGCCTTGGCAAAGTTTTGTAAGTGCCAGCTAGTAGGAAATTATTTAAATACATAACTATAATCCAAGGGATTTTTGTCGAAATACATGACATGCCTAGTTGTTTCACTAATACATTAAAGAAATGTCCACATAACATGTAAGTCTATAGAAGAATTTATCTAATATTAGTTAATTTCCAACTCTTGTAATTGACTTCATTAATATTAATATTTTTCTCTTGCTTTCCAGATCAAATAAACAATGACAAGAAGAATCAAACACAGAGAGAATACAAGATAGTCTTTGCTCCTAGAAAAGTAAGAATAAAAAAGTTGATGGGACATTCTTATGAACTTAATAAATTATCAGGTTCATCCACTGTTAATTTCAGATGTGTGTATGTGAAATGGTGTTGGAACAAGAGGGTGTGTATGGAGGTCAGTATTAGAAGCCAACATGCTGTACGTGGATTATTAAAGGGTTATTACCCAGGTGGAAATTCTTATTAAGATCTTATAAGATTCTTATTAAGATTCTTAATAAGATTCTTATTAAGAATTTTTTAAGATTCTTACAAGATTCTTATAAGATCTTATAAGATCTTATAAGATTCTTATAAGATCTTATAAGATTCTTATAAGATCTTATAAGAATCTTATAAGATCTTATAAGAATCTTATAAGAATCTTATAAGATCTTATAAGATCTTATAAGAATCTTGTAAGAATCTTAAAAAATTCTTAATAAGAATCTTATTAAGAATCTTAATAAGAATCTTATAAGATCTTACAAGATCTTACAAGATTTTTATAAGATCTTACAAGATTCTTATTAAGATATCTTACAAGATCTTATAAGATCTTGTAAAAATCTTGTAAGATCTTAAAAGAATCTACTATGAAAGTAAGCCACTCAAGCAATAAACAAATATTATTCATTTCTTTATTATGACTCTAAAGCCTTTATACAATATATCTACACCAATGAAAGGTTACTTTAAAATTACATTAAACTGCAACTTTGTAATAATTATTTCTATATTTTGGATTTTATGAGTCTCTCTACAAATGGTTTTAATTAATTAATTTAAGAAGGAAAATTCAAGAAAGTTATGTTGTATCACTTATATGTTGGCTAGTGATCAAGTCCAAACCTTGAACACACATGGAAATCATATAATTCCATGCATATTCTTCAATGCTGGTACAGTCTGTTTGAGTTTAATTAACACAGTCTGTTGTCATAAATTATCTCTTGCTTTTCTAATACATCTTTTCCATAACATCTATAAATTAAAATAAATCATAATTACTTCAAATGTTTAAAAGTTTGAGCGAGAAGAATTGGTGTGTTATTTATTTGATAATATCAGTCAACCAGGTACCACTACCAGGTCGAAGCGCTTCTATTACACAATTTTGGTGACTTGGTTATAGTTATGAAGCGTAGAAGCTACTCTATTTACAGAAATGAAATTTATAAATACTTCAAGGTTTCACTGTTATAAAAAGCAAGAACTTACCAGCTCAATTTTCAAAATTGTGACTTGATTCTTGATCGTAACATATGAAGTAAAAATAGGTCATTGAATGCTCCAGCAACCGTTCAGACTTCTACTTCTCCAAGGCCTTGCTTTTCTCCTAAACAATGCCTAACATTTACAGTAATAACTGCGTTTTTCTGCTCCATTTAACGGCAATAAAAGCCATTAAGCATTGGAGACTTTTCCGTAGTTAGAACGTTGTTGATTTCAGCACCGAATCCGCCAAAACCATTTGAATGCTATCACGTGATTAAATACTTTGTGTTCATTGGGTACTTGTGAATATCCGCTGGTCAGTCAGCCTGCACCTTCACTTGAGAGCCGCCATGTTTATCAAATACGAACTTGAAACGTGGGTCAGAACAAAAGTTGAGATATCTCATATTTTTCAGTCAAAACTTGTTAATGGCACCAAAGTTTTCAAGTCTCTCAATCGCTATGCATTTTTTTATAGCAAACAGGATTGTATTTTTGCACAAAATATCGCTGGATCGAAGCTTTAGATGTACAGTAGCAATGACCAGTTTACATTCTTAAATCTATTTGTTTGCAAAAAACCCTATCACATTGCCATAAAGGTTATTTTTTTTTTGCCATACAAGGTTATATATTTATTATTATTAAGATTTCATTCACAGAGTTCATTCAGATGTTAATTAGATCTTTGTCAAATCTTATAAAGATCTTGTGATTTTTTTTCTTGACAAAATTGTTAAGATTCTTAAGTTATAAGATTTCATTAAAATCTTAATAAAATTTTGCAAATTTTTAATAAGATCTTGAATTCAGTGGTATTGATCTTTATTAAGATTCTTAAAAGAATTCATTAAGATCTCAATAAGATCTTTGCAAAATCTTTAGTTAATAAAATCTTGATTTCTGTTATATAAATTTCTTGACAAGATCTTATTACTGTCCTTATAAGATTTCATTAAGATCTTAATAAGATCTTATTAAGATCTTTGCAAAATCTTAATAAGATCTTAATTTCTGTGATGACCTTTCTTAACAAGATCTTATTAAGATTCATATAAGATTGCATTAAGATCTTAATAAGATCTTATTAAGATCTTTGCAAAATCTTAATAAGATCTTGATTTCTGTGATATAAGATCTTATTAAGATTCTTATAAGATTTCATTAAGATCTTAATAAGATCTTATTAAGATCTTTGCAAAATCTTAATAAGATCTTAATTTCTGTGATTACCTTTCTTAACAAGATCTTATTAAGATTCTTATAAGATTGCATTAAGATCTTAATAAGATCTTATTAAGATCTTTGCAAAATCTTAATAAGATCTTGATTTCTGTGATATTGGATCTTATTAAGATTCTTATAAGATTTCATTAAGATCTTAATAAGATCTTAATAAGATCTTAATTTCTGTGAAGACCTTCTTTCTTAACAAGATCTTATTAAGATTCTTATAAGATCTTATTAAGATCTTAATAAGATCTTAAACATCTTACTTTATGAAAAATCTTACAAGATTTAATAATAAGATCTTATTTAAGATTGTGAATCTTATTAAGATCTTATTAAGATCTTAATAAGAAATCAAATCTTGTAAGATTCTTATAAGATCTTATAAGATCTTGTAAGATCTTACAAAGTTTTCCACCTGGGTAACCGAGCACGAGATCTGTATGGGAAAATATCAGACTGAGGTCTTGACAGTACAGACCGAGCACAGCGAGGTCTGTACAAAAAGACTGGTTGCCACAGGTCAGGGAAAAGTCAGGAATTTTTTTTTTTCAAGGTCAGGGAAAAGTCAGGGAATTCCATTTTCAGTCACAACAGGGAAAAATAAAATTTTGAGCAAAAGTCAGGGAAAAGTCAGGAATTTTTATTGCTCACACAGTATTTGAATTTAAATGTATGGTCCCTCATAGCTTGGTATGATGGTTTTATATCATTGTCACCTGCTCAATTTGCAAGCCGATGAGAATAGTTGGTTTGAATTAAAAACAGCGAGAGAGCATCTGAATATTGGGTCAGGGAAAATTAAACTTTTCATATTTATTAGTCGGGAAAAGTCAGGAAAAAGTCAGGGAATTTTTTTTATTGGTTTGTTGTGGCAACCATGTTTATGCTGTCAGGTGTGAACATCAATGTCTGCAGAACTGGCACTGTACAGTCAAATTTCCACTAACTGCAGACACCTGATGTAAGTGTTTACCTTACATAAGTGGGCAGCAATCCTTCCTGAGGGTTGTTGTCCTCTGGGAGGTAACCCCTTATAAAATGGGAGGGATGGTACTAGTATCAGTTCTGCAGACATTGATGTTCACTTCTGACTGCACAAATTTTGTCTGGATGATATATGCAGACAGTCATATATTTTGCTCTTATCAGATGTAACTGTTGATGAATTTGCATTTGACATTGTTCCAATGGATACTGATGTCTTGTCTATGGAGCTACCAGAATTCTATAAAGATTTCTATCTGGTAAGTAGTATTCATACAAGAGAAATGACTGGCAATTATAATCATCCATCCATCTATCCCTGTATTGCAATATTATTGGATTTTTCATTTGTTTGTTCATTCATTTATTCATTTATTCTTTTTTTTTAATTTATTCTTTCTTTTGCATTAGTTCATCCATGCATTCCTTCATTCATTCATCCACATAGAACAGGAGTCAGATTGTTTTTGGACAGTCAGATTGTTTTTGGAAAGGGATTATTAACCGAAATGCCCGTATTTTTTCGATTAATAATCGAGCTTGACATGCCAAATTCAATCCGAGCTCGCAAGTCGATAGACTGCTCATTTCAAAAAGCAGTTGAGTGAATTTCGTAGTTGTCAGGACAGTAGAGCCGAAAACTGACAATTTAGTTTATGATTTTATAGAAGAGCGAGGAACAAGGTCTCTGCTTTTTATACGTGCACGAAAGCAGAATCTTCATAAAACTTTAATTCTTTGTTCTGCAAAATGTATTATGAACATTTTTACTTTTTTGACGTTCTCAAAAATTTCTAATCACTTTGTTTTCTGGTTGGTTGCTGTGGTTGTCTTCAGAAGTTTTTCTGGACTTGGAAAGCCAATTTGAAGTCAGCTTATTTTTTTGTTTACATATAATGACAGCCAATCATCAAGCGAGAAACGTTTTCTGTTTCTCCGCCCGCTTATCTCCACCCTCATTTGCATATTGATCAAGTACGCTTCAAAAATGCATTTTTGTTTATTTTATAAGGTTATAATTCACAAATCAAAACTTATAAATTACACAAGTTAAATTACACAAGTTTATAATAATCTGGAGATTTTTTCGCGTGAATTCACTTCCAAAAACAAACAAATATATTTTTCCTTTTTTACGTTCTAGAAAGTTTTCATTCACTTTGTCTTCTCTTGACTTGCATTGGAAAAGCCAATTTGAAGTCGACTCATTTTTTGACCAATCATCGTTTGTTTACATATAATGACAACCAATCATCAAGCGAGAAACGTTTTCTGTTTCTCCGCCCGCTTTTCTCCGCCCTCATTTGCATATTGATCAAGTACGCTTCAAAAATGCATTTTTGTTTATTTTATAATTCACAAATCAAAACTTATAAATTACACAAGTTAAATTACACAAGTTTATAATAATCCGGAGTTTTTTTCGTGTAAATTCACTTTCAAAAACAAACAAATATATTTTTTCCTCTTTTACGTTCTAGAATATTTTCAGTCACTAGCTTTGTCTTTGACTTCCAGGTTCGCTTGACTTGGAAAGCCAATTTGAAGTCGACTTATTTTTTGACCAATCATGGTGTGTTTGAGTAGAGACAGCCAATTTCTCCGCCCTCTTTTCTACGCCCTATTAATTTGCATATTGATCAAGTACGATTCAAAAATGCATGTTGGTAGCTTCACAAATCAAAACTTATAAATTACGCAAGTTTATAATTTTACGGAGTTTTATTCGCGTGAATGTACAAAATCCTGAATTTTTAACTCAGAAGTTTAGAGACAAAAATGAAAATGTTTTGCTTTAGTTCAGAGTGCATATGCAAATGAGGGCGGAGAAAAGAAGGCGGAGAAACAGAAAGTAATTCTCGCATGGTGATTGGCTGTCTCTACTTAAACACACCATGATTGGTCAAAAAATGAGTCGACTTCAAACTGGCTTTCCAAGTCAAGAGAACCTGGAAGTCAAAGACAAAGTGAATGAAAATTTTCTAGAACGTAAAAGAGGAAAAAATATATTCATTTGTTTTTGAAAGTGAATTCACACGAAAAAAAACAACTCCGGATTATTATAAACTTGTGTAGTTTAACTTGTGTAATTTATAAGTTTTGATATGTGAATTATAAAATAAACAAAAATGCATTTTTGAAGCGTACTTGATCAATATGCAAATGAGGGCGGAGAAAAACGGGCGGAGAAACAGAAAACGTTTTCGCTTGTGATTGGCTCTCATTATATGTAGACAAACTATGATTGGTCAAAAAATGAGTCGTGAATGAAAATTTTCTAGAACGTAAAAAAGTAAAAAATATATTTGTTTGTTTTTGGAAGTGAATTCACGCGAAAAAAACTCCAGATTATTATAAACTTGTGTAATTTAACTTGTGTAATTTATAAGTTTTGATTTGTGAATTATAAAATAAACAAAAATGCATTTTTGAAGCGTACTTGATCAATAGACCACTTCACGCTGTCGGCCGCCTTTTTGAATTGGGACAAATTAAACACGCCAGAATTATCACTTTGACTTCCCGTAACTCCGCTCTTTTCTGATGGATTTTCAAAATTTAAACTTTAATAAACAGCAGCTATGGACACCAGACTGAAAATAAAAGCAATGCAAGTGTTTTAACTAAGTTTTTTGAGACGCCCTGTTTTTCACGAATGGTTCTAATAATTTCGAAAATTCGCGCGCCGAATGTTTTATTTGGAAAACAAAAATTCTTTTTTCTCAAAAAATAGCTTTCTAATTTTCATCACAGTAAGAGACCTAAAAAAGATCGATGCTACCTTTTCAAAAAGTGCGAAATTTCGAAAATCCATCAAAAAAGAGCGGAGTTACTGGAAGTCAAAGTGATGGGAATTTCTAATAATTCTGGCGTGTTTGTCCCAATTCAAAATGGCGGCCGACAGCGTGAAGTGGTCTTATGCAAATGAGGGCGGAGATAAACGGGCGGAGAAACAGAAAACTTTTCTCGCTTGATGATTGGCTGTCATTATATGTAAACAAAAAATGTGAGCTGACTTCAAATTGGCTTTCCAAGTTCAGAAAAACTTCTGAAGACAACCACAGCAACCAACCAGAAAACAAAGTGATTAGAAATTTTTGAGAACGTCAAAAAAAGTAAAAATGTTCATAATACATTTTGCAGAACAAAGAATTAAAGTTTTATGAAGATTCTGCTTTCGTACGCGTAAAAAGCAGAATCGCGATCTTCATATACGCATTTTTCGATTAATAAACGAATTTGGCACGTCAAACTCGATTATTAATCAACAAATACGGGCATTTCGATTAATAATCACTTTCCAAAAACAATCTAACTGTCCAAAAACAATCTGACTCCTGTTATAGTCAGTCAGCCATTCAGTCTGTCAGTCAGTGGGTCCATCCATCTATAGGTCTGTCTGTCTGACTGATTTCGGTTGGTCAGTCAGTCTGTTGGTTGGTTGTTCAGTAAGTCAGTCAGTCAGTCAGTCAGTCAGTCAGACAGACAGTCAGTCAGTCAGTCAGTCAGTCAGTCAGTCAGTCAGTCAGTCAGTCAGTCAGTCAGTCAGTCAGTCAGTCAGTCATGATCAGTCAGTCAGTCAGTCAGTCAGTCTGTCAGATAGACAGTCAATCAGTCAGTCAGTCAATCAGTCAGTCAGTCAGTCAGACAGACAGGCAGACAGACAGACAGTCAGTCAGTCAGTCAATCAATAAGTCAGTCAGCCACAGACAGGCAGACAGTCAGTCAGTCAGTCAGTCAATCAGTCAATCAGTCAGCTGCCAACCTGCCAGCCAGCCAGCCAGTTAAACAGCCAGCCAGTAGGCCAGTCTGGTCTGTCTGTCCATTGATCAGTCAGTCATATTGTGCCCCCTCATCTCCTACTGCAGAACTTACATGTACTCAAAAGAAATCTGGCTCCACTTTATGCTCGAAGGTGGGTTAGTGCTTACCAAGGGTTAAGTCAAAAGAAAACCTTTAATTTTAACCCTTGAACAACTAGCTAGGTCCTGATCTGCTTTTTGTAGAAAATGCTTTTAATTACTTTTTTCTTATGCTCCCTGTATACTTTGACCTTAATTAATTTGTAGGATGGAGACCAGTGCTGGCTTTACTCTATTGCTAAGGCACTTATGATTATCCAGTCTATGTATGGTACTATCCCTCAAGTCTATGGGCTTGGACGGAGTGCTAAGGTATAAGTAACTAGAGACTGTTCTTGTACATGTAAACAGTTAGGCCTAATGTAGGCTTGCTTCCAGTCTTATTTGGTTATAGAGGTTCATGTACATGTAAACAGTTAGGCCGAATGTAGACTTGCTTCCAGTCTTATTTGGTAATTCCATTTTGTTTGCAAATTGAATTTCAAATTGTGCACTTACTGAAAGTGACTTTCCCATCAAGCTTTTGTAGCTCCAAGTGCACCATTTGAAATCCAATTCGGAATCCCCAATGGAAAGACAAGTAAGGAGTGAGACTTCAAGCAAGTCTAGGCCTTGTTCAGATTTTTTCCCTTTATATCTACTGTACATATGGTATTATAAATGATTATGTATTTTCTCTTGATTATTTATTCTCTGCCTCAGATGGTTATGGAGATATTGGATGACCTGGTGAAAGAAGAGGGTGAATACAAGCCAGTTGATGGACCAGAAATTGGCTGTCTCATCATTATTGATAGAGGTAAATTAACAAAAACTATCAGCAGTTTGTATTACAAGAAAGGCAGTTCACCACAGGTAGCCCAGTTATCTAGGGATCAATAAAGCTGTAATAAGTTCATTCATAGTTACATGTAGCCCAGCTTCTTGGAGCCCAGTTGTGACAGTAATAGGTAGCTATACCACAGGAAACCCAATTATCTAGGGCTCAGATGTATAACAAGGTATTATAATAATCTTTTCCACAGTTATTTTGAAAATCACTAGCCAGGTCAGATTATCTAGTAGACGGAAACGTGTACATGTAAACTGTTCAGGGCTCAGATGTGACAAGGTAGCTTCAGACTTGTAATGAGATAGCTAAACCACAGATAGCCCAGCCATCCAGGATTTTCATGTACATAAATGTATAACAAGATAGCTAATGTTCACAGGTAGCCCAGCTGTTTGGGGTTCACATGTATAATAAGTTACCTTATAAATAATATATAAATTTAAATAAAATAATAAATAAATTAATCTTCTATATGGCAGATCCACGTAGTAGCTATTCTTCTGCTGTTACTCACACTCACTACCTCTACATTAAATATTTTGCATGCATCACTCAACTCACATGTTGATTTTTGCTGAGGGAGGAAAAACCGGAGAACCTGGAGGAAATACCCTCGTGGGCAAGGAGAGAACAACACATCAAACAAACTCAATTCACATGATCTGATGCCTGATTGTTATATTAATGTGAATCATACAGATACATGTAGATACAGTGTGGCTACATATAGGCACCTGTGAATAAGCTACCTGTTGTGCATGTGAATCCCAGACTGCTGGGCTACCTGTGCTCAAGTGGGTTACCTTGTCATAAGTTGTATGTGTAGCCCATGCAGCTGTCTGGGGGTCTATATCAGTGTGTCAATTATCAAGGTTATCCTAAGTTAGCCAAATATAACTTCCATGTTATTATTTTTACTTTTTTCTTTAGATGTAGATCATATAACACCATTTTGTTCACAAGTCACCTATGAGGGGCTACTGGATGATACATTTGGAACAAGAAGTGGTAAATTACAAGGGTTCCTATTCTATTATCAATAATTTTATATCATTCTTAGCTTTAATTTGGATTCTTGATTCTGACTACTGATTTTGACTGGCATTTTGTCTTTGTCCTTAAGGTTTTATAGAATTTGGCCCAGAAGTTACAGGGAAAGACCAGTCTGTCAAACTACTTCTTAGTTCTCGTGATGAGGTATTCATCTAGCTATGCACTCCTCCAAATGTATATATTCATTCATCTATTCCATTTAATTGTTTAAAATAGTTCAATAAAATATACTTCCCTTCCCCCCCTCTCTCCTCAATCTCTCCCTCTGCCTGACCTCGTTTCATTTCTTACATTCTTCCTCATACTTCTTGATTTTTCCCTTCCTTCCCTTTCCTTTCCTTCCTTACTCTGTTCCCTTCCTTCCATATTCCTTCCTTCCTTCCTTGCTTCTTCCTCCTTCCCTCCCTCCTTCCTTCCTTCCTTCCTTCCTTCCCCTCCCCTCTCTCTCACTTCCTCCCTTTCTCCTTCCCTTCTTCCTTTCTGTTATCTTTGTCTACAACTGGATTAATTAAAAATTTTTTTTCTATTTATCATATCTCCATGGATCTGTCATTTACTATTTCATTTTTGCTAACATGAAACATTTCATTGGTGTTTATGTAGCCTCTATATTTTGCTTAGGTTTATAATGAGATCAGGAACCGCCATTTTTCAAATGTGTTTGGATTCCTGAGCCAAAAAGCCAAATTATTACAATCTGGATATGATGTAAGCACAGTGATAATTTAATTATGATTTGCAATTATCAGCATCATTATTGGATCATAATGCAAAGTTCAAAAGTCCATCATCATCATCATCATCATCATCATCAATTATTATCAGTATCATCACCAACTGAGTGTGATTCTTATACATAATATATTATGAATACTTGATTTAGTGGTATTTTATGTATGCCTAATCTACAAAGCAAAAGGTCCATACAATGTTCAGGGCCGTAGCAACCAAAGGAGCTGGGGGAGGGAAGGCATATGCCCCCTCAGTTTTTCTGAGGACATTTAAAAAAATAAAATAAACAAAGCAAGAAAAAATCAATGTTAAATTAATAAAAAATAAATATTAATTGTGCATCACGTGATGCATTATTAGTGACTTTGTGCCCCAGTTGCTATTGACCTGTACAAGGGTTAGTCCTCTGTAAAACATCTCTGTAGGAGAGATAGGGGGAGGTTGGGTGAATTGCACACCAATAATCATCTTTTTGCTTATTTAAGTGGGACAGAGTGCTGAGTGAAAATTGTGTCCCGTGACATTTGTTGTAATCACTTCATTTTCTCATATAAATTTGTTTCTTTATAGAAAAGACATGAGCTTTCATCTGTGAGAGACATGAAGAGCTTTGTGTCAGGAGAGCTAAAGGACCTTAGAGAACAACACAAATCACTTGCTGTCCGTAAGTACAAACTCTTCACACATCTGTTGTACCTTTTAATAGAGTACTTTCTCACTGATGCACTTGACTCATAGCAAAAGAAAATAAGGTAAGAGAAAGAATCATTTTAGTTTCTGTGACCATCACAAGTACCATTTGATTCTTTTATAATTCCATATTTTGGGAAAAGAACCTGATTGGTTAGATCATGCTAGGTAAAATCAGAGGTAGATTTATGGGTGGGGCCACAGGGGGTACTATGCACTCCTCCTGAAATGACTTTGGTCCCTTTTCCAAAATATCCTCTGGATCCTCTGGACGATTTGCAATTTTGATAATGCTCTGCCCCCCTTCCCCCCCTCTTTCCCCCCTTTTTCCCCCCCCCTTTTCCCTTTTTTTCCTCCCCCCTCCTCCCCCCCCCCCTCCCTTTCCCCCTTTTTTTTCTCCTCCCCCTTTCCCCTCCTTTTTTCCCCCCCCCCTTCCCCCCCCCCTTCCCCCCTCCCCCCTTCCCCCCCCCTTCCCCCCCCCCCTCCCCTTCCCCCCCCCCTCCATCCCCCTTCCCCCCATCTTGGATCCACTCCTGATCATTGTCCTCCCAGCATGTTTACTAGATAAACATAGCTCATCCATTGCGACTCCAAAAATAGCATCAAAAAGTGCTCATGATGGGATATGGAGATTCCTTCTCATGATTTTTTTCTTGTTGATAGACATTGGAGCTTGTGAGGTAGTTCTAAAGAAGAAAGCAGCTGAAGATTTTGAAAGACAACTTCAAACAGAACATGGTAAGCAAGAAATACATATACTATAGAACGTTAATCCGAAACAAAACTATGAAAGGAAGAAAGGGGATAAAAGGACAGTATTGTGGTTTAGTTTGAAGACAAAATTAATAGCAACCAAACTACTCTTCCACACCAGAGTTGTCTACACTGTACCTGTACACATTGTGGAATACAACACTTGTTAGTTGAGCCTTACTATATCAAAGTTGGTTGTCTCGAAAACCTCGCTATCTTGAACACAAATCCATTTCCTATTGATCATAACAATTTTCAGTCCATTACTATCAGCCAACTTGGAACCCGGTATCTCGAATTGTGTTTGGCTTCCCCCTTGACATTCAAGATATTTTAGTTTTGTGGTACGTTAAAGCGCTTCATTAAGCTATGCCTTTGTAACGTTTCAATTTCAATTTCATTACGTTATCTTAAGATGGACTTACTTACTGAGCAAATCCTTACGCATGGGTACATATGGACTTAACAAATGGCAGGGCGCCACGCGGCAGTTACGTGTAGCCTTAGCAAACGACAAGGTGTGGCACAGCGATCACATGCGGTTTTAGCAAACGGCAGAGTACAACAAGGCAGTTATGTATGGTCATAATACTAAAAGAACGAAACTCAGTATTGATGTCTGTGCGATGTTCGTGGTGACTATGGCTATTTTTAGTAACTTCTCCATCGCGCGCGCAATGCTCTCAAACAATAAATTAAAATTCAAATGCCGAGAGCAAACGTCAAAAATCAAATTCTCTTGTTTGAGCGGAACCTTGCGCGCGCGATAGCGAAGTTACTAAAATACCCTTAGCTGCCACGAACATCGCACAGACATCAATACTGAGTTTCGCTCTCTTAGTATTATGGTCTCTTGGTATGGTCTTAGCAAATGGCAGGGCACAGCACGAGAAAATGTAATGTAAGATGAAGAATATCATTCTGTCATTACGTAACAGTTGCATATCTTTTTCTCCAAGATATTCTAGAATTAGCGGATACCAAAGACTCTCTTGAATTCATTGAAGAATGTTTAATGAGACAGGTAAGGCTTTGGCAAAGCTGTCCGATCCGCTTGTCTTTTTTTTTCTTCGTGAACAGTTGTCGGTCTGTCTGTCTGTTTGTCTGTCTGTCTGTCTGTCTGTCTGTCTGTCTTTTTGTTTGCTTGCTGTCTACCTGTCTATCTGTCTGTTTGTTTTTGTTTGTTTACAAGTCAGGTTGTTTGTTTGTATGTTTGTGCCTAACTATTCTTCTGTTATTGTTGTGTTGTGTCTTCCTGTTTATCTGTTTGTCCGATCATCCTGTGTTTGTCTTCAATCTCACCCTGCGTTTTCTGCCAGCCCTAAGTTCTCTTTTTTATTTATTCACAGTTCTCAAGTATCAATACTTTACGTTTACTTTGTTTACTGTCTTTGACGCATGGAGGTACGTTACATAAGGATATGTCACAAGCCCATCATTTTGATTTGAGTCACTTCAAAATTCCCATAATCTCAAACTAACTCAAACCATTCCCCTTGGGTTATTTTTCAGTCAGTTAAAAATAATACCTTTGTGCAATACACGAGCTAATAAAAATCCGTTGTCAAAGTTTTTCAACCTCAAATAGAAAATCATAGTAAGAATTCGTTTTAGTAAATTACTCAATAGATAGTAGGACAACTGTGGAAAGAAGAGCAAGGTAGATGAATTTGTTCAGGGCATTTCATTTTCCTATTGATCCTCATCTGTACCCTGAGTTTTCTGAGGATGATATGCTCAATGCGTTGTTCATGACATAGGTGGCATGGTTGGCCTAGTGGTGAGAGCACTGGCCATTCACCACTGTGGTCTGGGTTCGAGTTCCAGCTCGGGCACTGAATCATATGTGAACTGAGTTTGTTTGATGTGTTGTTCTCTACCATGCCACAAGGGTTTCTCTCCCGGTTTAGAACTCCGGTTTTTCCTCCCTCAGCAAAAATCAACATGTGAGTTGAGCGTTGTATGTAAAATATTTAGTGTAGAGGTAATGAGTGTGAGTACCAGCAGATGAAGAACCACTATGTGGATATGCTGCTGTGAAAAGATTATTTATTATTTATTATTATTTTATTTATTACCAATGTAATTTCTCTCTTTTCCTAATATTTTCAGGACTAGATTCTAAGTTGTACAAATCTCTAAAGTCGCAATTCTTACAAGTAGGTTGAAGTTGTTACGCGTACCCTAACAGGATCTACAAGGCTGGAACGAGATTGTAATATGCTTTTGTAGCTTTCTTTTGTACCAAGAAACCCCCAGGGTTCCTTATAAACTAAAGACGGAAAAGCTTGCGCGGCCAGCTCCCTCCCCCCCCCCCCCTACCGCGCGAGGGAAACCACGCAAGCTAAAGCCGGGATAGAAGACAAAATAAGGCAGAGTCGTAAATTGAAGTGAAGGGAAGGGATGACATATGGATCTTTCCTCTCCCGCTTGTCACTTCCAAGGATATCGTATATGTCATATGAAACTTCCAAGGCCAAGTCCCTCATGGATTTTCCATACCCACAGGGATCACAGATAGAACCTCCCAGAAGGAAATTCATGCTTTGGAAGAGTGCATATTCAAACAAACTATCTGTCTGTCTGTTTGCAGAGTTATGGACACGAACATTTAGCCACATTTTCTAATCTTAGACATCTTGGACTATTCACAGGAAACAGATGTAAGATGATTCATTCTAACGTTAATTTATTTTTCATAGTGATTACTGATTTAGTAATATTATAGTGTAAATGTGCCCTAGGGTGCGTTTATATGAGCGATTTCATCTCGGACTAAGTTCCTCACGGGATCGAGTGTAATCCCAGGACGTAAGAAACATCATAGTCGTTCTGGGTAGAAAAGACTGATATACACGTAGGTGAATGCTTGTTACAGTCTATATGTAAACGTCTTACCCAAAAATCATGTCAAACTCGTCCTATGACGAATTTCAGCACCGGACGAAGTTGTGGGGCGAAATAAAACCACTGACATCCAGGATTCCTTCCAGTTAGAGATTCATATAGTATGTATTTCGTGTGACTTGAAAACGGCACGGCACTGTTACGGCATAAATTTCGAATGTTTTTATAGACATCACGACACGACCACGGCCACAGCCCTGACATGGCGCGCTCCGTTTCACATTCGTATGAAATCAGCTCTAGTTCGAATCCCGTTGTCCAGATTCCCAGGCTAGCGTCGCCTTCCCACTCACCGCTCCCAATAGGCAACCTCACCTTCAAGCGAAGGGAAAAGGGCCTGGGAACGAAGTTGCCCAATAGGTCGATTTAGCAAACGCGACGTGATGCGAGAACAGTGCGGGAGACGACGAACGTGTCACACACGTTCTTTGTGTGACTATCGTGTGACGACGTTGCGTTCAGGGTCCGGTTGCTAGTAGGTGGGTTAGCGCTAACTCAACTTCAAGAAACGATCCCAGGACGCCATTTCACTTGTTTTCGCCTCTTCCTCCTGACATTCATTTCGAAAAATGCGCGCGCGGAGTCCTCTTTCACGTCACGCCGTGTTTGCTAAATCAGTCTCATATGTTTGTTATCCAGCCTTCGAAGACAGAAACGTTTATCAGCTAAAAGAACTTAGTGGCGACCACACCGATAACCAATGAGAAATCTTCTGGAACCAAAAAGGCAGGAACGAAAAGGATATATGTAAGACAGACTTCTGACAGACTCATATCAAAAACCTTAACTCATTCAATCTTTTTGTTCATTTTGTAGAAGAAAAACACTTACAAAGTCATCAGCAAAAGATTGAATTTAGTGAAGTACGAAGATTTTTTAACAGTTTTAATCTATTCAATCCATGTCAGTACGTTAATCAAATGCTTATTAATCGCATTTGCTATGACACTGACAGGTTCCTCGCGTGGTCGAAAACATCGACCTTAAAAATCCATCCCACATGGCTTATGTATTCAGTGGTGCCTATACTCCTCTAAGCTGTAAGCTTGTAGAACAGATACACCAAGGTAGTGGAATATCTTTAATAGAAGACGTCATACGATTATTGGGCGTAGATGTGTCGACCATTAGACGAACAACTTCGGCACGAACTCGTAAGTCGTAATTCACTTTTGTTTCTTAGCTTAGGTACAAGATTACCAAAAAGTTGACGGGACGAATAACAGCGTGTGGCACTAATTTTTTTCTTCTTTTTTTTCTTTTTCTTTTTCTTTTCCTTTTCCCTTTTTTTTCTTTTTCTTTTACTCATCTCTGTAAACTAGGAAGTTTAATTTTGCAGATGAAAGATTTTTGCGTTTTTCGGGGAACTCATTTTTTGCAACTGAAATTTGACTAATTTTTCTTCCTGAGATTAATCTTTGTAATTACCAGCTTTAACTGCCAAGAACAGATGGAACGGAACTACAGATGCTTTTTAGTGTCAATGGATTACCTTCATAAGGGCTTGCTATCTATGCAATCAGATAATTTCAACAGTAAAATAAATTTTTGCGAGAACTTTTTTTCGGATCACGAAAATACGCAAAAATTATTACCTGAAAAAATTGAGTGCCAAATGGTAGGTCGAGAACAGAAAGTACCACAGGTATCCCGACTAATACTTGCTACTGTTTCAACAGACCCTCCTAGTGCCAGTCTTCCTCAAAACAAACCAACAATGGTAATGTTTATGGGTGGATGTACTTACTCAGAAATCACAGCCTTACGATTCCTTGGAAAACAGAAAGGTAAACGTCTCTGGTAAACCGTAATAAACTACCGAGGGTCCCACAGACCTTGACAAATCACAAACTCGTACCCAGTCGTCACTCATTTTTTTATACTGCAAAGGAATCTGGGAAGGGGATTGGGGCGCATCATTCCCTTGATGCAACGCGAGCTCGCTAAATCCTTCCCATCAATCACTTCGCGAATAAGAAGAAGCGACTGGGTACGAGTCTGGACAAATCAGGGAATACTTAAAATTTTCAAGGCCAGTATATTGTAAGGGATTTTTTCCCTTGGAGACCAGCTTCGTTCTTTTACAGTTCACAAGGACAAAGCAAAAGGCCTTCCAAACACCTAGGCAATTAGTCTCCTTCGCAGCCGTTATTAGTCTAGCCAAGAGGGCATAAATATTATTATTTATGCCCTCTTGGTCTAGCTCACTGGCGGGAGTGGACCGCAGGGGAATGGGAGCTAAACTTATCTTATAACGGCTGCGAAGGAGACTACTAGGCAGCTTGTAATATTCTTTTATTTTTTGGTTGATGGTTGATTTTTCTTATCTTTTCGTAGGTACAAGTTTTGTTATTGGAACTACTGCAATCATCAATTCGTCGAGGATTTTAAATTCACTCATAGAGCATGCGTAGTAAGAGGTAATGTTAGTAATGATACAAAAGAAAACCAGCAAGGAATGCCATCCATCACGTGAATGTTGTTGTTATGGAAACAATGAACTTACACTCATCACGTGACTGGTGTCGTAACTAAGCAATGGCATGGTAATTCCATTCGTTGTCTTACTAGTATTGTAACCATGGCAACAAACTAGTGAACAAAAGAAAACTAAGGGCAGGGAATATAAACTGTTTGTCCCCAGTTGTCGCTAGGCAACGGGATGACCAACAAAAACATAAATATCCAAATTTAACATATCATTACATAACAGTTAGCTAAGCTAACGAGATCATAAAACATAGGAATGCCTATGTCATATGATTGGCGTTGTTACTAAGCAACGGCCAGGTGAACAAAAGAGAACATTTAAAAGATCATCACGTGACTTGACTTGTGTTGAGGCTGGACGAAGCAATCGATGAAATGCTTTAGATGTTTGATTAACTGTATGGGAAGTTTACATCAAATCCTCTGTACAAAAATAAATATAAAAATATGTTGTAATGCTTCAAAAACTTAGTTATGAAAGCAATTTTTTGTGCCATTGTGTTGCAGCAATTAGCAAACGACAAAGTGTAAGGTTTTATTAAATTCATTAATCATATTTTTTAAAATCAGATTATAAATGAAGTTATGTAAATGGTCGACAAAAAGTTCAATTTATAGAAGGAAGTGTAGCGTCATCTCTCGTTTAACTCATGTAACAGCTGTTTACTTTATGGAGCCAACTTTCCACTTAAAAAATAAAAAAAAATGATTTCTTATCTACTTAGATGGATAATCAGCGAAAAAAGTTAAGCAATATTAAAATATCTTCCTTTCTTTCTTGTTCAAGAGGCTGCGTGTAAAAGCTTTTTGGGTATTATAAACATATATAATAGACATGAGAGTAAATCGCAAAGCTTTTATATAGCGATATACATGACCATTATGAATTGCGTACTTGAATAATTAATATGTCTGCCAAATGAATTTCCTTGATGTCATTCTTGGAGAATTTCCATCAAAGTGAAGAGTCGTGGATCCAAAAGGACAATTTCTCAAACCCTTCACTTTATTGACAAAGGTTTAGTGTCAAAAAGCAGGGAAAACATAAGATATTTTTCCCTTCGCCAATGTCCTCCCCTCCGCATATGGAGAATGTCTATTCAAACTTTCTCCATGTTACAGATGCATACTGCCCAGGATAGAGGCAGCGATGCAAGTGCCTTACCTCAGCAAATCCACTCCCTTTCCTCCTCTCCCCTCCCCTCCTCTTTTTTCAGGCTAGCTTGCACGATGCGTTTGACGAAATCTTCTTTCTTTCTTTTTTCTTTCTTTCCTTTCTTTCTTTCTGTCTGTGTCTTTCTTTTTTCTTTCTCTCTCTCTCTCTCTCTCTCTCTCTCTCTCTCTCTGTCTTGGGCCGCTCACATTGATTATATTTGTAAGAAAATATCATCTGGGTTGGGAGGCATAAGGCAGGTACGTGATTGCATTCCCTTAGAGACAGCCATTACCATCTATAACTCCCTAGTTTTACCTTGGTTCGATTACTGCGATGTGGTGTGGGATAATTTACCAGCAACATCGGCTGAAAGATTGCAAAAAATGCAAAATCGAGCTGCAAGAATATTAACAAAAAGCAGCTACGATATCAGATCCAGTGATATTCTAGCTTCTCTTGGCTGGATAAGCTTACAAAGAAGAAGAAGCGAACATAAAGCATTGATGATGTTTAAGACACTAAATGCTCTTGCACCAAAATCAATTAGAGAGCTCTTTCAGTTTCAAGAAAATACCTACGATCTTCGTGATAGAGAAAAGTGCCTAGCCCTACCAGGCCCTCGCACTGAGTACCTAAAAAGAGCGCTCTCGTATGATGGTGCAAAAGTATGGAACTCATTACCCTCAAACGTCAGACTGTCCAATAGTTTAAAAGCTTTTAAGAGGAATCTCTCGTCTGTTGGATCCTTGATATTTTAAATTTGTGATAGTGTTATGATATATTTTTAGGTTATTGAGTATTACTTTTCATCATTATAGTTTTATGTACATATATATTTTTCTCGGTTTTCATGAAAACCAATTTTGTAATTGATGAAAATTTTACCGAGGTTAAATAAAAGAGATCTCTCTCTCTCTCTCTCTCTCTCTCTCTCTCTCTCTCTCTCTCTCTCTCTCTCTCTCTCTCTCTCTCTCTCTCTCTCTCTCTCTTTCTTTCTTTCTTTCTTTCTTTCTTTACTTCTTTACTTCTTTCTTTCTTTCCTTCCTTCCCTTTGCTTTCTTTATCTCGTGCGTCCTTTGTTTCCTTGTTTCTTCATCTTATTTTGTTATTTCATTATATAAATGTATTCTTGTTTTGGTCTTTTGTCTGGTCATATCGACGAAAAGTCGATCGCCCGTGGTAATATCAAACTGCGATATAGTCGTTTTCATTTGACCATCAAGGAATAGACAAACTAATAGTTGGTAGTAGACTCTAAAGCCATTGTTTTCTTTTGTTTCTTATCAACTACCACAATCTAAATAGTCCATTTTTCTTTCACAGTCAAATGGAAATCACTCTTAAGGGGTGACGTATTGTCGAAATCGTGGTTTTCAGAGTCTCAAACGACCCTGAGGCCAGTATGACAACCTGGACTTGTTTATAGCATAAACTCTTTCGTATATCACGAAAACAATTCAGTTCGCCTTTAGCATTTCCGTCTAAGGTTATTCTACTGAAAAGTGGTTTATGACAAGTTTTACTAATAAATGAGAGTTAACCTTGACTTTACTCATTGTTTGTAACTATCAATTTACTATCATTTCCTAGGCGCTATTTTCCTTTCATTCTTTTTTTTTTAGTATTATGGTTTTTTAATTCAACCCTCCGGATTTTGTTGCTCATTTTTTCCCTCTGTTTTTTGTTTGTATGCTTGATTTTGTTTTGTTTTGTTTTGATTTGATTCCATCTCGCTAATAGTTTTCTATTTTTTTCGTCTATATTTATACTTTTTTGTCTTTGTTTTTCTTTACAGTTATAGAAGGGGAAAGTATTCATTATTCGGGGTTTTTTGGTGGTTTTTTGGTTTTTTTTTTTTTTTTTGCTTTTGTTTTGGTTTTTTTTCTCCTGTTTTTCCTGTTATTTTCTTTCTTCCTTCCTTCCTTTCTCCCTCCCTCTCTCCCTTTTGCTTTGCTTTGCTTTCCTTCCTTCCTTCCTTACATCCTTTCTTCCTCCCCCTCCCTTTCTTCCTTCTTTCTTTTCCTGTCTGTCTGACTCTTTCTGACTCTTTTATATTTTTTTACAGTTTCGCAGTATTTTTTGTCTCCTTGTTTCCGCCTCGTGTGTGTCCTCGATCTTTTGTTTCTGTCTGACATTAGTTTTCTTGTTTTCATTATCACGGCCAGTTCCTCGGTTGACAGGAAAATTTAAAATGCAAATCATAACTCACTGAAAACCTTTAATGATCTCGTTATAAATATTTTATCCATCCCAAAATAATCTTACTACACCCAGAGACTTTTTATTGCACTGAATTTGTAGTGAAAGTTGATTTCAATCAATTCATTTTATTTTGAAAATGTTCTCAAAAATTGATCAAAGCGATCTTTCTTTTATTATGATTTAATATAATTATCCTGATTCTGATCAAATTAGCTGTGGTTTCCTATTTTTCTATATTCATATATGTTCACAATAATCCCGTCTCGGACAAATTTGAAAACTCCTCTCGTTTCTCCGTTTTCACTTCCTACCTTGGAAAGGAGTTGACAAAGACGTTATTGTACTGTAAAATATAGTAAAAATTGATGTGTTTTCAAATTCATCCAGATTACTGAGAATTAGCCTAAATCTTGCTGTTAATAATTGTTTACCTCAAGTATTTCGTATAAAGGGACGGTTCGTCGATTATAAATATTTGACCTATTTTTATTAGTGGTGCCTTTATTACTTAACTGTATCGATATATGAACCTGAAAGTCACGCCGACTTTCTCATCAAAACTGCCTACAGAGGTGTCCCATAGATTGTGATAACATCTTTGTTACCACCACCGTTATTACGCATGATTTTATCACATTTATGACAAACTTTATCAGTGTTATTTCCCTCTTCGACAGTTCTTGATAAATTTGCCTTCTTTTTGGTTATCTTGTTTACGTTTTCATGCTTCGTCGGTCCATTTGAATTGTGTCCTGAATAATTATTTTCTTTCGTTATTGTCTGAGAACTAATTAGTGAGGTTTCATTGTCGTCCGCAGCGTTGTCTTGATATTCTTTTGAATTTTGTTTTAACAGTGAAAGCTCCTGTGTTTCTTTCGGTATATCGAAACTTTTTCGCGACTGAGGTACAGTCGTATCGAATTCCGTAAGGGAGCTTTTCCGTCGTAGTTTTTGTCGCATTTCATGGCTTTTTCTATTCAATGGATCCATGAGAATAGCTTTAAAAGCCAGCCGGAAGTATCCAATGAAAGTGAAGCAAATAATAGGATTGGTCATACAGCTTGCATAAGATAATAGGATGGATGTAAATTTGTAGGTTTTGTTGCATATATGCTTGGGCATAGTCTTCGCGTATGAGCACCAAACCCAGCCAGTCCAATATGGGAGAAAACACACGTAAAATGTGATAATTATCACACCGACCATTATCACCACTCTTCTTTTAATATGGTCTGATTTATTCCTCTGCGACGCCAGTCTCATTGAAGGATCCTTACGTCGGCATAACTTGATTGCAAGAGCCGTATAAAGTAGCAATACTGCAAGCATTACGCCGCATAATATGATAATAAACGCAAGATACCAGGCTCTCCAGTTTTTCACAAATCTTCTCACTTCACAGCGTACTTTATCACTTTCCATGACCTTTCCATAATATAGAATTGGTGACCAGTAGAGAGCGCTAAACACCCAGATACCACCAATAACGTATCTTACAGTCCTTAGTTTGATAACTGTCTTGTAGGGAGAGAATACCGCCAAAAATCTCTCCAAAGCCAATGCACCGAGATGAAGGACTGAGACAGTAATGGACAACTTTTCTGCGAAGTTGACTATTTTGCATAAAGCTGAGCCACCAGCTCCCGGTATTAACCATGCATCGTTGGATATTGTGCGAGTCATTCGCTCAGGAAAACTCCACACTGTCATGATCAAGTCAGAAACCGCTACACTTGCTATCAATAAATTACTGACAGTCCTCATACGACCATTGATGTTTCTCTTGACTCCTAGAATCAATAAAGTATTTCCCAGTAGACTGATAACCAGAATTAGAGCATAAGCTGTAGTTTTGAGGATTTTAGAAGCCACTGAATCGTGTTCAGGAGCTGCTGTTTCGTTGGAGAATGTCCTATTCATCGTGGTTAGCTTGTGTTATCTCAATATTGAATTTCCTTGTGGTCAGCCTTCTTTTTAAGTAATTCCAACCTCATTCGATTCGTTAACTCTTTCGCTTAATGGATTACTATTTGTTTAGATTCTCGTCTTAATATGAATAATGCGATATATCGAGAGTAGTCAAAATAGCCTAGAAACCTCGAAACAATATCCGTAAATGTTCTTAAAATCGTTTCAGTTTCTAACTATACACACATACAATCGTCACTACCAATGTCTTCGGCAATTAAGTTCCCCAATCAGCTTACATAATCAGCTTTTCGAGATAAGATACATTATACAATGGCTTATCTGATGTTCTCTCAAGGCTCTTGAGTATTTTCGATGTTGGTCCCTTCACGGTTGTCGTTCCGAGGCCACACTTCGTTGCATTACACTAGAGACTACTTTTGAATCTTCTATTGTTCCATCGCTGTATGCGGTCTCTGTAGAACAGCTGAACGACTTTTTAATCACTTGTCAAACTTCCAATGAACTTCAAGGCCTTTGGCCTTGATTTTTAACAGCAGGAAATCAAGTTCGTGGTGTCTAAGGACGTGGCAAGCTAGATGTGATTTCTCTTGTTATATAGCAAATTTTGGTAAATTCTACCTATACTTCCTTCTTCCGGGTGAGTCGCATGGACTTTGGACCTTTTGGCCCATCAATCGAGTATATACCTATTTGAACAAACGTTGCCGGCAAAAGCCTACGCGACTCACCCGAAAGGAAGCATGGGTAAACATTACTAAAGCTATAAAAGCACACAAATATCCACACCATAATTCAAATTCAGCTTGTCATGACCTAATACATCAAAGAACTTCAAATAAAATCAAGACCAATGCTAAAAAGAGAGGGAAATTTTGCAACTACCCATACTCCTTTTCGGTCTCGTTGCGTAGGCTTGATCGAGACCTCTCATACGACAACCTTTTTTGAAATAGGTATATTTGTTTTGTAAAAAACCTACGTATGCTTTTACTTTCTCAAACCATTAATTATTCATGAGGTAATCAGCCAACCAGGTGTCTCGAATTAGGTCACATGATGAACTTTGAAACCCCGGAAAGTCCGCTCTAAAGTACTCTGAAATGGTTACTTACTA
Source organism: Telmatactis stephensoni (assembly GCA_029948255.1). NCBI lineage: Eukaryota > Metazoa > Cnidaria > Anthozoa > Actiniaria > Isophelliidae > Telmatactis > Telmatactis stephensoni. The sequence goes on along the minus strand of JALIZF010001764.1, from coordinate 375,916 downwards.
ATTCCTATTGCTTACGATAGTGTTAGGGGAAATTTTATAGAAACAAGACGCACGTGCACATAGTGCGTTTACTCGTGCCCAAGTGGAATTCAGTCTGGCATGAGAATGAGCTAGGCAGTAGGACATCGCTCATACCTGCCTAATCATAGATATTTAGTTCGCCTCTCTGTGACATCGTTTCGCCTACTTTTTACATCAGTCAACTCTCATCTTATGGACACTGCAGTATAACGGATACCGCACTACTATGGAAAGAAGCTAAATAACCTTCGCTACTGAAGCGGAATGTTTGTCTGCTTACTTTGAACTCATAGAAGTATCGGTCTCGATCCTAAAATTCCAATGAAGAGGCTTAAATTTTACCTTGGTTTAGACTCACGTGAAGCTGCTATAACGCAATGACTGTATATATAGTGGAATTTTGGCTACTAAATGTCCATGTCTCGTGAAAAATCCTGCACGTTTTCCTATGAACTTTCTGGAACGTGCGCTGCCTCGTTTCCTAAACCTAGACTCGTGCAAGCTGTCCGAGTATAACCTTGTGGTTAGGTTTGGGGTTAGTGTTTAGTGAAGACTTTGTAAAAACTTAACCTAATTCAACTAAACCAACCCAATGTACTTAATATATTATACCACAAATCACAACATAACTACTCTACGAGCAGGAGAGTCGCATAACAAGACATACAAGCTCTTCCCTGCAAATATTGAGCCTTACAAGTACTCTTTTTTCGCCCATTGCATACCTGTGTGGAACAGTCTCCCGCCTGACGCTGTTAATGCTAGAAAACTGTCTCAGTTTAATTAAGGTAATGGGCTCGCGCGAGTTTTTATTGACGAATTTTTCTGTAAATCATTATGTAGATTATTTTTGAGTTGGGAACATCAAATCAATAAAGAAAATGGGGGGTCACGGTGCTAGTTTTGGTGCTGTGATAGCTCGAAAGGAGCAAAATCTCGCCTTTTCGAAGGGAAACAACAGATTTCAGAGTCTGACCTGTAGCGTACGGTAAATGTTTGCAAATTTGCAAACGAAAGGCTTTCAGACATGCTCAAGTGGACAAAGTATCATGAAAAGTAATATGCCTTCACTTATTTTTAGGTAAAGCTAAGTATTTGCAATTGAAAGATGAAAATCAGCCGTACTTACGCGCGGATTGGACGTTCATTTCGACGATTTTTCGCGATTTTCTCAAAAACCTATCGACGAATTTTTTTTACTTCTTTGATATGTTTTAGTTTTGATAAAAATACGCCGAAAAAGCAAAAAATTAGGGTAGGTCGTGGTGCTAGATTTTAAGTTACAAGCCGGCTTTGAATGCTGTTACTTGGCGTCCGCCATATTGAAATATTTTAGAACACAGGAAGCCCAATCAAATTCGATATCAGCACGCGCGTGCAAAACATGCGCAAACGTTATGCGCATGAATGCGCGAGCGCATTACCTTAAGGCTTCTTTAAAAAGTACCACCATACTTACTTCCAAAATTTAGACCTTGGCCATCCATTGCTGTAATTAGTTAATTAAACTATTGGCAATTAAAATGATTAAATTAAGATTAAAGGATAAATATATCAAATCAAATCAAATCCTTGCACATAATATTTGCATATTGTTAAAAAATATACAATTATATAAGTATAACGATTTTTAAATTATTGATGTCAATATGATTTCAAATTTATTAACTATCGAGAAAAGAAAATTTAGTTTGTAGTGCTGGAGAGTTGGAGAAATTAAAGTTTTCTAAGCCAGCTCCCCATTTGATGAAAATTAACTGGGAAAAGATAATCAATAAAAAATAATAAATTGATTTGATATTTAAAAGAAAAAGAACATATTTCGTGATGCACATATAAAAGATAAAGGTAATGGGAAATAGAAAGTGTCCGCAGAGGATAATACAAGATAAATATACAAAAGATGCTAAGTTACTGATGTTTGTTTTCTCATTCATATATAGACTTTCAGTCTGGTATTTTGTATTATCTGAGAGCATTAAGGCCAAATAATCTATATCTGCATGATCAATTCATAGATCCATTAGGCACGGTTTTCAGCCTTTAAGGCGTCGTTTGTTCTGGAATTCTGGAATTAACGTTGTCGGCAAATGGACTCAAGTCTTCGCGACTCACCCGAAATGGAGTATGGGTAGGAATTACCAAAAGCTAGGAAACCACATAAATATCAGCACGACAATTTTCAACCAGCTGGTGTTGAGCTTATACAACAAAGTCCTTTATTCACTGATGTTTAAAAAAGTACCAAAGCCAAATAGAGAGTAAATATTTTCAACTACCCATACTCCTTTGCAGTCTAGTCGCGTAGGATTGAAGCCTCTCGCCTAACAACATTTTTTGAAATAGGTGTATATATATATAGATCCATCTCCTGTAATTCCTTCAGCCCATAAGATTCTTCCCTATCCGTGCACCAGTCCATCTATCTACATCAAATATAGTCTTCTTGGTATTCGGTGTGAGTTAGGGTCCGTTTGTCGAAAGGCCCGATAAGCTGGCAACTATTAACAATCCAGTTTCCCGGTGTTTCTCAAAGCGCGCGCTATTTTCAATCTCTGATTTTTATTTACAAAAGATTTTCTCCTTTTTTCTTGTTTTTGTTATCGTCTCGCTAGCTGTTCCGGCAAGTCTCGAACAACGAGACAATGGCTCACTTTATACTAGAACACGAAATTGATCGTAATCAGATAATAAGATAAGGATTCTTAATTCATCTGAAAATACTGGCGAATATTGTCTTTTGCCTGTTTTAAATTTGAATTAATTGGTTTTGCGTCTGAGGCCAAAACCGCGTTAGTAGACATAGCGGAAAAACAGCTAAGCGGCTGTTTTCATAGTCTTTTCATAAACTCATAATTTTTAAAGCATGAAAAACAGTAACTGTTACACTTTTATTGGCTTAAGTGAAAACCTTTTTACAAAACCTTGTGACGTTACAGTAAAGCTTCGTGGGGATATTTATTAAAACAATGATTTTTCTGCTGATCAAAATGTCACCTCACCCAAAGTATAGGGCATCATATCCCAGAGACGCATGTGTCATTTGAAGTCTCAGTTCTCTAATGGATGTCTACAAGAGACCATAATACGAAGAGAGCAAAACATAACTCAGTATTGATGTCTGTGCGATGTTCGTGGCGACTAAGGCAATTTTTAGTAACTTCGCCATCGCGCGCGCACGGCTCTTAAACAATAGAATTGATATGCCGAGAGCAAAAAATAGCCTTAGTCGCCACGAACATAGCGCAGACATCAATACTGAGTTTTGCTCTCTTAATATTATGGTCTCTTGATCTCTATAGTATAAATAATTGGACCATGACAAGACGGATAAACGAGAATAACCTCAGAGACTAGTAGATTAAAAGTCAGGTTAAAAAAGTTAAAATTCAGACCCAATTATGCCAAACGTCACATCTTTGACGTTGAGTTTAGAGAGAACCGACACTTCGCTCACGTGTATTTATCAAGCAAACGAACTTGGATTAGAATTTCAAGTCTTTTATTTGTATAAGGCAGACATTTTAGACATAAGGATTTATTGAGATTGCTCATTTACTAAACCAATAGAATTATAATTGCAAAGTTTGTTAATATTGCGGACAGGTTCTTCCGACATCTGGCATGGTTCGAGACTAAGGCGCTTCACTTTTCTTCACGTTTTTTTCCTTCACGTTCCAGTTTCCTTCACGTCCAGTTTCCTTTCAGAACTCTCTATCGAAAGCGTTTTTTGTTTTTTGATTTTAAGAGGAGATTTTTTTCATATTCAAGAGTTGAGCAACAAAAACTTCTCGGTCGAAGAATAAGTGTTGTACAAAGCTAAAGTTATTCCTTTTAAGAAATGTTAGGTTGTTTGTAGTTGGGTATGATTGATCATGATAAACGTCGAATTAAAATGTTAATCCAAAGTGAAAATTTGAATCCCAATTGAGGTTTAGACCTTCAGTACTCATATACGATATATATATTCTTTACATTCAGCTTGAAAATTGCTAAATTTAAATTAAAATGCAGGATAACAACTTTGCACAATTCCAAAAACGGTTTTAAAAAGCACTGATCAGACCATTATTACTCGATATTGAAAAAAATTCTTAAAAACTACTTGAAAAATTGTTTAGAAAGTGAAACCTTTCAAAATTTTCTGAAAGTTTCTTTCAAAATTCTAGGTCGTTCCTTAAATCTAAGTCAGTACGTAACTCTTTTCTGATCAGTGGCCTGAATTGAAACGTTTTCTTTATAGTGAATGAGATATATTCAGAAAAAAAGTCATAACATCTACTAACACCACTGCAAGTGGTATTTATTTGTACCAGTATCAATGATTTCGTTAGAAAATAGTTAAGTAGTCAGTCGCCAAGAAATATTTTTTACTCTGAAAGCGAAACCACATGTACAGTCGCAGAGTAAACTTGAAACTTTTTGTATAAGAGAGCACTTCAGTATCACTATTTTCTTTCGTCATACACTTTTGATTGGGGTATTTCTCGAGAAAATTTTGGAATTCACAAAAGTAAGCTTTACGTCGCTTTCTAGAGTTTGTTTGGTTGTTTGCGTGGCTCGATTGCTCGCTCGTTCGTTGTTCGTTCGTTCGTTCATTCGTTTGTGCGTTCGTTCGCTCGTTCGTTCATTCGTTCGTTCGTTTGTTTATTTGTTCGTTCGTTCGTTCGTTTATTGGTTTGTTTGTTTGTTCGTTTTTGGATTTCTGCGTTAACTCGCCGTGTCGAAAGTTGGTAAATGTAGTCGATAAAAGCGTTTATTTATTCAGATAATTCTCGTTATTTAGAGTCCAAACCATCAGTTCTCCATATCGGTCTGTCATCGTCTGGTATCATCTGCAAAACGAGCCCACTACATGCGCAGGTCAGCGGAGAGGCTGTTCCCTATAGAAATATGCGCGCAAAAAATGATTTCAAAAGGGTATCATCCCAGGTCACAATCCTCCTCCTCCTCCCCCCCCCCCCCCCCCCCCCCTTTTTTTTTACTGGGGACCATAAACAAATTCGGTTGAATAAAAAGGAATGTGGTTGTGGTTATCTCCCTTAGCCTACGGCATTTGTTAATAACACTTATCTTAACTTGACATTGGATATTTATGCCACTCATGAGATCAATTAAACCGAAACTGAGGAAGTCAGAACAGCGACGTTCAAACTGATGTCAATCCGGCTGTTACTTAAATTGAATGAGTCGGTGAGACTGGTGCCAGTTGTTGCAACGTCGATAAAGGCAAATAGCCGCAAGAAAATAGACCCCTAATTGGAGTAATATAAAGCGACCAAGATGAACCTGTCATTCTCCAATGAAACAGCAGCTCCTGAACACGATTCAGTGGCTTCTAAAATCCTCAAAACTACAGCTTATGCTCTAATTCTGGTTATCAGTCTACTGGGGAATACATTATTGATTCTAGGAGTCAAGAGAAACATCAATGGTCGTATGAGGACTGTCAGTAATTTACTGATAGCAAGTGTAGCGGTTTCTGACTTGATCATGACAGTGTGGAGTTTTCCTGAGCGAATGACTCGCACAATATCCAACGATGCATGGTTAATACCGGGAGCTGGTGGCTCAGCTTTGTGCAAAATAGTCAACTTCGCAGAAAAGTTGTCCATTACTGTCTCAGTCCTTCATCTTGGCGCGCTGGCTTTGGAGAGATGTTTGGCGGTATTCTGTCTCTTCAAAAAAGTGATCGAACTTACAACTGTTAGGTACATTATTGGTAGTATCTGGGTGTTTAGCGCTCTCTACTGGTCACCAATTCTATATTATGGAAAGGTCATGGAAAGTGATAAAGTACGCTGTGAAGTGAGAAGATTTGTGAAAAACTGGAGAGCCTGGTATCTTGCGTTTATCATTGTTTTATGCGGAGTCATGGTGGTGATCTTGCTACTCTATACTGCCGTTGCAATCAAATTATGCCTTCATAAAAGTCCTTCAATGGCGATTGTTTCGCAAAGGAACAAAGCGGAACGGGTCAAGAGGAGGGTTGTGGTTATGGTTGGGGTAATTATCGTCACATTTTACTTGTGCTTTCTACCTTACTGGATTGGATGGGTTTGGTGCTCGTACGCCAGTACTGTACCTATATGCAGCAAAACATTCCAGTTCATTTCGATACTGTTATCTTATGCGAGCTGCATGGCTAACCCTATAATTTGCTTTTTATTCACTGGGCACTACAGCTCGTCTTTTAAAGCCATCCTTATAGACCCGTTCAACAAGAAAAGACAACAACCATGAGCTTGAGTAGCGATAAAAATCGGTCATCTATTTGAGAATTATTCATTTCTATGCAGGTGGAAAATAGTTAAGGACCTGTTTGCCAATGATAATCGGAACTGGATGATCTCTAACAAGATAAATGCTTTCTGATTAAAACATTTAGCACTCGATGGCGCACCAAAAATGTAGTATGACCAGTTGTATATCGAGTATCATTTGGTTTACGACCACACAGAGAAATATAACGATAAACGTTTATAGTTTCAACAATATGCATGATAAGTATATCCAATTTGTGGTCTATTAAAACCTGGCACGCAAAAAAACGTCCAAAAGTCCATAATTAAAAATGTTCATATATGCCCTCAGCAATCTGAAAACGCTTTCATACATAAGTATATGAATGAAGATGTACTCGAAATAATGTTAAAAATAAAGTGTTTGCTTCAGCGAGCTTTTATACATTTTCGCCATATACGTTGAGACGGCGTTTCCGTATAGAAATATACAGTTTCATTGTACATTAAACTGACGCCTTACCGTAGAAAAATAGATGAGTTTTTAAATTTAGCCGAATTAACCACAAGTTATTTACGACGCAGATGTCTGTAGAACAAAAATTGTCGTTGCAAACCAATTTGAATTTGTAATTTTCCTCCTTTAAAGAAGTCAATAAATGTTCTAATCCGTAGGCAGAGAGCATGCAATATTTTTAGTGGTCGTCTGTAATTAATAGTTTAAGACTCATAGAGTAAATTCTAACCCTAGTGCATGATACCAATTATATAGCTTAAAATAAGCCTTTAATTTAACAGCTCAAAAACACACATTTTCTATTAACACTGAATGCACCTGTGCCTTTCAATTTAGTTGGTTCATTTTAGTTCCAATTTTTTGCGATATATAAGTCAAGTTTCGAAGACGATGTTAACGCATATATCTTAATCCTCTTTTCATTTGGAAACCAGCGAGTGAGCAACTGAGTTTGGGCTACGGCGGTCTATGAAGCTAATCAACGTTGACCAATTAAGACGCTAAGAAACGGCACGGCACTGACTTTCATAGTCGCAGAAAATCTGCTGTAGTGACATCTTTATTGCTGTAGGAAAAACTAGATTGCAAAACGTTGCATATGTGAATTTCGATAGACACTTCAGTAACACGTCCGTCTTTGACAAAAGCGACAACGTAATGAGTCCGCGCATGCGCAATACAATCTCGTGGTATCATATATTAGGAAAACCTACATAGCACTCAGTTGGTGTAATGTATTCAAAAAATGTTTTCTTTTCTTTTTTTTTTTTTCTTTTTCGTTCTATTGTATTTTGTGTTTTGTATTATATCTTTATGAATATATATATTACATCAACTGCGTGCCACGTAGTCTCTCCCATCGTATACTTGTTACTGTTGGGCAAGGCACAGGGAACCCAAGCACTACTTTTGAGTAAAATAACGAGTTAATTTATAAAGAAAAAAATGATCAAGAATAAAGTTTTGAAGAAAATCGCTTCTTTCGCGATGAAAATTTATTCTAACTTCCAAATATGGTAAGTACAAACTTCCTTATATGGATGAAAAGGAGCTCGCGTCAGCTCGAGCGAAAACAGAACATTTTTATAAGGTCTCTCAGAAACTGAAAGTCTTAGTCCTGAAAATTAAAGATGCCGCTGCATGACCCTGACCGGGATTCCTGATACAGGAAAACTACAAGGTCTCCTTAGTTGAGCTATAGCCACCCTTCTTTTACACAACACCATGTTCATATCACACAGTGATGGAAAGGTCATGGGAAGCAGTAATGGAATCTGAAATTTTAACTTGAGGCCTTAATTGTTTGGGTCATGGAAAAATCTTGGAAATTTTTGTTAAAAAGAATATTTTTGGCTGATGTCTAAGCAATAAGTCGTGCACCAAATTCTGTGGCTATTTGGTATTTTGAAGTCTAGGTCTGTCAAATGTGAATTGGATCAACAAGAGGAAATGATAGAGATTCCCAGTTTCTATGTGAGCGCTGCAGCTTTCTATCTCTACATTCATTATTCTGTGCACCGACAATGCACTCAATCCTATTGTTTATTTTCTGATAACGATGGGGGAAACATAAAATCCAAAGAAAACCCCGGGAGACAGGGAAAGAGTAACACTGAGTAAATAAAATGACCAACTACCTCATCAAATCAGTATATTCTTGTTATGATGAGGCGCAAAGGTGAAACGTGCGTTCTTTCTTTAACTCTAGCTGGACGTTGATGTGGCTTAGCTGTAGCGATCTTCATTTCAAAAAGATGCTTCGACTCCAAATGGAGCTATCATGCCCGTTTCGAGATGAACCAATCCCCAGAATTTTCAAGCTAATAATCTACTGACCTTGCTTTCGCGCGATGTCCCAAACTCTCTGTACTCATCCTAAACTGCCTCTTATCTTTATTTTGTCATTCCTATAGTTACGCGGTTGCTAGTACCAATTAGACGACAAAACATCAAAGCAGGGTAGTAACGAGGTATATGGGATCAGGGATCAGCATTATTTTTGGGCTCAGGGATCACATCAGCATTATTTTCTGGGCTCAGGGATCAGATTTTTAGCCTTGGGATCGGGATCACTGTCTTTGGAATCGGGATCACAAACGTTTTTCAGGGATCACTTTTTTAAGATGGGATCAGGGATCAAAATTGCCCTTATTTTTGGGATCAAGGATCAGATTTTAAGCTCTGGGATCGGGATCACTGCAAAAACTATATACCTCGTTACTACCCTGTCAAAGGCAGTGATTGCTTTAACAATTTTTACTGATACGATGGCCGCTGCCTTGAGTTTACACGTTTTAAATTACTCTCAACATTATTCAGTTTACTTAGCTTACTTATTTTTCTTTTTCCGTAGTCATTAACTTAATTCTCTACTTTCACATTACCCATAATACCTTGCGCTCTGGGGGGTAACCTTGGCGCGAGTTGAAAACAAAATGGCGGCAAAAAGAAAACAACCGGACTTAAAGCTACCAAATTCCTATAAAGATGCTGCTAAACTAACAAAACCAAAGCTGAAGGAAGTTTGTAGAGCCCTCTCAGTCGATTTTGAGAAAAATATCGGGAAGAAAGCGCTTGTTAACATAGTTTGCAACGCGTTAAGTTTGTCAACATCATGCTCAACCACTACAAAGATCGAGAATCAGTCTACTTGCTCGACTTTGCCAAGCATAGCTTATCTACAAACGCTAAAAGAATGGAAGAAAGACTTAACAGGCATACCAATGCTCATGGATGAGTCAATGGTCAAGTCATATTTAATCGGAGTTGGTTATGAAGAGAAAACTGTGCGAAAGTATAAGACACTTCGTGCATGGGAGCACAAGCAAGATATACATTCTGTCAAGTAAGTCTATGTCTTATATTTGACTCTAAAACAATGCATGTGAAAACAAAGAACAACATAGGATAGGATATACAGTAATATGTTACAGTAAAAACGTGTCTGTGAAACTTTTAAATTGCAACATGCGAGACAAACTTAATGCTTTGTTGTTCTCTTGCCTTTAGAATTTTTTTGTCTGTGTTTTAACCTTCCCCTTTTGTTTTTGCTTCAGAGTTCATTTGTTGCCTGATTACCCAAAGCTTTGGGCCCTTAGAGGAATCTGTAACCCGTCATTTTCGACCGATCAGGAGGAAATCAAAGTGATGTATGTTGTACTGGAGACTCAAACAAGCAAACCAGTGTTTTGCCAATGCACTTGTACTGTTGGGTAAGCTATATCTATTCTAAAGATGCTAAAATAAATTGATTGCTTGAATGTAGCATTTATTTTGTAGGTTGAGAGCAGACTGTAGCCATGTGGGAGCTATTCTCTTTTGCCTTTGTGATGTAGTAGCTGAGGGAAAACAGCATCTTCCACCTGACCCCACTTGTACTGATCTGCCTTGTTCATGGTCAAACCCTAAAGGTAGCTATCCTAAATTGATGTTAAAACTGCATTATTATCAATTTTATTTTTTGTGAGTTATTTTGTTATGTAATACTATTATGGCCAAGGATAGTAGCTAATAATTCTTAAGCTTTGCATAGTATTACTTTTTTTCCATTTTTTAAGTGTATTTCTGCTTTGTCCATTTTGTACAGGTGCTAAAGTGGAACCTGTCATTGTAGAGGATATCAACTTTTATAAGGCTAAAGTAGGTAAAGAACCACCTGCAAAAAAATTCCGTCCATCTCCTTCTGTATCAGAAAGATTCTATGGAACCACACAACATGACAAGAGTAAAATGGATGAATTGAAAATGACATTGAAGAAAGACATATTCTATGCAAACCATGGCAATCCAATGCTGCCAATATTCTATCTATTATCACAGAAAGAAAATATGCATCAGCAATCACAAGCACAAGAATTACCAGATTACCTAGAAGCTGATGATCCCCATTTGGCATACAGTTATAATGTTGACATTGAGGCTGTACATCTATCTGAGCATGAGAGTGATGTCAAACCAATAGTAAGTCCCATCAAGTCAAATCCAGCATCACTACATGACATTATATCTAAAGCTGATGCAATAATTGAAAAGCTCAGTGTACAAAATGATGATATCAAGAAGATTGAAGAAGCTACAAGAGATCAATCAAATTGTAAAGAATGGTTTAAAGAAAGAACCCCCAGGATAACTGCATCACAATGTAAGCGAGCTCTCATGAAAGAGACAACCAGTCCCACCAAAGCAGTGAGGGAAATCCTTGGCTACAACAACAAGATTCAAACTGAACACATGAGAGATGGTATTTGTTCTGAAGCAAAAATTATTGAACAATACATGAAAACAACAAATAACAAAGTACAAGAATGTGGGTTTTTTGTTTCAAAAACTCATCCCTTCCTAGGAGCCTCCCCTGATGGATTGATTGATGATGATGGATCTATTGAGGTAAAGAAAATTCATCCACATTACAATGAGATATTGGAAGCAGCATTGAAAAGATTACACATTGTCAAAGATGTAGATGGATCTTTAATAGTAAATGAAAACCATAAATATTATTGTCAGATGCAGCAGCAGCTGTTTTGCACTGGTCGAAGATGGACTGACTTTGTGGCTTCAGATGGCACTCATTTATTTGTTAGAAGAGTGGAATTCAATGAGGATTTCTGGAATGTCAATTTACCAAAACTCAAGAAGTTTTATTACAACATTCTCTTATTAGAGTTAGCTTATCCCAGAGTCAAATATGGCTTTGAAAGAATAGGTAAACTAGGAATTGATTTTTCTACTCTTACTTCACTAAGACAAATTTAAAATTGTGTAAGTTAAGACAGGAACTGACTACATTAATTAGTGCAGTCTACATGTATCTTACAACAAACATTGGTTTAAATCATTACTTCTATAAAGAGAAATAAAACAATAGCATAACTGTTGCTATATTATATATCCTAATGTTATGTCTTCATAACAGCTTTGGGTTTTAATTTCCAGAAACAAAATCTAATTTCTTTTTTATTGTCTGTGGAGTGCTCACACTCAATCGTGCAATGTAATTTGTACAAATTAGATAAAAAATAACCAGATTCCTTTGTTTTCTATTGTCTAATCAACACTATTTATTAGTATTGATAAGTACTTATAAATGAGTAGTATTTGTTTCACGCATTCAGTGCAAGCACTCCACTTTTATCAAATTTTGACTTTTTTATCAACACAGGAATTAAAAATATGTTCAATTTCAAGTCTGTACTTATAATAACAGCAATACTATATCAACAATATTTTTTCTTGGGTTCTTGGTTAAAATATATGTGCGAGTACTACAATGTATCTTATTACATGAAGTACACTTAAATTAGAGTCGTTTTCATTGCACCGTGAAACGAAAATGACAATTTAGCTAGTGTTTGTTGATAAAGAACAAAAGAAAACAATGCATTCTTGGTCTACTACCAGCTATTAGTCTGACTAATCTTTCACGGTGCAATGAAAACGACTCTATGATTCATATATTAACACTAATATTGACAAATTAACTAAAGATACAACTGAATTGTAAAACTGCTGATGTTCAAAACAGCAAATAAACTGCAGTAAAATTTTATCTGTATGTAGCCATTTGTATACAGACATTGTTTGTAGTGAATCCTTTTCCTTCACTGCCTTAATATTGGTGCTTGGAAGTTAACCAGATATGCACAGACAGTAAAAATTTGTTCAGCTAAATGAGCCATTGAGAGTGGAATTGGTTTACACAAAATCTGAAAAGTTTTGATTCGTTGGATAGCTCTCTCAACGTGTATTCTTGCCTCTGCAATTTTCTCTGAGCGCTTTCCCTCATGTTTATTAAGTTGTGATCTGCCTGTTCCCTTAAAGTCTGGGATAGTAACCTTCACTCCTTTTTCTTCCATTGCTTCATTGATGTCGAATCCTCTGTCAGCCATTAATTCATCCCCTGCCTTGAGGGTAGCAATGAAGTCTGCACTGTTCGCTGTGATGTGCTTGTCAGATGTCCTACCTCCCCATGCTCGAGACACATATACAATTGCTCCATGAGCATTTATTGCCACTAGAAACTTAAAGGTTGTATGACTCTTGTAGTTTGAGTATACCTCTTTGCAGGCTTTCAATGAGGATGGCTTCTGGGTAAATATTTCAGTACAATCCACAATAACTTTAAGGTCAGGGAAGGATGAGAACTGATTTGGTTTACCAAATTCCTCATACTCAGGCATTTGACAGAGATTTTTCAAGTGAAAATGGAGAATATTGATCCATGCAGAAAAGTTTTTACTAACAGTCGCGTCGCTGATTCCAAACCTCAATGCAAGATCTGGCAGTGTTAGTCCAACTCTTAATCTTACAGCTACCATAAATAGCTCCTCCTCCAATGGTAGCTTGGATGATGGTCCTGGTTTATTTCCTGCATGTAACTGACAGTTGGCATATTTTGCCATTTCAGATCCTCTCCAACATTTCTTTTTTTCCAGGCCAGCAGCATTTAAATAGTCAAATAATGCTTTAAATGTGTCATAGTTAGGAAGGCTAGTCCAAAAATGAAACTTGTCATTGTCCAGCTTTATTTCATCTAATAACAGACATTTTGCCCGTAGCTTTTCATTTTCCCTCTCAAGTTCAAGTATTCTACTGCTCAAAGAAGTAAGCTCTTGCAGAATTTCATCGCTCAATTCATTTGACTTTGGCTCTACCTGAGACTTGCAGTAGTCATGGCCTTTCAAAGGGTGTTCAACTGGTAAACATACTCCCCATACTTGATGATCATTAACAGATTCGACTGAGTTTTTTGGTCGACCAGGGCTACATTCCTCTGGTACCTGAGAAAGTGATAAACATGTTGGTATAAAGTTTATAATAATATTTTCTCTCTACATAAAAACTGTTTATGTTTAAAAACATAAACACTCTTATAGAAGTCATCGTTGGGTACTTACATTGACTCGTTTTCGCTTTGGTTTTGGAGTTTCAGCACTGAAGTCGTCTTTGTTTGTCTTTTGACTTGTTTTGGTCTTTCGACTTTCACTTTTCTTATTGAACTCAAATATGGATGGGTTATAAGCCGCATGGGCAGCATTATCCGACTTCTCTCCTCCAATAAAGTGAGCAGAGCACAATCGAGTGTTGTCTGTTGGAGTAAAATTTTTTCGGCGAATTCTATCTAACCAAGCCCTTCTTCGCTTAGATTCCTTTGGAATTCTGTAGAACTTGAGGTTTGGGCTTCTTTTCCGATTGTTTGAGCAGCTTGGAGCACAACAAAAGTCGTTTTTTCCCATGTAAAATCACAATATTGTAAAGCTTTATAATCCAATATGGCGTCCTTCGTTGTCAGGTAGAGATTGGTTACCCCCCAACGCGCAAGGCATTATGGGGATGTGAAAGTAGAGAATACTGTTTTCTAAAGCCATACATAATTTTTGTCAAGTCCATTATTTCAAGACCTATTTCCAGCCTTGTTACTTTTCTAAGCCATGCTTATATTGTCAAGTCCGGTATATGAAGGTGTATTACGTGTTCTGAGCTGTCAATCTAAGTGACAATCATATTCAGAATCTGTGTAGCTTTGACGCCGGTCTTCCTTCCTTCAATGGTGACAGCGACGGGATAAGGTTTCCCTAGTTTTGCGCCCCGAGCAGCTGAGAACCACATGATAAACCTTCGATCCCTCTTTGAGTAGACCTTCACAGATTGCTTGTGTCGGCCTTTGGCATAGCCAAGAGGATCATTAATGGACACATCAAACTTCTCAGTCGGTCCATTGTTGAAGATCTTCATGATCACATACATTGATCTGCCTCTAGGAAGGGCGAGCTGGCCATCCATTGCTTTGTACACTCGAACAATAGCAGTAAGAGGTTTGACTGTTCTCCTTGAGGATCTCTCAAATACATACCCAGCCAAAGTTCGTCCTCTCATGTGCAGCTTAAATGGTTTAGAGGGTGGAGTAAATGATATGGTGAAATGAGCTTTGGAACGTTTTCTTGGTTTAAGGGTGAGGGTTTGTAGGGTTCTACCACTGGTCTTGTCGATGACGTCAAGCTTCAAGTTGTATGTCTGGATTTTCTCGACTCCAGTGACGGTTATGATTGCGTGAGCAATTTGACCTGTAAAACAATAGCAAGACACGTAGATTACGACAATGATTAATTTGTAATGTAGAATGTAAGGATGTTCCTTGTGTTTTCACTACACAAACTCATTTGCATAGCATATGCTATGTATGCATGTTATTGTTATAACGCCCATATCGCCAACGGTCTTTCTTAGTCTGTGCAAGTAAAGTTACTAAAGCGAGTTGCCACCCTACCGATCCATCCACCCTTTCCTCCAATGTTCAGCTACCCTACTTCCATCTACGGCACTCCGCGTCGCCCTGTACTACCCCTGAGTGTCATCTTGTCAATGACAATAACAATGGCATTTGAATAATACAGTACTAACTAGTGCATACCACTTAGAGGTTGACTGATGGGGATGATTTTGCGTCCGCCCTTCGGAACCATCACAAAGTAGAAGTCGAAATCGATGTTCGTCTTGCTTGTGCCTCTAACTAGATAATGGTATTCGCCAGCAGATGTAGCGACTGTCAAAGTCCAGCGTCCCGCTATTGGGTCAATCACTTCATAAATGGCAGTGTAAGAGAGCGAAATCTTTCCAAGAGTTTGAACTATCCCGCGAGGATCTCGAAGGGTAACGATTGGATTTGAGTTTTGAGTAGTGACTGACACTATCATCTTTTCTACCGATTCGTCAACATTGATCACATGACTTTTAGAGGCTGACCGCTTTCTTCCACCACTTCCGCTGCCATCTTTCATACATGCATAGTTGCTTAAGGACAGTTTGGTGACACTAGCTAGCTTTCGTATTTCGCTGGAATCTGTCAACAGCAAGGCCATTCCACAGGTATTGTTGGCTGCTTCTTGAAATGGTGCAAATGTTGCTGATCTGCGTGTGGTAAAGAAGTTGATGTTGATGCCAAAAGCTTTTGCCGACTCAATAACCGTATTTTTGTTCTTCTCGTGGTCTTTAGAGGTAGCATCTGTGAAAACAAACATTGGAGAGCTTTCTTGTGGTCCTTTCTTCATCGCTTCCAACATTCCAGTGAACGTTAATTCGGGGTAGTCACCACCACCATGGGCTCGTAGTTTATTAAGTTCCTGAAGAAACTTCTTTCCATCTTTTTTTAGGACAACAGGACCAATAGCTGAAATGTATTACGTAATGTTATGAGTGATTTGATATGCTGTGCGCTGCGTTGTGTTGCTTTGCTTTGCATTACTGTGCTGTGCGTTGCGTTGCTTTGCGATACGTTGCGTTGCGTTGCTTTGCTTTGCTTTGCTTTGATTCGATATGCTGTGCTGTGCTGTGCTGTGCTGTGCTGTGCTTTGCTTTGCTTTGCTTTGATTTTAATTAATGTGCTTTGCGTTGCGTTGCTTTTCTTTTGCTCAGTTTTTCTTATCTTCTTTTTCTTTACATCATTTTATCTTTATCGACAATTAATCAAAGCGTGCGTAGGATTCTGTGACGTAATCCCTGCGTTTGTGACTAACCAGAGCGCACCTAATATCTATTTTTAAATTATCTCTCATTCTTTTGTCGTTAGGGCTTTTGATGTCGTTTTATAGATGTAATATATAATCGAAATACCATATTTACTCACTAGGATCGTTGAAAACTGACAATATGTAATCGACGTCTTTTTTTCCTGCTTGCGATTTAACAATTGCTTTCACAATACTTTTCGCTGCAGCGATGTTATTAGACATACTTCCAGTGTCATCAATAACAAATATCAGTGTTCTGTCATCCTTGAATCCAATCAATTTATCAAATCGTTTTTCTCCTACTTCTTTCTTGAGTTTAACGAGGTAGTCTTTCGCAGGGTTATCTGTCGATCGCTTGCCACGTCTTTTACTGGAGAGTGCGCCATATAAAGCTTGTCCCAATGCTTGCCTTGCAAAGAGATAATTTCTGCTTTTTAAAGCTAATTTGATGTTCTTCGTTAATTTGATAAGACTTGCTCTCCTGTTGCCACTTGCTTGAGCTTCTAGTATTGATCTTTCGAGTTTACTGAGTATTTCCAGAAAATTGTTGGAAGGTTTGGAGCGCGTTTTAGTTCTTATGACTCTACCAGCAGTTGGCGGGCGCCTGACTGACGTCTGTTACATGAATAATAAAACAAATGAAAAAAGAAAGAAAGAAGGAAGAAAGAAAAAGCAACAATAATTTCAACTTAAACGGGTGAGTTGTGTATTATTGATGTCTGTTGTATATATAATGGTCCGTGTAAGAAGTAGAATTGAATAATGCACGCGGAACACAAAGGTGGACCTCATTGGTTAAAACATGAAACCTACCATGATAGCTTCTGATAAGATAGTACATTTCTTACTCTTGTTATCTGATTCCCTTTTAGTGAAAACCTGAGTTCTAATATACTGAAACTGATTCTATATATGAGTGACATGACAAATTTGAAGCCTTTTCTGGCTTTTGCGCCGATGCTTATGATTGGATGAAATCTTTTAATTAAAAAAATAGAATGAAATTCCGCAGATGTGCCCTCCCAAATTAATATAAGCACCTTCACCAAGTGGTAGATATTAATATCTTTTCATTAGAATACATATAAATTGGCCTTAATAATTCACTATTGGTATGCTAGTTTTCATTTTTTATAGTCATGTTTATTTTTTTCATTATCTTTTGTGGAGAGTGGTTTTTATATGGGAATTAAGTATCCCCCTACCACTATCCTACTTTGCCATTTTACTGTTTTGTTATTTTTTTTTTCTTCTTTTTCTGTAATGGTAAGAAAGATTATTAAATATTAAACATAGTTTTTAACTCGTGGATTGCAAATGTGAGGGGTCGAAATGTGCAAATGTGTCACTCACTCGCAAATGTGTTCACTTTGGCTACTGCGCATGCTCAACGTGATTGACCGCAGGCCGAAAGTAATGTGACCTCTGGGTACCAGATTAAAGGAAATATGGGACTCCTGTGTTTTATTCAAATATGCATCGATCGATCGATGACATTTACTCGAATTCTTTAGCCGATTGTACGGCGAAACTTGCTTTAGAATTGAACGATCTAAAAGGCGTCTTCTGTAAACAAGGTCTGTATTTAATCCGGCATTATCCGGTGGAGTGTTGAAATTCTACTCGTGACTCTTCCATGAGTTTAAATCGTGGAGCCTTCAAGATGGTCCGAGATGACGGACATGACAACTTCGTGCTCACACTTCGCTAAGATTTCTTATTGCTTGACATATTTTGTATTGTACCACTCTGCTTAGAATAATTTCCATCGCATCTAGAGTGAAATCCTTTCTGGGTGGACTTTTTTACGTCGCTCTCCTGGTAAGTAACTATGCTGGACATCGTCAAGCAACAAAATTGTCGCTGCAAGTCCAACATCAAGGTCGACATCCAAGTTTTTAGTGTTTGTACTTTATCAGCACGCGAGTAAATGTTAAAATAAAGAGCAAACGAAAACATTTTGAGTACGAATTGCCGCCTCGGAAACATAGCCTGAAACTGGCCGTGAGTCGAGCCGCTAGTTCGTGTTTGTACTCTATCAGCACAAAGAATGTTGAAATAAGCAGGAATCGAAACGAAACGGCACTGATCTGACTCGAATTTCAGTCTATATAATATTATTATTTTATCAAAACGCAAACACGTTTTATTTTATTCACCGTGACCTTTGACGAGTCAGTTGTAGCTATTAGCCCGGTATTAATAATAATAACAATAATAGCGGAGCTCCCGCGCGGGCCGAAGGCCCGCGCGAGCGGAGCACCATACCTAAGAAAAAATGGTAACCCATCGAGCTGATTTTTCATGGACCGACACAGGAAGCCCAGTGTCCGTACGTACGTACATACGTACATACGTCCCTGTACATCCCACAGGGGTAACCGCTGGCCAATTTACAGTTTCCTTGCAGTTTTAACTTGCAAAACTTAAAAATATTACTCTAGAAACCTCGTAAAAATTTAGCAATTTTCATGATCATTAATCTGTGCCAATCTTGACAGGTTAAAGCGAAAAACAACGTGCATTTGAATTTTTTCGGGCCCGGTGTCATTTCAAAAACTGCTCGAAAGACGAAGGACACAGAGAGCATTTTCAAAGTTGGACGACTTTTTAGTTGGATTTGTAGCTTCAAAAAACTTCTCATAATGAACGAGTCATCGAGGTCGTGTATTCTTCGTTTCGTGAAGATGCCTTCAGTAAAGCTGCTTAAAAATCTAGCCAAAGTTGGCAATCAAGAATCATCTGCATTGAGCGTGAAACAAGGATCTAGGACTATGCTTCTAAAGACAACAATTAGGAAAGCACTTCAAGGTAAAGACCTTGGCCAGAAAATGATGTCAAAACGTCTCTTGTACCTATATTTGATCTTTTATCTTTTATTTGGGATTGATGTCTTTAAAAAAATAAACTTTTATGCACGTTGAACTGTGGCCAAGTTTAAACAAACACTCGATCAACATAAAATGTACAACGACATTTGTTTTACGGTGAACTTTTTGCACTTGTCTAGTTCTAATAATAATAAAATAAGTAAAAAAATGATTTTGAACTTATTTCAACCCCACTAATGTGTAAATACAGCTCAAGTTTGGGTCTGGAATTTAATGAAAAAAATTGACAGGAATAAAAGAAGGAATTTTGCATGCTCTGTCAGTGAACCCTACGAGACCTTAAATGCATGCAGACTGAAAATGCTTAATTCCTTGTTTTCTTGTAATGTCGAGTGGCTGTTTTTATAGTCACTTAAAACTGTATTATCAGTGTAATCTGGAAGAGACAAGTGGGAGACAAGTATTCACCTAGCTAGTGTGTCATTCTATTCCACATTAAATAACAAAACAACAACAACAACCACAAAAAAACAAGATATGTCACAAATTTAATATAGTAAAGACAGACACATGAAGATATGTTGTTCTGTAATATTCAGGATGTTGAAAAGGTTTAATTACTTGTATCAATTTAAAAAAGGGTTTGGAGATTTTGCTTTATATTTCTGAAAATTATGAACCACTACAAAGTCAGTTATGAAATCTGACAGTGAATCTGAATATTAAAATTGACTGTAATAAAGGTCACTGAGCTTACAAGCCCACTATACAAACCAAAACCAAAACTTATTTTAAAAATGCTTTTACAATTACCACAGGAAATCCAATTCATTTGAATCAAGAACATAAAAATATTGAAATTGAAATTGGAGCTCTGCTTTTAGGTAGTAGTTGTTTTGAGTTGTTTTACAATTTCATCTAAAGTCATAATTAGTGGAACCTGGAAGAGAGAATTCTTGTTTTGTGTAAAGACAACTATTTATCTGTGTCATTCTATTGTACATAGTACAAAAACCAGATGCCACAATACTGTCAAGACAGAAAAATCTAAATATAATGTTCTGCAATGTTAAATTGTTTAATTGAAGGATGTTGAAATCAGGTTGAACAGTATTTATGTGAATGAAATCAGTTTGAGGGATTTTTGCATTCTATTTCTGAGAATTATGAACCACTACTACAAAGTCAATTATAAAATCTGACTGAATCTGAATAAGCATCACTATGGTGACTGAGGCTGAAAGCCTTATAATTTTCAGGAGACTGAAGGGCAAGAAATAAAGCTTGACCTATAATCTTTATTTCGACTTTTACAACAAAATGCAATCTTTGTTTGCCTATTACCACAGGAAGCCCAATTCATTTAAATCAAAAACATCAAAAAATAAAACAAAGTATTTAAAATTATTTTTATATTTAAATGGGAGCTCCGCTATTAGGTAGTACCTAATTTTTATATTAATAACAATACATTTCTATAGCGCCTATCCAGATCTGCTCTAAGCGCTTTACAATACAAAACAAACCGAGGTAGACGGAGAGCTTATTAGGCAAAACTTGTGTAACTTGGCCAAAATAACTCAGTGGATCTAATGGCTTAATTGACATTTTGTAAAATCTATAGTGTAATTGAATGACTGTGGACTTTGAGACGCAAATTGTAACAAATACCTCAGATACTGATAAAATGAGAGATTTATATACATTGTATGTAATGGAATTGTATTTATCATTCGTTTGATCTAAAGTGTCGAATACGGTAGACAATGCGGCGTCTTTGTGCAACGTACAATGAGTCTGATGCAACATCACGCAATACAGGAAACCAATTTCACTCCAAAAAGCGTCTAGTATTTATCAGTTTATCATACGTCTTCAGCAATGAATTCAAGTTTTGGCCGTCATGCACGCTACAGTGAGTCTGATGTAACGCTCCATATCAAAGCAAATCCTGAGTTATGAAATTGCTACTAAAAGGATTACACAAAATGCACTTCATGGAAGTAAAAAATATACTAAATGGGTAAAAACATTCAGCTCTCAATGCTTCATTGACTTCTGCTCTGCACATATAGCATCCACGAGTTATATCCGCCATTGGCGGTTTGATCTTATCGCTTTAATAACAGACCTATAAAAAAATACTCGTTTCTGATTGGTTGCCGAGCTTAGTACGAGCTTAATACTATGCAATTAATTAATTTGTACATGTGCAACTAATTAATTCCACACATCCGGGAACTGTGCTTGTGAAATGTTTGGAAACATTTGGCAAAACCTCGGTGAATCGAAAATAGAGGACTTTTGGGACCTGAAGTCGTATTTTAATGACCTTGATGAACCTAAATTTACCTTTGAAATACCTGAGCTTCTGATGAAGAATCTGAAAAAGTTTGAGTGGAAGACTTACAAGGCACGGGACCCGTCGAAAATCAACGCTTTCAAAACGTCTCTGTTGCGGCTGGATCGAGGCTGGAAACGCGATACTGACGATGATTGCGTTGCCGCCCCCGTTTCGCCGCGTTGCGGGAAGGTCAACGACTGAGGCTGTCGTTACGATAAGTTTATTAAGTCACGTAAAAACTGAAATCACACAAAAGGGGAGCGAGCCTAAATATTAAATAAAGCAATTCCGTAAAAATAAAACTAAACATGAAATTCTCATAAAACTTCACACAGTGATAATTTTTGAGTTGCTTATCCCAAAAATGAAAATAAAAAATGGAGGTCACCGAAGCCGTTTTTGCGCTAGAGTACACCATCTTTTCATAATCAGATCGCGTCAAAAATAATTAATTTCTTGAACCTGAGCAGTGCTAGCTAACTAATATGAGCTCATTTTCTCCCTTTGGTCAATAGCGTAATATTATGATGCAATAAATTGTTGTAAAAATGCGTTTGCTACAAGAAAGAAGGTAAAATTGGTTGATAATACGTGCCCTTGAATCAGCGTGAAAGTAATGGACATGGATCAATCTTGGCTATAATTTCCCTTCTAGCCGGACCACGAACTTTTCAACTTCAAATTGAGACAAATTTTCATTTGAGAAATGTATCATTTTCAATTTCAAAACAATCTACATTTTATCAATTTTATAACTTTTATCCATTTTTGAAAATTAATGTCTTTTTAACAAAATCTTTGTCAAGAAACATGATGTTTTAGTCTCTGTTGCACAGCTTCAAGGTGTCAGTGCGAAAGAGCAGTCAGTCGGAATTTGAAAACTTTTCGTCCGTAGTATTTTTGTGATTAGAAACGCGGGTTATTTTTTGTAGGTGTGTTATTAATAAGTTCCATGCACTATAGTTCTCGAAGAATTAATGAAAAATAGCGCTTGTATTTGGACTATTTGAGGAAAATTTTTGCATTATTTTTTCTCAAACGGTGTAATTTCCTAGGGACTATCTTAAAGTGCCATCGCAAATCAGCCCAGCTCATTTTGAAAAGCAAACTTCCTTCCCGAAAATATATGCCCACTAAAAACGTACATTGAGTAAATATACCGCGCCTTGGCTTATTTAGGATTTGGTGCAGTAATCAGGATCAGATAATGAGATTGAAATGAAATAGTACCTTGCGCCTCCTCCTTCCAAAGCCTCCACTGGTGGGTCTTGGTGGAGCAAAAAATGGTTTACGGCCGGGAATCTATTTTTAGAAAAAAAAGTAGAACAAAAATAGCAGAGTTTTGATTTACAAGTGCTAAAATGTACCTACCGTAACTCAAATACCTTACCTAAATTAAATGGCATCGATCTGATAGACCTTTGAGCAAGACATCAATCAACAAAGAAGGGCCACCCTCCTAAAAGGAGAAAAGACAGCCCTCCTTTACGCACAGGGGGCTATCCTTAGCACAATCTGATAAAACATTAATTTAAATGGTCTGAGTATACAAAGTAGCCTGCCTGAAGTATAGCCTCAAGCTGGCCCTCCTAGGAGGGTGAACCTACCTTGGCGTAAGGCCAAAGAAAACTTTCTCCACTCGGGAGGGCTACGCTATTAGGGAGTATGTAATTGTAATAAAAGAGGGAGTAGCATTAAGCTAGAAAAGAAATCTGACCGAGGAAACTCAAGGTTGTTAAGACCAGGGTTTGACCTTGCTTGACCTTGGGCCTCTAATTCCCACACTTTGTCATGTCATGTCATGATATTACAGTGCAAAAGTCTCTTCACTTGGTCAATGTTATATAATAACACGTTTAGTGAACTTAACTCACTGTTTTTGATATAAGGTGGTCACGTGACCAATTATGACTAAAATTGTTTTTTGTAGAATCCGCTCTTCACTTAATTTTTTAACAAAAATAGCACCTATATAATTCTTTTAACAAAAATAGCACCTACAATATATAAAGGTGAAGTGGTCTTAAATAGATCTGCATGGAGATACGGTTTTTCTATAATCGATCGAGAGATTTTAGGAGAAAAAATATTTTTGGTTCTGGTCATGTAACCTGTTTTGCTTAAAATCGCTTGAATGAAAGACGATAGTCATGTTCTCAACCCTGATTGTGGTAGACCGTTAAAGGAGAACTACATTCCATGCATTTGTTTTTTCTCTTTGTTTAAATTCGAAAAAATTTTTTTGGAAATTTTTAAAATTATTTTCCTAACATTAACGACCTACCTGATCACGTGACCACTGAAACCATAAAGAGCGCGTTCACATTTGATTTTTAGTCTAGCTTTATTTTGTTTAAGCTAGCTTTATATGATAACGCCAATGTGAACGTGTTTTTAAGCTAGCTAAACTTTTGCTCCTGTTTTGCTCTTAATCGCCGTTCACATTGGTAACTTTGACCGGAAATGTGAAATTTTAAAACCATGTCCCGACATGGTTTTATTTCGTAAAGCGAGATAAAGGTGTCTACTTTGACAGATTTTTTTGAGTCACGTCCTGTTTCGTCAACTAATCTGGTCTCAAGTTGCACTGATTCAACAGGCCTCGTGTCGCTGACCAGTTGCTTCGCTTTGCTCCCGGAAAAGTGATGACAGACATATCGAGGCTTAAATGACTTAAGCTAGCTAAATTGGACGATAATGTGAACGCGCTCAAATTTACCACATAAGGTTCATTGTTTTATCAACATCTACTGTTGTTCTAAGTTTCGTTACGTTCATTTCTGTCAAGGCATTTTTGCTACAGTCCAAATAACATATTTCGCCTGATATAACCACTGACCCAGGCCTTAACTACCTTGTGAACTTTCTGAGTGGTGACCCTACAGTCTGTTGCCCTAACAAGGGGAGGGGACGTGGAAGTAGTGAGTAGGCATGAGCTGGCTTCAACACCTCGGCAAAATTTCTCCGCTTTTGCCAGATTTCAACAAATATCGTATCATTGTGCAGTACAAACATTTATTTTATTTTATTTTATTTTATTTTATTTTATTTTATTTTATTTTATTTTATTTTATTTTATTTTATTTTATTTTATTTTATTTTATTTTATTTTATTTTATTTTATTTTATTTTATTTTATTTTATTTTATTTTATTTTATTTTATTTTATTTTTTCTTTTCTTTTCTTTTTTCTTTTCTTTTTTCTTTTTTTAAAACTTAATTTATCAGACTTATCAAAATGAAGGAAGAAAAAAAAAAGAAAGAAAGACAAAACAAAACAAAACAAAACAAACACCATATGAAGAGTTACTTACGATACGCGAGCCTGTGGAGAACTTCATGAGCGCTTTCCTTGCATCATCTATGATAGATGGAAAAGTGAAGCTGTTGGCGTAGCGGGATTGTAACACCAACAAAACTGACACTAAAACCAGTGGTAAGAGAGTCTTCATCGTCCGATCACTCGTCTGGAATGAAATTCGAAAGCATAAAATTCGATATAATCCTGAAGCTTGAAAAGCATAAGATTTAGGCGCGCGTAAATGCATCGCTTAACTAGACTTGAGCTTAGCATTTGAAGCTTAGAAAAATAAACATGCCAAAAATCTTATTATAATCTGAATTCTTAAACAATAATATACTATACTATTATGCTATTATTTTTATAGATTTTTTATTTTGTAACTACGCGCGGATGAAAATAATCCAATTGATATTCGCGCTCTTTTATTCTAATTATTATTATTTATTATTATTTTTTCTTCTTCTTCTTCCTTGTTGTTGTTGTTGTTGTTGTTGTTGTTGTTGTTGTTGTTGTTGTTGTTGTTGTTGTTGTTGTGAGGTCGCACACTTTTATAAGTGGTAATTTTTCTTGGCATTTGGTGTCAACAAGACTCCTCAAATCTCAAGAACTTTCCGTAAAATCCTTGCAGAGTTTAAGATCACAGTTGTCTGCAATTCTCTAGTGTCACATTTAATGCCCAGTTCCATCAATCTTTGTTCTAACTTTTTGGGTGTTGTTCCTAATGCTCCAACTATAATTGAAATCACTTTTACCCGCATGCTCCACAATTTCTGAAGCTCTCTTGCAAGATCTTGATACTTTGTAATTTTTTCAGTTTCTTTTAATTAACTTTTGAATCAAATGGAACAGCAAAATCAATTATTTGGCACATTCTGTCTTGTTTATTAATGATGACTAAATCTGGGCGTCTTGCCTCTATTACATTATCAGTTTGGATGTTAAAATCCCATAAAATCTTGAAATCATCATTTTCATAAATGATTCTGGCTGATGTTCATACCATTTTTCTTTTGTTTGGAATTGAAATTTTTGCATTTATATAGCGCAAATATCTATATGTATGTAATCAAATGCGCTTAGAGTTTGTTAGTAGTAAGGACAGACTGTTGTACCGGGCGACAATCCCCTACTCTTTGCGAACAGTACAACAGGTTCTTTAATGTCCCCCATATACAGGTTAAGGAAGGGATGGGAGACAGGGCCTACGGTTTAACGTCCTTATCCGAGAAGACGTGAAGTTCTAACCGTTTGCAGATGTAATTACAAAGGCAGCAACTCCTCAATTATTTAAAGACCCTGAGTGTTGGTCCGGCCGGGAAACTTGGAATCCAAGTTTATGACACACCTCCCAGTGAATTCGTTTTCCAAGCCAATCATGGCGTCTCTTGTATTCTTGCTGAGCCATTTTACTACATTCACTCAATAAATGGTTAATAGTTTCGCCAACTTTTGATTGCATTTGTTCTTATTGCTTGTTCTTGTGCTGCCATTGTCAGAGATTCAGTCTCCCTTTTAATCCCACTAAATCTTAACCATTTCCATTGATCTTTACCTGTCTTCTTCAGTTTGTCGAAGGAATTGCCCATGAAGAACTTTGTCATGCCATTTTTTCTTTCTTTCCTGATGTTTTCGCATTTTAAATTGTTTCTCATCTTCACCATCATAAAGATCAGTGCCCCTAACAGCTGGTGTTATTTTTTCTTCATTTCTCCCGATGCATGTATTTAAGCAAACCAATAGACGCTAATGTGATTGTGTCTTCAATACTTAAAAGGCCTCTCCCACCATCCTTCCTCTTTAAGTACAATCTGTCTACATCACTTCTTGGATGCAATGCCTTATGCATTGTCATGAGCTTTCTGGTACTACGGTCTAAGTCTTGAACCTCTTCTTTTGTTCAATCCAAGAATGCAGCAGAGTAACGTAACAAAGATACAGCCCAAGTGTTTATTGCTTTGATCAAATTTTTCCGAGTTCAACTTGGTCTCAAGAATTTTTCTTACTCTCCTCTTGTATTCTTTACAGATTTTTGTTTTCATTGTGCTATACATAAATTGATCTGCTTGTAAGACTCCTAAATATTTGTAACCTTCATCGCTATTTACTGATTTTATAACTTTATCATCTGGCAGATTTATTCCTTCAGATTTTGACAGCATTGCACACTTTTCTATACCAAAATCCATACAAAGATCCTTGCTAAAAATTCGTACACTTTTATTATTATGCAGTAAAAACGTCTATATGCAATTGCAATATCTTACTATTAGCACAATAGGGCGCAATTGCGTAACCTAGAGGCTATAATAATCTATCCTAAATAGAACTAAATTTAAAAAAGAGAAAACATATGTATATACATACTAAAACTAGAATGAAATGATTAACTTAACCTAATGAAATATGAATAAAAAACTATTGTATACATTTTGCAATGAGAATATTCAGGCGATACACCGGTTAGCCACCCTTGTCCCAACAAGGGATGGAGACTGTCCAAGCGTCGCCTCAATAATCAACTTGCTGGGTATCCTAGATAGTCCTTTATAAATTTCACAACCCCCCTCTGTCTATATAAATATATATATATGTATTCATATATGCCTAATCTATTGATATTGATGTTGTCAGTGTACCGTTCCTAATCAACTGTCGGCGAGTATTTTGAAGGTCCGCGCAATGTTCAGCGTACTTGAAAGCACTACTTTCTGCATCTTTCTAAGGACCAACTTGCTCTTTCTTGCATCCAACAGTTCCTTTGCGGGAAGCCACCTAAGACATCCATGACGATGATATATTGTACTATCTTGTATTTGGGGAACTGTCTCTTCATCTCTAAACGTAGTGGTACATATTTCTGCATCTTCTCAACTTCTTTCGCTTCTCTATTGCCCACCCATGGGCAGCTCATCTCAAGTAACGTGATTTTCTTCTCCTCCTTGTCGATGATTCTTGCGTCAATCCTATTAGCCTTCACCTCAGTCATCTCCGCATACACTGGAACATCCCAAAAGGCTTTTGCTCGTTGGTTTTCATATAGAGCCCTTGGAGTAGTAGAGGAGTACCACGGTGGAACAGCACTTATTAGACCTCGATCAGCCAGTAATTCAAAATACAGTACCTTCAGTACCAGATTATGTCGTTGAAGGTATTTTGTTTGGGCCAAAGCGCTACAACCCGCTAAGATATGCGGGACTGTCTCTTGCGCTTTTCTACACATCCTGCATCTTACATCTGTGCCAGTGATCAATACATTCCTTCTTAATTTGATGGTACACTTTTGTTGGTAGAAGTTGTTCGTATATCTCCTGTACTCCAGCAATCGTCTGTGAAGGCGCAGTCCTCCACTCGGATAACCACGCAAAGCAATCTCTGTGGACATCCGCGTCATCCCACCTTTCTGCCAAAAGCTTCCCTTGCCATTTCTGACCTTTCACCTCCTCACAGCATATGGTCTCCTGTTTAGCTCTTAATAATTTTCCGACCTTTTTGCCTTGTGTCTCTCTACCCTCTGCTTCACGAACACTATAGGGCCTGGATATTTAATGTTCAATTCTAAACCCATTTCAGCTGCATACTTGGTGGCATCCTTTACAATTGACCGTCGATCTGTTTCCGTCGCCTTCTCATCAAACTTCCTTACCAGTCCCATTGTTAGATCTTGTGTTTCATACAGCTTTATGGCCATCTTAATCTTCGTTATCTTATGCTCCATCTCAATGGACTTGAGCCCTCTTCCCCCTTTCTGCCTTGGGATGTACTCCATTGTTGCTGACGTTGAGCTTAGAGGGTGTTTACCTCCAGACTCAACTATGATCTTCCTTGTCTCTCTATCCAACTTCTGTAGCTCTGTTATTGGCCATACTTGAGTCCACATAAGATAACCAAGTACAGGAACGGCAAACTGGTTTGTGGCAACCACCTTATGATAATCAGACAATGGGCTTGACCAAATGTCTGAAAGCCTCTTTAAGTACTCTTTCCCTACAGTCTCTAGTAATAAATTGTCGTCTTGCTTGGTGTTCTCCAACACTCCAAGAAATTTGTAGTGAGTACCTTCTTTGAGGGCGTTGATTACTTCTGATTGACCTATCTTCATCTTTTCCGAGCTTTGGTCTAAGGAACCTTTTTTCACATGAGCCACTGCACACTTCTTCTCGTTCAATTTGGAGACCCACATCCGCCATAGTTGTAACTACTAGCGTCATCACAGTCTGCAACTTTCTCTCTAACTTATTATTATTATTATTATCATCATCATCATCATCATCATCATCATCATCATCATTATTATTATTATTAAGTTGACTGACTGATAGCTTGAATCAGATTTCTGTTATCTTTGAAGTGGTGATTTTCACTTGTGGGTATAACAGGTGGGCATAACAATCTTGTATTTTCATGTGATATTTAATGTAAAATGAATTGAATTGTCTTTATTCACACACACTATATGATATATTTAGTTGCAACCTTTGTATACAAAAAAAGTGATTCATCAAATCAACATCAAATTCGACAACATTGACAGCGCCGTTACGCTTCAACAGTTTGCAATGCGGAAGTATTTACATAATTGAATTGTGTGGCATTTTCTTGCAAGATCTAGATTTATTTTCTTAATGCGTTTGTACACAAATGTCTTTTTTCGTGGAGAATTACATACTTGTATGTCTTAGAATAACGAGTTAAAACCCATGCCTTTGGTTTTCAAAGATAAATTGCGATTTTTGGAGGAAATAAGGAAGGAAATATGGAAGAAGGAAGGAAGTAAATAAGGAAGGAATGAAATAAGGAAGAAAGGATTGAAGGATCGAGGAATACGGTACATGAATAATTAATGAGCCGTTAAGTGTTTACTTGGTGATGTATTTATTTTTGTACGTTTTGTCTAGATCTCCTGCGTTTATTTTCGTGTATTATTCCATCTCGATCTTTGCCGCCTAGAGAACAGCTAGACTTCTTCTTACGAAAATACATGTAGAACGGATAGCGTGGTAAACAATAAACTGAGGTATCTATCTGAGCCATGCTACGTATTTGGGTGAGCTTCTTGATAAAAAATGTACTAAATATAGTACTCCGAACATATCGTCAAAGTGAAGGGGTTTTTTTTCCACCCTGACTGATAAAATATATACCAAATCAAAACTCAAATATTAAAGATACAGAACCCGGGTTGGGTTTTGAACATTTTTTGAACATTTTTTTTTCTTGAGAAACATGCAGCTTCACGGTCATTTCTTTATAACTGGATTCGAGTATTTCTTAACAAATATTTCGCTACAGATAGATTGATGTTATTGCAAATTTAAGGGTATCAGTAATAAACGAATGGAACACTGAATACCGTAAAATTGAAGCAGTTTCGAGCCTTCGTACTAGTACTTAGTACTAGTCCTATTTTACTTTGACCAAGGGCGAGGCCTCGACACGTGAGTATATATGTTCTGTAACTGATAAGTGATTTCCATTTTTCTATCTTATCTTAGTTCAAACACCGGTAAAATTCCGTTCGTAATTTAAGGATGATGTCGTTTGGTGCATAAAAACAGCTTCTTACCCAATACAAGGAATCCTGCAATCTTCAAGCTCGTCAAAACACTTGAATTGATCAAGGACTGGCTTTACTTTGTTGCTACGGCTGTCGTATACGATAACTGAGAAGAGCGTATGGCACTCATGAACACAAGAATGATTTTTTCCCAAAACTGTAAGTTAAAATCAAAATCAAAATGAAGCACCTGGTTTATTAGCCAATAGGGAGTGCGCGTTCACTAGTTATTGTTCCCGAGAAAATAAAATATAACTAGACGCACATAGTGCGTTTACTCGTGCCCCAGTAGAATTCAGTCTGACATGAGAATGAGCTAGGCAGTAGGGCATCGCTCATACCTGCCTAATTATAAAAATGTAGTTCAGCTCCCTGTGACATCGTTTCGCCTACTATTTACATCAGACAACTCTCCTCTTATGGATACGCACTACTACGGAAAGAAGCTAAATACCAGACATATGATCGAAGTCCTAATATTGAAGTGCGTGACATTTGCGGTCATGCACGATCGAGTTGAAAAAATTCTAAGTGTCGCGACATGAGTCGTTTGCCTATTATGTACAGACTCGTAGAATTGCTCTGAAAATCTTTACCTTGGTTTAGACTCACGTGAAGCTGCTATAACGCCATGACTGTATTTATAGAGGAATTTAGGTTATTAAATGTTTGTGGCTCGTGAAAAATCCTGCATGTTTTCCTTTGAACTTTCTGGAACATGCGCTGCTTCGTTTTCGTGCCAGCCTCGTTTTCATGACACATTCTCGACTACGATAGAGATAGATAGAAAAGGCAAACCTACGGCCTGGGCACGAGTAAAAATAAAAATTAGAAAAGAATTCATTACTATGTACGTGCTTATTTTCCCACTCAATTTTTGTAATCATTTCAAATATTCAAAATAAGACTTCAGTTGGGGTTAAAATGTTATTAGATTCAACAATAATTAGAAATGAACACGCTCTTCGTGTGTGTTGAATATGCATTTTAAATTATGACAGATATTGGTCACTTTCAGTGGCACATGAAAGCGGAATTCAATCTTCCACTGCTTACTTTGGTCGTAAACTGGAAGTCCAAGCAATCATGATCAAGCCCGCTAGCAGTAAGACAGTCAAACTGACGAGATATGAGTCAAAACGTAATAATGGTAAACAGTGATCAGGTGTTTACTTGCGAACTATGATCAAAATTCTTTTTAGCTCATCGCGGGATTACTACACATACATCACTTTTCGTAATTATGGCAGATATTGGTCACTTTCAGTGGCACATGAAAGCGGAATTCAATCTTGCACTGCTTACTTTGGTCGTAAACTGGAAGTCCAGGCAATCAAGATCAAGCCCGCTAGCAGTAAGACAGTCAAACCGACAAGATATGAGTCAAAACGTAATAATGGTAAACAGTGACCACCGAGGAGTTTACTTGTAAACTATGATAAAAATTCTTATTAGCTCATCGCGGGATTACTACACATACATCATTTTTCGTAATGACTGCTGCCAGTTAGTATACTATTAACCGCTCTTTGAAATTATGAAGATTGTTGCCTTAGAAAATGTGTGCGAGTTTCTAAAGAAAGTAATAAAGAATAAAAAACATACCGCCAAAAATACACGGAAAACCTATTTTTGAGTGCATATAACTTCTTCGATATTACAGTGCTGCGCTTCGAACCGTGGCCACTACCACACACGTTTTGATTACATCGACAAAATCTCTGTCAGATCTGAGTTGATCCATCGTCTCAACGATTCACCTTACTGCAGCCAAAAAAATGGTGGTACAAGATTTCGTAGACCGAGGATCATTTTTTCAGGCACACTGAGTGCCCGTTCCTTTCGTAAGCTGCATGGCAATGCAAACGTGAATTTCCATGTCCATCTATTTTGAGAATTGACCAAAAAATTGACTGATAACAACTGAAAAGCTTCACAAACTTCACGCGCCTTTGCACCTCCATTGAACAAAAATTTTGATTTGGACCCGGATATGACGTGCGGGGGAAAGTGACGTCACACTTACAAGCCCAATAGCACAGATGAGAATGATCACGGCGCGCGCCCCATTAACAAGTTTCCCTCTCTTAATTTATGCTCTCTAAATTGTCACTAAATTTCTCAACTGATTTTAATTGTTGTCATGGTAATTATCCTCGAAATATTCATTTCCGCCTAACATTTTCATGTTTACTCACAGCAAACAACGAAATTTCGTTGATCCATAGTTAACTATGGTTGATCGTATGCCAATGTAGTCTTCGTTTCAATCGCAGACGATTACAAACAAAATCTAAAGAGAACAACGCGCTATGATTCATTGTATTTTGAAGTCTAGTTCTGTTGATTGTGAATTGCTAATTCAAATAATCCATTTTTTGTCATGAGTACCCTCAGTATCAAATTCTGTTATTTTTCCTTTTCCGGCTATGATGAACGCCTTTGGCGTGCGCGAGAAAAATAATTATTGTTCTCTGCGCGCCGAAGACGCTCGTCATTGAAATGAAAGATGTATTTCTTTAAGACGATATGAATCTAAAATATGAAGCTAAAAAAATGTTTTTGGGTTTTTATAAAAGGTACTGTTTGAAAATTAGGCACGTAGGGTTGAAATTGACGATTTTATCAGACGCTCTCAAAGCTGTGTCATCTGTCACAATGACATGATTTTGGTTACACTTTTTTGATTCCGCATGTTGGATGGTAAGAACGGCATGTTATGAAATGAAAGAAATGTTTTCTCTCTTTAAATTACCACATCTGATAATAATTAGATCAGGCGTAAACATCCTTTCAGTACCAAGACTTTTCGTTAAGGTATTTTCCATTAAAATGGAATAATTCTCCTGGCCATTTTTTAAGGCCAATGCAACTTGTGAAGACTTGTCAAATTATATAGTTTTATGACAATGCAAAAATAAAATCTAAAGTGCTGTACGTAGTTGTCATGATATTAAAATGAGTGTTTCTTCTTCGTATTTCGACATTTTTATGCCCGAGCTTTCGGACCTTTGGCCCATCGCCAGGGACTAAAGAACTTACAATTTTTCAGTTAGATGATGAATCAAACAACAAACAAATGATACGTAATATGACCAGCGCGCGCTATAGAACGCATAATGTTTACAATTAGCACAAACAGAGATTCGGGCAGGGTACTCCCGCCTAATTATATTACCTTACTAAGAAAAATAAAGTAGAGATATGTTATTAGAGCGCGCTTGTCATGCTAATTGTGGACATTATGCGCTCTATAGGGCGCGAAAGCTCGGACGACATTAAAACATCAAAATACGTAAAAAAACCGCTCATTTTAGTATAATGCAAACAAATTATCGATACTTTAAATCTGGACGTCGTTTCATAGTATCCGTAATAATTTGGTCTTATGGCCGCGCTTTCCTAGCTGAAGCACTCAATAATTCAAGGAGATACTCCAATGGGATTACCCTTTTCGATATGAAACAATTCCTATAGGGTTTGAGTACGAGAACGACATGGTAGATTCTTCAGTTTTAAATGATTTGCAGAAATGTTTCAACGTGTACTTACGCCATCATCAGTGTGACGAAACATGTCTGCAAATAAATTTAAAAGAGTACCATGTCGTTCTCGTACTCAAACTATTAGCTTCGCTGCTGAAAATCCTATAGGGTTATCAAGCGGTTAATGCACTACTAGCTAATTTTGTTTTCGCACAATGTCCTAGACTTTTTTATACTGACTGCATGATCTTTTGGAACTGCTGCTTGTCCTCATTTAGTCATTACCACAGTTACGCGGTTGCTAGTACCAATTAGACGACAAAACATCAAAGGCAGTGATTGCTTCAACAACTTTTACTGATACGGTGGCTGCCTTAAGTTTAGTACATGTTTTAAATTATTCTCAACATTATTTAATTTTCTTAGCTTACTTATTTTCTCTTCTTCTTTAGTCAATAACTTATTGTTTTCTAAAGCCATACATATTTTTGTCAAGTCCATCATTTCAAGACCTATTTCCAGCCTTGCTGCTTTTCTAAGCCATGCTTATTTTGTCAAGTCAGGTATTTGAAGATGTGTTCTGAGCTGTCAATCTAAGTGACAATCATATTCAGAATCTGTGTAGCTTTGACGCCGCTCTTCCTTCCTTTAATGGTGACAGCGACTGGATAAGATTTCCCTAGTTTTGCGCCCCGAGCAGCTGAGAACCACATGATAAACCTTCGATTCCTCTTTGAGTAGACCTTCACAGATTGCTTGCGTCGGGATGTGGCATAGCCAAGTGGATCATTAATGGACACATCAAACCTCTCGGTCGGTCCATTGTTGAAGATCTTCATGATCACATACATTCGTCTGCCTCTAGGAAGGGCAAGCTGGCCATTCATTGCTTTGTACACTCGAACAATGGCAGTAAGAGGTTTGACTGTTCTCCTTGAAGATCGCTCAAACGGATTCCCAACCAAAGTTCGTCCTCTCATGTGCAGCTTAAATGGTTTAGATTGTGGAGTAAATGATACCGTGAAATGAGCTTTGGATCGTTTTCTTGGTTTAAGGGTGAGAGTTTGTAGGGTTCTACCGCTGGTCTTGTCGATGACGTCAAGTTTCAAGGTGTTTGTCTGGATTTTCTCGACTCCAGTGACGGTTATGATTGCGTGTGCAATTTGACCTGTAAAACAATAGCAAGACACGTAGATTACGGCAATGATTAATTAGTAATGTAGAATGTAGGGATGTTCCTTGTGTTTTCGCTACGCAAACTCATTTGCATAGCATATGCTATGCATGCATGTTATTGTTATAACGCCCATATCGCCAACGGTCTTTCTTAGTCTGTGCAAGTAAAGTTACTAAAGTGAGCTGCCGCCCTACCCACTCACCAACCCTTTCCTCCAATGTTCAGCTACCTACTCCCATCTACGTCACTCCGCGTCGCCCTGTACTAGTCCTGAGTGTCATCTTGTCAATGCCAATAACAATGGCATTTGAATAATGTAATACTAACTAGTGCATACCATTTAGAGGTTGACTGATGGGGATGATTTTGCGTCCGCCCTTCGGAACCATCACAAAGTAGTAGTCGAAATCGATGTTCGTCTTGCTTGTGCCTCTAACTAGATAATGGTATCTGCCAGCAGTTGTGGCGACTGTCAAAGTCCAGCGTCCCGCTATTGGGTTAAGCACTTCATAAATGGCAGCGTAAGAGAGCGAAATCTTGCCACGAATTTGAACTGTCCCGCGAGGATCTCGAAGGGTAACGATTGGATTTGGGTTTTGAGTAGTGACTGAAACAATCACCTTTTCCACCGAGTCGTCAACATTGATCACATGACTTTTAGAGGCTGACCGCTTTGTTCCACCACTTCCGCTGCCATCAGTCATACATGCATAGTTGTTTAAGGACAGTTTGGTGACGCTAGCTAGCTTTCGTATTTCGCTGGAGCCCGTCAACAGCAAGGTCATTCCACAGGTTTCTTTGGCTGCTTCTTGAAATGGTGCAAATCTTGCTGCTCCATGCGTGGTAAAGAAGTTGATATTGATGCCAAATTCTGTTGCCGATGCTATAACCGTGTCTTTGTACTTCTTGTGGTCTTTAGATGTAGCATCTGTGAAAACAAACATGGGAGAGCCTTCTTGTGGTCCTTCCTCCATCGCCTTCAACATTCCAGTGAACGTTAATTCGGGGTAGTCACCACCACCATGGGCTCGTAGTTTATTAATTTCCTTGATGAACTCCTTTCCATTTTCTTTACGGAGAACAGGACCAGTAGCTGAAATGTATTACGCGTAATGTTATGAGTGATAAAAAAGTACAGTTTTGCTTAATTTGCTGTGCTGTGCTGTGCGTTGCTTTGCATTGCATTGCATTTGCCTTGCTTTGCCCTCCTTTGCTTTGCTTTGTTTTGTTTGTTTTGCTTTGCTTTGCTTTGCTTTGCTCAGTTGCTTTGCTTTGCTTTGCTTTGCTTGTTTTCGTTTTCTCAGTTTTTCTTATCTTCTTTTTCTTTATCTCATTTTATCTTTATCGACAATTAATCAGAGCGTGCGTAGGATTCTGTGACGTAATCCCTGCGTTTGTGACCAACCAGAGCGCACCTAATATCTATTCTTATATTATCTCTCGAGCTCATTCTTTTGTCGTTAGGGCTTTTGATGTCGTTTTATAGATGTAATATATAATCGAAATACGATATTTACTCACTAGGATCGTTGAAAGCTGACAATATGTAATCGACGTCTTTTTTTCCTGCTTGCGAGTTAACAATTGTTTTCACAATACTTTTCGCTGCACTGATTTCATTAGACATACTTCCAGTGTCATCAATAACAAATATCAGTGTCCTGTCATCATTGAATCCAATCAATTTATCAAATCGTTTTTGTCCTACTTCATTCTTGAGTTTGACGAGGTAGTCTTTCGCAGGGTTAGCTGTCGATCGCTTGCCACGTCTTTTACTGGAGAGTGCGCCATATAAAGCTTGTCCCAATGCTTGCCTTGCAAAGACATAATTCCTGCTCTTTAAAGCTAATCTAATGTTCTTCGTTAATTTGGTAAGACTTGCTCTCCTGTTGTTACTTGCTTGAGCTTCAAGTATTGATCTTTCGACTTTACTGAGTATTTCCAGAAAATTGTTGGAAGGTTTGGAGCGAGTTTTAATTGCTGGTGGGGGCCTTATCCTGTACGTCTGTTACATGAATAATAAAACAAGTGAAAAAAGAAAGAAAGAAAGAAAAGAAAGAAAGTAAGAAAGAAGGAAGAAAGAAAGAAAAAAAGAAAGAAAGAAAGAGAAAGAAAGAAAGATAGAGAGAAAAAGAAAGAAAGAAAGAAACAAACAAACAAACAATGAATGAAAGAAAGAAAAAGCAACAATAATTTCAACTTAAACGGGTGAGTTGTGTGTTATTGATGTCTGTTGTATAAATAAATGGTCCGTGTAAGAAGTAGAATTGAATGATGCACGGAACTCAAGGTGGACCTCATTGGTTAAAACATGAAACCTACCATAGCTTCTGATAAGATAGTACATTTCTTTCTTTTATTATCCGATTAATTCCCTTTTAGTGAAAACTTACCTGAGTTCTGATACTAATGAAAATTCTAAATGGGGAACATGGCAAATTTCAAAATACAAAAAGTCTCTTCTGGCTATTGCTTTGGATACTTATAATTGGATAAAATCTTTTTAATTTAAATAAAATATAATGAAATACCGTAAAATTCCGAAGATAAGCCCTCCCAAATCACCTGCACCAAGTGCTAGATACCACAACTTGTAATCTTTTCGCTTTCTAATTGGTCGAGAACTATGGTAAATAAGAGCTGATGGCTGTCACGCAAAGCAAAGTCAAACTTTTTGAGGCGGTTTTTTGAAAAAAAGAAGACTAGATTATTCATTTTTGAGCAAGTAGAATAATTACAAAAATTGAAAGTGTAATGTTTTCGCCAAGAAAATCGATAGCTACTAACGAAACACAACATTCAAGCAGAGCCCGGCCGATGAAAATTTACAAAATTTCGCGCGAGTTTGATCCACTGATTGGAGATGTTGATGTTGGTGTTGAAACAGTCACAAAACTGATGCCAACTTTTACTAGGTACGTTTCATTTTTTGCAAACTTTAGGAAAGCGATAATATTACGTTAACTGTCAAACCAGTCACCAACATTTAATACAAACTATAAAGTTTTGACTGTTTTGTAATCCTTGACAAATTAAAGCCAAATAAATTGCAGAAGTTTTCTCATCTTTACTTGAAATATTAGATTACATGCAGAGTAGAAATTACAATAACGTTTTCAGGTCTCGGATAGAGTGTCTTTCGGCATGAATAATCAAAAAATTCACAAAACATCACGAGGAAAAGTAAAACTTACAGTTTTGAAAGCGAAGGTGAACAAAACTCTTCGGGACGTACCGCTCAAATGTTGATTCCATCAAAAAAGCTACGTAGTTAGTTGTAATATTGACTCATGATATGTACTTCATCAGACTACTTGTTTTCCAGAAAGTGTTCGACAGTATTCATAAAGAAAAGTCTCAAAATAATTGTAAAACTTTGCAAAATTCTGACTGGCAGCTTTGTCGAATGGACAGGACTCCGCACAGCTGTGATTTCAGTCACATTTTGGTCATGTCACGAAATGCAGTCACGCTTTAAATCCAAATGTTGTTATTGTGGTAAAAAAAAACAAATTTACGATGGCTAGCCGTGGTATATGTACTACACGTGGTCAAAATGTTATGGACTCACGAAACTTGTTAAATATCTTTTGTTGCCACAGTTGGTCTTCCTGTGCCAAGTTTGGATTTCCTGTGGCGACTGGCCAGCAGTTGAACGTTGTAGAGCACGTTTTTGAGTCGTCGGAGCGAGCGAGTGCAGTGAAAGCACTGTCTTGTTATCTGATTTTAGTCATTGTTTAGTTGAGTTCTTAGGAAAGATTTTGTGTAAAAATGTACTCTGATGGCAGCCACATCTTTTTCATTTGACATCAAGTGGCCTTAATAATTCACTGTCGGTTTGCTAGTTTTCTTATCGCTTTGATAACACACCTACAAAAAAATACTCGTTATAATTTCTAATTGGCTGTCGAGCTTTGATTTTTTCTTAATACTGTGCACATGTGCAATTTATTAATGAGCTTTTATCATGTAATTCCAAAAGTCACAGTATACAGAAATATAATTTATACCATAGCTGGAAAGAGCACGTCAAAATTAGTAAAACTGTGAAGTTTGAATGAAGTCACTTTCAAACTCACGAAGATATGAATTTTCCGAAATCGAAATTTTGTATGAAAACATTCGCTGGTAGGCAAGAGATGCCTACCAGCAAAGGTTTTCTTACAAATTCACACTTTTCAAAAATTCATATTCTCGCGAGTTTTGGATTTAATCCCTTCAAACTTCACTGTTTTGCTAATTTTAACATGCTCTTTCCAGCTATGGTAATTCTTTTTCTGTTTTACGAATTTAAAAATACCTGATAAAAGCTCATTGCACACATCCAAGAACTTTGCTTGTGAAATGTTTGACTTCGCAATACACCTCAGTAAATCGAAAATGGAGGACTTTTGGGACCTAGAGTCGTCCTTTAAAGACCTTTATGAACCTGAATTTACCTTAGAAATACCTGAGCTTCTGATGAAGAGTCTGGAAAAGTTGGAATGGAAGACTTACAAGACACGGAACACGCCGAAAATCAACGCTTTCATAATTAAACGTCTCGCTCGAAGAGATTTCTTCCCTAAAGACGAAGTCAATATATAATAAATATGAACACGGCAAAAACCACAAAGATCTGGGTTAACACCTTTCAAAAAAAGAAGTAGAAGAAGAAGAAGAAAAGAAAGAAAGACAGACAGACAGACAGACAGACAGACAGACAGACAGACAGACAGACAGACAGACAGACAGACAGAAAATCCCACAAAGAGAATTTTGACTTTGTCGTATTTTCGCTTCCAGCCGGACCACGAACTTATCAACTTCATGGAAAATTGAAACAGCTTTAGATTTGAAAAATATATATCATTTTCAATTTTAAAACAATCTACATTTTATCAATTTTATAACTTTTATGCTATTTCGAAAATAAATGTCTTTTTAACAAAATCTTTGTAAACATATTATGTTTACATTATGTTATTATATTTTAGTCACTGTTTCACAGCTTCATGGTGTCAATGCGAAAGAGCGGTTCGCCGGAATTTATAAACTTTTCGTCCGTAGTATTTTTGTGATATCAAACGTGTACAGGTGTAGGTGTGTTATTAATAGGAAATTCCACCTTAGTTCTCAAAGAATTAATGAAAAATACCGCTTGTATTTGATGAAAATAAAATACGCGCGGTATTTGTGATTAACTTAAAGTGCCATCGCAAATAAGCCCAGCTCATTTTGAAAAGCAAATTTTCTTCCGAAAATAAGCTCACTAAAAACGTACATCGAGTATATAAGCTATAAGCCTTGGTTTATTTAGGGGTTTGTGTAGTAATCAGGATCAGATAATGAGACTGAAATGAAATAGTACCTTGCGCCTCCTCCTCCTCCTCCTTCCCCCAACGCTACTGGTGCGTCTCCGACGTGACTTGAAACTTATCACACTGTAGTGTGGACGTATAACCGATTCACCTATGCTCAGTGTCAATGCCTCCACTGGCACGTCTCCGACTTGTACTGACGCGTCTACGAGTTGTGCTAACGCGTCTCCGAGAAGTGATACTTGGTCGAGATCTACTTGGTTTAGGGCTGGAAATCTATTAAAAAATATATATATAAACAGAGTTTTAATTTATAAGTGCTAAAAAGTACCTACCCTAACTCTAGTATATACCTTACCTAAATTCAAGGGCATCGATCTGACAGACCTCTGAGCAAGATAACAATCAACAAAGAAGGGCCACCCTCCTAAAAGGAGACAAGATAGCCCTCCTTTACACACAGGAAGCTATCCCTAGGATGTCAGTTTTAAAAACAGTTTTCACAGAAGTAGTATACAAATGAGAGTTCTGCGCCCGGTGCACGCCGATGCACGAACCCTTCAACCATTAATGTACTGTATACAAGATGAACCCGATCAAGTTAATGAAAAAGCTCTTTATTTCCACGTGTGCAGTGGAAGTGTGTAAACACCTCCATGAACTTGATATGAAACACTGCTGTGGTTGTCAAGTCAAAAATAGCAAAGTCGAATGCTTGATGCTAACCGAAGATGAAACTATCGAACTTCACTTCGATGAAGCCCTACGAAAGGTGAACGTGATTTAAAGTGATCGAACGAGTAATGGATAGCATGAAACCATTTGCAATAACAATTGAAACAGAGGCCGAACTTTACAGCTGGACGGAAAGAAACCCAGCATTAATTATCATCAGACATGTACCAAGTAATCAAAGATGCAGTTAAAGTGGTCCGAATGTATTGAGAAGGGACAAAAAATAATACTTTAAAAGGATGTAAAGTCGACGAACGAAAAGGCGTTTGTGACAAGGCACATGAGCTAATACCACCAATGTACACAATGAAAAAACTTTGAATAAACAAATGGAGCAAAACTGGTCGCCGATTTGCATAAGTTCTAGACACAAAACGTTTCACATAAAATACTTTGAACAACATATAGTTTATTGCAAAAATACAGATAAAACTAATATAATTACATGTCGTGAAGCAAATTTAGTTTGGTAATTAAAATAATCTTTCATCCTCTTGCCCTTACAATCTCAAAAGTAAAGTATTTGTATTTTTGCAATAAACTATATGTTGTTCAAAGTATTTTATGTGAAACGTTTTGTATCTAGAGCTTATGCAAATCGGCGACCAGTTTTGCTCCATTTGTTTATTCAAAGTTTTTTCATTGTGTACATTGGTGGTATTAGCTCATGTGCCTTGTCATAAACGCCTTTTCGTTCGTCGATTTTACATCCTTTTAGAGTATTATTTTTTGTCCCTTCTCAATACATTCGGACCGACCACTTTAACTGCATCTTTGATTACTTGGTACATGTCTGATGATAATGCTGGGTTTCTTTCCGTCCAGCTGTAAAGTTCGGCCTCTGTTTCAATTGTTATTGCAAATGGTTTCATGCTATCCATTACTCGTTCGATCACTTTAATCACGTTCACCTTTCGTAGGGCCCGGCTTCATTGAAGTGAAGTTCGATTGTTTCATCTTCGGTTAGCATCAAGCATTAATTCGACTTTGCTATTTTTGACTTGACAACCACAGCAGTGTTTCATATCAAGTTCATGGAGGTGTTTACACACTTCCACTGCACACGTGGAAATAAAGAGCTTTTTCATTAACTTGATCGGGTTCATCTTGTATACAGTGCATTAATGGTTAAAGGGTTCGTGCATCGGCGGGCACCGGGCGTAGAACTCTCATTTGTATACTACTCACAGATCAGAAATGAATTGAAGTGGCATCTGATTGGAAGAAAGATTTTTCTCACTGGTAAGAAATGCATGTCGTTCGCAGTGATTGGCTGAGATCAGTCAATTAATAAACGTGCGAAAATTTCTGTTTTGGTGAAGGTGGAAATTTTGTAAATAGATAAATTTCAGTTTTACTGCGCTCACTTATTGAGCATATTTGGTCATAATATAAAATAAAATTGCTAGTTGGTATTTTTCTGAAATTGTGAAAATCAACTTAAGCAAGTCCCTTAATTATTTTGTTAGCAAAATCGCTGAGCAGAATTTTCGCAATATTGACTTCAAAAAGTAAACTTTAGTATGTCTTCGTAGAAACGTGTATGTTGTTGGCAGAAACGTTTTTTTCGAAGTTAAGCATTCTATCTTAGTTCAGTGTACCACACCGATTGCTACTAAATGGCGTGGAAAAAATATTGGCTCATATTATTTATCTCGGTCAAAACCTCTAAAAGATGCTCGACTTGTACTGTACAATTTACGGGCTCAGTTTGGATTCAAATTTTCACTATTGATTAACACTTAAATTGACTTTTATCAATCTAAACGAACTACAGATAACTTAAACTCTAATTTCTGAAAGATATTGAACAACATGCTTTGAATGAGAGGTTTTTGTTACTCAATGCATAAATATGAAAACAAATCTCTTAAAGTGAAAAACTTTTGCATTTTTCTCCACTCTCGACGATTTTTGTTGGTTCCGAAAATACCCGCATTTCTGTTTAGGAGCTGAAATTCCTGTTGTGGCCGTATCGTGTTGTTTTCGAACTCATAAGAACGGAAAACTGTTTTATGTCCAAGAGAAAACAAACAAGTGAAAGAGTTACTTACAGTACGCGAACCTGTAGAGAACTTCATGAGCGCGTCCCTTGCATCATCTATAATAGATGGAAAAGTGAAACTGTTGGTGTAATGGGACTGCAACACCAACAAAACGGACACTAGAACCAGTGGTAAGAGAGTCTTCATCGTCCGATCACTCGCCTGGAATAACGTTGACTGAATAGCTTGAATCAGATCTGTTATCTTTGAAGTGGAGTTTTTCGATCACTTGTGGGTATAACAGGTAGGCATGTCAAACTTGTACTAACAACTTGTATTTTCATGTGATATATGATAATTGTGAAATGAATTGAATTGTTTTAATTCACTGCATATTCATTTACTTTTGCATACAAAAAGAGAAGAAATTTATGACAGATTAGGACTGAATAGAGAGAGGTCTTTGTGATCTAAAATCATCTAGTAGATAATACAAAATCATGATAACATATATTATTATCAATATGCTTTCTTTTAATTTTGAGGTCAAAGGATTCTACAGTTGGTACAAGTAAAACAAACATATCAGTAGATTACATTATTGGATATCATTTCTGCAACAAGTGAATCAAGTCCAGGTCAAATATAAATACACACACTGGAAATTCTATTAGATACATGAGCTTCACAATTAAGTACAGGAAATCATCTTTTGATAGTTCTTTACGAAATTCATTCCTTATAAAACTGTGACTGTTGTCTACGAATGTTAACAACTTGACGTATTCTAAACTTCCTGTTTTTCTGCATATTAGAATAAGCATGACCATCAAATGGTGATTCAGCT
Source organism: Telmatactis stephensoni (assembly GCA_029948255.1). NCBI lineage: Eukaryota > Metazoa > Cnidaria > Anthozoa > Actiniaria > Isophelliidae > Telmatactis > Telmatactis stephensoni. Next base: position 332,068 of record JALIZF010001764.1, on the reverse strand, counting down.
AGTGGTTCCTAATCTTTTTTTGTGACGATTTTCAGTATTGTCATATCAAACTTTGTTGAAGTACATGGAAGCTTCGAACGAACCCAAGTCCACCGGATAGTTTAGCCTTTTCGAAGATAGAAATCATTTTCCTTACAGTCACTACAACATATACAGCGTACTCTTTAAGTCCCTGTTTTTATGAAGGCAAAGTGAGTTCCATTAAACAAGAGTTACCGTATTGCTACGAGGGACAACTCAGTCTGCTTAATTTTTACAGAAGCCCCTTTCTGAATTAGCTTATTGGTGCCTCATCGTGTAAAGATAATAACCTTTTTCCTTCCGTCGGGTTTTGTTAATTTCATGTTAATGCAATTTATTCTCTATACAAAAAGAGGTTATAACTTGCTCTCAACATTTCTTTTTTATATTTATTAAGCACTTCCTTATAAAATAAGAATTAGAGAAAATGAAGATGATAAAATAAATAATAAATAAATCACAATAAGCAAAAAAAACCACTCGCTTACATAATGATGTATTCATATATATTTAGCACTTTCTTGTTAAGTAAGATTTAGAAAAAAGGTGAAGATATCAATTTAAATAAATGAACTAAATTAATAAATCTCAACAAGCACAAAAACACTCATTTAGCAAAATGATCTACTCTTTTGTCAGACTAATGTCAACTTTGTATTTGCGTTTCTAAAGTCCTGTACGACTAAAGGAAAGTAGTTTTTAAACCGTTTATTTAAATTAATTTGTTATTGGTTGAGACCCAAAAAACAGACACCTGAAATAGCCACTGGTGAAAATCGGTCAAATTGGAAATGAGTTAACACTTGGTTGACACTAAATAACTATCAAGCAAAATATTTTCCTTTTATTCAAAACAGAATCAAAACAGTCAAAATTATGAATTTTGGCATATTCTTAATTTCAAACCATTGGCAAACGTTAGAATAACAGTTCTTAATATTCATCGTCGAATAATTCAGTTCCACTCGGAATTATTAATTTACAATTTTTGACCGATTTTCCGACTTTCATCACAGGAACTTTTTAGGTTCATTTAAATTGGCGGGCGAAAGACCAGGCCAACGTCGTCAACATTTGTAATCTGAACCGGTTAATCTATCGTCTCGGTGATTTGCCTTAATGTCATAAAAGATGGTGGTACAAGATTTCGTAGGCTGAGGACTATTTTTGAGGATGTACTGAGTGCCACTAAGACTTCCTTTCGGACATTGGACATTGCAAACGTGAATTTTCACGTCAATCTATTTTAAGAATTGACTGAATTGTCATTAGGAAGGATTTCAAAATTGTACAGGTTTAATTTTGCATTTTTTTTTTTTTTGTAATGGACTAATTTGTTACTCCGTGCATGTGATGACTGATCCAGCAAGCTTTTTATGGAGTTACTTGTTCCTTATTATTAAGAGAATCCAACTAGCTGTTTTTCAAGACCAGGTCAATTCATACAATCAACAAGGCTTCTCTACAAATTTTCAGTCATTGTACATTTATTAATTAACCTCTGTTATTATGTGTTTTTGAGCTATTTTTAGTTATAACCTACTATGATTATTAAAAGAATCCTACTACCTATTTCTCAAGACCAGGTCAATACAATCAACTAAGTTCATCTACAGATTTTCCGTAATTGTAGATTTCAGTTTTAAATTCGATTTTTATGTGTTTTTGACTTATTTTACTCGTTGCGTTATAACCTTCACTACATAAGGAAGACCTAAGTAAGGGAACGTCAAGTAGCGAGTAACAGTCGAGTAACACTGGAGTAACGAGCTCCCTTCTGAGAGCCACAACGAAAAAGAAAAGCCTTTCTGGTTGGCCTGCCTGTACATCAGCTTGTAGTACGAACTTAACTCTCGCCTAGCTTGTACTAAGCTACTGTACAAAGTACTACAATAAATGAGTTGTCAAACTAGCACGATTCTCGGAGATCCCCGGCCTGTACTCTAATAACTGACCAACTGACTAATCAATTTTGTGGTTTATGGACCAAAACTGACCAGGCCAACGTCGACAAAATCTCTGTCAGATCTGAGTTGATCCATCGTCTCAACGATTCGCCTTACTGCAGCCATAAAAATGGTGGTACAAGATTTCGTAGACCGAGGATCATTTTTTCAGGCACACTCAGTGCCAGTTCCTTTCGTAAGCTGCATGGGAATGCAAACGTGAATTTTCATGTCCATCTATTTTGAGAATTGACCAAAAATTTGACTGATAATAAATTGTCACTATTTAGGAAAGATTTCAAAATTACCCAAAAAATTGTGGTTTAAATTTTCAAAAATAATGGTATCATGAGTATGGTATGGATGGCATTTTTGTTTGTTTGTCTGCTTTTTTGTTGTTGTTGTTGTGATGTACTGTTTTGTGACTCCTTAGGAGTAATGACTGATCAAGCTCGATGGACTTACTTCTTCCTTATTATTAGGAGAATCCTGTTTCTCAAGACCAGGTCATGCAAGACATATAATCAACAATTATACACAATCATCTTCTCGCAATTTTTCCTCAATTTACATTTTGATGTTTGCCCAACGCAAACAACATCCGCATTCTTAATACTTAACAAACAGGAACATACTTTTCTCATCCTGTTTAATGCTTGCGTACAAAACTCTTTTAAGATTTTGGTTGCTCAGTAGTTGCTACGACAACCTTTCAGCTTAAGAACTTGCTGTTTTTCTTCTGATAGTAATCGTTTAATTTCTGAACTGATTTTTATTGTTGTCATGGTATATTATCCTCGAAATATTCATTTCCGCCTAAAATTTTCATGTTTACTCACAGCAAACAACATAATGCGCAGTGAACGTCGTGGATTTTAGCATGGTTAAAAACCTAGATAATGGTCCAAAGCGTTTTCTTTACGACGAAATTTCGTTGATCCATAGTTAACTATGGTTGATCGTATGCCAATGTAGTCTTCGTTCCAATCGCAGACGATTTCAAACAAAATCCAAAGAGAACAACGCGCTATGATTCATTGTGTTTTGAAGTCTAGTTCTGTCGATTATGAATTGCTAATTCAAATAATTCATTTTTTGTCATGAGTACCTTCGGTATCAAATTCTAGCTGTTATTTTTCCCTTTTCTTCTGTGATGAACGCCTTTGGCGTGCGCGAGAAAATTAGTTATTGTCCTCTGCGCGCCGAAGACGCTCGTCATTGAAATGAAAGATGTATTTCTTTAAGATCATATGAATCTAAAATATGAAGCTAAAAAAATTGTTTTTGCGTTTTTATAAAAGGTACTGTTTGAAAATTAGACACGTTAAAATTGACGATTTTATCAGACGCTCTCAAAGCTGTGTCATCTGTCACAATGACATGATTTTGGTTACACTTTTTTAATTCCGCATGTTGGATGGTAAGAACGGCATGTTATGAAATGAAAGAAATGTTTTCTCTCTCTAAATTACCACCTCTGACAATGATTAGATAGGCGTAAACATCCTTTTTAAGGCAAATGGTGCAACTTGTGAAGACTTGTCAAATTATATAGTTTTATGACAATGCAAAAATAAAGTCTAAACTGCTGTACGTAGTTGTCATGATATTAAAATGAGTGTTTCTTCTCCGTATTTCGACATTTTTATGCCCGAGCTTTCGGACCTTTGGCCCATCGCCAGGGACTAAAGAACTTACAATTTTTCAGTTAGATGATGAATCAAACAACAAACAAATGATACGTAATATGGCTAGCGCGCGCTATAGAACGCATAATGTTGACAATTAGTACAAAAAGAGATTCGGGCAGGGTACCAGTCCCGCCTAATTATATTACCTTACTAAGAAAAATCAAGTAGAGATATGTTGTTAGAGCGCGCTTGTCATGCTAACTGTGGACATTATGCGCTCTATAGGGCGCGAAAGCTCGGACGACATTAAAATATCAAAATACGTAAAAAACCGCTCATTTTAGTATAATGCAAACAAATTATCGGCACTTTAAATCTGGACGTTGTTTCATAGTATCTGTGATAATTTGGTGTTGTGGCCGCGCTTTGCTAGCTGAAGCACTCAATAATTCAAGGAGATACTCTAATGGAATTGCCATGCCCTTTTCGAGATGAAACAATTCCTATAGGGTTTGAGTACGAGAACGACATGGTAGATTCTTTTTAAATGATTTGCAGAAATGTTTCAACGTGTACTTACGCCATCATCAGTGTGACGAAACATGTCTGCAAATAAATTTAAAAGAATCTACCATGTCGTTCTCGTACTCAAACTATTAGCTTCGCTGCTGAAAATCCAATAGGGTTATCAAGCGGTTAATGCACTACTAGCTAATTTTGTTTTCGCACAATGTCCTAGACTTTTTTATACTGACTGCATGATCTTTTGGAACTGCTTCTTGTCATCATTTCGTCATTACTACAGTTAATTACGCGGTTGCTAGCACCAATTAGACGACAAAACATCAAAGGCAGTGATTGCTTCAACAGATTTTACTGATACGGTGGCTGCCTTAAGTTTAGTACATGTTTTAAATTATTCTCAACATTATTTAACTTAGCTTAGTACTTATTTTCTCTTTTTCTTTAGTCAATAACTTATTGTGCTCTAAAGCCATACATATTTTTTGTCAAGTCCATTATTTCAAGACCTATTTCCAGCCTTGTTGCTTTTCTAAGTCATGCTTATTTTGTCAAGTCCGGTATTTGAAGATGTGTTCTGAGCTGTCAATCTAAGTGACAATCATATTCAGAATCTGTGCAGCTTTGACGCCGCTCTTTCTTCCTTTAATGGTGACAGCGACTGGATAAGATGTCCCTTGTTTTGCGCCCCGAGGAGCTGAGAACCACATGATAAACCTTCGATCCCTCTTTGAGTAGACCTTCACAGATTGCTTGTGTCGGCCTTTGGCATAGCCAAGAGGATCATTAATGGACACATCAAACTTCTCAGTCGGTCCATTGTTGAAGATCTTCATGATCACATACATTCGTCTGCCTCTAGGAAGAGCGAGCTGGCCATTCATTGCTTTGTACACTCGAACAATAGCAGAAAGAGGTTTGACTGTTCTCCTTGAGGATCTCTCAAATACATTCCCAGCCAAAGTTCTTCCTCTCATGTGCAGCTTGAATGGTTTAGAGGGTGGAGTAAATGATATGGTGAAATGAGCTTTGGATCGTTTTCTTGGTTTAAGGGTGAGGGTTTGTAGGGTTTTACCGCTGGTCTTGTCGATGACGTCAAGCTTCAAGGTGTTTGTCTGGATTTTCTCGACTCCAGTGACGGTTATGATTGCGTGAGCAACTTGACCTGTAAAACAATAGCAAGACACGTAGATTACGGCAATGATTAATTTGTAATGTAGAATGTAGGGATGTGAGGATTTCGACATAAAAACGGTAAGCTTCCAGATGCAGAAAGCCGCATTAAGATGTTGGAAGGAGGTGGGATCAACCTCCTTTATAAATATAAAGTTAAAAACAGAAAGGTAATATTCGTTCACTCCAACAGTAGTAGTTGTACGACGTATTCCCTTCAAGGGTTCCTTGTGTATTCACTACGCAATCTCATTTGCGTAATATATGCTATGCATGCATGTTATTGTTATAACGCCCATATCGCCAACGGCCTTTCTTAGGCTGTGCAAGTAAAGTTACTAAAGCGAGTTGCCACCCTACCCACCCATCCACCCTTTCCTCCGATGTTCAGTTACCTACTCCCATCTCAATCTACGGCACTCCGCGTCGCCCTGTACTAGTCCTGAGTGTCATCTAGCTTGTCAATGCCAATAACAATGGCATTTGAATAATACAGTACTAACTAGTGCATACCACTTAGAGGTTGACTGATGGGGATGATTTTGCGTCCGCTCTTCGGAAACATCACGAAGTAGTAGTCGAAATCGATGTTCGTCTTGCTTGTGCCTCTAACTAGATAATGGTATCTGCCAGCAGTTGTAGCGACTGTCAAAGTCCAGCGTCCCGCTATTGGGTTAATCACTTCATAAATGGCAGCGTAAGAGAGCGAAATCTTGCGACGAGTTTGAACTGTCCCGCGAGGATCTCGAAGGGTAACGATTGGATTTTGGTTTTGAGTAGTGAATGACACAATCACCTTTTCCACCGAGTCGTCAACATTGATCACATGACTTTTAGAGGCTGACCGCTTTGTTCCACCACTTCCGTTGCCATCAGTCATACATGCATAGTTGCTTAAGGACAGTTTGGTGACGCTAGCTAGCTTTCGTATTTCGCTGGAATCTGTCAACATCAAGATCATTCCACAGGTATTGTTGGCTGCTTCTTGAAATGGTGCAAATCTTGCTGCTCCACGCGTGGTAAAGAAGTTGATGTTTATGCCAAAGTCTTTTGCCGATGCCATAACCGTGTCTTTATACTTGTCGTGGTCTTTAGAGGGGGCATCTGTGAATACAAACATGGGAGAGCCTTCTTGTGGTCCTTGCTCCATCGCCTTCAACATTCCAGTGAACGTTAATTCGGGGTAGTCACCACCATCATGGGCTCGTAGTTTATTAAGTTCCTGAATGAACTCCTTTCCATCATCTTTGCGGACAACAGGACCAGTAGCTGAAATATATATGAGTGATAAAAAGTACAGTTTAGCTTAATTTGCTGTGCTGTGCTGTGCTGTGCGTTGTTTCGCTTTGCTTTGCTTTGCATTGCATTGCATTGCATTGCCTTGCCTTGCCTTGCCTTGCCTTGCCTTGCCTTGCCTTGCCTTGCCTTGCCTTGCCTTGCCTTGCCTTGCCTTGCCTTGCCTTGCCTTGCCTTGCCTTGCCTTGCCTTGCCTTGCCTTGCCTTGCCTTGCCTTGCCTTGCCTTGCCTTGCCTTGCCTTGCCTTGCCTTGCCTTGCCTTGCCTTGCTTTGCTTTGCTTTGCTTTGCTTTGCTTTGCTTTGCTTTGCTTTGCTTTGCTTTGCTTTGCTTTGCTTTGCTTTGATTTGCTTTGATTTGTTTGATTTGATTTGATTTGATTTGATTTGATTTGATATATTTGATTTGCTGTGCTGTGCGTTGCGTTGTGTTGCTTTGCTTTGCTTTGCATTACTGTGATGTGCTGTGATGTGCGTTGCGTTGCGTTGCGTTGCGTTGCTTTGCTTTGCTTTGCTTTGCTTTGCTTTGCTTTGCTTTGCTTTGCTTTGCTTTGCTTTGCTTTGCTTTGCTTTGCTTTGCTTTGCTTTGCCTTTCTTGTTTTCTTTTTCTCAGTTTTTCTCATCTTCTTTTCCTTTACCTCATTTTATCTTTACCGACAATTAATCGGAGCGTGCGTAGGATTAATTCTGTGACGTAATCCCTGCGTTTGTAATGTGATCACCTGGTCCTCGACCAACCAGAGCGCACCTAAGATCTATTGTTAGATCATCTCTCATTCTTTTGTCGTTAGGGCTTTTGATGTCGCTTTATAGATGTAATATATAATCGAAATACGATATTTACTCACTAGGATCGTTGAAAGCTGACAGTATGTAGTCGACGTCTTTTTTTCCTGCTTGCGATTTAACAATTGCTTTCACAATACTTTTCGCTGCAGCGATGTCATTAGACATACTTCCAGTGTCATCAATAACAAATATCAGTGTCCTGTCATCATTGAATCCAATCAATTTATCAAATCGTATTTGGCCTACTTCATTCTTGAGTTTGACGAGGTAGTCTTTCGCAGGGTTAGCTGGCGAACGCTTGCCACGTCTTTTACTGGAGAGTGCGCCATATAAAGCTTGTCCCAATGCTTGCCTTGCAAAGACATAATTCCTGGTCTTTAAAGCTAATTTGATGCTCTTCGTTAATTTGGTAAGACTTGTCCTTCTGTTGCCACTTGCTTGAGCTTCTAGTATTGATCTTTCGACTTTACTGAGTATTTCCAGAAAATTGTTGGAAGGTTTGAAGCGAGTTTTAATTGCTGGGACTCCACCAACAGATAACGGGCGCATTAATATCCTGTACGTCCTGTACGTCTGTTACATGAATAATAAAACAAAATGAAAAAAGAAAGAAAGAAAAAAAGAAGAAAGAAAGAAAGAAAGAAAGAAAGAAAGAAAGAGAAAGAAAGAAAGAAAGAAAGAAAGAAAGAAAGAAAGAAAGAAAGAAAGAAAGAAAGAAAGAAAGAAAGAAAGAAAGAAAGAAAGAAAGAAAGAAAGAAAGAAAGAAAGAAAGAAAGAAAGAAAGAAAGAAAGAAAGAAAGAAAGAAAGAAAGAAAAAGCAACAATAATTTCAACTTAAACGGGTGAGTTGTGTCTTTTAATTGTATAAATAAATGGTCCGTGTAAGAAGTAGACTTGAATGATGCACGGAACGCAAAGGTGGACCTCATTGATTAAAGCATGAAACCTACTATGGCTCCTCATAAGATAGTGCATTTGTTTCTCTTACTATCTGATTCCCTTTTAGTGAAAACGTACCTGAGTTCTAATATAATGGAAATCAGGAGCCCACTACTAGGAGCGTACAACTAGGACCCTGATCTTGAGTGATCCTTTTCTCAGACCTGGTTTTTTTTAGATTCATATTCCCGCGTAGAATTAAGCGTTTTTGAAGAGGTCCGCAAAGGTATAATTCAATATGGCGGCTTCAGACGGAGACGCGGTCGTTTTTTACTCACTTATATCTGTCGTTCCTCGTTTTCCGATTCCTTTTTATTCCCTATCTATCATTACTTAGTGGTATTTACCCATGAAACACTGCAGTCGTGCTGCAGGATGCATACAATATATAGGTACTTGTAGTCTAGTGCTGAAGCTGAAGTCGGCGATCAGTAAAGATATGGAATAAAAAATCAGGAGTTGTAATTGTTCTTTTGGAGGAGATACTCATGTAAAAGACAGACTACGGTATTGGCTACGGTAGCATTCTTTGTCTGCATATTCGTTCTAAATATAGCTGGTCTGTGAAAACGATTACTCTAAAGCGATGTACGTGAGCTGTACGTACGCTCCTAGTAATGGGCTCCTGTGGAAATTCTATATGGGACTGAAACATGGCAAATTTGAAGTCTCTTCTGGCTATTGCTTTGGATGCTTATAATTGGATAAAATCTTTTAATTTAAATAAAATAGAATGAAATGCCGTAAAACTTCGCAGATGTGCCCTCCCAAATTAATATAAGCACCTACACCAAGTGGTAGATATTAATATCTTTTTCATTAGACATATAAAGTGGCCTTAATAATTCACTATCGGTGTGCTAGTTTTCTTATCGCTTTAATAACAGACCTACAAAAAAATACTCGTTTCTGATTGGCTGTCGAGCTTTGAATTTTTTCTTAATTAATTCTTAATTTTTTCTTCTTTTTCTTTCACACATCCGGGAACTTTGCTTGTGAAATGTTTGAAAACATTTGGCAAAACCTCAGTGAATCGAAAATAGAGGAATTTTGGGACCTGGAGTCGTATTTTAATGACTTTGATGAACCTAAAGTTATCTTTGAAATACCTGAGATTCTGATGAAGAGTCTAGAAAAGTTGGAGTGGAAGAGGGTCTCAATGGGGTTAAGCGTGAGTCGTGAATCGAAACGCTTAAAAAATTAACCGTGAGTCGTGAAAATTCGAAAAAAGTAATCGTGAGGCGTGAACAATTTTTGTAGCGTGAGCCGTGATTTTCGTTTTTTATAGTACATTTAAGTGATCTAAAGTCTAGGTGAACTTTCCTGTGGCGCTGGGGCGTGAGACCAATGACATTTGAGCGTTGCCTGGTCTTCCTGGGCGAGTTGAATAGGCGCCAGCCAGGCGCTCTTCCTGGGCGAGTTGAATAGGCGTCAGCCAGGCGCTCACTATGTCACTCTTGCATGGTGGTCTTTGTCCAGGCGTCTCAGTTTTTACTTTCCTCAGTGTGTCAATGATTGACTAACTTGTGTAATTCGTGTGATAGTTTTTGCTTCGACTTGTACTTGTACTCGAATACTTAGAAAACTCTTGTGTTTATAAGACCATGTCCGTCATAAGAGGCATGGTAAGCTTCTATCGGACGGGTGAAGAGAAGCCCTGTGAGCGGGATAAGGTCCGTTTAAAGATTAATGACCAACCTTTGATCAACGATCTCAAGAGGCAAATAATTGATGACCTGGGCCTCAAGGAACAGGCCAAAACGTTCGGCTTGGGTTTATTTGAACTCAAGCTATATCGTCTGGCAAAGATGGGCGGAAGGATTGAAAATTTTCGGATTGCTACCCAACAACAGCTTGACTTGGAGTTTCCATTACTAGTATGTATTAACATTTTTGCCAAAGAGACAAGCAGCCAAAAAGAAACAGCAATTGAATTCAAAACGAAATTTTTCTTCATGCTATATCGGAAATTCTTCAAAACGCTTACTGACGTTAACCGTGATTCGGAAAAATTAACCGTGAGTCGTGAAAAAGCGATTTTTTTAAGCGTGAGTCGTGACTGATACCCCCCCATTGAGACCCTCGTGGAAGACTCACAAGACACGAAACCCACCGAAAATCAACGCTTTCAAAATGTCTCGCCCGAAGAGATTTCTTTATTAAACATACACAACGCAAAGGCCTGAGTAAACATCTTGCAAAAAAAAAAAAAAAAAAAAAAAAAAAAAAAAAAAAGAAAAGAAAGAAAGAAAATAGAAAGAAGGAAGAGGAGAAGAAAGACAACACAGAGAAAATATTCCACAAAGAGAATTTGACTTTGTCCGCTTCTAGCCGGACCACGAACTTTTCAACTTCATGGAAAATTGAAACGACTTTACATTTGCGAAATATATAATTTTCAATTTCAACTGAAACAATCTACATTTTATCAATTTTATAACTTCTATGCATTTTCGAAAAGTAATGTATCTTTTTAACAGAATCTTTGTAAACAAATATTATGTTTTAGTCACTGTTTCACAGCTTCATGGTGTCAATGCGAAAGAGCGGTACGATTCGCCGGAATTTGTAAACTTTTCGTCCGTAGTATTTTTGTGATTAGAAACGCGTATTTTTTGTAGGTGTGTTATTAATAGGAAATTCCACCTTAGTTCTCGAAGAATTAATGAAAAATACGGCTTTTATTTGAGGAAAATCGAATACGCTCGGTATTTTGCATTCATTTTCCTCAAACGGGTGCAATTTCCTATACTAAGTGATTATCTTTAAGTGCCATCGCAAATAAGCCCAGCTCGTTTAATTTTGAAAAGCAAACTTCCTTCCGAAAATAAGCCCACTAAAAACGTACATTGAGTAAATATACGCCTTGGCTTATTTAGGATTTGGTGACGTAATCAGGATCAGACAATGAGATTGAAATGAATTAGTACCTTTCGCCTCCACCTTCCCCAGCCTGCTCTACTGGCGCGTCTCCTCCTTCCCCACCAGCCTCCACTGACGTGTCTACGAGTTGTGCTAACACGTCTCCGAAAAGTGATACGCGGTAGAGATCTACTTGAACTTATCGCAGATACAGCCATAACCCTTCGAGGGCTACTTGGTTTAGGACTGGAAACCTATTTTTGAAAATATAACAAAAAATATGTAAAACAGAGTTTTGATTAACAAGTGCTAAAATGTGCCTACCCTAACTCAAGTACCTTACCTAAATTCAATGGCATCGATCTGATAGACCTCTGAACAAGACATCAATCAACAAAGAAGGGTCACCCTTCTAAAAAGGAGAAAAGACAGCCCTCCTTTACACAGGGGGTTATCCCTAGGACGATCTCATAAAACATTAATTTAAATTGTCTGAGTATACAAAGTAGCCTGATTTTACTCAAGCTGGCCCTTCTAGGAGGGTGAACCTACCTTGGCGTAAGAAAAGTTTGCTCCACTCTGGAGGGTACTTTAGGGAGTATGCAATTGTAATAAAAGAGAGAGTAGCATTAAGCTACAATCGGCGCCTTTTAGATTGACACATTTGTGGAAGAAAATGACCTATCTTACTAAATTTGTCCTCTTTAGCAGCTAAGTTTGTTTAATTCAGGCATTCCCCCTCCTCCTATTCAATGTTGAGGTGAGAAAAGTCTCCCACCCTGGAATCTGACCAGTGGACAACATTGCTTAGGGGGTGAGGGGGAAAAGTCACGTACGTCTTGGTAACAGTCATATTCGCATTCAGCATGCAAAAATCAGTTTAGAATAGTTATGTTACCAACCTCTACCTCAAAATGCCTCCAGGTATCTGATTTTTCGAAAATGCGCCTAGTCTATCTGATTGGAAGAAATATTTTTCTCACTGGTAAGAAATTTCGTTCGCAGTCTCTGATTGGCTGAGATCAGTGAACTAATGAACGAACGAAAATTTCTGTTTTAATTTGGTGAAGGTGGAAATTTTATAAATATATAAATTTCACCTTCACTGCGCTCACTTTTTGAGCATATTTGGTCATAAAATATAAAATTGCTAGTTGGTATTTTTCTGTGAAAATCAACTTAAGCAAGTCCCTTAATTATTTTGTTAGCAAAATCGTTGAGCAGAGTTTTTCGCAATATTGACTTCAAACAGTTCGGATTTCCGTCCGTAGTTGTTAAGGACTGGCGCGTTTTAGTATGTCTTCGTAGAAATGTGTGTTGTTGGCAGAAACGTCTTTTTCGAAGTACATTGCAATTGCCCGTTACTATGAAAACACTTACAGTTATGCAAGAGATACCAGGGGCGTATCCAGAATATTTCAAAGAGGGGGTCACACCGTTCCATTTTCCACCAAAGGGGGGTCACACTTCCAATTTCTCAATCATTCTCCAGTCAGATTCTTTTATTTCTATCATCTTTTTGTTTTCAAAGGGGGGTCACGGGCACCCTGGGATCCCCCCTTGGATACGCCCCTGGATACAAACAAATTTCGATTTTTGAAATTTCGTATCTCCTTGATTTTGCAACTGATATCCTTCAAACTTCACAGTTTTACTGATTTTGATATGCTCTTTCCAGCCATGGTATTTGTTTTTAAGTTTGGGAACTTTTGAAATTACATGAAAAAGCCTTTAGTATGAAATGACTGTAGCAATTCACAAAATACGTCATTTACACGTATAAGATTGCAGAATACGTCTTGGTAACAGTCATATTCGGATTCAGCATGAAAAATTAGTTTAGAATAGTTATGTTACCAGCCTCTACCTCAAAATGCCTTCTGCACTTTTTGCGATCGACTTTTTCAGTTTTGCGCCTTGTCTAAATTATAAAAGAGCCAAAAACTAGCCCTTCGTGCAAGTTTTTATTCAACGTTTCGCTTTGGATTAACACTCAAATTCTATCTTCACTGGTTAGAAACTGATCTAATTAAAATAAATGGTTTTATTTGGAGTTAGTCCTGGGTTAGCTTTAATGGTCTTTAATTCGAATGTTCGAATGACCGGGCTCAGTTTGGATTCAAATTTTCACTTTGGATTAACACTTAAATTGACTTTTATCAATCTAAACGAACTACAGATAACTTAAACTTTAATTTCTGAAAGATATTGAACAACATGCTTTGAATGAGAGGTTTTTGTTACTCAATGCATGAATATGAAAAAAATATCTTAAAATGAAAATTTTTTTGCATTTTTCTCCTCTCTCGATGATTTTTGTTGGTTGCGAAAGTACCCGCATTTCTGTTTAGGAGCTGAAATTCCTGTTGTGGCCGTATCGTGTTGTTTTCACACTCATAAGAACGGAAAACTGTTTTATGTCCAAGAGAAAACAAACTAAAGTGAAAGAAGTACTTACAGTACGCGAGCCTGTAGAGAACTTCATGAGCGCGTCCCTTGCATCATCTATAATAGATGGAAAAGTGAAACTGTTGGTGTAACGGGACTGCAATATCAACAAAACTGACACTAGAACCAGTGGTAAGAGAGTCTTCATCGTCTGATCGCTCGTATGGAATAACGTTGACTGAATAGCTTGAATCAGATTTCTGTTATCTTTGAAGTGAGTTTTTCGATCACTTGTGGGCATCAGTAACAGGTGGGCATGTCAAACTTGTACTAACAACTTGTATTTTCATGTGATATATGATAATTGTGAAATGAATTGAATTGTTTTAATTCACTGCATATTTATTTACTTTTGTATACAAAAAGAGAAGAAATTTAAACAGCTTAGGACTGAATAGAGAGAGGTGTTTGTTATCTAAAATAATCTAGTAGATAATACAAAATCATGATAACATATATTATTATACTTTCTTATAATTTTGATGTCAAAGGATTCTACAGTTGGTACAAGTAAAACAAACATATAGATTACATTATTGGATATTTCTGGAACAAGTGACAATTGAAGTAAATCAAGTCCAGGTCAAAAATACACACACACTGGAAATTCAATTAGATACACATGAGCTTCACAATTAAGTACAGGAAATCATGTTTTGATAGTTCTTTACGAAATTCATTCCACTGTGACTGTTGTCTACGCCAATGTTAACAGCTTGACGTATTCTAAACTACCTGTTTTTCTGCATATTAGAATAAACATGACCATCAAATGGTGATTCAGCTAGTGGTGCCTAATCTTTTTTGTGACGATTTTCTTCGGTATTGTCATATCAAGCTTTGTTTTCTATTAAGGACGGTGCCCTCTATTGTCAGCGCGCACTGCGTTCTGCGCATGGCCCTTCGTAGTAAAAACTTCGTAAAAACAAAGCCGTTTTGCGATATTTGGATAAATAAAACTTACTTGCTTGTAGAAAAAACATTTGACTGTTCCTGTAGTAGAATTAAATTCAGTATTGATGAATAAAACTCGCTTAAAAACCACTGTTTTGATCACAAGGACTAGATTTGCATATTGGCCGCCATCTTGGAAATGTCCCATAATGCTTTGTAAAATCTGTCTATACTCTGTATGGAGGGCTAGGGATTTCATCGTATTTCGTGCGTTTATCGGTAAATAACTTCTTAAATCGCCTGGATACCCCTCTTTTTTCCTTTTGTAAATTATAAACCAAAGAAAAATCTAGAATTATATAAGCTTTTTATAAATTTATAATTGAAGCATGATAAAAAATATCACATATTATATTTAGCAATCATAGACTAGAACATCCTAAAACCAAGTAAATATTTAAAAAACATTATTTTCTTTGTTTTCGCGGTTTTATGGTATTGCCCTACCAGAGAATTATGCTTAGAGTGTTTTAGGAAAAAAAAATTGAAACTTCAGTATTGGAAGTATAGAGGATTTTTAATTTTTTTTTCTTTGGGTCGTCAAAAATGCATTTTCCGCAACATTTGATGACGTATAACTCATTAAAATGCGTGGTGACCCCCAATTTTTTTCTTGGATTCTAACAGCCTACAATGGGTTCTTTCACACCTATATAGATTTTAGAGAAAATAATTACTTTCACATTAGAGGGCTCCGTCCTTAAAAACTCTCAAGCAAAATTCTGCAGTGGATCGAAGTACATCAAGCTTCAAACAAACTCAAGTCCATCAGATAGTTTAGCCTTCCCACGGATTGAAATCACTTCCCTTACCGTACTTCAATATACCGCAGAATGTTAGAAATCTCACATACAGCGTACACTCTAAGTCCCTCACCTGTTTTTATGAAGGTAAAACTAAGTGAGTTCCATAAGAGTTTTCGTATTGCTACGAGGGGCAACTCAGTCTGCATAATCTTAACAGCAGATCCTTTCTGAATTAGCTTATTGGTGCCTCACTGTGTAAAGATGAAAACCTTTTTCCTTCTGTTGGGTTTTGATCATTTCATGTTAATGCAATTTATTCTCTATACAGCAACTATGTCTTATAATATCTTTAAGATCCGACTAAAGGAAAATAGTTTTTAAAACCGTTTATTTATATTAATTTGTTATTGGTTGATCAAAAAAAAATAACGATACAAGATTTCGTAGACCGAAGATATTTTTGCAGACACACTAAGTGCTACTTCCTTTCCGGCTGAACTGACTGCATACAAGAGACCATAATACTAAGAGAGCGAAGCTCAGTATTGATGTCTGTGCCATATTCGTGGCGGCTAAGGCTATTTTTAGTAACTTCGCCATCGCGCGCGCAAGTCCCTCAACCAATAGAATTTGATTTTTGACGTGCGCGCGGACGGGACCGTTTAAATTCTATTGTTTAAGAGCCTTGCGCGCGCGATGGCGAAGTTACTAAAAATAGCCTTAGCCGCCACGAACATGGCACAGACATCAATACTGAGCTTCGCTCTCTTAGTATTATGGTCTCTTGCTGCATATTGCAAACGTTAATTTTCATGACGTCCATCTACGTCATTATGACGTCACTTACTCAATCGTATTGTTCTTTTAGGTTTCAAACCAAAATTTCTCTGTGATAATGAGCTTAAAATGTAGATTTTCTGTCGGAGATTAGCTAGTTATTTTACTATATTTACTTCACATAGAAATAATCAGTTTCCAATTTTCACCGATTCAGTTTCATCCAAGTGTGTCTTTAACGACCTCTATTAATATGTTTCTATTTATTTTGATAGTTGAATTATAACTTATTATTAGGAGAATCATCCCACCTTCTCAAGACCAGGTTATATATATGTAATGATACATGTCGCATTTTTGTCCTCATCTTTAATGCTTAACAAACAGAGACAGATTTCTTTAACCTGATTAATTAATGCTTACGTTTAGCCATTTTAGTTTGCAACGAAAATCTTTAGCTTAATTTATAGCAACTTGATGTTTTTTCTTCTGATTGTCATTTCGTGCACTTACTGATTAATTCCTCAACAGAATTTAACTGTTGTCGTGGTAACTATCCTTTAAAAAATTATTTCCTTAAAACCTTCATGTTTAGTACCCACATTACAGCTAAAAACATTGATATACTATAAACGTCCTGAATCTATATGGTTAAAAAAGTCCGACCTATATTAATGGACCTAAACTTTTTTTTTTACAAATATAAATTTCGTTATACCACTTCTGTCAGTCTTCGTTCCAATCGCAGACGATTTCAAACAAAATCCAAAGGGAACAATGACTTATGATTCATTGTATTTGAAGTCTAGTTCTGTTAATTGTGAATTGATCCCGGGGGGGGGGGGGGGACTCCTATATATAAGAGGACGGGGATGCTCGTCGGAAATTTTGAAAATGACCCCTAAAAGGTACCTGAGTGGGAGTGGCAACAATTGATTTCTACCCCTAAAAGGTACCAATTCAAAACAATAATAAAGAATTAAAGTAATGAAACAATTTGTTATCGATGTGCTTTGAAGATTCAATTCAGATCATCGAAATCGTCCCTTTCATGCTTATTTTAGGTAGTTTATTTACCCCAAAACAGTCCCTAAAAGTCCACTTAAGTCTGAGACACCCTAAAAGGTACCAGATTGCAGATTTTGACCCCTAAAAGGTACGACGAGCATCCCCGTCCATTTACGATCGGAGTCCCCCCCCCCCCCCCCCCCCGGGGAATTGATCATGATTAACTTGGACCAGCAAAGAAAACGACGGAGTTTCGTATGTGTAAGCACTGCAACTTGCTGTACCTCTTTATTCATTTTGCGTTGATCATACTAATTCAGTCAGTCTTCGTTCCAAGCAGACGATCTAATCAGACAAACCCGAAGAGAACCCTGAAGAAAACAAAATTATCATGTAGATTCGCTTTGTTTGATTTGTCTGTCTGTCTGTCTGACTGTGTCCGTCCATCCGACTGTCCGTCGTCATCCGTCCGTCTGTCTGTCTGTCCGTCTGTCTTTCTTTTTGTTTGACTATCTGTCTGTCTGTTTGTTTGCTTGTTTGATAGCCGTCGCTGGTGTTAAATTCATTTTCGTTGACAAAGAACCAGTACCATATACTGGTTATAACTATCAATCTCTTGTCCGGCTAAATATCTTTCGTGTTACCATATACTGACCATTACTCATCATGGCCTATTTCATTCAATTTCTCATTCCAAGTACAAGAAATATATAGAAACATATATCTACAGATATATATCTATAGATGTTTCTTTCTTTTTCTCTTGGTTTGTCTTGTGTGATGGTATGGTGGCGGCGCGGTGCTTGGCAATTAATATTTTTCTTCGCTTCCCACTTTTTGCTTTTTATTCCCACTACTCACTAATCCTTTGAGCCCTTTTCAGTGCTCGTCATAGTAACTAGCTAAACTCCAAAACAAAATTAAGGACATCTCAGTCTTAACTTTTTTCTGAATAACTAAACACTCAATGCCCTTCTAGGAAAAAATAACAACACTAGAAGTGTTTGCCAAGGTTAAGCTCAACATTGCAAATACGTAGGTAGTAATTATAAACAAATTGAACGATATCTGAGGAAACGCACTATGAAGCACGTAGTACCATTCGAGATCTTTACCTTCATCGTGATTTTTATGATAAAATCATGGAAAAACATGGGAGATATTCAGTCATCCTAAATAAAATCGAATTCTGTGAGTAAGGCCTAGTTCAAACGTCGCAACGCACATGTGCTGAATTCAATGCAAATGAGATGATAATGAGAAGAAACAAAAGATTGGACTAATTTGGATTGAGTTTGGCACATGTGAGAACACGTTTGAACTAGGCCTTAGTAACATAGCTAGCGCTATTTTTACAATAAGGTGTTATATTACCTATAAATGTTCTCTTTTATATCTCTAGTTAAAATTCATTTATTTGTCGTTTTATTCCTTTATTTAGTGAATATAATTCACTGGAACATTTAACCTAAGAGAAGTATTTTATTAATTATTCTATTAATTATTTAATTCGATTATCGTGTTTATTTTATGATAAATGTTTTGTCTCTTTAGTTAAATGCATTTCGTTTTTAATTACATTGCTTTATTTCATTTCAATATTTCCTTGATGTGTTTTTACGTTTTAGCTTCATAATTTAAAAAAACTTTAATGTTCACTTTGTATCTAAAGATTTTCGATTTTAAGAAGCAAACATCATGGACGACACTCCCTAAGCTTTTTGTATTTTGTATTTTTTAGCCCCAAGAGATTCTTAATTCACGAACTCTTGGGCATGAACAAAGTGGAAAGACAGACCAAACAAGAGACCCCCAGAGTGAGTAAAGACTCTGGTCTCCATGGTAACAGCATGATTTCTTGTCTATTAGGCTTTCAATACTTCTACATTTTGTGTTTAAAATATATTGTTTCTTCAGGCAAAAGGGGAAATCCACGTACCTCTTTCCTTTTCTAATTTTCAATTAATTAAGTCCCTCGCCTGACTGGTGGCATGGATGAATAATGGAAAGTATTAACGCCTTGTTGTAAGCAGAAACCGGCCAAAATTATTTGCTAATTATAACATTTAGTATTTTGAATTTTAAATAGATGCAAACGATCATTATAGACCTGTTGGCTTTAGTTTTCACTAACCATAATATTAAAAATATGAAAATGTTTGTAAAAGGTTAAATTGAAATCTAAATTAAATGGAATTAAATTTCATTTGTATACGTTCGATAAATGGAAAAAGCTTTTAAAAATGAATTGAAAAACAGGCTTTCAGAGATTTGGGAATAATATTTTAAAAGTCTCGAATCTGCTGTGTCCTTACGTCTAATTCGAGATCACTTCGTCGTGGCTTAGAATTCTTACCAGAAATGACTAGAAAATAATCAGATGTTTTGTAGCCGTCTTTCTTAAAGGAATTAAATAGAACATGATAAAAATCTCAATTATTAATTTTCAATTTATATATTTCTCAGTCGTCTTGAGCGCTTCAAATTGTATTCTTTATAACTTTGCCTCGAGTACTCAAAGAATTTGACCGAAAAACCTGCCAGCCACGTTTATACGATTATTATTCTCAAGACTTTTTGACTCTAGACTTTCCTGTATTCACAATTTTAATATGCTTTTTATACAATTACAATTAGAATAAATAAAGTTCGCGATATTAATTAGAAAACTGAATATTATGTATTTCAAGTTCCTCTTTAACTCCATGCTAAACTACATCCATATAGTCAGAAAAATTCGACTGCGTGAAATTCAGAATTCAAATTTATTATGAAATGCTAAATAAACAATCGTGTGTACTTTCTTTTCGGTAACCATGGTTACGAGACTATCGATGAACTGATAGTAATGACCAAAATATTGACGTAATATAAACATCTTGTACAAAATGCAAGGTTTTTATATACTTAGATTTAATCTTGTTAGCCAAATTTAAAGTCGTATTGAGTTATCTTGGATGGCTCACACTTTATTATTATTATTTTTTATTTTATCTTCTCCCTTTTGGAGTGATCATGACTGCATTTGCCGCTTATTCTTAGTGCATTTTTTCTTCTTATTCTTGTTTATCGTTACAAAGGTTTGAAGCCAGTGTTTGAAATTCTTATCAGAAAATCAACCAAGTACTTTTAATCCCTTAGATTATATTTATAGAATCCGTCTGAAAGTCTGTCTCTTTTGACAACCTATTTGGCTTTCTTTCAAGTTTGGTATCATGCCACATGAGCAAAAGACAAAAGTATCTTAGGAGGCTTCAACATCCTTCATCATGATTTTATAATCAATGTTGCCGAAAAGAAGAAATCTCATGGTGTTTATGAAATGAGCTAGGAATAATGTTAAGTAATTGAGAATCTCCGAAATAGAAGGAATCTTTCGAGAACTAAACATGACAGCTGCTCAATTCAAACCCGAAAATAATAATGGTAGAGTTTTCAATAGTTTCAGACTCCGTCTCATATATGTTGACCGCCACTCAGTCCTTTAATTCACAAAAAGAAACAATTAAAGCACAGTAAGGGCACTCTACTTTTAATGTGTAGAAAAAACAGAGTTCAAACAAAGCGAATAGGAATTATATCCTTTAGATCTTGAACCTTCCAGTCCTATTGGAGGAATTATAACTTTATTGGCAGGTAGGCGGCCGTGCACATGATTACCATGACAATACATATTATGTTGCTGCCCCATGCTAATATTCAGTCCATCTAATATTAAATGTTGTCGTTTTGAAAGCTAAACGTCAGACAGTAGACAAGCCCAGTTGCGCTCAAGAATTTGTTCAGCTGAATCAAATTATTGTCGCTCAGAAAATATTGATAAAAGCGTTCCCACAAGTTGAATTTAATGAAAACAGCGGGGGTTGTGGAAGGTAGTATAGTAGAGGCTATTCATCATTGGTGCCAATCGTCTCTGAGGTTCGCTTAGCATTTATAGCATGTTATACTACTCATTGACGGTACTTGGGTTTTAATTCTGATATTAATTTTATGATGACAAGAGCTCAGTCATCTTGAATCTTGAACGACACAAGCCTAAGCAGCGGTTCATTTGGAGCAAATCTCGTCAAGGTATAGAGAGCACTAACTCTAGTTGTTGCCTTTTCATTCTTGAGTCATTTTGTGTCTTGGACGACACAAATCTAGACATTGTCTTAGATAAATAACGTCTTAATAAATCCAGCTACGTCTGCCCAAACTATGGAGAATATCAACTCAAGTTGTTGCCGTGTTTTCAATGGGATTAAATCAAACGAAACTTTACCGGAGATTTTACACTTCAAGGAATCAAGAACAGCTAAAGGATTTAAAGTGACTGCATACGTTTTGGTATTGGTTGCTGCTGTGTTGGGCAATGCCTTCGTTATATACGCCATGAAGAAAGACTCGAGAGGAAAATTGCGTCGCCGGTTCACATACCTTCTCATCACAAGTATAGCCGTATCAGACTTGCATATGGCAGTGGTTAGTATCCCTGAGCGTATTACACGCGTAATAGCGGCTGATCAGTGGCTTGTGTCGGGTACGTTAGGACTGATCATCTGCAAGGTTGTTAACTTTGTCGAAAAAGTCTCAATCACTGTATCAGCCCTTCATGTCATGACATTGGCAGCCCATCGCTTTTTGGCAATATTTTCTCCTCAGCGAACTTTAAAGTTAAAAAACCGCCGCACTACAGCTGCAATTACCATCTCGATTGTGTGGTTCCTCTCGGCTCTCTACTGGTCCCCCGTGCTCTACTATGGTGGTTTGCTATCCCTCTCCAACCCATCTAGATTGTACTGCAAAGTTCGTTACTTTTATCCCCAATGGAGAGGCAGCTATCTAGCGTTCCTTGTTCTTCTTCTCGCTGTTTTAGTAATAGTTCTAGTACTTTACGCCGCGATATGGTTCAAGTTGTTGTGTAGCAAGACGTTGCGTGATCGTGCCATTTCCGCAACGGAGATGCGACGTAAAAGTACAACAATGGTGGTGGTCATTGTCGCTGCTTTTTACAGCTGTTTCTTGCCATATTGGATTGGGTGGATTTTGTGTTCTTACCAGAAGATATTTTGTAGTCAAGTCTTCACGTTTATATCCATATATTTGACACATGCAAGTGTTGCAGTCAATCCTATTATTTGTTTAATTTTTAGTCGACATTATAGAATTGCTTTAAGGGGATTTTTTTCGTACAATTCCAACCAGGCTTTGAGACAGCAAAGAGTAAAATTATAAAAATTGGGTCAAAACGTGATCCATCATGGATGTAAGTCAACACTAAGATTACTCTACTAGGATTTGAGCAAATACTTATTCTGAGAAGATACTAGAAAATATATACACGACAAAAGTAGAGATATTCTGACTTCTGATCTAAAATGATAGTTTAAACTCTTGAATTGATCATTCATCAAAGTTTTTATTCCCATGGAGAGTGTTCGCGACAAGTCATCAGTGGTCTTTGCTACCAACTGGGTGCAACTGTTTATGCAAAACTTTATTTCTCCACCTCCTGTAAAGAGTTTTGAAAAATCAGCAGGACGTTAGAATAATAATAATTATCACCACATATTCGGGTTTAGATTCCAACTAGAACTCACATAAGTGACCCTTTATAAATCAGGTCATGATAAATTAGCATTCAAGAATAAAGATCGTCGTTTTTACATATATATATATTTTGTGGCCTTATTTAAACTTGCTTTTTCGATCGTTTATGCCCTCAAAAACGAATGTTTATAGATTGCAGTTAACGTTTTCAATGTAGCTTTGAGATTTTTTCTTAAATTTGGACGAAACCCAAAGTAAGATATATGCTCTCAGGAACTCATATTGTCTGCCAATTCCTTCTCATAAAACCCTTTATATAATCAATTATTGATCAAATTTTCACTACTCATTTGAAATTGACCTCGTATTCTTACCATGACATATATTATTGTCAGTTTATATTTGCAGCTTCACTAAATTAAATTCTAACGGAAAGATACATTTAGATAAATGAAATACAAGAAGTTGAATTCTGTCATGAATTCTCCTGTCTTCAATTCTTCTTGAATTTTCGATTAAAAACGCAAGCTTCTTTCTTCTTTAAGATGACAATTATCGTTGATTATAACTTGTTGGTTGTTATTTCTAGTAACAAAACGGAAGGAATGGAAAAAAAATTTGGGTGTATTTTGAAAAAAAAATAAATAAACACGGAAGAAAGGGTAAAAAAGATATATATTAAATAGATATATATTATATTTAAAAAGAAATTTGTGCGTATTTCAGTTGGAATAAGAACACTCATCAAAATGCATGAATGAAGTATTGATAAAAAATAATTGTTTTCTTTTTCCTGCTTTAGTAAAAAAAATGATTGGAGAAAAGAAAATTAACGCATGTAGAATTCAGGTAAGGAAATACAGAAAACAATATGAAGGATTAAATAAAAAGATTGATAAAACCGTAAATAAAAGTGAAGAGAAATGGCATTTTGTACATTTTAGTCCGCTTAGACTGATAATCTCTTAAAGAGCATTAATTACAGATAACCTCAAAACCAATTTTAAAAACGATTAGAATACTTTCATATTTTTTCTAGACTTCCTTCCCACAATAATATTATATCTTCAAGCTTATAATGTTATTTTTCTTCACAATCTCATATACTCCCACGCGATTTAATATTTCATTCCCTAATTTCCTTCTTCTTATCAATATTTAGTATTTATTGACAGCATTTCTCTGGCAATCTCTATAATCCTTTCTGTACTGCTCGATTTTTTTGGTTTTTGTAGGTCCCCCCCCCCCCCCCCCCCCCCCTTCGTTTTTTAATTTCTTATTTTTTCTTCTTTTTTTGCCTTCGGGTTTTTTTCCTTTCTTTTTTTTTATAAAACATTTACCACGTGTGCTATCAACTTTGTTTCATTTAACGATTATTTTATTTTCATAGATCTTTCCGCTGAATTTCGCTCAATATCAGCTTTGGACTTGTATCGTTTATCGTTTGTATCATTTATTATATTTATCAAGTCTAAGATCGACATAAACTTTGCTCACGTGTCATTATAAAATAACCATATAACACGCGTTCCCATTGGACGCGTATACTGCGAACTCTAAATATGCACACAACAGGCGCGCGCGCGCACTTTTCGATTTTTTTGTCAAATAATTATGCAAATGAACACTGAATTTGCTCGAAAGCAACGCTGTATTTTATAAAGGAAATAGAAAACTTGCCCGCTGTGCTGTGTGCAGATTTAGAGCACTTGGGGATTGATCAGAACACTCGAGAAGCGTCTTTTAACATTTCTTTCGTGTTCTGATCAATCCCCGCGTGCTATACATCTGCACACAGCACGCGCCAGCGTTTTCTATTTCTTCAGTAGTTTATTGTCCTAATGATGATCTTATATTGAAACGCCTGTAGTGATGACCTTATATGGATGTAAAACCAAGCTGGATATCTAATGTTTTGACTTGGAAAATTCAAATCTATGCACACTCCAGTCAATTAAAATTGGATTTCACTAGCTGCCAATTGAAAAGTACCTGACCAATCTCTCGTGTATACCTCTGGCCCGCTATATCAACTCTATTATAGAATAACATTACGTGCTTGTCTTTGTTCATTATCCCACCAGTATAATTTGAAGCTTTCTTGAGCTGTTTACGTGTTCTTCTTCATGTTTTTTTCCTAGACAGTAGGTATTCCTTTAAAATCACTGAG
The DNA here is from genome assembly GCA_029948255.1 of Telmatactis stephensoni. Lineage (NCBI taxonomy): Eukaryota > Metazoa > Cnidaria > Anthozoa > Actiniaria > Isophelliidae > Telmatactis > Telmatactis stephensoni. The sequence goes on along the minus strand of JALIZF010001764.1, from coordinate 307,257 downwards.
GAGGTTTGTCCAGTATATTCTTGTTATTTTTTGGTTTCATTTCATTTCGTTGTGTCGATTAATTCTTTTTCCTAAATTGTTGTTAATATCGACTGGTAGACCTGTAACCTCTTCATTTTTTGTGTGTTAAATTACTTTTCAACGAACGTCTCACAGCGATTTATATTTCTAGACGGTTAGAGAAATAAGTGAATCAATTTTTCATTCAATTCATTTCAATTTAACTTTTTAGTCGTTTTTATTTTGAATGTCGAGACAAGTTGAGTAGTTGGAATTAAGGGTAAAAAATGAAGTTTTCCATCTGTTGCTGCTATATGCGACTAAAGTTATCCCGGCTCTCATCAGATATTAACACTTTGCCGAAGTCTTGTTGACTAGTGCTGATGGCCTAATTTCCTAATATCGATCTGTCATCAAGAGAAAATGTTCTCTTTCTGTCATACGATCGTGGTAGACTGATAGGAAGAGTTAATAGAGAGGGCGTAACTATAAAGATGGTTGTTACTTAAGAAAAAGCTAATCTTTTGCATGCCCTGGGAGTAACGACAAAACTGACCCTGATGAAGACTTTGAGATCGATTTACTCGAAATATCTCGATTTTAATCAATTTTTGCTCCGAGTCCAGGAAATATTTTGTAGTTAAGACGCTACACGAGCGGTTTCATCATCGTAAATAGCTTGAACTCTAGTTGCTTGCAGATGGTTGTTTGGCCGCCAGATTGTTCGTGCCCTAAAGCACCTTTCTGAATATTTGAATGCAAATAAGAAATCGAGGAGAATTCTCTAAGCATTCTTTAATTTCAGTACCACCTAAATTCATTAACACAAAAGCTAGCTACATAATGCTTTTTACTTTCAAGTTTATTTCAATAAAGTGAAGACAGAGTTTATTGTGCCGAACGAAAATGGATGTGACGGCCCTATTATTCGTCTACTAATCACTACTCTCTAAGTGTTTTTGCCTGTCGCCATAGCTTGTTAAAACAACAGATCTTGAAAGGCGTACACAAACAGCATAATTTACTAAAAACGTGGTGACATTATGTCAATGGTCTTTTTGTTTTGATTTCAATACTGAGTGATGTTGTTTTTGGGGAAAGAGCTAGAGAGATCGAGGAGAGGAAGGGAGTTTCGAGAAAATGAAAACATGTAATTCATAAACTAAAAAGGGATGGTTGCGGTATATGTAGTTCACGCAACTCGAAATTCTTCTTGACGTTTTTTATTTTTGTTTTTCCTTTCACCACTTATTATTATTTTTTTTTTTTCCAGCTTTTTCGTTCCGTTTTTTAGATGACTGGCTATTCCTTTTTCCTTTTTATCCGGGAAAATTCGACTTTTTCAACAACATTTTTGATATAAAACAAATACAACAAACTGCTATAAGGATGAACATAACTGATTATTTCATTAACTCGGCGCTTGATGAAAATGAAGTAGCAATTTGCAGTTGATTGTACGTGGCCAAATATCTTTTCCCTACTTGTCTTCTTAACACAATCAGATCATTATACTCACCGCTAACTATTCTTTAAAATCAAAAAAATGGTCATGAGCTTATTACTTGAGTAATAAAACAGGAAGCGACGAGAATACTCGGAAAGTGTAGAAGTACTCGCCCACGGCTCTCGTTCATTTCGTTGCTGCTTCGTTTGCACGTTCTGTGCGCTGGCGTTCTTTGCGCTGGCTTAATGAACACCAATTAAATACAAAATAGAAACTTCTTTGCCTACTAAATTTCTAATGAGCATCAGCGGATCATGAAGTATTTTATTTGATTAGTTAAAACGAGCGAATTCAATGGAGTATTTTTAGGTACCGGCAGTAGTTGTCACGGGAATTGGTCAAATCGTCAAAACCCACAATGTAACGATTCAACTCAATGGAAGATATTTTGGCGTTGCCAAATTTCATCGACTACTAGTCTTTTAACATCTTTTGTAGTAGCTTTGGCTAAAAGTATATTTTCTTCTACTATTATTGAAATACGCTCGAGCCAGAACGTCCCGCCTTTTTTAATTAGATGCGAAGCTTTTTTTGGAGTTTCCGTCAACATGCAACGATCCCTGCCAAATGTTATTCAGCACGATAATTGGCACGATGTGACATTCAGAGTGTTTTGGTAACTATGCACTTTAGTAGCTTTCAGATATTGAATTCCCCGCCCCCTAAACAATGTTGCTGGCAGCCATAAAGTCTGTCAACTGATTTCAAGGTGATAAGTACTACTCACAGCAACATTGTAAAAGGTGGGTGTGGGGGAAGCAGTCTCAGTAAATCCATTAATTATTGCGCGCGCATAATAAAACAATCGTCCAACATTTCTGGCAATGATGTGTGATATAGTGCTTAACAATTCAACGAATGCAAAAGGGAACACGAGAGACGGCGAAAAACAAGTGAAACGATGGTTATCCAAGAGAGAGAAACAATTAAACCAATTAGTATTGACGTAATTATAAATTGTTTTAGTTAGTGTTGTGTCGCGACGATTTTTTTTTCCTTTGTGTTTTTGTTTTCTTTTTCATTTATAATATATCGTAGCAGTTTATATTACGCTTTGTTGTTCACTTATTAACCTGTGGTAGCAACTGCTACTGTCGTAGAATTTCACGATTCAACATATATTTTTACAACACTTGATACTAATCTCGCGATCTGATTGGTTGATTAGAGTGTGTCAATAAGGGGACAGACACACTGCTGACGCGTTTCGGCGCGCGCACTCATTCTGTTGCCCCGTTTGATAAGGTTTTTTTAAACTTTTATCTCAAATAATTGTTGTAAAAACGAATTGAAGATGGTTTTGAGTTGTCTGTCCTCTTATTGACACACTCTTTACGTCATAAAATGTTCAAAACTCAGGTGGAATCACGAGCGCAGCGAGCAATTTGTTAAATAGTTTGAATTTTGGCAGAATCCCGTAATTCCAGAACTCAAAACCCTTTCTATGCCAATTCTACAGTGTGAACACACACACCCTTTATTAAACGGACAATGTTTAGTTTGCAGCAGTTTCTGATAGCTAGAGTAAACGCATTGTAAATGATTTTCTCGTTATACAACTTTCCCAATGAAATGACTTTTTTCCTTATGTGATGAAACTTGACGATTCTGCCTTGTTCTCTCGAGAAGATTATCATTTATCTTAAAAGATAGAAGTTAGCTAGATGTGTCGAAGTCAATCGAAAAGGCAAGGTTTGTGTTGATGCAGATTGTATGTCAAGGGCTTTGCCACTCTAGTTAGCCTGAGAAAACGTCCAGGAGTGAGCGAAATGACAGCTGTTTTTTTTTTCTCAGCCTTCACTTCAGCCTGCGATCAAAACGCAGTTTTTCCTTCTTCCCAAGAGCAAGGAGAAAGCATGAAAAACTCGATCGCTAGCGATGCAGAGGATCACAGCAAAAAACCGGCTCTCCTTACATTGTCTTACCCTCTCTCTATAAATAGAAAGTACGCTTTATTTTCTCCTTGCCAAAACTCTTGCCAAAAACGGAGTGTCAGAAAGTCCTGTTATGCGTCTTATACGTGCTGCTAATTAAGTTCTTGTGTAAATCACTCATTAAAACTTGCCAAAAAATTGATTCAAGTGAAACCTCTCTAATACGGACACCGAAGGGCAGGAAGGAAAGTGTCAGTAGTATAGAGGTGCCCTTCCTATAGACCTTCCCGAGCTTATGTCAAGTTTTCATGCACAGTATTTAATGTTCTTTTTGTGATCGCAAAGGCATAAATCGTCAAGTGAAACCTCTCTAATACGGACACTGAAGGGCAGGAGGAAGGGTCAGTATTAGAGAGGTGTCTTTTTGCTATAGACGCCGAGCCTATGTCAAGTTTTTATGTACAGTATTTAATGTTCATTTTATGATCGCAGAGGCATAAATCGTCAAGTGAAACCTCCGGTCTAATACGGACACCGAAGGGCAGGAGGAAAGTGTCAGTAGTATATAGGTGTCTTTCCTCTAGACGCCGAGCTTATGTCAAGTTTTTATGTACAGTATTTAATGTTCTTTTTATGATCGCAAAGGCATAAAATCGTCTGTTTTTAGCTAGACTTACTTGATGTCTTATGGGTCCAGCACTGTATAAATTTCGCATTTTTTGTTTTCTTGTTTTGCTTTTGTTTTTGACAACAACAACAATAGCAACAATAACAACAACAATAATAATAGTAACAACAACAACAACAACGATGAAAAGTTTTAGCAATTGCGGCCTAGTACTGCTGTAAATACTTACAAAAAGCGATGAGTCTGAGCTTTCGCTGTCTACAGCATCATCAGAGACTAATAGAGTTAAGTCACAGTTTCCACAGATTAAACAACAACAACAATAGCAGCATAACAAAAATAATAATAGTAACAACAACAACAACAACAGCAACAACAATAATAACAAAAAACGACGCGCCCGATCTAATAAGCAGCTCAAGCTGATCCATGCATATAAACCACACTTTTTGTCGGGATTCGTGGCAGCGAGAAACAGCTCACTGTCATTTCTTCAGCTCGTTAAGTCACAGTGTTAAGAAAATGAACCAAAAGTGTCGTTTACCGTATTTACTCGTATAAGCGCCGCGGTGATTATCATATTTTATTTTATATTATTACAAGACTTCTGATGCGGCCCTAATTCGGCGTTTATTGAAAATCACAATATTTTGGAATGATTTAAGCAATTGTCAGACCAGAAATTCAATCAAATTTCATAATTTTCACAAAATTACAACGTTGAGTTATACTGTACTTGTTGTCTTCCTTATTCCATGCAGATGATAGCCTCGGACAGTTCTTAAAATAAGTGCTGTATTGTGTGAATACGTGCGGCGCTTATTCGAGGGCGTCGGTTATTAAAACTTTGGCTTTCAAATGCGGTGCTTAATCGAGGGCGAAGTAAATACGGTATACGAGGGTTAGCATCTTATCTGAGTTGCATCTTAGACAGAACGCGTTCTACGTCGCTCGTGCAGGTGGCCATAAAAGAATCTTTCAGTATCTGTTGGATCAAATGTAATGGACTGAGCAAATACGCAACCATCTACTTGAGATTTTTGGTGTGATATCAAGGTCTAATAGTACGCACATGTTTCACTAATGGTTATTCAAGTGAATGTTTGATGAGCAGTCATATTGGGGGATCTATACTACTCATATTTTTGTGGAGTCTATTTGTAACTACGTCAAAGCCATTACAAGACCACAAGAGAAATTGAGAGCTTTTTGTCAGAAAATAACAATGCTGTCTGAGAGAATACTTCATGGAAAGTATTTCCAAAAGTATTTTCAAAAAGTTTGATTGCTTTGGACGAAATATTATACTATAATATATATATGACATAATATCTTGGAGAAAAAAGTAAACCGTTTTGTATGTATTTATCACTCTGTGGCATCGTTTGGAGCATTTCCAAAATTCTAAACCCTCATATCTTGACAAAGATATATTATTGTTAACAACTTCCATAATTTTAAAGAGTTACAACTCCAAAATGTTTTTTCAACTTTTATGCTAATTAGCAATGGCCATTATAAAAGTCGTCAATAGCCCTGTTTCTCAAAGTATGCTATTGAATAATTATTGGATGAGGTTTTGATGATAACGGAAATTATTATTTATTCAAAGTATATACTCGTTTCTGGGGCGTCAGCGTCCTACATTGTTTTGGCTCCTGTACTCTGACGTCACGCACGTTATAGTGCGTCTGTTGAGCGGCAAAAATGGCTTCAAACACACTTCAAAATCAGTGTGATCATATTTTTTTTGTTATATGTTTTGAATGAATAATAAAACAATTGTTGGATTCGACTATCGTATATTGTATGAATGATTATGCAGACCTCCCGTGTTTGATAGCCTGATCAAAACACGCGTGATGTTGGGAGAACACGAGAGAGCGTTGTAGATACGAGTGCTTTCACAGCTCTCGAGTGTTCTCACATCACAAGTGTTTTGATCAGGCTATCAGACACGGAAAACCGTTTTTTATTATAAGTAATAGCATGGCTATGAGGTTGATTAGTGATTAAATGTACCCGAAGCCGAGGGAGGTTTAGTGGAAGTCCCGAGGCCGTAGGCCGAGGGACTTTTACTAAACCTCCCGAGGCTGAGGGTACATTTAATCACTAATCAACCGAAATAGCCATGCTATTACTTTGTAATAGTATGGTTGCCGAGGAAGTATATAGGAAAACTAGAACGATTTGGACCAAATAACAAGTTACAAATGAATAAATTAAAAGTGCTGTTATTACTCTAGGGAACTCTATTTAGACACTATCGCTCAACCAGAACAGTACAAAACTAAGTGCAAGAAAGACCTAACACAAAGGAAACAATGCCTCGTTACAACTCACTTGTCTAAAACAGTTATTTATATTCACCAAATAATATTGAAAATAAAAAAGCGTTGTGTGATAACATTGTCGTGCCACGCATGCGCAAGATTATTCCAGTCCATCCCAAATGTGACAAGCATGCTGAATAGTATTGTAATCCATCCCACATGGTTTAGACTACACTGAAAGGTTACTTGAAGCTAATTTGCATAATTCAAGTACTGCTAGCTGCGGATGTCTCCTCAGGAAATTTCTCAGGGACGTATCCATAGTTGGACTATTGCATAAACATGAGGTATGATTGGTTACTAATCGTACCTAATGCTTATGCATGAGGTTCGATTAGTAGCAGTGAGGGGGCATTTAGCCATTAAATGCTCCTCTCGGAACAATAGAATCCGAGGCAACCATGCTATTATTTCTTTTATAAAATAACTAACACGCAAATAGACGAAAAAAGGAAAAAGAAAACACCGGCGAAAAAACAAATTGACGTGAGCGTGTTTGATACTCTCATTTCCAATTTTCAGCCAATCAGAGCGCGCGTTATATAAGAGTTATTTTATAACAATAAATAACATTTGCTGAGACATTGAAAGTTCCGGATATCATCCTACGAACAGTTAACTTCTTGGTTGTCCTTCCTTTGTAGCAGCATAATTGAGAAAGTTATTTCATTTGAGCGGCCTTGTTAAGCAAATATTAATGGCTTTATACGGGCCATCTTTCTGCATAAGAAACATTCTATCGTCTATTTACCGGATGTTCTGATCTTTTTTGACTAAACTCTCTGTTACTTTTCAGCCATTTTGTTAGATGCACGTGATTAGCTCATGATCACCACGTTATAGATATGAAGTACTTTTTAGGATGGACGCAAGTAGCTTGACGCAAGTGTACTGAACTTGTAGACAGTCGCTCGTACAAAATGTTTCCTGTTTCATAGTATATATAATTAAAGCTAGAGTTGATCAGAATGGGAAAGTTTATTTAAGTTTGAGTTTGCTATTGTCATCATGGCTTCCGTGGTCGTTGAGCTCTTTCTTCTTCGATAACTCATCCTCGCAGCTTTGACACGAAATCCAAGGGGATCCCGCAAAGCCAGTTTCCATTCCAATCGATACTGGAGATTGAACACCAGACAAATTATAGGGTTGATTGCACAGTTTAAATGCAGGATTAGAATATTGACAAACTTGTACCAGGGATTACAGATTTCCTTAGGTTTGGTCTCCAGGTAGGAACACCCTAGCCAGCCGATCCCATAAGGGAGAAAGCAGAAGTAGAACGCAAAAACAATTACCGTCACCATTCTAGCCATTCGTCTCTTGGAGCGATCAACTCGCTTATTGATCGAATACGTCTGATTCCCGGGTAATTTACGAAGCCAGAGTTTTAACGCCACAAGAATATACAGTATTAGAATTACAATGAGATTTCCAAATAATAAAATAATAAATGGCAAATACCAAAATTCCCAATTTGGGGTAAACTTCCTGACACCACAAGACAGAGCGCCTTTCTTCATTCTTAGTCCTCCATAATAAAGTATTGGACCCCAGTATACTGCTGATATACCCCAGATGACGGCGATAGTTATTTTAGATGACCTGATTGATACCATTGATCTACACGGATAGAATACAGCCAGAAATCGATCGAATGCTAGCGCTCCAAGATGAAGGCACGATACTGTGATCGAAACCTTTTCGACAAAGTTGACGACTTTGCAAAGGATTATTCCTGGGTAGGAAAAACAACAAAATTATTAGAACAACTTTTACTTTTTATTTAATTTTAAAGCTTACTCGACTCACTCGAAAGGGATTATGGGTAGAAATAACTATAATGATAAACCATGTGAATGTCAACATAAAAATTAACCCACATGTAGTTTGCCTCGTCCTTATGCAACAAATTAACACTGTAAAAATGGATTGGTTGATTCTACCAATTAAAATGGTTACAACCATTTCCAATTGGTTGTTTTAACCATCAGGTTTTGGTTGCAACAATCTCACCAATACAATTTTGGTTAAAATAACCATTGTAATTGGTAAAAGCCGTACTAATAAAATCCACTACACATAGAAGTAGGTAGCTTAAGTATAACACAGCAATAGTAGTAGACTTAGTAAAATCCCGCGTTAAATGCCATTCTTTCGAGCTCTAGTATCATTTTATGTAACCAATTTGGTTTTTGTTAAAATTACCATTTTGATTGGTAATAATTCACTAAGGTAGAGAGGTAGAGTATATTCAATATACAGGGCCGTAGCAAGCCTTGAAAAAACAGCCCCAGTGGGCGCTACGGCCCTGATATAAGCGTATATGAAATACACGGAGTGAAATACTGGCAGAATCAAGTCAAAAGCGAATATCAGGCCGGAAATGGCAGTGAGGTATATGAGTATAATGCGTAAAAAAACTTTGTATCTAGAAAAAAGTTGATCCTATCTTACATGCAAGAAAAAAATTGCAAAAGGTATCGCTACTTTTTTCTGAGAAAAAAAGAAAAAGAAAAGAAAAAAATCAAAGTAAAATCAAACTTCCTCTACAAAATCCGAGGAAAACTGGTTGCTACTCTTTAGCAAGTGACCAATGAGAGCTCTGTATTTCATCATGTGACACATTTGAATCGCTTGGCGGCGAGGCAGCCATTTTCAGTTGAACTGTTGGCGTGGAATATCCTTTGCTTCTCCAATCTCTTCTCTTTGTGCTAAAATCGCTTATTATTCTTGTGTGATGGAACAAAACAAGCTTAGAAAAGTTTTTCTTTTAAATGGCATTGTTTGAGTGGAAAAACTTTGGTCTTTTATCGCAATTGTCCGAAGAAGAAGCGATCTACAAAATGGCGGTTCGAAGCTGGTCTCGTGAATTACTTGAGAATGGTAAGTAAGTTTGCTGTATTTTCGATTTACTTTAGTGGCGTACAAAAACTTTCTCTTCATATCTAATGATTTAGACTTGTGAAAGAGCAGAAACAGCAGAGACTCGTACTGCAGAGCTTACTTAAGTTATGTGAAACTTAGCCGGGAACTAATAACTAGCCGCTTGTGATTACAGTAAATCAGTGAGACTATAATATTTGACTCCTTTATCGTTCTAGACTTCCCGTGGACATGATATGAATATTGCTTTCAACTTGTATGAAATTGGTAAGTGATATACTACATATGTACTTTAGTTTTCTTGTCATGATCAAGATTTATGAACTTCATGCATGGAACTTAACTGAATTCTATAAATACAATTAGCTGGAGAACTGTGTTAGCTTCTTTTATCTGCTACCATTTTTGTTTTTGTTTTCGAAGCATTGCTATTGTGAGCATTTGCTCCAGATAAAGAACTACGAGTGAAAAGTTCATATTGTTGAGGAGGTTGCCAAGGGGGTCCTTGTTCCTTAAATTTACTGGAATTCCAGGGAAATAGGTCAAAAATGGCTGTAATCCAGTGGAATTCCAAGAGGATATAAAGGCCAAATTCATTAAAATTTACCTGGAATTTCCAAAGAGGATGGCAATATTTCATGCTGGATTTCCATGGGACCAGGGGAGTTAAAACAGACCTCAACAGGGGGAGTGCAGATAAAGATTGGAATAGCCCATTTTCAAGATTAATGATGGATCTATTTTTGTAGATGAGTGCAAAATATTGAATTAGATATTAGGTGTTGCATGTTTGCTCATGATGCCTTTAATTTCTCATTATAGAGTGGTACTCTTGATGATGTTCAGCCAATGGCAGTTTATTTTTGCTGAAGGAATGGTAGCCCATCAAAGCTGTAATTAATTCTGATCAGTTTTTTACCTTCTCAATGTTCAGTACCCAAAAAGTAGACAATGCAACAATAATTTTTGAAATTTATAAGTGTATGCAAAGTTTCTTTTTTGTCACAACTGCAAAAAAAGTGAAAGATTGTTTAGCCAATTGGAGTCATATGTCAATACAATGTCTCATTCCAAAGTGGAAAAATCAAATACATATATATATAGTATAGATGTTCTGAACACCTTTCAATCACAGAAACAAAGTGCTGAATGTCTGGGAGTCATTGATATACCAGGGCAAGATTTGCATTGCTTATGCTTGCCTTTTGGTGTATGTCTTGCTGAGGCTGTTGACATACTGGCAGCCTTGCTTGATACTCTTTTGTGGCATTTTAGTATATTTGAATCTGTAGTTTTTGTTTAGAGAACAGAACTTGTAGATTATCAGATTTTGTCTTAATGAATTTGACACTTAACTGACATATATATTCAGTGGCTATTGGCTGTATTCATGACAAAATTGAAACTAGCATCTATTCGGTAAAACTATTGGAGTAGATTTTTCATTTGTGTTGCCTGTAAACAATAAGCCCAAAGGGTTATGTCATTTTGACCCCACTCTCCACACCAGAATCCTTTTCAAGAATTTTTTTATATTCAAGTGTTACAGTGCATTTCACATAACTTTTGAAGATTATGTGAAGTGCACTGTAAATTCCTTCAAGAATACAAAGTAGTTTTAATTAGTGAACAAAAACTGCTCAAAAGGGTTCTGGTATAGAGAGAGGGTCAAAATGTCATCACGCTTTGGGCTTACTGTGACTTGTTTACATATTTTTGTCTATAACTGAAGTTGTACATATTAGCCTATATTGTCATCAGTGTGTCCCCATACAATAAAAATGTTGATATAACCAAATGTCTAATTGGTTAATTTAACAGCATAGTTTTACCATTACCAAATGGTTAAATTAACAGACTTCAACCAAAAAGAATTGGTTACCTCAGACCCACCATGGGTACCCTTTGAAATTGGTCAAAATGACCACACATTGGGTCAAATTCACCATAAATAATTGGTAGTTCTTACCTCCAGAAAATGGTAGTTTCAACCATTCCAATTGTTAATTTTGACCAAAACATCTACTGTTTGAAATAACCATTATTTATGTTTACCTCAGACCCACATTTTTAACCAATTTTACTAGGTTAAAATAACCAGTCCATTTTTACAGTGAAGAACTTAATTTACAGTAGTTTAATTAAAGTCACCTGAGTCTTAAGCTTAGGCCTGTCGTCTGACAACCTAATTTAAGAGCTGAAATACAAAGCTGGTTGTTTACTATATATACATCCCTTTTGTAAGTCAATGAAGCGAAAGCGGAACTCCATACACATAGAAAATTAAAAAAGACAAAAGAAAAGGAAGAAAAACGCGCCAAAAAAATGTCACACTGCGTGCCCTTTCGCTCATATCAATAAATTGGTGTCGTTTTCGGGCTTCCTGTGATAAAATAAACTGGGGTCCATGTTTTTTTTACTTTCCAGTCCTTTTTCGGACAGAAGTAAAGATTGCTGACCTAAAAATTTATGTTTTTACTCAAAAAATCTGTAAGTTTGGAGGGAATTTTCCAAGAAAGAAACCGCTTTTTTTCACGATGAAATTTATTAATACCAACTTCCAAATCTGGTAAGTACAAATTCCTTTATATGGAAGTAGGAAAAAACGACACCTTTTTTATAAGCTGGCATTTCGTAATATGTTCGCTGTTTGTCTGACTTCTAGTGCGAGCGCTAAATTGTTTAAAAATACTTTGACAGCGCGCTCACTCACTACCAGTATGAGCTGAAAACGGCAACTTGCGCGCGCCTAAAACAAAAACAAGGGAATCTTAGCTTTGATTAGTTTTGAGTTCCAGATGTACGTAAATCACAAACCCAAACAACTTATGCCAACGAAGAACGCAACCTTTACAGGCAGGATACGGAAAGTATAGCTAGCTGAATTCAAAGTACTGTACGGGACTTTCAATACAGTCTATAACGTACGTATAGTCTCTTTCCAATATAAGAGGTATTGGTTCTAATTCGAAAACGGCGTATATAAAAAAATAATAGTGTAGGAGCTCCGCCGCCTATAGCCTTGACTATATAATTTATACTTTATACTTTTAAACTGAAGACAACTGAAAATGTAATTCTCATGGACTAAAAATTAATACTGATTTTCACGAGCCTGTTGAGCGGGATGCGCTTATAAGGCCCACTTGGATGAAAATTGGTGAAAATTGGAAACTGATTATTTCTATATGAAAATGAATTTAGCTAAATAACTAGCTACTCTCCGCAAAAATCTACATTTTAAGCTCATTGTCACAGAGAAAGTTTTGTTTGACCAAATCTAAATGACGTCATTTACTCACAATCTAAATGCTAAATAACTTGACAATTTCTATTCCACTATTTTGGATTGATGGGAAGAAAATATTGCTTCATGGTGATTATTGGCACCGTATACATAGGTTTCACTAAGTTTCAAGTCGTTTTCAATTTTTATTGATTCTGACCCAAGTGCTCCTCTGAGCATACCCGCATCTTATTATGTCATTATATCGAGTCCTGTACTTGTCTTCTTTCCCCCTTATTAATAATATTCACCCCCTGTTCTCAAAACTAAACGGACTCCTAATGTAATTCATTGTTAATTGACTTCTCTTCGAGGATAAATATCTGCAATTGTACTGTTATAGCATTATATATATTGACAAGGCAATTGTTAAACTGAATTAAAACCGGCTATTGTTCATTGCAATATCAACTGTTCTTTCGGTTTTACATTTCTTTATCGTGTGCTATTGATTACAGCTTTCTTGCACAAGTTCAGATAAATTATAAAAAAACATTGCCAAAATATAGTTTGCTCTAAGACATTCATTACTTGCATATATCCTATTTCCCTCAATTTAAATTGATGGTGATTGAACTTAAAAATGTTTTAGTCCTCTCGTGTCTTTCTCCTATTAACTTCTTAATTATCAAGATGCACCACTTTTAAGTGATATCCAACAGTGTTAAGTCTCCCTCATTCTTTGCTCTCGTCTGTTGTCGCCTTTCCAATTCCAGACTACGTTTTCTCTTCTCTTCTCTTCTCTTCTCTTCTCTTCTCTTCTCTTCTCTTCTCTTCTCTTCTCTTCTCTTCTCTTCTCTTCTCTTCTCTTCTCTTCTCTTCTCTTCTCTTCTCTTCTCTTCTCTTCTCTTCTCTTCTCTTCTCTTCTCTTCTCTTCTCTTCTCTCTCTTCTCTTCTCTTCTCTTCTCTTCTCTTCTCTTCTCTTCTCTTCTCTTCTCTTCTCTTCTCTTCTCTTCTCTTCTCTTCTCTTCTCTTCTCTTCTCTTCTCTTCTCTTCTCTTCTCTTCTCTTCTCTTCTCTTCTCTTCTCTTCTCTTCTCTTCTCTTCTCTTCTCTTCTCTTCTCTTCTCTTCTCTTCTCTTCTCTTCTCTTCTCTTCTCTTCTCTTCTCTTCTCTTCTCTTCTCTTCTCTTCTCTTCGCTTCGCTTCGCTTCGCTTCGCTTCTCTTCTCTTCTCTTCTCTTCTCTTCTCTTCTCTTGTTTTCCTTCACTTCCTCTCAGGTGATCATTTTAAATTCTTTCAATTTTATCCTGCATTGCCCTTTCATATATTCTGTGTGCGTTTTTTATAAGATCACTATTATATGCTTGTCAATAATTCATTCCCTTTTCTGTAGCTTTTCTTTTCCAGTCTTTAATCTCTTTTGACCAATTTAATTCTCGTTATCATTTTTCCTTTTTCTTTTGTCTTTAATGTTCGTCTTATCAACTGACTTTGAAAACTAAATCTAGAACCATTCATATCACTACATTGTACGACTGACAGTTTGCTTCCTTTCGGAAGAAATTTATTATCACTTTAGGTTTTTGCTTTTAATTCATTATCCGGCAATGAATAGTCCATTTTGAATAAAAACACTATGAATTAAATGGACAGTTGGTAAATAAGTATGAATTTCTAAATGTTTAATATCACTAGATATCTTCAATTCATCACCCTGACAGCTGTTTCTGTGGTGTTTTTATTTAGTCGATAGCAAAATTTCCTGTCAATCTCCAAAACGACTACGAATTTTGCATATTGAAAACGTAATTTTCACTCCGTATGTTTATATTATTCTAGCTTACCACTGAACGTTCTTTATTTGAATAGACTTGCACCATATAAGACAGGACATATATACTGAGTCAAACATTAAAAACAACTAAACCAAAGACAAAATAAAACGATGCACTCTGCTTATGAGCTCTGCTCTTATTCGCATGTGAATAGATAAACTGAATTTCGTTTTCACTTCATAAATACTCTTTGCTTAAAGACAATTAAAATTATAGTCAATATTTAAAAGTCAAAATGATAAATTCCTCAAACATTATTATAAATTCCACGAGTGCATCCTGCAGAAAACAGGAAGCAGTTTGTGTTTTTGTGTGTGTGTGTTCTAGATCTAAAGGAATAATATATTCCACCAATGTTAACTTATCTTTAAACAAGATAAGGTTTTTAAAGGGGGCACTTGGATGAAAATAAATTAGAATTGGAAATGCCTTGAAACTTAGTAAAACCTATGTGTACGACTCCCATTAATGCACCAAAGCAACATTTTCCTTGCATTCAAATGAGACGAATAGAAATTGTCAACTGAGTATTTTAGCACTTAAGTTGTGAGTAAATGACGTCATTTACTCAACCCTATTGTTCTTTTAGACTTTATATCAAAATTTATCTTTGATAATGAGCTTGAAATGCAGATTTTGGGCAGAGGGCAGCTATTTATTTAACTACATTCCGATCTTCAGATAGAAATAATCAGTTTCCAATTTTCATCGATTTTCATCCAAGTGGGCCTTTAAAACATGTAACAAGATAAGATCTGGATACTAATAATAGTAACTGAAATTGAAGATTTTTTTGATATATAAACCGGCGATAAGCGTGAAGTAAGCCGAGAAAAATTATAATAATAATAATAACAACAACAACAACAAAATGAAAAAGAAACAATCCAGATCGTCAAACAAGATCAAGGCATACGGTTGGTTTCTCACGTCGGCGCACTCAAGATCGGCACCCAGGTACTAACTGCACCTCCTCGTAAGATGGCATTTAATTGGTTGGATAAAACAAAAGAATCTATTGTTGTCATTACTGTTTGTATAGGTAATAGCATGGTTTGTAGTGATATTTGGCATAAAATACCACGAGTAATATTTCAAAATTGTTAAACAAAATTTTGTTTAACAATTTTGAAATAGCACTCGTGGTATTTATGCCAAATATCACGTATAGTACAAACCATGCTATTATTTGTTAATAACATAACCGAAAGAAATTTCTGGAATTTTGATGAAAAACAACCGCGAAGTTGAATCACTTTACACTCAACTACTTCGAAAAGCTAAGTGAAAACATAGCTTTCGAGCCTTTGCTGATAAAAGAAAAGCTAACAATATTCAAGAAAAGTAGTAAAAAGAAATTATTCAAGGTCAAAATTACATTGAGAAGGTAAAACTAGTAATTTTGTTTTCGATTTTGGTCTGAATGACTTCACTAGCTGAAATCAATGAAAAACAGACTCACGAACAAATTATCATTTGTGACAAAAAACGGTATAGTCTGAAAAAAGATGACACAAAAACTTTCTAGATAAGATAGACAAAAATGCATAAGTGTAGTAAAAAAAACTTATTGCCTTTCATGAACTTTTCAGCCATGTCAAGCCTTATTTTGACAAACTTTCACTTCACGTGTCACTATGCTTGATTATTCATCGTCTTTTCAGCAGAAAAAAGTAAAAACGAACTCTTCATATCCATCAAAACCCCGTTTCCCTTTCATTGTTTAGCTTTTTGGCTTGTTTCCATGATCAAATCAGTTCCTTTAGCGGGAGAAAGCTTCTCCATATGGCCGCCATTTTCTCTTAGCCTTTTTGGCAAAGAAAGAGAGCATTTGCTATGGAACTAACTGTAATTTTCATATGTGAAATTACAAAATTAAGATGAAATACCAGTGCTCTAAGCCAATCAAATTACAGAAATTTCTTAGGTTATATTATTATCAAAAGTTTCTTTTGTTTAGATTCGCGGCTGGTCCAACAATTGAATGAAATCTTTCGAGAAGTGCAGGTCGCCCCATGCAAGATCGGTTAAGTCAACTCACATTGCAGAAATGTCCAAAGAATGATTTAATTCCAGGAAAACGCTGTCGGTTTTCAGCGGCTGATTTCTTAATTCTTTACTGATTGAGGGTCTCAGTGGGGTTAACCGTTTGCCGTAAAAGGGCCAATGATTAACCTTTGTGTTAACGTAACGAACAGAAATTAGCCATTACCGTAAAAGCTACCACTCCAGAGAGATCCTCTTTATTGACTTAAATCCTGAATTCTATTTTGCCTGCATGAAGGTACGATTTTTTAAAAGGCTAAAATCTGCTCAATTGGAACTATTACTAAATTAAAGCAAAGATACCAGACGAAATTCAAAGAGACACCGATCTGAACCCGAAATCGTTTAAAAAGATGTCTGCTCTCAACACCACTAGCATGATAATTCAGGTTTTTTTCAATTAGAGGAAATGAAACCTTCTTGCAAGAAATTATCAGTGTCATGTAAGAAAGTATTCCTTGAGTAATATTTATAGACAATTTCATCACTTTCGGTAAATTTTAACGAAGATATGTGCATTCAAAAATAGAGAGTTTTCGGTATGCAATTTTGTCTCTAAAGCGTCGTTTTAATCCATTTTCAAAATTCTCATATCTTGTCAAGAATTTTTATTAAAACTCCCACACATTATCTCAAGCAACAAATGGTTTCAATTAAAGCTTTAAGAGTTGCGTGCAACTCCAGAAAAGTTCATTTTTCTGTGAAAGTCTTGTATATAGCTATTTCAAAAAAGGTTGACGGGGCGAACGGCGAATGGCAATCGGCGATTGGTGACTGCACGACCGAAAGGAACTGTTGTCACGCTATTAGACCGCTATCCGGCGAGGAGATATGAATTGCCTATCGACCACTTTGTCCAATAAGGTCTTTACTGCATGGTACCGGCATTGCTTGGGTATTTAGTTAATGAAAATGAAGCAATTCTTGTTACCCCAAAATTCCTTTTGGTCGTGCAATCACCAATCGCCGCTTCCCATTCGCCATTCGCCCCGTCAACCTTTTTTGAAATAGCTGTATAATGATGTAGACTTACCCAATATTCCCTCCACAAGCCAAGCATCATCCATCAACACTCGAGTCATTCTCTCTGGTATACTCCATATCGCCAGCAGCAAGTCACTGGCTCCTATGCTTGCAACTAATAAGTTGTATACAGAGCGCATCTGTCCAGTAATATCCCTTTTGTAGGCAAGGATCAGAAAGCTATTCCCAACAATGGATGTGAGGGCAATAAGCCCATATAAACTAGCTTCGAAGACTTCTAGTATAAGTTGATCGTTAGTCTTTGTGGCTTGGAAAGGCTGAGAAATGTTCGTGGAAGAAGGTAAAGAGAGGTTGATGGTCGGAGACGTCTCCATTGGAGAGAACTGATACCACCGGCCAAGCGTGCACGTCTCCTAGCAAATAGACAAAGAAGTTTAGATAGATTATGATCTTTGCTGTGAGCGCGCTTCCTCTACGCGCTCAAACAATTGTTCGTCGAACTTGAAAAGGTCATTATTTACTGTGAAAACAAAATATATTGCTGAAATGATTATTCAAAATAGCTTTCATGTTGTTTCATGTTTTTTTCGACATGTAAATTATCGTTTTCTGAGGGTTTTTAATTAGCAACTCCAAACTATTTTTTTGAATTTTCAGTTCAGATTTAATCTTAAAGTATACAAAAAAACTGTCGAATTCAGAAAAAAGCACAAAAGTTAATAAAAAATTCCCTTTTATATGTACTGACTCTACATTTTTACATGGCAGATATAATTCTTGAAGCAAAGAGCATCGGTTAGATGTCACTTAATTGAGCAAACTGCATGTAGCCACTTAGCTTTGTGCCAACGAACTTCTCAAGCCACTTCAATCATTTTGACATCGCCAAACTCAAATATCACGAAAGTCAAAACGTACCTAAAGGGGGTGATGAATAGCTTTTCATATGATTCCATTCGAATGTATAAAATTGAACAAATAATTGCATCCTTCACGTCTTCTCGGATAAGGACGTTATATGGATACGTTCAGCAATAAGGTCGGTCCGCGCGGGATTAGCGTTGGAAACTACTGTTGAATGAGGCCTTAAAAATCATGTATTACAACCAGTAGTGGAGCTACTTAAGCAGGTGTTTAAATTTACGTACTTAAACCTAAACCCAAACCTTTGCTTTCGAAATTTTTTCGGCCTGCTACAAAGAGAGAAACTGTTGTTAAGTCAAAAAACTTTTGTTTTCCAATTGAAGTTTTAATTTCTGCAAAAGTCGGTGATACATGCAAGATTCAAGTTGACAATAACCCTCGAAATACCATTCTTAAAAAGGAGGTACAAACTTTTACACAGAGGAGCTCTTCGTAGACGAGAGAAGATTCGTTAAAACCGAACTTTTTTTGGAAAGTTTAGATTTTGACTTTTGATTACCAATTGGCATCTCTTGTTTCTAGACAAGTATTTACCAATTGGTATATTTCTCCTTGTATCAAAGGTTTTTGCCATGTTCTTGTATATCACACTGGTATTTAATGCTGGTTTAATAGTGTGCTTGATTACTCGCCTTCATAGGTGCGCACATGCTTACCGAGTGCTAATTAAGCTCAATATATGCCAAACAAAAGTAACACTCAAAAGGCTTGCAAAATATTATTCTATCTTTTGGAAAACTATTACGCACAATCTGCGAAGGAAACTTTTTCCAGTTAACATAGTTCCCTCAAGGCAACCTTTTTATCGCGAGTGATCTGTTCAAAAACATTTAGACCGTTCGCTCATGCACCTAACCTAATTCTTTGAGCAAGCTTACCTATTTATAAACTTCCAGCCCAATTGAAAACTTCTGAACTCTCTTCGACACTGAGATTCGATAATGCTCACTTGAGAGTTCCTATATAAAAACACCGAAAATCTTATAAATTCCGAGTGCTCCAAGTTGTTTTATGAACGCAAACGTAGCACACCAAGTTGTGTCTAGAGTAGATGATCGCTTTACTAGATAACAGGTGTTCGATTCTGGATATTCAAATTCGCTTTGATTATTCATACTGTTTTATAACCTTTTAAACCTACCTGTCGGAAATAAACGAACATAACCCGTCACAATAATTGGTCATACTTATTATAATTATTATGAATACGAAGAATAATATTTAGGAGCATTTAGCAAATTTCCTGACGTTCTAATCATTATAAGTATATGAATAATATGATATCTGAGAAAAGTTATCGATTTTCCTAACGAAAAATTGATTTTTATTCACCATAAGAAGAGGTCAAATATTTCAATGAATATTCAATTTACGAGAGAATCTAAAAACATGTATACAGCTCTCATCTCAAATAATATTTCGCAAACAGATATAATATAGAAACTCCTGGAAAAAAGTCCTTTTTGATTTTCGTGTAAATGATTTACATGTACACCGAAACGTGCATCCTTTAAAAGTATCATACCAAAAAATGAAATGTTCAATATTTTCATTTATTTTTATGAGCGTGGCGTTTTTTTCCAATTTTTGCCTGTGTTTTCTACCGACAATGCAATTAAGCATAATCCCTAAGTCTGGTAAAACTATCCCAATTAAGGAATTATATTCTAATTCCCTACAAGTCTCTTTCAAAAACGTCAAAAGATCTCTGCCGAATTTGCTTCAATGCACACAAGCAATGGTAAAAGTAGATGTTGGACTTGATATATGTAACAAATTATTGAAATTAAAGCTTCAAGTCCATCCTCGTTTTCAAGCGTAATTAGGGAAAGGTCTATACACATAAACAATCCCGAAAGGAATCATGGGAAGTTGTTAACCGAGCACGCTATACTACTGCCGCGGGCAATCGGTGATATTAATTTTGGTTTAGGTTTTATGTAGATCACAGCAATGACAGTTTTATTAAAGCCAGGTTCTCATTAGTGAGCAAGACGACGCAAAGCTCGTGGTCTCACTTGAATTCACTTGAATTTATTTTATTATTTTGTTATATTAGTTTACCAGGGCACCCATTGATACCAGCTTTAGCTGACGGGTCTACCCTGGCTAAAGATTAATATATTATTATTATTAAAGAACAGACGGATTTGTTTTTCTTGCGTCGTCTGGAGTCGCCTGGAGTTGTCTTGCGTCGATAGCGAGAACCAGGCCTAAGTGGCTATTCAATTTTTTTCTTTTCACAATTCACGTCGATTGTGTTTCCCTCTTAAGTTATGTGTTGAAAGAAAAACAATTATTGAGAGCCACTTAAAACTATGAATGTCGGATTAGGCTACAAATCAGCTGTAAATATTATTGATCTAAAATGGAAAAAAAAACCATCTCAAATTTGCCTTACGTAGAATTTTTGAAATTTTAAAATTCGGAAAAATTATCATTAAAAAATGAATCAGTTAATAAGCTCTGTTTTGTTGATTTGTTGTGTTCTGTTCTGTTATCGGTGAAGCTTCTGAAGTACGCAAGTGCGCGTGTGCGGATAAGTAGCTACGCCACTGCTAGATTGTAATCCATGAGACAAATGCATGGCTTGGCCTAATCTTGTAGATTCTAGGTTTTTAAATTGCTTTTGAACCCAAACACTCAGCTTAGGATTGGCTATTTATGGAAAGTATTTCATGAGGAGTCACTGTTGGGAAACTATGTGGCCAATCCTATGTGATTGTTGAACTTCAACAGCTGCTGTATGTAACCTTATACTTTAACATTAACTTAAAAGTAGCTTTCCATAAACGTTCGTAAATATATCCTGCCTTTTCAGCAAGATCGACAGGAATTATGAGAAATAATAGTCAAGAAAAAAAAGTTGGCATACTATACTACTCGCATGCTATACTTAAGCAATATAAAACGCGCGCGCATGTCTCTGTACTGTGATATAAACACGATGGAAGATGTAGAGCAAGAGAAAAGCAAGCTTAGGAACACGAGGCGTAGCCGAGTGTTTCTCTTGCTTTTCGAGTGCTCTACATCTTCCAGAGTGTTTATATCACAGTACAGAGACATAAGCGATCGTTTTATATTGCTTTTATAAAATATTTTCGACGTTTTTGAGCGAGCCATGTCTCTGTCCTCTGATATAAACATGGTAGCCAGCCAATCAGCGCGCGCGTTATATCTCAAATATTTTATACTACTCGCGAGGTCAAACGGAAATGCCGATGATTTGTTATTTGAGGTTTCATGCATCATAGATTCCATCAAGGTTTTGAATTGCCAGCTAGAGTATCAAATCAACTCATGACAGAATAAAGAGAACGTTTTGAATTTCTTCTCGATGTTTTTAGTAGTTAGAATAGCGTGACAGTTTTCGTGACAGTTTTCAGTTTTCCGTGCCTGTGAAAACGGCACGATCACAGGAAAGGCATGGTGAAGGCTGGGCATGTTCTCGGTACGGCACGTTCAAGGAATAAATTTAGAATGTTTTAATTAAAGACATCACGGAAGTGATACAGTTAAAATGGCTAAAATACAGATTTGAATATATGAAAAAATACAAATATATTTAATAAAAGAAAATAATAATAATAATTTCTCTTCAGACTGAAAGTTATAGTGAACACAAAATTATTCTTAACAACTGCCAATTTAAAAAGAAGACTTTATCATCAAGCCTCTCCTTTCAGTTTCAGATATTTCATACTCGAAGCAGTAGTAGTTCACGATACCGTTCAATACGATTCACTATAATAGACCGATTAGCTTGCTACGATGTTTACCCAATTCAGTCCTCTTGGGAATAAGACTCCTTTCTCCGAGGTAGACATTCTCTCGTGCTTTTCTTATTGAAACATTTCAAACAAAGAATCTTATTCTCAAAGGGATTGTATAGGGGAAAACATAGAACCAAACTAAATCGGTCTATATGCATGGTCTTTATTTGTTTCAGTTTACTTATGAAAGGATGGATATATATTTCATACTCACTGCAGTTGACGATGGAACCCGTTCAGTACGTGCATACGATTTAGCTAGGTGTAGCAAGGGACTCTCTTCTTTTTAGGAACGTCCGCTCTGTGATACCACGAGTTGGTCTCAGTTTACCAGTAACAGGTATGTACAGAAGATATCGCAGGTATTAACGAAAATCAAACCCAAAGCTGAATGACTTGTCAATTCAAAGCTTTAGAAAAGATTTATTGATATGTGTTTTATATGATGTCATATTCTTAGTAAACTGCACGTACAAATTCTAACCACCAAATCCGGCGCACTTAAATCGATTACAATATAATGCGCATGCACGTTCCGCTGTTAAAACTCGCATGTTGGGCTTATCGTTGATCAGTATACAATGTAAACCAAAACGTTTTAGACTTGAGATGCGATTTTAAGATTACTCTTTTATCTAAAGACCAAGGTTACAAGATAAATCCATGTGGGAAACGACAATAGACCATGGATTGTCGTAGATTTTAATTTTATAAAAATAGTTTTTCACCTGTTGACATTTATTTATTCATTTATTTATTTATTTATTTATTTATTTATTTATTTATTTATTTATTCATTTATTATTTATTCATTTATTCATTTATTCATTTATTCATTTATTCATTTATTTATTTATTTATTTATTTATTTACTTATTTATTTATTTATTTATTTATTCATTTGTTTGTTTGTTTTTTATCTATTTACTTATCTATTTACTTATCTATTTTCTTATTTATTATTTCTTATTACTTGCACATTCCACCATAATGGTACGTGTTTCAATTAATCCTTTTACTTAGGAAGAAGTCTTTGTAAACTTATGTACTTAAATTCAGTTATTAATAGTAGATGTCTTTGCACGTTGAGAAAATCTTTTTGGGAATTAGTCTCAAATTTCTGCCGAGCGTCTCGCGCTTCGCGCTCGCATTTGTAAATAAATGTAGTATTTCGACCATTGTATATACCATAAGAACATTTAAAATTCGTTTAGAAAATAGCCTCTGGAAACATCTTTACTTGAAATTTCAGGTGAGCGGCTTGCGCTTCGCGCTCACATATATAATTATGTAATATTACTCTCTAATATCGTTCAACAATAATGGGCTTATATTTTCCTTTGCTACACATATGAGGATAACAGCAATGATGACTAATAATTCAATGTTATCCTAGTACGTCTGCGATAATGAAAAGTACATATTCCGATCTCTTGATAACATTGCATAATTTTCAGTGGTGGTGGTGGTGGTAGTGTGGGGGGAGGGGTCATGTAAATGAAACATGAACTAAGAGGGGGGAGCCATTTAAAAATTTGTATGATAAAGAGGGGGGGCGGACACTTTTTGGGGCAAAAATTCGAAAAACCACCAGCCCCCCCCCCCCCCCCCCCTCCTGATAAATAATGAACGGTCCCTTAGTTAGTTAGTTAGTTAGCTAGCTAGCTAGCTAGCTAGCTAGCTAGTTAGTTAGTTAGTTAGTTAGTTAGTTAGTTAGTTAGTTAGTTAGTTAGTTAGTTAGTTAGTTAGTTAGTTAGTTAGTTAGTTAGTTAGTTAGTTAGTTAGTTAGTTAGTTAATGAATAACTGTGAATAACTCGCATATAAGGATATACGATTCATTAGAATTTGATGAAAATCTATATCTATCACTTTGTCTATTGATATTTCATCTAGCCATATGGATCAATGTGTATTATCTGTTAAATCCCTATATGCAGGAAATTCACTTCTTTAAAACTTGTTGAATTTACGTCCATTTTGTCCTCACAATTTCGCATTTCAATTAAAGCAGAAAAAAGCTCAGATTAAATTACGTTTTTCTAAGCTATAGCTTGTCATGGTTTGTTTCAATCCCGCGTGCACACAAAGAGTTTTGTTAATAACACCCACAAAGGTTTAATGTATCCTTAAGCCAGGAAGAACATTCCGTGAAACCTGAAAACATCTTGTCATAAAGTAGAAGTGTTAAAGGAAGTCAGAAAACATATACGGTGCGTTCACATTGGGCCATTTTCGATCGACTTAGGCCGGTTTTTGTGTTTATTTATCACTTGCTGTCTGTCATCGATTTCCAGTAAAAAGCCGCTTAACAAAAATTTGCGTTCAGACTACGAACTTCCAAGCTAGTAGCCGGCCAGTTTCACTGTTTGCTGTCTGTCATCAACACACACAAAAATCTGGTCAAACAGCTCTTAAGTTAGTTTGAACTTCCATTTTAGACTCTATCATTCAAAGTTTTCGACTACTGTCGATTTCAAGGTAACTGTGACGGTATCACTAGAGTAAATCTGCGATGGTAGCAGTGAAATGAAATCCGATAAGTAAATTTTGACCTAAGGTCATCGATTGATTGACATTTGCAAAGAAAAACTGTCAAGAATAACACCATTAGCAGCCACGACCGGTTTCAAACCTAGTTTTCAGTGGATTGAGTTTTATCACATTTCCGGCCTATTTTCCCACAAACTGGTCATTGAAAAGCGGCTTAGCGAAAATGTCCAAAAAGCGTTCACACTGGAAAAGCCACTTAGCAAAGTACGTTTATGAGCAAAGCGGCTTAGAAGACCCAATGTGAACAGGCCGATAAGTACTTTGGTATATTGAATTAAACACCACTGCTGTGCAAATATCAAATGTCTTCGTCGCAATTCTATTTTGTATATTGGATATTTATTGAACATAGGCTTTTAGCCTTAGATTATGTTCTAGACTTTTTTAGATCGTTTTCTAGTTTAATATTCGCCAGCGTTTAGTTGTTTTATAATTTCATCGCGCAGTTTATCAGTTAAGATAGATGTGAGGTTCTCCTCGTTCGACCAAAACGTCCAAAAGATATTTTATAAAGAACACTTGCTTGTGTCTATGTACGTCCTGTGATGGGGGTGGTAAAACACTAGAAAATTAGGGGAACGCTCGGTTCTTTGTTAAGCTTACATCAAACGGCGGGTGGTACAGTCCAACCTGTATCAAGCGGTCGCCTTCAGAAGTGGCCGGCTACTGATCGATTTTCATATATCTATGATTTTCTGTAGCCTTTTCACAAATTACGACCCTGAATCAAGATGAGTAAGCTTTTGGGTTTTCATAAAATCACCAATCCGGAATTTAGGTCAAATCAGGGGATTGCCATTTATATGAAGAATGAAACGCACCGCTCAATGGAGGGTGACTGCAGTTCTAGAAGTACCGCTGTTCTCTAGTTAAACGGCCGTCAAACCAACAACTATTATCAACGTAACAGTCATGCATTCTCATGTGCGTGTGATCATCACCCAGTGTTAATCAAGGACACCTGACAGAAGTAAAACTATGACTAAGTTATAATAAACATGCACAGTCAGAATGACTAAGCAAGGCAAAATGCACTAACAGGTCACGTGACTCCATCTCTCCTAAATCAAGCAGCACCATCAAAATGAACCCCACAAAATGAAAGAGCACCTCGATATTAGTAAAAGTGCAAAGTTTCAGTTTATAAGATGAATAAGGGAAAAAATGACAGCAGATTTAAGATTAGATATTTTCTTAAGATTCGTTTGGAAAAACGCGTTGGATGGCACGAGCTTACGCGTTTTTCCAAACTGAATCTTAAGAAAATATTTAATCTTAAATTTACTGTCATTTCTCCTGTATTACATCTTATGAGCTGAAACTTTGCACTTTTACTAATATCGAGGTGCTCATTCTATTTCTGGCGTTCATTTTGACGATGCCTACTTGATTTAGGGGAGATAGGAGCACGTGACCTGTTAGCCGCATATGGCCTGTTGATAATAGATTTTACAGCGTCGCTGCCGGGATAAAACTCTTATCAAGCCTCTTCAATTAGTACATATACAAAGTTTACCAATGTAAATTAGGCTGTAGAAAGGGGAGGGGGCAGCGGTTTGGGGCTGTTTCGTTGTGGGGTCCTTTCAATTTTTCTCTTGAAAAGGCTTAATGACTAATTGGTTTTTGGAAAGCGATTTTCCTTTTTTGTGGTTATCTATAATGGTTTTAGTTTTTCTTTCGATTTACTTTGTTTTCATTTCCCTTTGTTCTCGATTTGTATTTCTGAAGATATTTTGCAGTCAAAACACCAACATGCTCCATATTGTCATCAAGTCACGTGACCAAACCACAAGGTGAACAAATAATTAAGCAAATTTTTCATTTCATATTTATCAGGAAAATCTATAATTATCCTCGATTCTTAGACTTACTTAAAGTGATAATATTAATGCGTTCCCCACCGCGCGGCTAAGAGCCGTGGAAAAAAATTACCAAAAGAACCACCAGACGCCAATTAGAGAGTGATCGTTACCTCACACGAACAATTTCAACATTATTATCAAGCTCATTTTGATTAGATCAGAAATTGAAGCAAAAAAGTAAATGTGGTCGGTCTGACTTTGATGTCTATCATTTTCTTTGAAATATATACTCTTTACTGACCGGTAATTGTTGAAACATATGGATACAATACGCGGAACCGAAATTCCTGGTTATTAAATTCCCATTATTTATGGAATTCAGGGGCAAATATAGCTACAAAACTAAGAGAGTCGTGAAAACATTTGTAGCAAAACTACAAAGTAAACAAGAGTGAAACGAAAGCTAACGATTTGATGCTTCAAACTGTTTCACACCATGCGTGAGTGATTATGTTTAACCAGTGAAATTAAGAAAAATGACTATTTAGTTGGTGCTAGTTGATAAAGATCAAAAGAAAACATTGGATTTAGAGTCTATTACTAACTATTATGCGTACTATTTTTTCTACCTATAGTGCGCTGTCTCCAGAAGTGGGCTTATTATTATTGGGCTTAGTATTTATGCATGTATTTACAACACTCAACATCGAACGAGGGCGCGGTAATTGCAAGTCATCTATACCACGATTTCAAAATGCAACTTTCTGGCCAGCAGAAACTAATAAATTTCTATCATGCATGCAGTCTGTCTATGGACATGCTTTTTACTCGTGCCCAGGTCTTTAGGCCGATTACTTTTTGGTCTATCAGTCTGTCTATCGTCAACGTCGCAAATCGGCAAATTACCCAGAAGTCTTTAAGGACTACTGTCATGAAAACGAGGCAACGCATGAGGTCAGCACATTCGAAGATTCGCCACCTTGGAAAAGCTAAAATGTTGAGGTCGATTGTGTGCGGTTTTCTCCTAACTCAAAATAGCGTACCGATATTTTTTCTCCTCTGTATCTCCTTTTTCACGTGGATGACCTATGGAATTTATATGAATAAAAAAGCCTGACTTTTGACTCTCGGATTTCTGTGTGCTTTCAGTGTTTAATTTTAAGCTCGATGAGCATGGCTTTACTCCAGGGTTTGATTTTTATACGCTTTGAATTGATTGTGGAAGGTGAATGATATTTGCATTCGGTTATTTGAAATAGGATACTTTTTTGAAAGATTAAAACCTGATATATGTGTTCTTGAATTTAATTACTCGTGCAATAAAGCACGTTAATAATATTTTTAACAACCACTGAAATTACACACCAGCTTTTCAATGTCCAAAACAGTTTTTATTTTCAGCGTTTCTCTTTTGCTCAGGGACCACGGAGACGGGGGAAGGGGGGGGGGGGGGGGGGGGGGGGGAAGGCTATAACCTCCCCCCCTCAACTTTTTTGACTGGGTAGTCTTCTCTATTTTCAAATGTTAGCCCCAACTTTTCAAGGTGCTCCGCGATCTCTGTTGCTTTTTAGTTTATTATTGTTATGCGAATTTATAATTGCAACACAGGCTTCCAAATATACACTCTAACTGCATAGCATAAGCACTATCTCACCTGGGCAAGAGTAAGCCCTTGGTATAGGGTCTAGTTATTTTAAATATGCTGAGAAGAGACTCCGTGCCAACGTTGGATGATGTACGGGATGAGCGACTGAGAGTAGTGCATGAAAGATGCCTTCATAAAGTGAAATACATTTTCTTGATACAAGGTGTCAGTCAGACTAGCAAATAGTGAAATTAAAAGTTACCCATAAACTTGATTAAACATATAAGCTAGCTTATATGTTTTATCAAGTTTATGGGTAACTTTTAATTTCACTATTTGCTAGTCTGATTGACACCTTGTATATATGAGTTGTAATGTACTGCGTGGGTTGATCGTGGCTACAAACACTTGTAACATCGGAAATTAATACGTCACTATAAAAAATATGTTTCGTATATTTCTGCTGATAATTACAACTTCATACTGACTTTCGCTTTAATCATCAAAATCTGACAGAGCTCAATTAAAGCATAAAAACTTATAACCAAACATTTTCCACGTAAATTATTTATCTGTCATATATCCCTAATGATAACACTCTAAGACTGAGTCTTCATATAAAATAATTAATGAAGTTTTGTTAATAATTTACATTTTAAACACTATGGGAACCTTAGACCAGCCAGCAGTCGAGTCGGGAAACGGATAAAAATCTGGCAGAATCTTTCTTACGACTTTCAAATGCACTATAGTTGATGGAACAGAGACGATCATTAGATATCCTTGCTATAGGCTATACCTAGCGAGGTAAATTAGGTCCCGTCCAAATTCCGTGCCTTTTTTGACCCGAAAAGCACCAAAGGCTTTGCGTTTTGCGCTGGGTTACGTCTGCGGTAATACGAATATACTTGAAAACGCATCTCTTTCGGCAACTATTTTCGCGCGTGCAAGCTATCCATACAATAAAACGACTTTTTCTCAAACAAAATAAAATGTCGATATAAAGCCAGTACAAGTTAGAAGTCGTTTACATCGACAATAAATTATTGTGAATTATCCCTACCTTGCCAGTTTTTTTTTTTTTTTTTCAATGTGGCCGGAGCTTTAGTGTGATCAAAAACTTCAACCGTTGTTCATTTAGTGATCTAAAAGTTTGCCATTAATAATAATGATTCATAGAAAATCAAATACACATACCAATTGTCCTAAGTACTAAAACAATAGGAGTCAAAATAACTGAGAAAAGCAAACAAGCTACAGGCTGAATTATTGAAAACTTTCGTTGACAATTTTTCCATTCATTAAGGCGCTGGGAGCATATGTTTTCTCTGCTCTGTTTACGGATGAATATTAAAGCCCCGAAGCAGCGGAAGGCTTTCGGCTTGTGACCAAAAACAAATAACTAATATCGAAACATACCGTCTGTGTTGAGTGAACTTGAATGAAACTCGGTTTTCTATTATTTTTTACAATGATACAGTAAAATTTTTACTTACAATTATCATATAGTTACTTTAGACAACAAAAACAAGTACTCATTATAGGCTGAGAACTCACCTAATTCAAAATTTGGGACAAATTCTTTGCTTTTTTTCTAACAATCCGGCCACACTAATGCCTTGCTCAGCTTCACACGGCAACTAGTGAAGTTAGAGAAACCACTAAAGTGTTCAGTAGCTCAAAAGCCAACTGTGAAGGCCGGCAATGTTCGCTGACAGAACTAACGACTAACCCGCCCTCAAAACAAGAAGATGAATCTCAAACTTACGCTGTCAATTTAAATATTGTAAGATATTTTTTTATGATTATATAATTACTTTTGAAGTCTTCTTTGCATACAAATAAGTCGTTCTCCATTGGTTGCAACTTTTAGTCAAATTAGGTTCAACGTTTTTGCTGAGTGACTTGCCTTCAATGAGGACGAATTACATCTTCACTCAAACCAGCCCTTACTTAAAAAATATAATCAATAATTTAAACTGCTCATTGATATTGTTTTGGCTCAATATAAGATTTTGCGGTTTTTGAAAGACTAAATTATGATAAAAACCTTGCAGTAAAAAAAACTGTGCATGTCTTTAAAACAATTGGCGCCTACTTGTCGTCACTGACTTCTCATTTTAATCAAAATATACAAATAAAACACGTTGCATTGAAGTGTAACCTTTAACGCTACATATTCATGTCTGTAAGACTAAATTTAAAATATTGTTTCAAAAAAAAGTTATTATCCAACTTGAGCGTTGACATCTGGTGATAGTTATAAGTAAAGCATTGATAAAATTTAGATATGAGACAAGTACTTTTAATGTTAACAAAAAGTAGAAAACCAACCTTTTGATTTATGATCCAGCTTCAGGAAGGTTCGTTAGTATTATTCGACTTTACAAGTGGTAAATTACATGGGTTTTTTTTTTGATAATACATTCAGTCATGTTGAGCTTGTCGATCGTTTTTAAGCAACACTGAATTGGCATCCAACAGGTTTTCTTATATTACGTTTTTTATTGGTCCATGCAAAAAGTGTCCTAACGTCTTCGATCAAAGCTTGAATAAAAACACATGCTTTTTACAACGATAATAATCTTTCCAGATCAATTCATATATACTTTTAACCTCAAGCAAACCTTTTTCCATGCATGCTCAAATTGACTGTACTTTTCACTTTGGTGTCGGACGGATAACGCAAAACCGACTTAAAAACAGCGTAGCACTATCATATTCTTGTATTGCAATTTGTTACCAGCTCAATCCCAAACACGACGCGATGTCAGTCAAGGAGGACGCCGCGCGCTGATTTTTTTTTCTTTTTTTTGGAAATGACCGTTGAAGGACGTGAAGACAAGCGAAATGGCGTCCTGAACGTGGTGTCGCGACGTTGTCACGGTAATCACGCAACGAACGACTGTGATATACTTTGTCATATCATGTCCTGTTTTCGCGTCGCTTCGTGTTTGCGAAATCACCCTATTTGGGCAGTAGCAGGGCAACATATTTAGTAATCAAAATCCATGTTTAGAAAATAGTTATTAATGAAGTCTTAAAAAGCCTGAAGAAACAAAACCGTGGTTAGTTTGAATTCAATGTTTACATAATATTTATGAAACTTTGATTAAACCGGTGACGTAATAAAGATTTTGCGTGATGTCACGCAATACTAGTTTGACATCAAGAGCGCGCGCGCGCGTGACATATTTACATTATGCATAATTAAATATTTTGTGACGTCAGAATATCTAACGAACAGCAATATGGTTCTTTGAGACATACCGGAAGACCATAATGTGGACGGAAGTTTACATCACTTGATGGGTGCTTGTTGTGGCAAAATCAGATATGTAGAGGAAAGAAACATCGAGGTTAGAAATACGCTCCATATCCTCTAAAATGACTATATTTCTTTAAACTTGATTATATTATTTACTTCTCATCCTGTTTTGATATTTTGCTAGTTATTTATTACATCTCGAGCGCGCTCAACAATGCAGCTAATGCAGCCAGTCAATACACTTTTCTGTTTTTCATCAGTTTTATTTTATTTTTCTAAGGCTTAGTCATGATCATAATAAGGCTAGAATTTGTGGCGGGCAAATTATTGAATTATTTTTCTTTATGGAGTCAAAATATAAGGGTAGGGAAATGGCATATGAAATGATTAACGTCAAGGCCTATTTTATCGTTTATCTAAAACGTTTTATGTAGTTCCGCATCGTTTGCAGTCGATACAAAACCGACTGTTTTCAACGAACACGCGTGCTATTCAGAACGCTCTAGTGTGTATATTTTTAGACATATAAAACTCTCAAATCTTTCTTTAGTTTTTTCATTTCATTACTTTTCTTTCCTCTCCTTTCCTTTCATTTTCTTTCACTCTTTTCTTCCTTGATAAAGATCAATGACAATTATATTAATATATACGAAATCAATTTAATATTAAAGTTAAACGGGTTTTTTTTTTTGTCCTCTGTAGCACAAAAAAACGGACCACGACTCAAGTTTTCAATGGTTGGTAAGTATGACTTATCGTAGCAAATATCTTCAACGAAATCAAATGACATGATAAAGCACTCAATCATTATCATTATTTCAACATTTTATACAGCCGATCTCATTGTAAAAGACATTTACACTTTTCCAAATTTTACGTCTCGTTATAGTTTTCCTTTTTGCGCGCGCGCAATATAGATTGTCACTACTTTACTTCACATTACACAGCGCAAAATTTGAAACAAGAATTCTTCGAATTCTTTAATCAGCTCGCTCGTGCGCGCGTATAAAGTTGCTGCGTAACTGTTGCAGAACAAATTCTGCTCGCCACTCCGCGCACAACAAATTTTTCTTGCTACACGAAGTAACATTTTTTCGTAGTTCTTTAAATATTGTTCCCCTTCTTGACGCAGAGTTTTTATGCTCATCCGATATGCATTCTTTTTTGTTTCGGTGTATTTTGATTCGTTTGTTTATGATTTATTCTCAGTCTTGTATGCTGACATACCGGACTTCGATTCAGTATGGACTCAATTAGTTTTTAGAGAATGACAGTTTTTCCCTTGTGCTCTAGGAGACGCCATCCACATCTTCTGCTAGTGTCGATAAGCAAGTTACAATGTATGAAGCTGGTGATTTAGAGAAATGTAAGTCACCAAGATGCAATTCAACGAGCGCAGTTTGCAGGAAATGAAAAACAGACGGAAATTTATTTTAAACATCATGGTGTTTGTGTCTGTTTAAGTATTAAGGTGATGTAACACAGGTCGATTCGCAGCAACGATTTTCAGCGCAACAAATGTTGCCCGTAAAGTTTATGCCGTGGAAAATACAAAACGCAATAATTTTGTTAAGTGAGCAAGTTGCAAATGTTTGATATGGATTTTAAAATCTTTTAACGCAAAATTATCAATTTGACCGACTGCTGCGCGGAAAATCGTTGTTGCGAATCGACCCGTGTAACATCACCTTTAGGGAGAGGGAGTAAAAGACGGACTATATGATGATATAATTTGGTGGGCGGGGGGAGGGAGAGTAGGAAGGTGAAGACTTTTAAGATATGTAGACCTGATTGTTATTTACGAGCATGTCAACACTCCATGACAGAAAAACATACAGGAAGTGAAAAAAGTAAGCCTGGTTTGATTCGTGTTTACGCTACATGGAACAAAACCACAAAGTCCTGTGTTCCTCCTTCCCTCTCCCTCTTTCCTTACATGCTGTTGTTGTTGTTGTTGTTGTTGTTGTTGTTGTTGTCGTTGTTAAAATCGCTTGGAATTCAAGCAGTATTCCTAAATGTGTCTGTTGTGAATGCCTATTCATTTAAATTTCTGAACATCGTTTGAATATTATACATATATATTGTGGTTTTTGGTATGAATTTTTTAAGTTAAATTAACTAGGGTGAGTGATATGATAGGATTTTGTACAAAACGTTGTACAAAAATAACCGTAATACTATCCTTAAATCTAACTCCAAGGCATTACACAAACCACAACATATATAATATCTATTTGCACAAACACTGACCCTTTCAAAATCATCGAGCCTAGAAGCTGAGACCGAAATGACTCCTGTGTACACTAGTAATATATGGATATTTATATGTTTTATTTATGAATTCGCTACATAATCGTGTTTGGAATACCAAGAATTTATCTCGGTCGCTGTTTGAAATGTCCAAGTGCACGCACTTCGTTAAAATCATCTAATCGACAGATTTTCCAGTGTTCATTGCGGTCTCAGCTTCTATGTTTTGAAGGGTCATTGTTTGTGATAGGTATATACGCCAAAAAAATTTGAAAAATTTAACATTTTCCTATGTTATATTTTAATAGGTTCTATAAATCTCCATCAATCTCCTATTCCCTCAACAACTTCATTATCAAAGATTATTTTAAAGGCTGAATCATTGCCTGAAATCACCAAACTACAGAAATTACATTATAAAGGAATTCATGAAAAAAAAGAAAAAGAAAAACACGTTTTTCCTTCAAGTTCTGATCAAAGGAAATATGCAAAAGAGAAAGAAATTATCCCGTCTTCGTCAACTGTAGTCATAAAGGCTCCGTCTTCGAGAACAGGGAGCCAAACACGGGATTCACTTACAAAACTAAAGGCTACCTCGTCGACAAGAACGGGTGATGATAAAAATGGAAGTAACCTACGAAGTCCCCCACCCTCATCAACTGTAGTGATTCGCTGTCAGAGTAATGAATTGGGTAGCATTTCGTCATGGAAATCGTTGAAAAATACGTTTATGGGCAAGAAGGAGAAGCGTCGAAGTAGTTTCTCTAGGTAAGTGAAGCAGCTTCAGCATTAAAAACCTCTGTAGATGAATTGTTCGTCTTGTAGTAGAAGATTTCTTATAACATAGACTGCGTTGCTGGTGGTCTGCGGTTTCAGAAGAGGGCAAAACTAGTAGTACTTTTCCTTGTCTTTTCCTTGACGACAATGCAGCATATAAGTGGAATTCATTTGGTGTGACCGTAACATAAATACAGGCTTTGCACCATCACGTGATGTGATGGCAGCCATGACAGGAGGCACAACAATAGAGTCTTTTCCCCCTGGGAAACTGAACTCTTTCTCGTGTAAACCAGATTAGTCCAGACTCTATTGTTCCTGTCACCTGTCATGGCTGCCGTCACGTGATGGCGCAAAGTCTCTATTGGTATCCGGAGAAACCGCAGACCGCTGGCCACAACGTCAGCTATTGATACCATTGTTCTTGCTGTGGTTGTTGATTGATGTTCTGACTTCTCATAATTTATATGTTGACATCATATCTCTTAAATTCAATAAATTCTTGATTGTTTTAAAGATCCATCAAATCTCCAAGTCGAAAAAGTTCAAGAACGAGTTTTGGAAGCTACAGAGGAAGTCTCGCCAGCCGTGACAGCGCCTCAGTACATTCATATTTCTCTGGAATGGATCTCCTCGGTGAAATCGATACAATGTTAAACAAAATCAAAGAGAATGATTCTATCTGTGGTTTCTTCCGAGAGGACCCGTCTCCTTCATCCAGGGTATCTCAGAGTACACTCCAATCTAGCTCTAGATCTCGTCTCAACCTAAAATCACAAGTCGAGCTGTTTCTCAGATCTTTAGGAGCCCAGTGGTCAGATTTCCATGACATGGTTGTCGAAGAGGAGCTGAGTCAAAACGGGTCTTCGTTTGATGATGTTTTATCCCAAACCGAAGAGAGAAGCAAACCGAGATCTTTACGTGAAGAAACTTTATCAACGAGTGAGTCGTACTTTCACATGCACGAAGATATTGATAACATCGTTGAGAAATATCACCGTGAACAAGAATATCCTGACATCTGGGACGAAGAGAAGAGATCACTTGAGGGTTCTCAGAATGGCGACATGTTCGACATTCACGAGTTTGATGAACGGTTTAAAACCTTTGAATTTAAACCATCATTTTCCAGATTGAAAACAATTGAAGAGGACATGCCAGAATGGTTCATCTCAGAAACAGATGAAGATATGTTCAACCTTCATGACTTTGATGAGCAGTTGAAAAGTCTTGAATTCAACCCATCTTTTTCAAAGTCGAAAAAGATTGAAGAAAACACCCCAATCAAAGCACCACCCAGAACACCATCGCCCACAGAATCCTACTTTAATATGCACGAAGAAATTGATAGGCGACTTGAGATTCTACGTCTTGAGCAAGAGCTTTCTCACATGAAGCTACAGCAGCAAAGTTTCAAAAGTATACATGAACTTAAGCCCTAAGTGTGATGGAGAAATGCTTAGCTGACATCCTTTATCTGGAAGGCAGACCTTACCTCATGAATCCGGTCGTCCAGGCCACTTCACTTCTTAAAATGGACTTTCTTTAATTTCGTGTGACTTCTCTTGTTTGATGGGATTGTTGATATGAATGTCAATAAAAGCTCATGACATTAAAGTTATAGTGCATTTTATAAAATAATTATTCCACGAAATCGATCGTGCATGCATGAAGCTCCTTATTATAACTCCTATTAGCCCGATCTCATAACCCGAGCCTTCGCTCCTTCTGGCCAACGCCAAGAAACGGAAAGCTCCGGGGAAACGGATTTTTAGCGAATTTTGATTGGCTTGAAAAACAACGATCAATAAGAAACAGATATACTATTAAAAGGCTCTGATTGGTGGAACGGAACTCCAGAATTAGAGCTTCTCAGCCAAGAAGAACGAAGGCTCGGGTAACGAGATTGCTATTATTTATCTTTAATCTTTTTAATTGTCATTAAATAATAATAAATAATAAATTTATTTATATAGCGCTTTTTTAAAACTGGCTCAAAAGCGCTTTACAATTGATTCAAAACTACAAATTCAAATGCCATTAACATACACCTGTTTCATAAAACGTTGTCGGGTAAAACGCCTCAAGCCTACTCGACTCACCCGCAAGGGAGTATGGGAAGAAATAAATCAAATCAATAAAACAACAAGACTATCAACAGGACTTATCTCAACTAGCTTGCTATAACCTTATGCAGAAACGAACTTCATTTGTTTCAATTTGTTGATATGTTAAAAATCAAGAACAAAGCTGAAAAGCGAGTAAAGTTTAGTACCTACCCATATTCCATTTCGAGTGAGTCGCGTAGACTTGAGTCTACTTGCCGACAACGTTAATTGAAATAGGTGTATACAATTAATCACGACAATGAGTGGAATAATAGTTTATTACATATCAACTACTTTATGAAATGTGGACGACTTTTATTTTGATCAACACAAAACATTCCCACTTTTGAAATATAATACTTCCGCCATGCGCACAACCAGCGCGCGATTATGTGCATGAAATTAAACGTCCAACTTGGGGTTGAACTTAGGCAGCTTTGTGTATAATTTGGGTTAAATAAGATAATCGGATTTCTCAAATGTTAAAATTATTCAATGAAAAGCAATACGTTTACCTAAAGTTAGCAATATATTCTTACAGAGTGGGTCTTTTGCCCACGCCCTCTAACCTTAAAAAAGTCGCAGATTTAATTTGCTGGCAACGCACACTAGTCAAATTACAAGTATAAATTTATATGCTATAAGCGAAAAGATACTGATTTTGTTTTCAAAATTCAGAATGATTATTACTTTAGAAATGAAAATTAAACTCTCCGAAAAGCAACATGATAGGGTCACCGTATTATTTGAAGAGCTAGATAAGCACAAAAGAGAAATCTCTTTCACTGAAAACTGAACCCCCAAATCCACCCATTTTATCGTTGTTCTCGCCGGCATTTTCGATAGATAAAATTCACTAAATTTAAAATTTCCAGGAATAGCACTTACTTTGCATAATTTTTCAATTTTCGATATATCGAAATATATATTTCATTGTTTTCCAAAAATCGATCGATAAAACATTATCTTTATGCACTAAAACTACAGTTTCTACGTCTTCAATCGTTGTCACATGTTACATCAATGTGTTCAATCAAGCCAGAAAATGAGGGTGCATAGAGGGGGACTAGAGCCTTACCGGAAATACTTCAAAAGTCTATTTCTAGTTATGTGGATGTAATATAGGCCAGTTAAACTGTTCCCGTCGATTTTTTGGGAAGTCAAAATGGACGGTGTTGTCATATGCATGCATGAACTTCATTTTTAAAACCGAAATTTTCAATAAACAAGCCGTATGTCCGCATATACGCGTCCGCCATTACTACTTGAAAGCTATGAAATTTGATTTTCCAGAAATGAGTTTCCTTTAATTTTTACGCCCATATGCTTGAAATA
This sequence comes from Telmatactis stephensoni, assembly GCA_029948255.1. Lineage (NCBI taxonomy): Eukaryota > Metazoa > Cnidaria > Anthozoa > Actiniaria > Isophelliidae > Telmatactis > Telmatactis stephensoni. The sequence goes on along the minus strand of JALIZF010001764.1, from coordinate 269,568 downwards.
GACCTAAACGTCGCGTTTAAGGAAACATGGTTCTGGGGAAGGAAGGAGCTAGGGGGAGAAGGACGCTATACCTTTAACTTTAAATCGCAATTGTTCTTGTTGAATTAAAGTTTTGTTAATACAGAAATAAAAGGATAAGGCCCGTCAGTAGTACCGTAAATGATCGTAAGTTTAAATTAATTCACTCATAGTGCCTTCTCCGAATATATAGTTGGAAAACTGCAACCTTTAATCGTCAGTGCTTTGATTGTCCTGTTTTCCGCGGCTGGGATTTTCCCTTGCAAGCTTTAGTAATGCTAATTCTTCTGATATTTTATCCTTAAAAAGTTCCTCTGTCGAATGCTCTCCATCTCCAGTATATTCATTTTTCTCTTTTCCAGTATTTTCTTTTGCAAGTTTTAAAGATGCCAATTCTTTTAAAACTTCCTTTTCGATGAGGTCTTCTGTGAGATTCTCCATATGCTTTCCTTCCTCAGAGATTTTATTGAATACTTTTCTTGTTATCTCGGCCAACTCACTTGAGCGAAGCCACCCAAATGTTACGTCCAATTTTGCTTTGCATTCTTCTACACTCTGTTGTGCAAGTATTGAGTAAACTTCTTTCGTTTTTTCCATAACAGTTGTATAGGGAATCACCTCGGAAAGCTCGGCTTTTCCATATGCTTGGTTAAAAAACAACTGTAATAGCTCGAGAAACTCATTATCAATGAATAATGCCGCAGAGAGAGGATGTCCAATTTTGTCTTTTACAAAAAGGATGAAATTGTTTTTCGATATATCTTCACTCTTCCTATTGTAAATAAACAATTTGCACAGGCATCGTGCCAACAGTGACTGGTACGCAAAGAAGGGAACGCACATTAACGTCTTGGCGCTTTCATTGGGGGTATCAGTTTCAGTGGGATTTAACAACCTCTCGACAACATCTTTACACTTGCCAGTAAACAGCTCAAGTAGAGAAAGAGTCAGTTCCTCTGCTTCTTCCCCAGACAAAGTGACATCATTTATTTTGGGCGTAGAGAAGGAGTCCCACTCAAGGCCTCGAAAATAATAAGGTGTCAAATAGGTTAGAGAGGTGATTTTTTTGAACATATTTATGGAATACGCATAAATATTCTTCCTCACAGTTCTGACTCTGACAGCCCCTTCGGCGAGTTTCTGGAGGTCTTCTTCCTGTAGGAGGTTGCTCTCTGGTATGATGTAGTGTGGAAGACATTCATCTTCAAGACACTGAGCGAGACGATCCAACATATAAACAAGACACTTGGCTGAATTGTCCTCCTTCCAAAAGGATTCATTCTGCTTTTCAATTTCCCAGAAGAGCAGATTTTTAAGAATATAGGACGACACGACGTCAGGGAAATACATTTTCTTGAGCATCTTCAGAAGGACGATTACATGACGCTGAACTGGAGTCACACTTTGGCTAAGTTTGTTTTCAGCCACAGAAAAAGATAATCTCCATTCAGTTTCATTCATGAAAGATTGACTTTGTGAATCATTGCCATGGTGTGCTTCTGAGGCCGATATCTTTGTCGGATCTTTAACGTAGTCTACGAGTTTCATGGGCTCCTGTTGTCGCTTTCCTCTGCCCACTGGTGCAATATGACAACCACACTCAAAAATATCTTGAACAAGCTCTGGCGAAGGCCAAGTCCCAGGACGAGGTCGCACCAGCCACTCCATAGCAGGATCAGGCCATGCTTGGGGGTACTTGAAAACTGTTGTATTGTCTTCTTCCAATTTAAACCAGTCTGCGTTAGTACTTATTCTCTTTCGAACAGGTCCGTGCAGTTCAAAAGTACTATCGCGGTCGAGTTCACCAAACACATAGCGTTTTTTGGAGGGAATATTAAAGGTTTGATGAAGAAATGTGACATCTTTGTATTGGGAGTAATGCTCTTTCCATTCATTGGTGAGTCTTAGACGAACATACCTGGGATCGTCTGGAATATGCTCGACTGTGAAGATCGATGGGATATTATCTCTATAAGGTTGGGTTTCCAACATAAAATCTGAATCCACTTGCCAGTACTCCTTCTCGATTAAAGGCACATGAAGCGGGTCATTATCAGTTTTTGCAACGAAAATCTCTGGGATACAAAATCCTTCAGCACGGCTACCAGTTTCTATTTCATCAGGAGATGTAGAACCAAGGAACTCCGGATCAGAACGTTTGGCAGTGCTTTCTGATAGCAGTTTGAACCAGTTTCCATAAATGTATTCCACTGGAAACATGCAGTTTAGGATGACGGAGAAGGGTTCAAGTCCAAATGTTTGATATTTCATCAAAGTATGATGCACTTTCCTGTAAAACAAGGAGAGTGAAATTTAAAAAAAATCGATTTTTAATTACTTTTAAGCTAAAGTCCCTGTGAAACAGATTTTCTTATTTTGAAAATCAATTCTTGCTTGGAGAGCATAGTGAAAATAATTTTCTTTATAAACACGATGGAAGAGGATGTAGAGCGAGAGAGAAGCAAGCTTATAACGCGCGCGCTGATTTTCTGGCTACCATATTTATATCAGAGGACAGAGACATGGCTCGCTCAAAAAACGTCGAAAATATTCTATAAAAGCAATATAAAACGATCGCTTATGTCTTTGTACTGTGATATAAACACTCTGGAAGATGCAGAGCACTCCAAAAGCAAGGGAGACACTCGGCTACGTCTCGTGTTCCTAAGCTTGCTTCTCAAATATTTTATAAAATGCTATATAATAAAATAAAAGCCCTCTATAAGGGCATGTGGTTATTGGTAGTCAAATATATAGTATTCACAATCATCACCATGTTTACTATCATAGATTTTTAGAGTTATAGCCTAACTTTTACATTTGCATTAACATATGATCACTCTCAGTACACATGGATAACTGGTCTTAGTATTTGAACCAGTCATATACTGTATCAGTCCCTTCCATTACTGCCCCCCCCCCCCCCCCCCAAAAGCAAACCCCATGGCATTTGACTTTTTGAAAAAAAACAGAATAAACAATAGGACAGTCTATTTATAACCAGTATGTGTACAATTTTTTCACAGGTTTAATATAATCACTCCACTAATGTATAGACAGTAATAACTATACTGTTGTATATAATGCATAAAACTTGATAAAATGTTAAACATAACTTAATTATATCCAATCAACTTGCATAAATAACAAACATATATTAACAAACATGAATTGTTTATTCACACTGATTGTTATAGCATTAGTATTATTTTTACATAAGGAGTGTCTAGATCTCGGTAACAGGAAAATCTGGAACAAAAAAATTAGGAGAAAAACATTTGTCAATAGTACAGTATGTTTTGGAAGTCCATTAATCTAATTCAGTTACCGTAATCTCGATCATTTTGGGTTTGTCGAGAGACCAAAAATAATCAATAGGCAGAAAAATATAAATAGCCTCTGACAATCTGAAGTGGTTTTAAAAATCTTGTAATGACTCAGAATCCGATGACAAATAATCGAGATTAACTCGTAAGTCTTCGAGTCAGCTTTTCTGTCAAGAAATCCGGCTCAATTTCACTGACTCAAATATACAACAAAGCCAAATAACGTCGAGAATACCAAAGACTTTTCCAAATAAATCCAAAGCGAAAGTAAAGACATAAATGCAAATGAAATCCACACGAGATTTTATACATAAACTGGTGACAGCTCAATCGTTGTAAAACAAACCCTGTGTTTACGACCGACTTTCACGCTCAAAATCTTTTGCAAACCACCCCAAATCCTGAACGATTCCTTAAAAACAAACTCCTAACACATTATAGAACACTCAAATTCCAGTCCAATAACAGAAAAACGATGTGAATTGTTAAAAAATAAGGAACAAACATCGTTTACTTACCAAGTTCAAGTTGTCAAGCCGTCGCGAAAACGGAGACAAGCGTGACCACTGTAGCTCGAGTTCGTAGTTTGTTCGTCGAAGTCTCGTAGACATTCCATAACCCCAAAAAAACACAAATTTATTGAAAAATGCCTTACTTTTCACACAAATGGTAATATTAAACCAGATATAAAATCAAAGCGAAATAAAAAATTGCGTAAAATATGTCAAGAGTCAACGACATATTTCCGTTCTCAGTTCGTAAAAGCCGAACGCTTCACGGAAAGTAACTGACTTACTTACACACTCGATGACATAGTGGTTATGGCTTACAGCCAATAACCACAAAAAAATATTTGTCCATGTTCTTCTTTATCTGTACGCACTTATCTGTGCACTGCACTAATATTCAAATCAGTTCAAATTTTAATAATAACATTCAAAACTTTGATCCTTATGTTAATTTGTTTCACAGTTTTATGAATACCAGTCTTATATATGGGAAAATGATGCTCAAATGGAAATGCATATTTATGATATATACAATCTTAGATTATAACAAATCATTGACTGAGACTTAAATTATGTATAGACTCTGTACGGTGATAATTCATAGAGGTACAACCAAAGTTAGGGATATTTGAAACAATACTAAATATTTCTTGGCGATTGTTGGAACATGCACTCTACCGTAACGATGCTCTATACTCTAATATAGCGATGTCGACGAAATCAATTCAAGTAAATTAGGAAAAAAAGAAAGATCAGAGGATATCCTATTTGTTTCGATATTGTGGCATTAGTTCAAAAAGTTGGTGCTTATAACGAAACATTGAAAATATCAAACACTTATATATAGTTGCATAAATACACTTCCTGTCGAAGAATAACAACTAGCTATAGTACCAACAACTAGTACTGATTTATCTTTTATATTAGTTGAGAGATCCCGTTTCAATTATCTTGATTTCCCCAATTTTAACAGTACAGAAGTCACTATAATCTACCAACATTAAAGTTTAGCACTTACCGATTGAGCCATTGCATTGCTGATCCTACTACGATTATATTTCGAAACTGTAGACGACCAGATGGTTGAATTTCAAGGTCGTTCGATCACTCGTTCAAACTGAAACAAGTACAGTTAAAATCGCCAAAAAAGAGTAGGCTTTTGCCTTACTCCTGCTGGACGAGTGTGCTTAATTCTTACGTACTATACAGTGAAAACATTCTATTTCAATCCCATAAGAAAGTACATATAGTGAGCAAGAGAATTGACCTAGAGATAGCGTGGCACAGAGCACAGGCTTACCAATCTCTGCATGAGTGGAGGGAGTAGTGTGGGCTTCCTGTGTTATCTGAATGACCGTTAATTTGCCTATTGAACTACGATCGAATTTCTCCTCTAGATTCTCTCTTTCCTTTGACTTTTTGTGAATTTTTTTCAATAATAATAAAGATCATGAGTTAAAGATGGGTTTGTGTCGTGTATTTTTCCCTAAAAGCATCAATAATAGCGGTTTTAGGCCTTCTACTTTCAGGAGGTCATTTCATGTCACGGGCCTAGGCCTAGCAGAGATTGGTAAGCCTGTGCACAGAGGTATTTTATGTCTGTTATTTTATTTTATTTATGTCAGTTATATTTTATTGTCACATCAATAATAGTAGAAAATGCATCAGTTTCGGACTAATAATTTTTAAACTAGGCATTTTTGCAAAGAAAGGTATGTTAATTAGTAAGGCATTACATGCGTTATTAGCCTCGTTATCATGCTAGCTTTACACATACATTTCAACAGAAATTCTTTGTTTCAAAAATTCATATCTTCGACAGTTTAAGGGCAATTTTACGAAACTGTACTCCCCCAGAGAGCCTGTTCACAGGCTAAGTTTTAAAAATTCGTATCTTTAAAAATAAATAGGGCCAAACTGAAAATGAGGACAACGCCCCACTAAATCTAACTAGGTTTCATCATAATTTACCGTAGCCTCCTCCGCAGGCAACTCTTTTGGGATTCCTGTTTTTTTCTGGCCGGGAAAGAATGGGCCGCATTCTTTCCTTCCTCCTCTCCCCCTCCCCCCTCATTTTTCCCTCTCCTCCAGTCTTTCTCGTTCGTTTGTATTCCAAAGGAAACCCAAAAGAGTTGCCTGCGGAGGAGGCTAAATTTACCGTAAATGATCTAACATGTCTAATGAACGCCCACTCTCTAATATACGCTTCGTGTCTAATTAACGCCCCTCATAATTTAGCAAGTTCAAATTTAACGCCCCTCTCTAACAAACGCCCCATGTCTACTAACCAACCACACGTGAATTACTAAGTACGATACTAGCCTCCTCCGCAGGCGTCTTCATAATCTAAGAATTTGAATTTTTACGTATCTTGGGTTTCCTGTGTTGCTGGTAGAGAGGTACTAGGCGCTAGTCCCCCTCTTCTCGCAGAGGAAATTCCACAGGAATCCCACCGGAATCGCAAAGAGATTTAGAGAATAGAGAATATTAGAGATGCCTGCGGAGGAGGCTAGTACGATACTATCAATGAATTTATTTGACTTATCAGCAGACGAACTATTGATAGTTTGCTTCGAGTTTGCGAACTGAGCACTGTCGCGTGTATTATGCAATCGCATTTAGAATATTTAGTATGTTACAGTTTTGAGAATAAACGCTCCTCTCTTTTAAACGCCTCTTTTCTTTTAAACGCCCCCATTAGGACTCTTGGAATATATTAAACGCCCCCGGCGTTCATTAGATCGTTTACGGTAAACCAGCCACATTGTTCATCGTTGTTCTTTGCGACGATCTGTTCGTTTCTTCTGGTATGGACAGCCAGGCAGCGTGGTTTCCTTCATCTTTGTGTTTTATGTCCTCTCTTTGTTGTGAAACCAGTTCACTGATCCTTTTTTGAGAGCAAACTTGAGGTTGTTCGTTCTTGATCTGTGGAGATACCTTTAATACAAATGGGCCAGGAGCATTGGGGTTTTCCTCATTACTTGTCTGGATGCCAAAAAGTCGAAAGAAATATCTGCGAAACTCATTGGTGCGCAGTCCGTAGATAATAGGACTGAAAAGTGAGTTTAAATGGCAGAACAGACCTCCCCATGAGTGCAAGGCGAAATAGGCGGGTCCTCGGACTGCAGACCCGTAGCGTAATGCCACAAACATATTGACAAGTTCTGGTAGATAACTCAAGGAAAAAACTCCCAATAGCATAACAGCAGTAATGGCTGATTTGCGATTTGAAAGGTTTCTTGAGTTTGATTGGTGGTTGGCATTATGTTGATGCATCTGGCGGTTTTGCTGACGAATAACTGCAAAGATCTTGATGTACCAGTACAGAATACAGAAGAGAAGAAGGATTGGGATAATTGTGATGTAGACGATATATTTTGCTGATAATGTTGCTCCATATATCACTACTAAGGCAACATGGATGGTCCAGTTTGCTATTGCTACATATACAAGTCTACGTACAGTAATACGGTTTGGGTATTCGAACGGATCGGTTATGGCAACGTACCTTTCATAGGTGAGGCATGCTAGCTGACAGAGTGATGCACTTGAAAAAAGTATGAAACTAAGCTGGAAAGCACTATCTAGAATGCAGTTGGCATCGTTGTTCACTAAATGATACAGTTCTTTAGCAACTAAAAGAGGCTGAGAGATCAGACCAGAAAGAACATCTGTGACAGCAAGGAGGGCCAGGATAACGAAGCGTTCTTTTCTCGAAGATTCAAACTTTGCTACAATGATAAGAGTGACGGCGTTGAGAAATAGGACGAATGGCATGGTCAAAAGCTGAAGGACCACAACAACGATACTGGATATATTTGTAGCTTGGTTGGTGAAAGAGGGATGCCATGTGACTGGATCCACTAACCGACACTGTTGGATCTCTGTGTCGTTCATAGCGTTAGCCAAACTCGTGTTGGTTGAAAAAAGTGTTGCTCGTACTTGATCACATTAGAAATTTCGTGTATCCTAGTATTACCAATCCATTAAGGTTTTTCTTTTTCAGAAGACAGATGCTTGAATTTTTATTGTTTAAATTTACGTACGTTAATGTTGATCAATGTTATGGCTCCTTTACAAAATTGAAAGCTATATTATTTCTGTGATTATTCAATGTCCAAGTTGTTACGTACTTCCACGTAAATGGATTTTTATTTTCCAAGTTCTGTGATTATTTAAATCCATTAGCAGGAATGGGTTGCGGATCCAGTGTTCACAATGCTCTAATGAAGGTACAGATATTGAAAGGAAAAAGGGAGATTAAAATGAGAAAAAAGGGGATCGAAGACTGAAGCACATTATAATAACGGTTAAAAAATTTTGAGGAGGACGATGGAGTAAATTAGGAAAAAGAAATTTCAAAACCAGGGCGAGATCAGCGACAGATATTGTGTAAATTTTATCGTCAAATGTTTGCTATGCATGTTAAGGTTCATTTTCGAAGTGATCAGCTATATTCCATCTTTAATTGTTCTGTGTTTGTTTAACCCATTTAGCAGGATTAACCTAATAAAGTGTTCAGAGTGCTTTGACGAAAGTACAGATTAGATCAGATATTAAAAGAGAAATCAAAGTAATTTGATTTGAGAAAGAAAGAAAGAAAGAAAGAAAGAAAGAAAGAAAGAAAGCTAAGAAAGAAAGAAAAGATTTTTTTCGCGAGGTTGTACGTCCCTAATGTATGGAACAGGACCCTGTTGGAATGACATGGTGCATTAGGAGGTCCATTATGGACATTACGGACAAGATGGACATTACGGAGGTCAGTAACATATCTATATGCAGCGTCCGTGATATGTAAGACTCTAGAATAATGTCGAGCTGACATTCGTCGAGACTTATCTCTATGAATGTAAAGGAACTCCTACGACCAGTAAATATTAAATCTACTTACGAAGCGCGTGAAACGGCTGCTTAATTTTAAACTCCGTTTTTCGTACGTCTTTGGCGCTTCTAGCGTATGTGGCTTATTGAAATCTAATTTATCTCTTCACAGCCTGGATAGTTTATCAGGTAAAGATCTTCACAATAAAATAAATAATGATTTTGTTGGTATCATGCAAGATTACATTAATTACCGTGAGTTTGGTTGTATTCAAGTTCATCTTACTAGCTGAGGTCTACTCCAAACTATACAAATTTCACCTGAACCAGGCATCTGGACCAGACAAGATTAGTATAGTTGGCTTCTTAACGAGTAAGCAGACGTAGTTGGACAACTTATCATGCGCGAATCTTAAATCGTTCCTTCAGAGAATTAAGAAGTCGCCCCCCCCCCCCCCCCCCCCCCCAAGATCCCACCGCAAACTACCACTACTACTTCTTTTACACCTGTTTCATAGTACGTTGTCGGGTAAAAAGCCTCTACCTACTCGACTCACCCGCAAGGGAGTATGGGTACAACTGATTATTAAAAGCTATAAAACCACAAGAATATCAATACGACTAGTCTCAACTGGCTTGCCTCGAGCTTATTTATCTTGTACGTGTTAAAGATCAAGGACAATGCTGAAAAGCGAGTGAAGTTCAGTACCTACCAATACTCCTTTACGGTCTACGTAGGCTTGAAGCCTCTCGCACAACAACCTTTTTTGAAATAGGTGTATGTACTTGAATTGGAGACTTACGAGAGCTTATGGGCAACAACAATTCACAGTTCAAGAAGTTCTTACACAAGTTGTGTGATATATAGATAGCATATAATATACTATATGCTAATTAACTATAGATTTACATAATTTATGCAGGATAATGCACTTCCGAACGCCTATCTTTTTCCCCGAATATGGAGGAATCTATCTTTTTCGCTCTTCCTCAGGAACATTCAATATACTCTTTAAAGAATCAAATCAATACCCTTTACCACGTATATACATTTGCAATTACTGCGTGTTAGCTGACAGCGATGGATCTAGACATTTTGAAAGGGGGCCACCATTTTATAAAAACACGTTGGTGGAGGCGTAACTTCCTGAAATCCTCAAACCCCCTTCTAAAATACCCTCCAGGGCTGTACCAAGCCATAAATTCTCGGAGGCTAAAACCTATATCGTGATTATCGTTTTGCCCGAGCGTAGCGAACGCGAAATTTGAGTTTGGGCGTGTCAATTCGATCACTGAACAATTAGGATAAAACCAACAACAACAAACATTTAGAAAGCTTTTGGAAAGTATATTGTCCTACACGTTTAGACGGAAGAGAGAGAGAGAGAGAGAGAGAGAGAGAGAGAGAGAGAGAGAGAGAGAGAGAGAGAGAGAGAGAGAGAGAGAGAGAGAGAGAGAGTCAGATTCATGTGGGTATTTGCTACGTTGAGTGAGTAATTGCTACCGTAGCAAATACTCACTATGAGTTTTTGCTACCGTAGCAAATACCCACTATGGGTATATGCTACGACAGCGAGTATTTGCTACCGTATCAAATACCCATTGTGGGTATTTGCTACGGAAGCAAATACTCGTTGTGGATATTTGCTACGGTAGCAAATCTCACTGTGAGTATTTGCTACGGTAGCAAATACTCATTGTGCGTATTTGCTGCGGTAGCAAATACTCATTGTGCGTATTTGCTACTATAAAAATGAGTATTTGCTACGATGTTGGTTCTTGCTGGACTACCAATTACCCACATCAAGTATATCTGCTACGATAACACATTTTTAACGCAACCAACTTCTTTATTTACGGTTTGTGTTTGCTTTCCTTGACTTTTATCCTCTGATAACATTTCAAAATCTCGTCAAACATTTTTTCAAAGTCTTGGAAGGGTATATTTTAAAAACTACTAAATTGATTTTTTTTAACTAAAAGCAATAACTTTTCAGAGTTGTCATCGTTCTGTTTGTATTTCTCTGCCCATTATGTAAAGAAGCATTTATTTTCTGGCATAAAAATTAATGTCTGAATAACAAAGTCACTTGTAGAATTCATCACCATATATTACAAGCGAAAACCAATGACATGTCTGCAACACGGTGCATAGAAATCAATTGCTATACGGGCAATACTGCATGCAATACCTCGACGCACAAATCACTATTATATTTTGAGACATAAAATCCTACAACAGTTATGAATAAAATACAACACTTCAACAAATAAAGCATGACAACACTTAAACGCATTACAATACTTCAACACATATAGCTAAAAGACAATACTGCGACGCATGAAACACTACAGCATTTCGACCAAACAAGCACTACATTTCAAAGAATAAAACCTTACTTGACACATATAATACTAAAGCAATTCAAAAGCACAAAGCATTACAACACTTAATCACATAAAACATTACAACACTTCAACGTACGCAAACACTACGGCATAAAACACTACAACACATCCACCTAACACTACCACATTTTAGCTCGTAAAACACACTACACTGAGCAGATATACACTACAATACTATGACGCATAAAAACACTACAGCACTTCATCGTATAAAACACTAACAACACTACAACGTATAAAACATGCACTACACTGAACACAAAACACTACAACACTTCAACGTAAAACACTGAACACTTTGACGCACACTACAACACTTCAAGCAATAAATGACTATCAGTAACACTTCAACGCAGAAAAATACTACACCATTTTGAAGGCCCTCATCAAAAACTTCAACACAGCACCAAATACTTCACTACAATATTTTGGCGCATAAAAGCACTATAGCACTTCGACTTATGAAACACTTCAACGTATAACACGCTACAACACTTTGACGCATAAAACGCTATAACACTTCAACATATATAAAACACTACAACACTTCTACACATAAAACACTGCAACACTTTGACGCATAAAACGCTATAACACTTCAACATATATAAAACACTACAACACTTCTACACATAAAACACTGCAACACTTTGACGCATAAAACGCTATAACACTTCAACATATATAAAACACTACAACACTTCTACACATAAAACACTGCAACACTTTGACGCATAAAACACTAAAACATTCAACCTTTAAAACACTGCAACACATCGCAGCATAAAACACCACAACACGCATGAAACACTACAACACGTCAATGCACGACAAACAACATATCACTTTAACGTGTAAAAATAAAGAAGGTCTTGTCCCAATCTAAAAGTAAACGTCTCACCCAGAAGTCATGTATAAAACATCCATGACGAACTCGGCCACTAAGCACCCAAATGCACCCCAAGTCCGTACATGTATAGCGTTCTAGTGAGCAATTTTCTTTTTTATTCTTTTTGAATTTGCTCAGACAAGTAAGAGCAAAAAGAATGCAGATTCAAAGACAGCATAAACAACGTTTTTTGCTCTAATGATCGCTTACATAGAAGAATCAAAGATTATTGTAAAGGTTTCTGCTTTGCCGCAAGCTACTATACTTATAACTGTAAATTATTATGTGTAGGCTTAAAGCAAAAATATTTTAAAAATTGCTCTATTTCAGCAATAAAGACATAGTAATGATGTAAAATAGTTTTAATTTTGTCTCACAATTGATGTTTTGACAAAAAGATTATAAATATCATATCGTTTATCTGTTTCGCGTTAATTGAGGTTTATAGTATATTCACGCACTGTTTATAAAAAGATGCATTTCTTTGCAAAAATATCAAATACGTCTTTAGATAGCAAATAAACAGCCTTAACCTTAACGATAAAATTATGTTTTCTTCGATTCTAGTAATCAAAACTGTATATTTGCTTGCATTTTTTATATAAATCTAAAAATTATATCACGAAATGGGTATTTGCTACGAAATGGGTATTTGCTACGAAAAATGGGTATTTGCTACGAAACACGTTTTTGACAATAAATCCACAAAATCGCCTTAAAAATGCTAAATATTACTTGTATCTGTTCAATCTCGAAGGAAACTTTGTGCTCTAAGTAAATAATTTTATTTGAACAAAGAAAACAGAAGTTATCAGCAAAAGTTCCAAATGTCACTTGTTTTGAAATCTCAAACTCAACTCAACTTTTGAAGTGAAGTTGATTTCTAGCCCCTAAACTGGATTTTTTCTCAAAATCCGGATTATGGAAAAATTTAAATATTTCAGAACTCAGCGGTCTTTTGCCGCAAAGTATATTTCTTAGGTGACCTTCCAAATTCGTAGAGCTTTTGAATTTAAAAAAAAAATACGATCGATGTGCCACACAATGGGTATTTGCTACGCTGTTGGTTTTCAAGGCCAAAAATAACTATGAAAACAACGATTGAGGCGACAACTTTTTATATAATATTCTAGATAAAGTCGAGAAGTTTATTCTAAAAGGTATTTTCTTTGAAGAAAACTGATATTTTAATATGAAAATCGCAATAACGAAAAAAGGTAGCAAATACTCAATCGAAGATCTAAAGAGAGAGAGAGAGAGAGAGAAAGAAAAAAATTAAAAAAATCATATTTACAACATTTTTTCGTTCACTTGTCTAGTAAATTATATTTAGGGCGTTTCAGGAGAAAATGAGATTCATCTTCTACCCCAAGTTTGCACAGAGGGCATAGGTTTCATGTTTCATGTACGGGCCGGGCGTATGTATCTACCCGTTTAATTTCAATGTATAGACACGGTGGTTGCTAATTCTAAGCTAAGTTAAGCATACTCTGTGTTTGATGTTGCTAATATTCTTTAAAGATTCTTCTCGATGATAAGTTGTCTTGTACTTTCTGTATATCCTAAGTTTGTTCTTTTGGGAATCCTTTCTGACCCCATCATTGTGTAATTCACCTAATCAACTTTGAAATCCTTGATCCTGTAATCTCTGTTTAATCGGATTTCTCATTAAATGTTGTGTCAGTTCATGTTTGAAATGTTGTTGCCATAGAAAACCGAATCCCAGTCTTTCAATAATTGATTTCAACTTTTCAGTCCATGTAAATGTCAACCCATTACTGTGAAGGTCAGATACATGTTTGATCGGATAATTCCTCATTTATATGAGCAACAGCCTTAATTGGTAAATGAAATATATAAATAAACAAAGGTTATAGTGCAGGCATATCGTGCACAAAAAGTGCAGAATTGTTCAGTTTTTTGCTACAAGCATGAAAATTGGCACAATGATAGAAGACAACATGCTGACTAATTCCTGATATAGCGCCACGCCCAAAAATCAATACTTCCAGTTTTACACATGTGGAATTAATTTTCACTTAAAATCAAATACAATTGTTGCATTAACTAGTTGGTTCATGAAATGTGATAATTCTTTATGAGTACTGTTCCTTCTACCTAACTGACTATAGTGCCCCACCCTATTCCTCGTACTTCCAGTTTTATGTTAATGGATTTAATTAAATTCAAAATTACTGAAAATAACCGTTTTCTACAATGCTATCACTACCAACTAATCCAAATTGGTCTAATGATGCATGCCCTTTTCATTTCACATGCACTGCCACACCCTAAACTTAGTACTGCCAGTATAGATACATAGGAATACCTCAAGTCTCTCAAGTATCAAAATTATTCACCTTGTTTTAAAGTCAAGGAGATGAAACAACGCAATTTGCATAACATGCAACCATGGCAACGCCTTTTCAAAAGTACTTCCAGTAATAGTACATTGTAATTGATTATTGGGGTTACTGGAATTTATTAATTTTGGATTATGGAAAATCTTTAAGGTAAGAATCTTTGACAAGGGAGAGGGCTATTGCAGTTCACTCGTAGCAATCACTAAATTTTATTAATTATTTCAATAACTTCCCAAACGAATTAATTCCATTTGCAATCGCCTCCACAATCACACATGGCTGTGCACACGAGCTGCAATTTTGCACATTTTTATCTTGCTGACATTTACATCTGGTCAGGTGGCTACACATTTCCAAAATCTCTTGCTTAGTTTTCCCACAATTGCGTCAATTTAATCTTTTTGGTCCGCCTTTGTCTACTGCCAATTCAAGTGCGGCGCAGAGGGTAGCTGCAACGACTGACCTGGCTTGATAAGCGGTTAGTCTCTTAATGTGATTTTGGCGGAGTGCTGCAGATGGGATGCTGCCCCCATTGACTTGGCTTTTTTGAAAACATTTCCTTCTATAAAATCAATAACTATTTGGCAAAAGTTAGTTTAACTGTACAGTAGTACAACAAATTGCTGCAGTAGACTGACATATATTTCCAACAGATCTTTACATACAGAATCATTCAAAGGCCGTTCAAATGTTGTTTTTACTTTTGCAAACAATACCTTCAAGTCTCCAAGGCAGAGATTTTCCCGAATATAGACATTTGATTGCAGCCCGTGAAGACAAAGAAATGAAAAGTTGAAGTTTTACTTCGAAATCGCATGCATGGCAATTGCTTTTTCCACGAGCCTCTGGCTCTGGAAATAGGCCTACTCCGGGCACTAAAATCGCCGTAATTTTGGGCGATTTTAGCAAAATTATCCCCAAAGATACTCAAAACTTAAGGCGATTTTGGGCGATTTTAGGGCCTGGAATAGGCCTGGAGATCTGCGCACCAACGTCCTGCGGCCCTTTTCTCCCGCTCTCCACCGATGCTCCATTTTAAGGGTATTTACAGTATATTAAAGCTACACGGAAAGAACAGAAGTCGAAACAAGGATAGGAAGTGACTGATATTCGATGGGGATCAAACTTGGGACCTCTCGCACTAACCAACTGTGCAATCCTTGCTCCTAAAAGTCGTGGAAGCCATGGAAAGCAGGAAGTGCAGCTGCTTTGCTAGGGCCTAGTGCTCTGAAAACTTCAAGAACTGCAATATCACAATCCTTACAAATGACAAAAAAAAAAAGCCTTGAGTCTGATTCCTCTTAAGTGCATGTTGCCAATCCAGTGAATTCCCGTTCTACATCACATGCTAATCCTTGTCCAAAAGAAGAAATCAAGTGTATGTTTCCAGGCAACTTGATGACTTTCATTTGCAAATTTCAACTAAAAGTAAAAAGCTCTCAAAAACCTAAGGAATCCAGCGAATTCCCGTTCAACACTAATTTTTCTCCAACAGAAGAAATCAAGTGTTTCTTGTTGGGCAATATGATGGATTTGCAAATTTCAGCAAAAAATAAAAAAAGCTCAATACCCTAAGGAATCTTTCCCAGTTCTACACGCTTTGGTTGACCATGGCTTTGTTAACTTCTAGATATGGTCTGTGATTTGAGGCTATCAGTGCCGCAATATTCGCTCCACATTACATCAACCCTGGAGACATTCTGTATTAAACTGGGTCTTCACAGTCCTGTGTAATTGATCAGGCTATTGTGAACGGGTTTTCTTTATGTGGAAAATTATAAAATAGTGAGAATTATTGATTGTTACGAGTGAAGTGCAATAACAGTGGCCTTTATGCAGGAATCCCTACAGAAAGATGTCAGATTGCCATATACCCAAACCTAATTCCAGATCATCAATTCCAAAGTATTATTACTGGAAGTACTTTTGAAAAGGCGTTGCCATGGTTGCATGTTATGCAAATTGCGTTGTTTCATCTCCTTGACTTTAAAACAAGGTGAATAATTTTGATACTTGAGAGACTTGAGGTATTCCTATGTATCTATACTGGCAGTACTAAGTTTAGGGTGTGGCAGTGCATGTGAAATGAAAAGGGCATGCATCATTAGACCAATTTGGATTAGTTGGTAGTGATAGCATTGTAGAAAACGGTTATTTTCAGTAATTTTGAATTTAATTAAATCCATTAACATAAAACTGGAAGTACGAGGAATAGGGTGGGGCACTATAGTCAGTTAGGTAGAAGGAACAGTACTCATAAAGAATTATCACATTTCATGAACCAACTAGTTAATGCAACAATTGTATTTGATTTTAAGTGAAAATTAATTCCACATGTGTAAAACTGGAAGTATTGATTTTTGGGCGTGGCGCTATATCAGGAATTAGTCAGCATGTTGTCTTCTATCATTGTGCCAATTTTCATGCTTGTAGCAAAAAACTGAACAATTCTGCACGATATGCCTGCACTATTAATTCGTGTCTCGAGCTATCCTGATATTCTTTTTTAGTCATTCTTTATCATAGCCTCTTTTACCGTCTATTTCAAATAGATTTGAATTGTTCTATCAATGGTAAATACAAAGATGGCTGAAATCAAGTTTTCTGAAATATCTCTCGACTTTAATGCGCGCTCCCAAATACACTGCACCAGCACAACGAAAACAATAAGCAAAAGAGTTTTTTTTTTTGAAAAATTACAATGAATCGATGTTAACTACGTTTCATTAAAATTAAACCAGTCTTATTGTTCATCGATGTTCTCTGTGACGATCTGTTCGTTTCTTTCTGGTAACACATTAAGTATGGACAACTCGACAGCATGTTTCCCTTCATCATTGTATTTCATGTCCTCTCTCTGCTCTGAGGCTAGTTCTCTCATTCTTCTCTCTGAGTCAACATATGGTTGTTCATTGTTGATTTGTGGAGATACCTTTAATACAAATGGGCCAGGAGCATTGGGGTTTTCCTCATTACTTCTATGGATGCCAAAAAGTCGAAAGAAATATCTGCGAAACTCATTGGTGCGCAGTCCGTAGATAATAGGACTGAAAAGTGAAGTTAGATGCAAGAACAAATTTCCCCATGAGTGGAACGCGAAATAGGCGGGGCTTCGGACTTCCGCAGACCCGTAGTGTAATCGAAGAGTCACATTGACAAGTGCTGGTAGATAACTTAAGGAAAAAACTCCCAATAGCATAACAGCAGTAATGGTTGATTTGCGATTTGAAAGGTTTCTTGAGTTTGATTCGTGGCTGGCATTATGTTGATGCATCTGGCGGTTTTGCTGACGAATAACTGCAAAGATCTTGATGTACCAGTACAGAATACAGAAGAGAAGAACGATTGGGATAATCATCAAGTAAACAATAGATTTTGCTGATAATGTGGCTCCAGATATCACTACTAAGGCAACATGGATGGTCCAGTTTGTTATTCCTACATATACAAGTCTACGTACAGTGATACGGTTTGGGTATTCGAACGGATCGGTTATGGCAACGTACCTTTCATAGGTGAGGCATGCAAGCTGACAGAGTGATGCACTTGAAAAAAGTATGAAACTAAGCTGGAAAGCACTATCTAGACTGCAGTTGACATCGTTGTTCACTAAATGATACAGTTCTTTAGCAACTAAAAGAGGCTGAGAGATCAGACCAGAAAGAACATCTGTGACAGCAAGAAGGGCCAGGACAACAAAGCGTTCTTTTCGCAAGGATTCAAACTTTGCTACAATGATGAGAGTGACGGCGTTGAGAAATAGGACGACTGGTATGGTCAAAAGCTGAAGGACAACAACAACGATACTGGATATATTTGTAGCTTGATTGGTAAAAGATGGATGCCATGTGACTGGATCCACTAAGCGACACTGTTGGATCTCTGTGTCGTTCATAGCGTTAGCCAAACTCGTGTTGGTTGAAAGATGTGTTGCTCTAGATCACATTAGAAATTTTGTGCATCAACGAAAAATTGAAAGCTCTATTCCATGTTTTATAGTTCAGTCTGTGATTGTTTAAATCTATTAGCAGGAATTAATAGGTTCATCCAGTGTTCACAATGCTGTGACGAAAGTACAGCTGTGTTGCTTTTGATCACAATACAAATTTCGTACATCCTAGTATTACCAATCCATTAAGGTTTTTCTTTTTTTTTAGAAGACAGATGCTTGAATTTCTATTGTTTAAATTTACGTTAATGTTGATCAATGTTATGGTCCCTTTACAAATTATAAGCTCTATTCCATATTTTATAGTTCTGTGATTATTTAAATCCATTAGCAGGAATTGGTTGATCCAGTGTTCACAATGCTCTAATGAAGGTATACATATTGAAAGGAAAAAAGGAGATTAAAATGAGAAAAAAGGGGATCGAACAAGCATATTATAATAATGGATAAAATATTTTGAGGAGGACGATGGATTAAAGGAAAAAGAAATGTCAAAACCCGGACGAGATCAACGACATATATTGTGTAAATCGTATCGTCAAATGTTTGCTTAGTCTCCTTCGCAGCCGTTATTAGGGTCGGGTTCCCTGTGGTCGTTCCTTCCCCGCTAGCTATTTTCATAGGGAGGAATGACCACAGGGAACCCGACCATAATAACGGCTGCGAAGGAGACTAATCGTCCTCGGAGACCCAGGGCGTCAGGGAGGGGGAGGGGAGCGGAGGGGAAAGGAAAGAGGGGAAAAGGACGCCCTGGGCTTTTGACTACCCCTAACTTGTCTTGAGGCCAAAATTAATCCAATTAGATGGTCTAACGTAAACAAAGTTCAAATGACAAAAATATCTGGCTCATTTCAATTATCGCTTTGATATAGTGACAGTATATCCTGTGAGAAGTTCCTCAAATACTTGTTTCACCAAGGTCTTTGCAATTCATCTATATTTTTCACTCTAAACTCATTGCTATTGCAAAATACATGGAAGAGATTACGTGTATATTGTTTGAAAGTCGCGGTGAACTGGAAACATGGTTCTTTTCAAAATAAACGTGACAGCTTGTATTGTTTAAAGTCGTAGCGATGCGTGGGGTCAACTTGCTTACTGGTAATTTTAGATAATTTTAATCTAATGGCACAAACGCTTCTGATTGGCCTCATTATAATTTAATTATAATGAGGCCAATCAGAGCCTTTGTTGACGTTTGGCCTCAAGACAAGTTAGGGGTAGTCAAAAGCCCAGGGCGTCCTTTTCCCCTCTTTCCTTTCCCCTCCGCTCCCCTCCCCCCTCCCTGACGCCCTGGGTCTCCGAGGACGGAGACTAATGTTTGCTATGCATGTTAAGGTTGATTTTCAAAGTGATCAGCTTTATTGCATCTTTAATTGTCCTGTGATTGTTTAACCCATTTAGCAGGATTAACCTGTTCAAGTATTCACAGTGTTATGATCGACGAAGGTACAGATTAAAAGGGAAATTAAAGTAATTAAAAATGAACGGTCTTTTGCTCACAACACAGATGAAACTACGGCAAGGAAAAATCACCTTCAACAAAATTTCGACCGATCACCAGCGATCCTCCTCAAAGAAAGAAAGAAAGAAAGAAAGAAAGAAAGAAAGAAAGAAAGAAAGAAAGAAAGAAAGAAAGAAAGAAAGAAAGAAAGAAGACTGAAAGAAATGAAAGAAAGAAAGAAAGAAAGAAAAGAAAGAAGAGAAGAAGAACGAAGAAGAAAGAAAGAAAGAAAGAAAGAAAGAAAGAAAGAAAGAAAGAAAGAAAGAAAGAAAGAAAGAAAGAAAGAAAGAAAGAAAGAAAGAAAGAAAGAAAGAAAGAAAGAAAGAAAGAAAGAAAGAAAGAAAGAAAGAAAGAAAGAAAGAAAGAAAGAAAGAAAGAAAGAAAGAAAGAAAGAAAGAAAGAAAGAAAGAAAGAAAGAAAGAAAGAAAGAAAGAAAGAAAGAAAGAAAGAAAGAAAGAAAGAAAGAAAGAAGTCGAGGCAGTAGAGCTAGCGTTCGCACAGTAGGTGCTATCCTACACATGTATTATTGCCTGGGCTTCCTGTGGCGTGACGTGCTAAATCTTCAACAGAGAGGTCATGGGATCAAGTTTCGAGTCTTCGTTTCCGGGAGAAGAAACGACTAGAGAAATGGAGCCGTCGGTAAGTCCTATAACATTTTATATGAGAACTCAGTCACAGTCACAACCAGTGAAATTTAAACGGTATTTCATCGACAAAAGAATATCTATCACTATACGAAAATCTGCCCAAACCAGGCTAATAATTTTGCAAGTATAAGTTAACTCGTGCAATCCGTATGATAATTTGAGTGTTTTGATTCTGTCCATGTATCGAGCGGCACAAAAGTGACACCATTAGTCCCGGGACATTAGTTCTGGCTTTTATTTCGATGTCTAGTTTCACAACGAACTGATCGAAGTTCAAACATGACCAGTATTGGCGTTGTGTATGGGGACTGTGTTTCATGTTTCATATTTTAGGTCAGGTCAGGCTGGAGCCTGCTACTGGTAACATGTAACCCAGTACTACCTGCCACATGGACGGGTTGTCGGCGTCTAAACCGGCTCCCCCACCAGGTTCTTTCTGGTGAGGAGGGTGGCATGACACCCAGCAGGAATAAAAATAAGACCTGTTAAAGGGCAGATGAGCTTGACTGAGCCAACGGCCATCATGCATCAGTGAACTTTTATTTTATTGTGTTTTGATTGTAATTTTAAACAGTAATTTGTAATATAGTAATTTGTAATGCAGTAATTTGTAGTGACTATTTTAAAATAAATTTTCATGGTACGGACTGTGTAGCGGCAGCCCAAGGCGCCATCCTATGCTCACAGTCTACCATGCATGTTCAGTATATGTTTTTGTAAAGCGCCTAGAGCTATTAAAGCAACACCTCTGGTACAATTTTTGGTGCAGAAGAACAATTCTAATGTATGGAGAACATATCGCTGTCCTCCAACTTCAGAACATAAATTCAAGCATAAAGTTGATAAACATCACTTAATTTAACTATGAATAACATTTCTAAGTATACATAAAACCAAACTAATTTAATTTGACACAATTATATTGATTTCCACGGCATTTTAGACGCGTGACTTAACGTTGTGTGACACAACTAGGGTTTCTACAACTCGACCAAAAAACATCGAGTCCATCAAAATATGTCTACAAAATAACTCACATTACAATTTTCTACAACATATGATAGAATAAAACTGAGAGGATTCGAAATTAGATTTTAGGGAGCATTCATTTTTTAGGAGGGGGGGGGGGGGGGGGGGGGGGTGGGCCGGAGGAATTGAGGGGTGGGCCAAAAGAAATTTACTCTATGAAAGGGGGTGGGTCATGTTTTTCTGAAAGTTAAACCAGGTCAAGGGACCCTATTTTCACATTTGGAAGTGGGGTGGGTCATCCATATAGTTCAATTCCTTACCGAGGGGGCTTGCATTTTTTTTGTATTTCATTCCTGCAATTCCTCCGGCCCACCCCCCCCCCCCCCCCTAAAGAATGAATGCTCTCTTAGTTTGAATTTTTGTGATCTTGTGACGTAAGATGCAAACGAAGAATGGACGGACGCTATGCAAAAATCGTAATTTACATTTTAATTATTTGCCCAGCCATGAGTTAAGGTGGCCCGTACCTATTGATTTGTTTGTTGGGCATGAATTTCAATCGCGTCCTTTTACATCAAAACCTTGTCCGATTTCTGAGAAATTTGCAGCCATTTGTCTACAAGCCTTGAAATTTGTACCGGTAATTATTTTTCTGCGAATTAGATCAAGTAATTCGAGATATCAGACGATTTTTAAAAATGGCTTTTTGAGAAAAATTGGTCATAAATCCAAAATTCCAAGGTGAATTTTTTTCCTATTTCGTCAATCAAGTATAAAGGCATAGAGGACTACATACAACATGTATCGTGCCAATTGGTGCCTTAGAAGTTGCGATACAAAATTTGTGCTGCCTGTTACGACGCAAAATTATGTAGTCAAAACTGCCGCCAAAATCTCAAAATTTTGCAACAGATAGTAAGGTGTTGTTTTGAATAAATTAACAAACCATGAGGGCTTTACCTTGGCAGCTCAAACGTCGACTCGATGCAGTTGCTTACTTTTGAAGCTTACTGAATTATACCCAGTGCAGCAAACACAACGACACTTAGCAGCAGGTATGTTAACATCTTATTCTATCCCATACCGAGAAAAGTTCACGAAACAATTCGAAAGAATTTGTAGAAGTCGAAGTAATACAAATTCGCAACGCTCGCCTCGTGGTCACATAAATTACTCCCCAAGTTTGCTTGAGGATAACATTGGCGTTTAGCTTCTCATCTCTCCAAATTTTGTTTACCAGTTACAATAGGTATTTGTCTTTCTTACAGCAGATATAGTTCTCGCTGTTTTTGAAATTTTGTTGAGATTTTGGCGGTAGTTTTGACTACATAATTTTGCGTCGTAACAGGCAGCACAAATTTTGTATCGCAACTTCTAAGGCACCAATTGGCACGATACATGTTGTATGTAGTCCTCTATGCCTTTATACTTGATTGACGAAATAGGAAAAAAATTCACCTTGGAATTTTGGATTTATGACCAATTTTTCTCAAAAAGCCATTTTTAAAAATCGTCTGATATCTCGAATTACTTGATCTAATTCGCAGAAAAATAATTACCGGTACAAATTTCAAGGCTTGTAGACAAATGGCTGCAAATTTCTCAGAAATCGGACAAGGTTTTGATGTAAAAGGACGCGATTGAAATTCATGCCCAACAAACAAATCAATAGGTACGGGCCACCTTAACTTAACTCATTATTTTCTAGTTTAATCAGTTACTCGGAAGCTAGGAGCCAGAGCAAATTGCATGGATCAAATTTTTTTTCTTGTAATTTTTATGATTTCTTTTACTTTGTTAAAAAACACTGATCATAAGACGTTGAATAAGACCAAGCATGACTTATACTAACCAAGTTCTCTTTGTTGTCCGATCCTGTAATATACAAATTACGTACTACCAGCTAATAGCGGAGCTCCCATTGAAATTTTCAAAAAAGATACCATGTTTTTGTGGCTACTGCCTCGAAGAGGCGAAGCCACTTTGTTCTATTTTGTAAAAGGTATAAAAAAGTTGAAATAAAGATTATGGATAACACTTTTCAGCATTCACTTTAGGGTTTGCGTATTCTGACCCTTCTGTCTCCTGAGAATTAATCATAAGGCTTGCAAGCTCAGTTCACTGGCTTGGATTGACTCTAAACATGTAAGCTCATGATCGTGAATAGGAAATAAAATTTGATTTCAAAATTGAGAAAAGAAGGATAGGAAGTTGTATTGACCAGTATCAGTTTATTGATTTACCAATAAGCCCCTAGCATGATGACATTTTTGTCCCCTCTCTAGCTATACCAGAATCCTTTTCGAGTAGCTTTTGTTCGGTAATTAAAACTATTATATTGTGTTTGTATTTGAAAGGCTCTTGAAAAGGATTCTGGTATAGAGAGGGGACAAAAACGTCAACATGCTAGGGGCATATTTATGAATTAAATAATATTGATTAATATTGATTGATATTGATTGATTTGTTCCTTTTGTTAATGTTTGGTTGATTGATTGATTGCACGATTGATTGATTGACTGATTGATTGATTGATTGATTAATTAATTGACTGTGATAAATTGATTGAGCGAGTGAGTGAGTGATTGACTGCATGATTGCGTGATTGATAGGTTGATCGATTACATGATTGACCACTTGATTTATACATGATCGATTAATTACATGACCGATCGATTGAGTGAGTGAGTGAGTGAGTTATTGATTGAGTAAGTGATTGATTGATTGATTGATTGATTGATTCATCATTTATTTATTCATTCATTCACTCATTCATTCATTCATTTCAGACAACTGTTTCTCAGGTTGATGAAACCTCAAACATTTGGCTTGAACCCTTCTCCGTCATCCTAAACTGCATGTTTCCATTGGAATACATTTATGGAAACTGGTTCAAACTGCTATCAGAAAGCACTGCCAAACGTTCAGAGCCAGAGTCAATTTGCGGCCCATCTTCCAATGATCTGGAAACTGGCAGTCGAGTTGAAGGATTTTGTATCCCAGAGGCTTTTGTTGCCAAAAATTCTGAAGATCCTTTGATGGTGCCTTTAATTGAGAGAGAACACTGGCAAGCAGATCTTGATATTATGCTGGAGATTGAACCCTATGCAGAAAATGTTCCAGAGATCTTTACAGTCGAGCATGTAGAAGATGACCCTAGATACGTTCGTCTAAGGATAACTGATAAATGGAAGGAGCATCATTCCCAGTACAAGGATGTCACATTTCTTCATCAAACGTATAATATTCCATTAGGCAACCGCTTCGATATTTTTGAACTGGCAAGTAACATGATGTCAGAATTGCATGGGCCTGTTCGGAAAATCCAAAGTAAAGGCTTCTCGAAATACGAAGAAGACAACACTTCGGTATTCAAGTACCCTCAAGCATGGCCTGATCCTGCTATGGAGTGGCTAGTACGACCTCGTCCTGGGTCTTGGCCTTCGCCAGAGCTTGTTCAAGATATTTTTGAGTGTGGTTGTCACATTGCACCAGTGGGGAGGGGAAAACGACAGCAAGAGCCAGTAGAAAGCATAGACTACGTGAAAAACCCAAATCAGGCATCAACTTCAAAAGAATTTCCGGATTTACCAGATGAATCATCCATGGATGAAACTGAGTGGAGATTATCTTTTTCTGTGGCTGAAAACAAACTTGGTGAAAGCGTGACTCCAGTTCAGCGTCATGTAATCATTCTTCTGAAGATGCTCAAGAAAATCTATTTCCCTGACGTCGTGTCGTCATATGCTCTTAAAAACCTCCTGTTTTATGAAATCGAAAAGCAAGATGAGTCCTTTTGGAAGGAGGACAACTCAGCCAAGTGTCTTGTTTATATGTTGGATCGTCTTGCTCAGTGTCTTGAAGATGGATGTCTTCCACATTACATCATACCAGAGAGCAACCTTCTGCAAGGAGAAGACCCCCAGCGACTCGTTGAGGAAGCCTGCCTTATCAGAGATGTGAGAAAGAATCTTTTAAGTAATTTTATCAACATGTTGAAAAAAATCACCTCTCTCACCTATGTTACGCCTCATTACCTTAAAGGCCTAGAGTGGGACTCACTATACTCCCAATTAGATGATATAACACTATCAGCCAATGAAGCAAAACAACTGACCTGCTCCTTACTGGAATTGTTTATTGGCATGTGTAAAGATGTAATTGAGAATTTATATAATTCAATTGAAACCGAAGATCTCGAAGATAGCATCAAGGCATTCATGTTGGTTCCTATCTATGCGTATGAATCTTTGCTGGCACGATGTCTTTGTAAATTGTTTATTCATACAAATGGAGACCAAACGAAAAACGAGTTTGTCCTGTTTGTTAAAGGGAGAGTGGGTCGCCTTTCCTCCGAAAATGAGTTTCTCAATCTCTCGCTGCTCTTTTTTGAGCAAGCACAAGTTGGGAAAGAACTTTCCACGCTGGTGCCCACCACAAGTGTCATGGAGAAAACCAAAGCAATTTATGCAAAGCTTGCACAAGAACAAGTAGCAAAAGCCCAAGACCAAATGAAAGAAGTTCTCGGTCCGCTATGGTCGAGGAGTGAAATTGCTGTGATAACACGTAAAGTAATCGACGAAATCTCTGATGGAGGAAAGCATTTAGAGAATTTGACAAATGAAAGGATTAAAGAAGGAATAAAGAAAGAATTCGAATTGGTATTACTGAAAGGCACTAAGGAAAATTCAAGTCAAGAGAAAAATCAAAGCACCGATGAATAAAGACATAATTGATTATCTGGTCTGTGGCAAATGTTTGGGGGACTGAGAACGAGCGCTTTGATTGGTCACTTCCGGTCACTTCAGAATGTGTTGTTGTTTAGTTTCTTTTGGGAGGCGAATGAAGAAATTTGTGCAAAAATAGACGTGTAAATTTTAAATCTGGCATTCTGTTCTACAGCGTGTGTATTTTCCATGGTTTGGAGACGTTGCTTATGAAGGCTGAAGTGTTTTACTGTGATTTTTGTGGATGTAGAGGATCGTGAACTTTGTAAGCCGACTAACGCGACATGGCGCGTACGAACTAACAAACTCGAACTATCAAAACTTTCACGAAATTTTTCAGCTTACCTGAATGTGAGAACTCTTCCATTCAGTCCCAGTAAGTACTACCAGCCAGTCCTACGTGGCTTAGGCAGGATATATTCTAGTTCTCATAAAAACCACACAAGATTTTTGCACTTTTTCGGATAATTGTCTTTGAAACTTTGTCAAACTTATGTTTGATTTACGGCAAACTACAGGTGAGTAAATTGTCCCATTTTTGGTTCAATACACGGATATGACTTCAGTTTTGGGAAAAATAATAATAATAAGTTCATATGATTCTTGTTATAGTAATGTGAAAAGTTTCTTATTATCCGTCGCGATTTTTTTCCTCTGTAAATACGAATCAACAAAGTTTGAAGTTTTGATTTTGCATGTGCTTCATTCACCAACCAAAGTTTTTCAAAACGCCGTCCTCCGGCCATGTACCCTGAATCTCGATATGGGTATGTAAAGTATGTCACTCAACAATTGTTGTGTGGCTTAGGCTATATATTATATCCTCAGGAATAAAAGTTTACGAGTACGATCGCCATAAAATATCGTCGGCGGTCGTCTTTGATCTTGTTTCTTCGTCATTTCGAGCAACGGCTTACAAAGTTCACGATCCTCTAAATCCACAATAATCACAGAAAAACGCTTCAGCCTTCTTAAGGAAAGTCTTCAGACCGTGGAAAATACACATGCTGTAGAATGGAATGCCAAATTTAACATTTACACGTCTTTTTTTGCACAAATTTCTTCATTCCCTTCCCAACAAAAACAAAACAACAACACAATTCTGAAGTGACCGGAATTGACCAATCAGAGCGCTCGTTCTCAGTCCCCCAAACATTTGCCACAGACCAGGATTATGCTTTCAGACGTATATGGTCAGTACCAAGTTGTGCCAATACGTCTATTTTTCCGGTTATTTTGTTTCTGTAAATAGTTTCTTTATATCTCATCGCTACCACAGGAAACCCAGTGATGTTGTACAGATTTTTTGTAACTTTACAGTTTTATTCAGCTTTAATGTAATGCTAACTGTGCATCTGAAAATGGACCTCCGTATACTGTAACCATCACAAGCAGCGTTTGATGCTGCGTTTACATTTGTTGTACCATAATTCAGAAAAGCATTGGCCATCACTTGATGTATATTTTAGATACATGTGCGGTTTTCTCTCCAAATAAAAAAATAAAAAAATACGTTATTTTAAAAAACGTGAATGCGACAAGTAAGGTAATGACGCAAGTGTACATGACACGTGCTTGACACTGAATTATTATTCAATTTTCATACACTGTACAAATTCTGATTTTCTGATTGGTCAGTTTGTACCACGTGACGCGTTGTTATGACGTGACAACACGTCACGAGGGATTAATACCGACGTATTAATTTTCTATAAAATCACGCGTGCGTTATGAAGGTAAACTCAATTTCATTGAAGTTTTTGGAGCTTACTGAGATCAACATATTTCAACTGTTATCCAAAGCCTATCTCATAGAAAGTTTAGAAAGTCTGTCGCCACAAGTCTGTCTCTGTTTTTAACGGTAAGCTTACGAAGTTCTAACTTTCATTCAAACCGTAAATTCAGTTTTTGGCGTGTTGTTTTTGTCAAAACACTATTCGCCGGCTTTGCAAATTCATCACTATAATTTTTGTTTTTTAGACTGGCTATCCAAAAAATATCCAACAGAAAGTCTGGAAATCCTTTCCCCGCAACTTCTCTCAGATGGGGTAAAGAAATTTTATCATGAATCGAAAAAATCGCCAAACGAGTACTTCAGCCTTCGGCTGTCGACAAACGAAAACTACTTCTTCCCGGCTTCATGCACCAAGGTTTAGCAGCGTTTCAACCGTAAGTCGCCAGTTTAAACCTATATCCAAAACTCCAGCGATAATTTTCTAGACCTTTCACTTACCGAGTTCTAGGACTCAGTGATGAATCACTTAACGATCCAAAAAAGTCTGAGTTCTTTGTTTATAAGACTTATGGACGATTTCAATTTTACCGAGCAAGTTGTAAACATGGATTCTGAGAACTCGTTTATTATTCTTGTATCACGGTACTTTTCTCCTAGTTTTCTTCTGAAAGGTTTATTACTCGTGCCCAGGCCTCTAGGCCGGGAACGAGTTATAAAATGCAACTGTTTTTTTTTTTCCTGTGGTCGTCGACCGAAAGAGGCCTTTCTTGCGCAATCGGTCACGTGTTAAAGCTCCTGATTGGTTCAGAGCGCAAGAAACAATGCCCTTCATTCATCACCTTTGAGCGAGTGCGAACTCTTCGAAGGTCTTGGAAGTGAACGCCAGTCAGGAACTTTAGAGCCCAAAAAATAGCTTTCAGAGAGAGGCTTTTCCAGCAGTGAGACAATAGAAAATGGAGCTTTTAACTCGAGATATACCTAGACACTTATAAGAGCTTCAGAATGGGCTGTTATTTTGGGCTTGATCTCTAATACTTTGACCAAATATCGAACTCTCAATGGAGTACCGAAGCTGAAGCTCTCGCGACTGTTGGCAATTCTTTTGAGCTGGAGATCTACGAATTTCTCACGCTACATGTTGTTAAACGAACGCACATAGAGGCAAGTCAATTATATTTTTCATTCAAGCATTCAAGAGATCTTGAGAGGTTTTTGTATTGAATTTTAACAAAATTCTGGCCAGGCAATGTATTTATATATTTTCATGGAACCAAGGCTCTATTTAACCTGATTCGTTTGGTCATGTAATGGATAAAACATCTGAAACATGAACGAAAAACATATATACACGATTTTTAATTGGTTATTGTGTCAAAAACGTCGTTGTAGAAGTCTTTACAGCAAACAATTGAGATATAAAGTGAAATAAAAAGCCGAATAAACTGGTATATTTTTGCATGTTGGAGATATCTAATTAGTAATGCCCAGTGAAAAATAATGCCCCTCATTCATCACCTTTGAGCGCGTGCGAACTCGCCGTAGTGAAGGCAAGCCAGGAACTTTAGGAATGCAAGATGACAGACTTCAAAGAAAATAGTATTCAGGACAGGCTGTTCCAGGAGTAGAACAATGGAAAGTGAAGCTTTTAACTCGAGATATACCTATATACTTATAAGAGCTTCAGGATGGGCTGATATTTTGAGCTTCATCTCCAACACTTTGACGAAATAGTGAACTCTAAATGGAGTACTTCAAAGCAGGCCCTCGCGATAAAGACTATTTCCTATGAGCTGGAAATCTACGAATTTCTTATCCTACATGTTGCTACATAAATGTGTGTGTATATAGGTGTAGTAGAGACGACAGAGAGAATACAATCTCCAGTTTGCTAGGGCGATGTTTCTCACCGAGTTAACCAAAAATGTGAAAGTATGCCTTGTTGAAGGAAAAGCAGTGCGCGGCCGCAAGCGTAACTAGAACGTTTCGGAATCCAAGTTTCTCCCTATACTACATCATCCCACATCTTTTTTGTTACGAACCCATACAACTGAAAAGCGACTAATTGTTAAGTATACTTTGAGACGTATATTGAGGCAGTAACTAATACTCCAGATAGAATAAAAGGAGAGATTTAAAGTTAGAATTTTATTTATCATTTTGATCTAAAGCAATAGACAGTCGGGAGCCAGTCCGAGCACGGTTGTGACCTCAATAGTACAAGTCTGACCCGCTTATTATGTCTATGACAAGTGACCGTCAATTGCGTTTCACTACATAATGTCTAGTACGTGAGATTTTATATTCATAGCGATATTTTGCTGCACACACAGAGAGAAATTTTCTTTTGTTTGTTCGGATAGGTTCTCCTTGCTGTTTGTGGGGCTACAACCATAAAAACAAATATCCTGAAGACGTAGGTTGTTTATGTAATTCGAGCTAAAGTGATCGTGGCCTCACCAAGAAACACGACACGACTTTGCCCTGAAGCGCTGAGACAAGCAATTAAAATTGCGATAAGAGAAAGTAAGCTGTCGTTTATCTAATGAAGGGTCTTTGGTTGATGTAGTAGGTAATTTAACTTTTCGCCTTCAAATGAAAACTCGTCAATTCAGTAAAATGTATTGTTTGGGCTTCCTGTGGTGATTTTGGTCAATCCACGAGCTACCTCCGCTATTGGCGGTTTGATCTCTAGTGTCGTGTCTCTTATCTTCAGAGTAGTTGTCAATTAAGTTCCTGCTTACTAAACAGTTAGGATTCGTTTCCTTTTTCCTTGTATTACCTGAGTATTTGTGTAAGACATTTCCCCCTCATTATAACTCGTGGATTTGCAATCTACGAGTTAAGAATAGTCAGCGAGAGGCGCCATTGAGACTGAGTAATGTATACTTATCGTTTTTGATAAGATCCTTTTACGGCTAACAATGGCATGTTGTAAACCACGGACTGGACTGGACTGGACTGGACTGGACTCAGTCCGCGTTTTACAAATCAGTCCGCGATTTTCATAAAACACGGACTCAGTCCGCGTTTTACAAATCAGTCCGCGATTTTCATAAAACACGGACTCAGTCCGCGTTTTACAAATCAGTCTACGATTTTCATAAAACACGGACTCAATTCAGTTCGCGTTTTACAAATCAATCCGCGATTTTCATAAAACACGGACTCAGTCCGCGTTGATCATAAAACACCGTAAATTTAAAAAAAATCAATTAGCATGGGGAGAGTTGTTCATTATTTGCATTTATTTATAAGACAGCCGGGAAATTCCTTGATGTGCACAAATTTAATTTAATTGGCAATGTACATTTGGTATTACTCAATCAATCCTAATGGATGTTGTGTCGAGTTATCTAGCAAAACCCGAAGCCATGCAATTGGGGATAGAATGCTTTGAAATTTTCTCTTGGCTCCCTATTCCCTCCAAATACTGTCCAGTGGTTTCTGGTGTTGATTCAACATAACTGATTGCCTCGGCTGGTAAATCCAAATCTAGAATTTAACTTGGCGGAATTTACTGTGTCTTACTGAACGGTTGCTGAAGGGGTCAAACCCTGGAGCAAGGTTAGTATATTCAGTATTCATTCCAATATCATTGATTTGAAGCCCCGGGTTTGAAGCATCCAAATGAAGGGCAACCTTTCAAACATGTCCAAAAAAAAAAACAAACCTGACCACCTATCGCTCCGACCACTGACAAAAGAGTACCCCTTCCCAAGGAGTTTATAAAGTTTATGTTATTGGCTTATAAGCGCAAGTAACGCTCACCAAGGGTGTTGCATGGAGTAGCGTTTATCAGAAATTTAGTTAATGTCAATGTTTTTTCCCATGCCTTTAAGATGATTTGCAAAAGTTCAATGTATACTACTGAATTATCAAAATAAAATGATTTTCTCTTGTTAGAATATACAAAGCTTTGAGACTGCATATAAGAAAATGAGAGAAAGCAGCTGAGTTCAGTAAATAGCGTAAAGAAATGAATTAAATAATGACTACTGACTAATTCTGATGGACTATATTTTCTTTTGTATTTTGAGGTTTGAAAAGTTTTCCCCGACCTTTGTAGGTAATCAGTTGTGACCTTTGGCGACCTCGGAGAATAATATCCTTGGGTTTCACGTACGAAACTGAAATAGACTTTGAATCAACACCAGAAACCACTGGACAGTATTTGGAAGCCAAGAGAAAATTTCAAAGCATTCTATCCCCAACTGCATGGCTTCGGGTTTTGCTAAATAACTCGACACAACATTCAATAGGATTGATTGAGTAATACCAAACACATTGCCAATTAGATTAAATTTGTGCACATCAAGGAATTTCCCGGCTGTCTTATAAATAAATGCAGATAATGAACAACTCTCCCCCATGCTAATGGTTTTTTTTTTAATTTTCTGTGTTTTATGAGCAACGCGGACTGATTTGCAAAACGCGGACTGAGTCCGTGTTTTATGAAAAACGCGGACTGATTTGTAAAACGCGGACTGAGTCCGTGTTTTATGAAAAACGCGGACTGATTTGTAAAACGCGGACTGAGTCCAGTCCAGTCCAGTCCAGTCCAGTCCGTGGTTTACAACATGCCGCTAAAAATTTATTTTATTCATATAAGCTCATATATAAAACATCCGAAACATGAACGAAAAAATACACGATTTGTTATTGTGTCAAATATGCCGTTGTAGAAGTCTTTACAGCAAACAATTGAGATATATAGTGAAATATGAAGTTGAATATAAAACTGGTATATTTTTGCATGTTGGAGATATCTAATACATGATAATAGAACTGAGACAAAGGCACTAATAGCTGTTGACAGACAAACTAACTAATCAAGATATTTTTTAGTTTAAGTTAGCCGATTCAAAAAAGGTCATTTGTTACGGTTAGCTATTTCCCGGAATGGTGAAGAATGCGTGAAACGGCTAGGGGAAGAGTACGAACGGAGCCGGTTATTGGAGCCTCTCTTAAAAAGGGCTCCAGGCATAGGCACGAGTGAACGCACGTGTGCGTCTAGTTTTAATTTGTATTGTTAAAATTACCAAATGCTATTAAATAAATTTTGAATAAGTCTTACTATTTTGGATGACTTGAGTTAAGCTTATTTCTAGTGATCTTAGATGTCGACTGACAGTTTTAGCCTGCTTCTGCAGTGTATTCAAATTGAATAATAAAAAGGTTAACGCACTCTTTGCTCGTGAATTATCGGGATTTTATCTTCACTCGTTTACTAACAATGAACTCGAAATTTTTTCATACTGCACTCGGCTAACGCCTCGTGCAGTATTTAAAATTTCTCGTTCATTGTTAGCAAACTCGTGAAGATAAATCCCGATAATTCACTCGCTGAGTGCGTTAACCTCTAAATAAAGTCACTCTATCTATCTTCACTCTATCTATCTACCTTCTACCACCACCATTTCGTGATTCCTGTTTGAATATTTAGCTGTCTATGAATAAGTGTTGCTTTGCATTTTGTGGGGGAATAATTGTATTACCCCCCTAAATGATTTGATTAAGCTTCAAAACAAAGCAGTAAGAATATAAGAAAGTTCTGTCCAAATGCGATTGGAGTATATTTCTGGGATAACATTCCTCTAAAAATACGAAAATCAAAGATTAAAAACCAATTCACAAAATCACACACACACAAAAATCATTATCTTAATCAATACTAGTTTTCAGTATCCGTACCTAGTCTATATTTACTTCTTGGTTTTGTCCTGATATATATCTGTCTCTACTAATTGTATCTTATGTTTCTAACAGGTTATTGAATTCTTTAATTCTTTAGTAAGAAATAGTTCCTTTTTTCTAATGACTGTATAAAAGGGTATATAATTAGTTTACTATATGTTGCCCTTTCTCCATATGTATTATTCTTATATAAAATATGTGTACGTAAAAAAAACCTTTGTAAAAAATTTCTTCTTTCCGCATATTTCTTATAAACTGTATTTATAAAGAGAAGATAATGGAGAAAAAAAGTGTTGACTGGAGAATTTCTAGTAAAAATTTTGTAGTCTTAGTTTTCTGTTAGCTTTTGCTAAACTGAAGTAAAATATATGAACGTTTTACGCTTATGACTGGATAGCAGAATTACTAGTGTAATTCTATACTCCTTTCACACGTGAAATTTACAAGTAGCCATTGTTTTAGCTGCAAAGAACAATAGCTATCTACTACACGCGTGCAAAATGTTGTTCAAATCGGCATGACGAACTGAACTGAACTTGCAGAAGCTTCAACTGCCATTAGTTTACACTCTCACAATTTTTCAAACAGCGTGAAAGCCAAGCTAGGAACATTTCCATAGATTCATTCGGTAAACCACAGGGAGCCCAAGCTGTGCAATTTTTGTATTTCAAATATATACCTGATTTATCCCTGTATAGGGTTTCACGAATGATCACATTTTGTCAAATTAGTAATTGCAACAACATTTTTTACACACAATGCTGTTAGGTTTGTTCTTCTGGCAATTTTGCTCTGGACAGTTTACGCATGTGCAGTCGTTTTGCACACGTGTGACTACGTACACTTCTAAAATTAACCTGTAGAATTCACCCCAGGAATCAATTTAATAAAAGTTTGAAAGTACCCATAACCCATAATTTGAAATTTTGATAATCATTTCTTCAAGGTTAAAAAGTTTGATGGTTTAATATACATACCAGAGAATTCTGCACTGCGTTACTTCATCCGGGAGATCATTTATAAATAATACAAACAACAACGGGCCCAGAATGGAACCCTGTGGGACGCATGAAGAGAATTCACAGGGGTCAGATATCAATGATTTTGAAGTCCACAACTTGAGTGCTGTTCTTTAGATAATCTTTAACAACTTTTCCAATAGCAACTCGTAGTCGACGGTATCAAACGTCTTCCTCAAGTCTACAAAAACAACTCCTGTTAACATTGCTTGATCCATGTTTCTTCGGATGGTATCAATAAAGATATGACTGAATTTTTTTCGGATGTCCCTTATATAAGCCGCACGGAAGCCACACTGATAGGGATAAACTATCTTTATTTCATCCAAAAATGCATACAATTGAGTATGAACTGCTCGTTCTAATAGTTTTGATACCACATGCAGGCAAGACTGAAACTGGCCGATAATTATCCATGTCCTCTGATTTCCCTCCTTTGAAAATGGGCATAACCCTTCCAACTTCCCTTTCCTGTGAAACTTGTCCTGCCATTAAAGAAGGTCAGCGGCTTAGAAATTACCTCTGCAGAGTCTTTAAGCAAACGAGCCGGCCGAATTCCATCAAGACCCAGGGCCTTGGTTGTCTCGAGTTTCATAAGGTTGCCACAAACAAATCCCTGAGATATATCTTCAAAGTGAAAGCTACCTATAGACTTGCTCAAACGGAATAAGAAGAAACGACAAGAAGAAGCGAAACGACAAGATCAAGAAATGACCGAGCCATCGGTATGTCCTTTAAAGCTTTACATGTGAATTCAGACACGGTCACAACCAATGAAAGTAACTATCACTAAACGAAAATCTACCCAAACCAGAATACTAATTTTGCAAGTATAAGTTAACTCGTGCAATCCGTATGATAATTTGAGTGTTTTGATTCTGTCCATTTATCGAGCACAAAAAATGTCGGTGGCATTAATTCTGGCTTATATTTCAACCTCTAGTATCACAATCGAACTGGTCGAAGTTCAAACAAAGAACTGTTGTGTTGTGCATGTATCCTGATGTATGGAGACTCGAGTCCGAGTTCCGATCTTTGAAAGAACTGTGTTTCTTGAAGCAATTGACATCACTTGGAGTTTGTCTGCATGCATAATTAAGTCATGAATATATATAAAATGACGATCCGGTCTGACAATGAAAAAATCGTAATTTACATTTTATTTGCCCTGAGTCGACTTGACTCATTATTCGCTATATATATAGTTTACTCAGTTACCCGGAAGCTACATGTAGGAGCCAGTGCGAATTGGATCCTTCTTTATTCTTGTAGCTTTGTATGATTTTGTTCTGGGATACCTGTACACCCGCCCTGGGAGATTAGGAGTAAGGTAGGACAAATAGGCATGTGAGCCACCCAGAGGCGGGAAAGAAACGGAAAGTTTTCACACATTTCTATATGTCAAAGTTCGTCATAGGAACCAGAACGAATTTAAAAACAGCGTACATGTGATTTTTGTTTATAATTTGCATGTAATTTTCTAGTTTGACTATGTTAATCAAGACTTCATCAGTGTACAAACACATATAAAGTGAAGGATGATAAAAGTACAAGAATAAATCGAGACTGATTCCATGACGAGCTGTATGTGCTTCATTTCACCAAAAGTAACCTTACACAACGATAAGGCGAAACAGATTTCTTTTACTTTATCTAAACAGCTTCATAAGATGTTGAACAAAACTAAGATTTATACTAATCCAACTGTTCTCTTTGTTATCCTGTATAAATTTATATGAAAAAGATGCTTCACGGACGGTAGAGCAGAATCAGACAACGTCAATACAAATTCTCACGAAGTGTTAAATCACAAAAGGATCTTTTTGTGTTTTGCAGGTTTTTGACGCTAAAATTTAGGGACTGGCATTTGAATTTCATTTTTTTATTTTAGTAAAGAAAGCTGTCACGCTACAAATTTCCAAAAATTATGTATTTATTAACCCTCAATGTATTTTTGAGTAATTCTACTAGTTAAGCATTTTTAGGGTTGTATATATATAACCTTAATCTTTATATTTTTGATGATTGGATTTGCTTTAGTTTCGTGTGACACACCTTCTTTCACTATAACCCAACTAGAAATGTAAGACCAATCAACGTTGGGTTTTTGCTTTCTAGCGGTGTGTACAAATGTGATGTAAACAGGACCCAGGGCTTTGGTTGTTTTGAATTTCGTAAGGTTGCCACAAACAAATCCCTGAGATATATCTTCAAAGTGAAAACTACCTACAGACGTGCTCAAACGGAATAAGAAGAAACGACAAAAAGAAGAAACGATGGAGCCATCGGTATGTCCTAGTTTAAAGCTTTACATGTGAATTCAGTCACAGTCACAATTAATGAAAGTAACTATCACTAAACGAAAATCTACCCAAACCAGAATACTAATTTTGCAAGTATAAATTAACTCGTGCAATCCGTAATTCTACTAGTTAAGCATTTTAGTGTTGTATATAACCTTGATTTTTATATTTTTGATGATTGGATTTGCTTTAGTTTCGTGTGACACACCTTCTTTCACTATAACCCAACTAGAAATGTAAGACTAATTAACGTTGCGTTTTCGCTTTCTTTCACGAGGCTAGGGTCGATTTTCTTCTCTTTTGTCTTGAACAGGGTATGATTTTTTCACTTTCGAGTGTCTTAAACAGGGTCAGGTTTCTAGAACTCCGGCGGCACACCCCTATCCAAAATGGGGTTGAGTACCCCCCCCCCCCCCGACCCGAGATCAAATCATTCAGCATAACGTGACCTATAACAAAACCTAGTGATAAAACCTTTAGATCTCAATCCACTTACTTGACAATCTGTTTCGCTTTCGAGTCAAACTCGAATGTTAATCACGTTAGTTTGAATCGAAAGGTATATCAAGTAAGTGTACTGGGATTTAAAGTTCTAATCCATTTTTTAGTGAAATACCAGTACACATAGTACATGATTCACGATCACGTCATCCTTTAATAATTCCTAAAAAATTGGATATGCGAGGCAAATATTTGCTGTATAAAAGGGCTTGTGCAATTGTGTTACAAAGCTGTCGTAGCATAATGGCAAAATTTTGTAATGTCTGCGCATTTTCCATATAAAAGAAAGAGAGCTGAGAACATTATTTATTTTGATCACTTCAGCACTTCCTTTGACATGCAAGTACATCTTTACAAAGGGTATGAAAATCCCTTTGAATGTAAAGTAATGAGAATAAGTTGGTGTGTCACGTAACATCGTGACATCAATGGGCTTTTGGCAGGTCTTGCGTGACATTTTAAATTTTAATCCAACAAAAACAAAAATATATAAGAGTTGAAAAGAACACACCAAAATTAGTAAAAGTTGAGATTTTGAAGTAGTTTCGATGAAATAGCGCCAAAGTTATGGGCGGCCGAAGTTTGCTTTATTTGTATAGAGTCTGTATAGAAACGTTCGTTGGTGGGCTGCTTGCCACCGAACGTTTCTGAGAAAAAGAACCAACTTCGGCCACCGACAACTTGATTGACCGATTGATGGATTGATGGAATAATTAATTAATTAATTGATTGATTGATTGATTGATTGGTTGATTGATTGATTGGTTGGTTGATTGGTTGATTGGTTGATTGATTGATTGATTGATTGATTGATTGATTGATTGATTGTTTGATTGATTGATTGATTGATTGATTGATTGATTGATTGATTGATTGATTGGTTGATTGGTTGATTGATTGATTGATTGATTGATTGATTGTTTGATTGATTGATTGATTGATTCGGATTGATTCGGATTGTTTGATTGATTTCTTCATTCATTTCAGAAAACTCATTTTGATGAAACATCAAACATTTGGCTTGAACCCTTCTCCGTTATCCTAAACTGCATATTTCCACTGGAATACATTTATGGAAACTGGTTCAAACTGCTATCAGAAAGCACTGCCAAACGTTCAGAGCCAGATTCAATTTGCAGCCCACCTCCCAATGAACTGGAAACTGGCAGTCGAGTTGAAGGATTTTGTATCCCAGAGGTTTTAGTTGCCAAAACTTCTGAAGATCCCTTGAGTGTGCCTTCAAGTGAAAGAGAACACTGGCAATTGCAAGCAGATCTCGATATTATACTGGAAATTAAATCCTATTCAGAAAATGTTCCAGATATCTTTACAGTCGAACATATAGAAGATGACCCCAGATATGTCCGTCTAAGAATCACTGATAAATGGAAGGAGCATCATTCCCAGTACAAGGATGTCACATTTCTTCATCAAACGTATAGTATTCCATTAAGCAACCGCTTCGACATTTTTGAACTGGGAAGTAACATGGTGTCAGAACTACATGGGCCTGTTCCAAAAATCCAAAGTAAAGGCTTCTCGAATTGCGAAGAAGACAACACTTTGGTATTCAAGTACCCTCAAGCATGGCCTGATCCTGCTATGGAGTGGCTGGTACGACCTCGTCCTGGGTCTTGGCCTTCGCCAGAGCTTGTTCAAGATATTTTTGAGTCTGGTTGTCACATTGCACCAGTGGGGAGGGGAAAACGACAGCAAGAGCCAGTAGAACAAACAGACTACGTGAAAAACCCAAATCAGGCATCAACTTCAAAAGAATTTCCGGATTTACCAGATGAACCATCCATGGATGAAACTCAATGGAGATTGTCTTTTTCTCTGGCTGAAAACAAACTTGGTGAAAGCGTGACTCCAGTTCAGCGTCATGTAATCATTCTTCTGAAGATGCTCAAGAAAATCTATTTCCCTGACGTCGTGTCGTCATATGCTCTTAAAAACCTCCTGTTTTATGAAATCGAAAAGCAAGATGAGTCCTTTTGGAAGGAGGACAACTCAGCCAAGTGTCTTGTTTATATGTTGGATCGTCTTGCTCAGTGTCTTGAAGATGGATGTCTTCCCCACTACATCATACCAGAGAGCAACCTTCTGCAAGGAGAAGACCCCAAACGACTTGTCGAAGAAGCTAGCATAGTCAGAGATGTGAGAAACAATATTTTAAGTAATTCTATCAACATGTTGAGAAAAATCACCTTTCTCACCTATGTTACGCCTTATTACCTTGAAGGCCTAGAGTGGGACTCACTATGCTCCCAAATAGATGATATAACACTATCAGCCAATGAAGCAAAACAACTGACCTGCTCCTTACTGGAATTGTTTATTGGCATGTGTAAAGATGTAATTGAGAAGTTGTTTAATTCAATTGAAACCGAAGATCTCCTGGATAAAGTCAAGGCATTCATGTTTGTTCCTATCTATGCGTATGAATCTTTGCTGGCACGATGTCTTTGTAAATTGTTTATCCTTAAGAATGAACACCCAATGAAAAACGAGTTTGTCTTATTTGTCAAAGAGAGAGTGGGTCGGCTTTCCTCCGAAGACGAGCTTCTCAAGCTGTCGCTGCTCTTTTTTGAGCAAGCACAAGTTGGGAAAGAGCTTTGCACGCTGGTGCCCTCCACAAGTGTCATGGAGAAAACCAAAGCAATTTATGCAAAGCTTGCACAAGAACAAGCAGTAAAAGCCCAAGCCCAAATGAAAGAATACTTTGGATACGAGTGGATCCGCTCGAGTGAGATTGATATGATAACACGCAAAGTTGTTGACGAAATCTCTGATGGAGGGAAGCATCTAGAGAATTTGACAAATGAAAGGATTATGGAAGGAATAATGAAAGAAATGGAATTACTGAAATGCACCAAGGAGAATTTAAGAGAAGAGAAAAATCAAAGCACCGATGAATAAAGATCATGCTTTTATGCATGTATATGACCAGTACCAAGTTGTGCCAATATGTCTATTTTTTCGGTGACTGTCTTTCAGTTCATTGTTTTGTTTCTGTAATAGTTTCGTTAATAGCGCATCGCTGCCACAGGAATCCCAATGATAGGATAGCCTACCGGCTGACGTTAGTGCAAACCAATTTTGGTGCATGTACAATTTTTTTTGTAACTTTACAGTTTTATTCAGTATTATCAAACTCATTAATAATTCATTAGAAAACACAATGGAAATCACCACGTACCGTAACGTAGATCTTTATATCGGATAAAGATTTTTGTTCATTTGCATAAACTTCAACTTGGATTTTCTTAGCCAAAAATAGTCAAACTTAGAAAATTCTGGTCAAATATGATAATTGATAACTAGACGTTTGATAAGTAATATATAGAGAACTCGAGAGCGTGCTATATCGGGTCTAAAGATCTTTATCCACCGATTAAACGCGCTCTCTCGTTCTTTATACATTACTTAATGCTCTGCTGACAGTGTATATGAAAATGGACACCCGTATACTATAGCCATCATATAAGCACCGTTTAATGCTATATTTACATTTATTACCGTAATTCAGGAAGGCATTGGCCATCACGTGAATATATTTCAGATGCATGAAGGGAAAATTGTCAGTATATGAGGCATGTTAGTACAAAAGGAAGCCTATCGAAGCTCGGTACTAAGCACACTTTGAAAAACGATGAACATCAAAAGGGTCTCTGGAGGATTTTTGCGGTCTAACCTTCCTTCTTCACTTTTTCCTTTGTGGTCGCAAGTATTTATGCAAGAGATTCTAGTTGGTGCCTTTTTGTGGTCTATTTGGGTGTAGTCCTCACGACAAAAATTAAAGCATGTTAGCACAAATGGAGGCTAATTATCGAGGTTCGATACTAAGCACATTTTGAAAAACGATATGCACGGTCTTAGTTAAGAAGGCTGCTTTTAAAATTACAAGCATCTTATATTCACATTCATTTTCTGGGAGCTAAATCAAAAACAGTTTTCGAGTATAGTCTTATATTATTAGATTTTTCACGTCACTGTTGAAAATGTTATGGATTCGATCATGATGCATTCTATAATAAACTCCATGTCATAATTATTTGTGTATAAATTTTATATTTCTCACCATCATACATGGACAATAAATATGGCTGTCATTGTTATTTTCT
Organism: Telmatactis stephensoni; assembly: GCA_029948255.1. Taxonomy (NCBI): domain Eukaryota; kingdom Metazoa; phylum Cnidaria; class Anthozoa; order Actiniaria; family Isophelliidae; genus Telmatactis; species Telmatactis stephensoni. The sequence goes on along the minus strand of JALIZF010001764.1, from coordinate 228,061 downwards.
TTCATAAGTATTTACTTTATTTATTTAATTTCCTAAACCTCATTTTTCCCAATCGACCTGCTTTTAATATATACACTAGCTAGCCTATTTAACTAGGCAGTTCAAAAGTATAAGCCCGCGGCTTCTTTTTGTATTGCCTTGTCATCGGGGAATAGATTACACTTCTGCTTTCTTACTTTGACTTTCCACATTTTATTCAATTCCACAATTAGTATAGTACGTAAATGTATTTTTGTAATGATTGTTATATAATAATCCTTATAAATGACACACCTTGTTATATATTTTGTAATTATTTTGATATTTTGTAAAATCTCCTATAATAACCTACATGTATCTACGTGCCCCGATGGTATACAAATAAAGATGATGATAACAATAATATTTCGATTGCATATGGAATGTGTACAAGCTATGCTTGTGTAAAACACTCTGGTACACTCTCAAGATGATAATCTGAGATTTTTCAAACCGCTTTTTATATAAACTATGTTCCTATTACGAACTTTCGTGTAGTTGCAGCTAAACTAAAATAGATCGATATCACGTAAGTGTGAGACATCCCTTTAGATCCGGCAGTATCTTAAGAGTGTTAAATTGCTTTTTTACACAAGTATAACTTAAATTCCATGTGCAATCGAACTATAAGAACGCATCACGATCATATTTATATTAACTAACATTTTCTATACTATGAAAAAAAATTAATACGGGTTGGAAATTAGACTCATAGAGTACAACATTTTCCCTCTCTACAGCCTAAGCGAGTGAATTGGGTCTATTTGCAATCTCCCTTGTCTTTTAACTTCTTATGCTGTACCTGAGTGATTAAGGTAACTCACTAGAAATTACAGACGCACTCTTAGCTTTAGAATCGCAAGAAAACCTGTGGAACTGACGCATAACTAGCGGAGCGAGCGAGCCTGAAGCGAGCGAGCAAGGAAGCTAATCTAATCTGCAATACATACAATATATCGTACTCAAAAATCTTTTCAATATTAACGACAATGCTCTCTAACATTAAAAGCAATAACAACAATGCACTGCTTGGGTTAGACAATTAGAATTTTATCTTGTAATTCTGTTCTTAACTGGATTAAAATAAAATAAAAGTGTTATTTGTTAAAGCAGTGGTTTTGCTAATAGTTTTTATACCGGCGATGAAAATCAAAGTTAGCGATAGTCGACGTTTCGTCGCTTTTCCTTATTTAAGTTCACTTGAGCACATCACTGAAATTGTCTTGAAAATGATGCTAGCATCGAAACGTCTACTATCGCTAATTTGATTCTCATTGTTAAAGCAGGTTTGGCTAATTGGCAACAACTGAATTCAGCTGATGTTGGTCTGCTATAGCTTTTCAATTTAGTGTTAGTGTTTTTTTATCCAATTAATTATTTAAGTGTATTTATTTGTGTTAATCTATTTATATTATTGTTATTATTCTTTTTCTATTTTCTCCGTGTAAATTCTAGATTCCTAGTTAGCATCCCATTCTAGCCCGGGCAAGTTATTGCCATAACAATATGAACATCTCTCGCGCTATTCAATTGTAATGATTGTAACATTTTCCTGAAGATGGACGACACTTTGTTCGAAAGCTAGGCGTTGTAATTAAAACGTTTACGTGGAAGTGGCAACCCTATTCTAATTCCGTGCTAAATTAAATGTAATGAATTTGCTAACTTTGAAGACTTTTTAATCCTCACAAAATTCCAACAAAACATTCTCACAGTAAAAACACTCTCACACCAGCACGCTGCCGCAAAGCATGCCGGTCTACCATTCTGATGCAAAGCATCACTGTTACAATCCCTCTGAAGGAACTCTATGGGGTCCTCCCCTGTGTGTTCCTTCCACTTATACAGTTGAGAACTAATAACAAAATGTAAAAACAGTAACATGAAATGTATCAAGTGTCAATGTTCAAATAAAGCTGCTTATAAAAGTTCAAGTGTTTCTTTCATTTCTTATGTGCACTCCTGGTTCTTGCTTGGATGATATTTCCTTGGTCGATGTGGCCTTCTCTGGTCTTCTTAGTCTTCTGTTTACTGCTGATAGGTTCTTCTTGCGTTGGCTCAACTGTTTGGCTGTCTTGATCATCATTCTGCATGGGTTCTTCTACCTCTTTGTCCTCAGTGTCATCTGTGGTTAATGATGGTACACTTGAAATAGCTGATGTTTCTGTACTACAAGGACTTGTACTATGCTGTGGGGCTGGTCCAAAGTACGGTCTCAGTTGATTGGTGTGGACCCACTTCTTCTTACCATTGACATTGATTTGGTATGTAACTGAGGAGGCTTTATCTGTGATTTTGTAGGGTCCGCTCCAGCAAGTGAGGAACTTTTTCCTTTTCTTCTTCATGTTGGCAAACTGGAAGTAGAACACTTTATCACTAATGTTGTACTCTTTTGCAGTAGCTCTTCTGTCATAAATGTTCTTATTGACCTTGGCAGCTGATTCAAGATTTTCCCTCACAAATGCAAATGTATGCCTGAGGTTTTCTTGCAACTCAGTTACATATGAGTATTCTGAATCGTGTCCACCGGCTGCTTCTGGATAAGCGAAGACTAGGTGATGAGGGAGTGTCATCCGCCGTCCTGTCATCACTTCATGTGGTGAGACATTAGTTGTACTGTGAGGAGTTGATCGCAGGGCCATTAACACAAGTGGAAGGTGTAAGTCCCAATCTTTGCCTGTTCCTTTCACATATTTCTTCAGTACTTCCATAATGGTCTTGTTGGTTCTTTCTACAGCTCCCCCTGACTCAGGGTGCCATGATATATGGAAGTTTTGTTTGATTTCGAGCATTTTACAGAGTTCTTGAACAATTTTGGCTGTAAAATGAGTCCCTTGATCTGATGAAAGTTTGGTAGGTAGTCCCCACCTACTGAAAACATGATGTACTAGCATTTTTGCTACAGTCCCTGCCTCCATATTGTGAGTAGGGAGTGCTTCCACATATTTAGAAAATAAGTCAACAAGAACTAAACAGTACTGGTTGCCTCTGGAACTTTTAACCAACGGTCCAACAAAGTCTATCATAACATGACTCCAAGGTGACGACGTAAGCCGTGGTCGTAGTGGTGCCTTGTAAAGACATCTCTTAGGTAGATGACGACAACATATAACACAGCGTTCAACATAGTTCTTAATGTCTTTGTACATGTTTATCCAGAAAGCTGATTGAGCTGCAATCTTGTAAGTAATGTCAATACCCCTATGTCCTGATGTTGGGTGATCATGAATATACCAAATAAACAAATCACGATACGATTTTGGTATCACAACATACTTCAAAATACAACCCTCTTGATCTTTCATAAACATCAATAATCCTTTTTCAACTGTGAAGGATTTCTTTCTGTTGTACATCAACCGTAATTCTCTATTGTTCTTCAGATTTTCATCTGACAGTTCCATTACCTTACCCTCTAACAACTGTTTCAAAGGGCCAAGGTCAGAATCACTGTCCTGCGCTTGTACAAGGTCATCACTAGGTTCCTCAGGATAGAAGCTGTATGTTACATGTGAGTTTGAGATTGGATCATCCTCAGTCATTTGATCGTCCAGACTTTGATTTTGGTTTGTTGTTACAGTCCTGACATACTGAGCACCCTCTGGAATGAGGTGAGGGTCCAGTTCCCACTCCAGTCCATTTTCAGCTCCATCTTTAGCAAGACTGTCAGCATGATCATTACCGTACTTATCAGGCCCACTCTTTTGTGAATGACCTTTCACCTTTTTCCAGTAGACATCAATACCCGATGTATTAATCAATGAATCAATAGCTGAGATAATATTTGAATTCTTCACATGCTTTCCTTTACTGTTCAACATCCCAGAGTTTTTCCATCTTGGTAGATATTCCAGGAAAGTTTTTACAACATATTCAGAGTCAGTACATAAAACTACTTCACTGAGATTCAGGTCAATAGCTTGTGTTAAAGCAATCAAAGCAGCAGCTAATTCAGCGTATTGTGAAGTTTGCTTACCAAGTAGATATCCTTGGCTGTACTTGTTGTAATCTTCTTTGGGCCAGTATACTCCAGCACCAGCTTTAGTTTCTTGATTTACATCAGTAAATGAGCAACCATCAGCATATACACACTCCATGCTTGTGCAAAGTTCTGAATCCCATTTGAAGTGTCTTTCTATATTTACATCATTGCTGTCCAAGTTGCTGCATTCAGTACTACAGTCATGCAAACTTGCTAAACCTTCAACATGTTTCATATTAGAATTTTTCTTATACTGTACTTCCAATGACTGGCTCTGTAGCACAAGGGCCCATTTACCGACGCGAGTAGACAATTCACTATTCTTGTTTGCTAGGAATGTTACTGGGTGGTGTGAGGTTTTAACAATGGCATGGTGACCACACAAGTAAGGTTTGAAATACAAAATAGCCCATGTGGCTGTAAAACAATGTTTCTCACACTCACCATAACGTTTTTCTGCAGGTGACAAACTTTTGCTAGCATATGATATCACTCTGGGTGAACCATCTTGAATTTGTGAGAGTACAGCACTCATGGCATTGTCAGAACATGTTGTTTCAACAATAAACTCAGCTCCTGCAAAGAATTGTGGGTAACCAAGTACAGGTGCTTGACAAAGTTGTGATTTAAGTTCTTGTAATGCTATATGTTCAGCGTTTCCAAATCTCCATTCCACATCTTTGCGAAGAAGCTTTGTAAGTGGTTCAGCGATTTTTGCATAGTCCTTGATAAACCTTCGATAGAAATTAAGTGTTCCTAGAATGCTACGAAGCTGAGTCTGATTCTTTGGGTCTTGTATGTTCTGAATAACCTGAGTTTTCTTTGTCTGTGGTGAAATTCCTTCTGAAGACAGACGGTACCCTAAGTAATCAACTGACGATCTTGCAAAGTGGCATTTACGAAGGGGAACTTTGACACCGGCCTTCGCAAACTGTTCAAATACATATCTTAACTGACTTAAGTGTTCGTCCCAGTCATCACTATTGGCTAGGACATCATCAACGAACAATGACAGGTGTCTATCACGTACATCTGGTAATACCTTGTGCAAGAAGATGTTCCATTCAGCAGGGCTGTTCACATAGCCAAATGGCAACCGAGTCCATGTATACTGCGCATCATCAAATGTAAATGCTAATTTATGCTGATCTTTTTCATTAACTGGTATTGTCCAGAAGCCATTAGCAACATCAAGAGTTGAGAAAAATGCAGACTTTTTCAAACGGGACAGGGAATAGTCAATGTCTCCCATTGGCCATCTCGATATAGGTACTTTACGGTTCAGATTTCTAAAGTCTATGCACATCCTCCATGTCCCATTAGACTTTAGGACAGGCCATACTGGGGAATTATATGTACTGTTGCATGGGCGAATAATTCCATTTGATTCAAGTTCAGCAACTATATCTTTCAAGTTGTCATATGCAGCCCATGGTATTTTGTATTGTTTAGTATAGATGGGCTCACCTGCATTGTTAATGGGGATTTCAGCTTCATGAAGAGTGGTGATACCAACATCATTTTTGCCTTTGGTGAATATCCCTTTGAACTCTGACAACAACTTTAACAACTGTTCTTTCTGTACTTCATCTGCTGCTTCAGCTTTCCCTACTGCATCCTTTATCTGTTCTTCTATGTTCACTTCCCCTACTGAGCTCACGCCAATTTCCATCTGCTCTTCAGCTTTCTCTACTTCCCCATCATAGTGTTCAGACTGGTTAACAACATTCCCTCTCTCCTTTTCGGTCAACTCCAGACCTTTCAACTTCACTGTTAATCCAGTTGGTTCTGCAAAGCAACAATCAATTTCCTCGCTCCTCAATGGTCTGTCTTGAAATTCTAATCTCTTAATGTGAAATGTGCCAGTGTCATTGTTTGCTTTCAACCATTCAGGTGTACTTTCAGTGTCGTCAGGTGAAATCACTGTAGCTCCTGGTAGCTTGTCTCCGATAACTAATATACCAGTGTCAAAGGTTGGCGCATCTAGAGCAATCACTTTGCCAATCCTCTTCCCTCTTTGCAGAACAATATCTTTATATTGTACATTTCTAACATAAATCCAGAACCATGGTCTATTTGTTGAAACAATACAGTCAACAACTTCAAGTCCTAATGCAAGCAGACTTGCTGATGCATGCACTGTTCCATCTTTTCCATCAATATCTTGATTCTTTGCTACTCGCATCTTAACGCGCTGTGCATCTGTTAACTTAGGGACAGTCACCGTCTCTAGTACTTCAACATCACACACCTGGGGTGTTACCTGAACAGTGTTTACTCCTTTCCAGCCTTGAGCGAAGGGTGTCACTTCCTTTGTACAACTTCTCAGAACTCCATTGACTAAATCAATGACACAAGATAATCTCCACAGAACATCAGCACCAATCAGCATTGGGCTACTAATATCACAGACATAAACTGGGTGCCTGATCACCCTAGTTCCAAATTTCAAGTTCAGCCAACATCTTCCATATGTTTTGACTCTTCCATTACTTGCGTTGTACATCTTAGCACACCCATCAATCAACTGTAAGCCTGGGTTGCTCAGTAATAACTGTTCAAATAATTCCTTGGTTATGACAGTGGCCTCTGCTCCCAAGTCCAACAGTGTTATCACATCAATGCTCGTTTCTATGGTAACAGCGAAATGAGGACAGCCCCCTTCCCGTGGGAAAATCAAAGCTCCCAAAATGTCATCAGACACACAGTCATTTTCAATTCTTTCTTGCAGGGGATCAATGTCTCTCTCACTCAACTCGTCTACTTGTAAACTTCTAGCATGGATTGTCTCTGGCAGTCTCTCATCAACAGACAGTGTTCTCTCAAGCTTTCCACTATCTATGTCATCACCACTAGATTCATCATTACTAGACATCAATTTACCTTCCATATCAGAGTTGACTTCAACAGACATCAGATCATCTCCATCGCTTGTCTTGTCCTTTTCCTCATGTGTCATATCAGTTTCAGAATGCTTATCTTTAACTACGGGGGCCACTGACTCAAATCACTGTTGAGATTGAACTGGATTTTGCTGTTGATTCACGGGTACTTCAGCGGCAGTTGCTGTCTGTCTCTCGTATCCTTCAATGACTTTCTTCAGATACTCCAAGAAATCATTTTGCTTGGGTTGTGTAGTGGAAGGCTTATCAGTCTGGTTGTGAGAAATTGTGGATGGGCTTCCTGTGGTGGGTCTGCTTGATGTTTTTCCATCCAATATATTCTGGCATTCTTTGGCGTGGTGTCCTGCTTCTCCACAGCGATAACAATCACCTTTCCTCTGCCTCTTGAAGTCATCTTTGGGCTTTGACCAGGTCCTTCTGTCTGGATACCGGTATTCTCCCTCTAGGTTCAGGGTGGGTCTGCTCCTCATCTCACATATCTGGAATTCCTTGGGTCGTGATCTCTTGTGATGAAAAATCTCTGCTTTTGCTACGAGGTCATCAAGGTCATTGATTGCTAATGCTTCCAGCTGCTGACGAATATGAGGTTGGAGACCATCAACAAAGGCTAGTCTCAACTGTACATCTTTCCTTCCCTGGAAGTTACTTCCAAAAGCTTTCTTCAGCAGTCGTTGTAATCTTCGAAGAAACTCACTTGGTGTTTCGGCTGGCTTTTGTTTGCCTTCCTTTCCTCGTATCGCTTCAATCGCTGCTTCTTGGCAGGAGAACCTACCAAAGTCCCTCTCCAGCTGCTCGCAGAGTCTCTGGAAGTTGTTCTGAAACTCTGTGGGATAACTTTGTATTTGTAGACTGGCAGAGCCTTCGACTACCATCTTCAGAATTGATAGTTTTTCATCATCACTATATGGGGGCTCTCTCACGCTGAGTCTGCTGTTTAGGGTTGCCAGGAATTCCTCAATGCCAGCATTGGGTCGTACCTCTGGGTTGAATGGCGTTAAATTTTTACAAATTTTCGACCAGTCGGACGGGAGGCCTTTCTTCGTGCGAGTAGTATTCTGCGAAGCTGTGTCAACTTCACTTTCAGCAATTGATAAATGTCTAATCTTCATCTCTAGGGCTTTAATTTCCGTTTCTTTCTCTTTTAGATCGGCGCATAACTCTAGATTTCTTTGCCTTGTTGCTTCAAGATCCTCTTTAGTTTGTTTAATGCACTTGTTTAACGACTCTCTTTCATCTTCAAACTTTCTATCCTTGTCTCGCCGTTCGTTTACGATCACTTGATTGTTTTGAATTTGGATTTCGTTTTCTTTTCGTACTTCATCGATTTCTTCACTTAAATCGGAGCTGAGAATCTTTAAGTATTTCCCTTTCGCTTCATAGTGGGAAGCTATTGCCAAGCAAAGTGTGGAGAAATTGCTCAAAGTCTTGAGAACGTTTTCGACGGGTTCAGTGATGTCGCCAGTAATCTCGAGTCGCCCAACTTTTCCTTTTTCTGACTCAAATCTTTTCGCTAACTCTTCTTCTGATAGGATTTCGAATTCTTCCACGAAAACTGTTGACCATGGAGTTAGCTTTTCACAATTTTCCTCGATTTCGGCGTCCGGACTAGGATTTTCAACGGTGTTTTCAGCCATGAAGTGAAGAGAATTTTGGACCACGTGGATCGTGTCGACGAATTATAAAACTTGGATTTTGTCGCAATTCAACCTTTCTAAGCCTTCAAATATATCCTTGTCGAGAGTCCAGTGTTTCTTCTATGTCCTGGCGTGGTCGCCAATTGTAATAACACGAATTTGCTAACTTTGAAGACTTTTTAATCCTCACAAAATTCCAACAAAACATTCTCACAGTAAAAACACTCTCACACCAGCACGCTGCCGCAAAGCATGCCGGTCTACCATTCTGATGCAAAGCATCACTGTTACATAAATATGCCATCATTTCTGTTCATCATTAGGTAAGCTAGTACTTCTATGTATACAGCTAGTTATATATCCCACACCATGCATCATAGAAAATAAATGTCCAGCCAATCATATCAGAAATTAAAGCAGGAAAACCGTTGTACATTTGGCGGTATTTATCAACTGTCACCTTTCTCATGATTATGAGTAATTGGTTGTATTTTAATTTTTATGGTGTGGGATAACCCTCACTTGTATTTCCTTTGGCCACACTAGTCTTAAGGCTTGAGTGTATCATAAAAAATACAAGTGACTTGTGGGATATTCTACGGTATTCCACTCGAAACCATTGTATAACTGTTGTGTATCCATATTTATCCTATAACTATTACACATTAGCCAATCAGAGCTAAGCATTTTCTATGAATACAGAGCGGTATTTCATAAAATGTATTAGCCAATCAGATTGCTCAAAATTTGAATTCAGCCAATGAAATTCAATATGTTTTGAATATATAATTAGCTGAGAAATGAGCGGGAAACCGCTAGCTAGCGCGTTTGCATCGTCGAGTTCAACTACTTCAAATACGATTTCTTCCGCTCTCCCAGAATTGAAGAAAATATTGATGCATTTATAGAGGCACAAAAGAACCCGAGAACACAAAAGAAGACTGAGGTGGACACTAAGAAGTTCACAAGCACTACAACAAGAACGCTTGAACATTCCAGTTGTCAAACATTTTCTACTGGAAATTCGCAAATCACCGATTGATCTGAATACGAACCAGATACTCTAACGTCTTACAGAAACTCCATTGACCGATATTTGAGGGGGGAAAACTACCCAAAGCTCATCGAGAAGTGCTCAGTCAAGCAAAGAGAAAACTGATACTTAAAACGGCTTCGCTAAGATGGGTTGGGGAAATAACCAAACGCACGAACTGATGTTTGACAGAGGATTTTTCCAATAAAGATATGTTTGCGTCATGATATCTCTTTAGTAAAGCGTAATTTTTAGCTAAAATGTGTAATAGTTATAGGATAATATGGTTATATGATGTTTTTTATGGAATACTGGTGAACATTTCACTCGAAATTTATGTTATTTTGTATACAACTCGCCTAAAGGCTCGTTGTATACTAATAACATAAATTTCTCGTGAAATATTCACCCGTATTCCATAGAAAACCATCAAATAACCACTAAATATCTGGATAGATGTATAATTAAGAAGGAATATGATTTTTCGAGTAGTTATGAAAAGTGTCCACCCTACTTTGTCTTCATTTTATATATTCCAGAAATGCGAATTCATCGATGGGAAAATGTGACTTGAATTCCATATGTTGCTGTTCCTCGTTGACCTTTAGCAAAGTTTTAGATGGTTCAATCGTCTTTGGCACTAAAGCAGCAAGATCATCGTTGCCTTTTTGCGCTTCTTCAATACACAGGAGTGATAAGACAATGAATTCATCATCAAGAGAAAGACTTGCAGCTTTTTCTTTCAAAAAGGATGTGAAATCCTTGTTGTTGAAATGTTCACCATACCTTAAGAACAGTTGCTTTGTGAGAACTCTAGCAAATACTGATTGCGTAACATTCATTTGGACTCGTACATTATCCTTCGCTCTCTTCTTTAGTTTCTCATTCCGGAGTAACCTAGATATGATCCCAAGCCATTCTTCATATCTTGCAACGTAAAAAGAATATAGAGAAGAAACAATATCTTGAACGGAATCTTCGGATAAATTTTTGTCTTGCAGACTCGGAACAAATGACGTTACTTCAAAATGTTTGTAGCGCAATGTTTCGCACATGTAAGACACCGAGAAAACTCTTTTCAGCATGCTGATCGATTTGACCAGGAGGCTTTTCCTCACATTCCTGACGATTGCAGCTCCTTCAGCAAGTTCTCGGGGGTCTTCTCCCTGTAGAAGGTTGCTCTCTGGTATGATGTAATGTGGAAGACATCCATCTTCAAGACACTGAGCAAGACGATCCAACATATAAACAAGACACTTGGCTGAGTTGTCTTCCTTCCAAAAGGACTCATTCTGCTTTTCGATCTCCCAAAACAGCAGATTTTTAAGAACATAGGACGACACGACGTCAGGGAAATAGATTTTCTTGAGCATCTTGAGAAGAACGATTACATGACGCTGAATTGGTGTCACGCTTTGGGCAAGTTTGTTTTCAGCAATAGAAAAGGATACTCTCCATTCAGTTTCATCCATGGATGATTTATCTGGTGATTGCTGGGTCAGTTTCAAAGATGATGCCGGATTTGGATCTTCTGCGTAGTCTTCTAGTTTCAACGACTCATTCAGTCGTTTACCCCTCCCCACTGCAGCGATATGGCAACCGGATTCAAAGATGTCTTGAATAAGTTCAGGAGATGGCCAAACTCCAAAACGAGGTCGTACCAACCATTCCATAGCAGGCTGAAGCCATGCTTGGGGGTTCTCGAACACTTGAGTGTTGTCTGTTTCAAAACTGAAAATTGATTCCTTAAATTTTGGATTATCAATAATAAGCTTAAATGCTGGCCCATGCAACTCATCAGTAGCTGCTGTCTTTTCCGACTTGTTTATTTCTTCGAAAACCTTTTTGAGGATATCATTTCCAGAAGGAAGTATATAGCTATGATGTAAGAAGGTCATGTTTTTTTGTTCTGGATTAAGTTCTTTCCACTCCTCAGTAAGCCTTAGTTTAACGTATCTTGGATCATCTTTGACGTGCTCTACTGTAAAAATAGGAATAAGTTTCTGCTGATCATTTTGAAACCGATAGTCTTGTGATTCCATGCCATCGAAGTCGGGCTGCCAGTATTCCCTTTCATTTTCAGGCTCGCTCAAAGGATCATCGTCGCTTTTGGATACTAAAAACTGAGGAATACAAAACCCTTCGGCCTGGCTGCCCGTTAGGATTCTCTCAGGAGGGTCAGTAAATATGCTGTCTGGGTATAAATACTTTATTTCATCTTTGGCTGTCCACATAAACCAGTCAGCATAGATGTACTCTACTGGCAGCATGTAATTCAAGATGACTGAAAATGGTTCAAGCCAAACCTTGGATGTCTCGTCGTAAGTAAACGAATTCTTAAAAACAACAACAATTAAATCAATCAATCAATCAATCAATCAGTCAGTCAGTCAGTCAGTCAATCAATCAATCAATCGATCAATCAATCCAATGTCCATTGAACTAGAAAGAGTACTAAATATACCACGGATTATTTACCGATCGTGAGCCCCGGCCCGGATAGGAGGGTCTTTGGTCGAGGACCTTATTTTTCGCTGTATATTTCGCTCATCAATTGATAGCTTAATAAACAAGACAATGAGACTACAATTAGGAAATTATAAAGATCCAACTCAGTCAGTCGCGTCCGGATTTCGATCACTTAACCAAATCATGGTCGATCAGACTATAATTGTTTGAGAGCCTTGCACGCGCGATAGCGAAATTACTAAAAATAGCCTTAGCTCGCCACGAACATCGCACAGATATCAATACCGAGCTTCAGCTCTCTTAGTCAGTTATGGTCTCTTGACGCTGCATGTTTTCTTTCTTCGATTCATGAAGACAAAACTAAGTGACATTTGCATGTGAAGGTTGGATAAGCACTAAGAAATTTCGCCAAATAATTACAAATATCTTGAGTGAAGTTCTATTCTCCAAAATTTCACAATGATATATTTAATTTAATGATTTATTTATCGACCATTTTTAATTCTGTTCTTCTTCTTCTTTTTCCTCACCAGGTGCTTAATTTGATTTACTAAGCTGGACCTCCTCAAAGCTCTTAAATATTTGTAGCTCTTAATATGTATAAAGTTCTTAAATAAGTGTAAATGCAAGTATTAGTTGCATTGTAATACAAAAAAGTTTCTTTCAAAGTAATTATATTAAAAAAGGAAATACTAATATTACACACAAGGATCTCTTTGGCTAATGGAAATCCAAATCTCTCAAAATTCTGTTGCGTAGCAAAGTTTACTGCATAACGGAATTCTTGAAACCAAAGAGTTAAAACTATGTGGTAGCCCATATATACACTGAATGATTTTCTTGGTAATTCAGTACGTAACTCAAGTAAACACTTAAGCTTCGAGCTTTGATACACCAACGAATATATGCTTGTTGAACAAATTATATACCATCCTTGCCTATTATAACAATTCGACTTATTTGTTCTGACAGCATGCACTTGTGAAAATCAATTTGAATTGTTAAAAAATGGACGTAAAGGAAATAAAGAGGACAGGTCGTTTCTTTAGATGTTTTTTACATACTGATTCGTATTTTGACAAACTTACCGACTGCGCCATTTCTTCAGCATTGATTTTGAAAATCAGGAAACTGACAGTGCAGATCGACGGTCTCACTTCAGTTATGCTGGGCACACCGCAATCAAAAGACTGCGGTTACGTAAGCTGTCCAAAAATAGGAACAACGAAATGCAAATAGAATCTAGGCAAATAGTGTATACATAAATGAAAATCATTGAATCATTCATTAAATAATCTACAAGTACATGTACATAGAGTGGTTTTCGTATGAGTGGGAACACTGTACGGGTCTGTACGGTTACGATACTAAAGTGATACGGTTACGGCATGAATTTCGAATGTTTTTATAGACATTACGGCACTGACACGGTCACGGTACGGCGCGGTAAGTTTCACACTCATACGAAAACGACTCTAATATAATAGGGCTACATGCTTAAGGGACATTCGATAGAAACTTCAGTCATATCTTTACTGATACCATCCGAAGAAACATGCATCAAGCAATGTTAACAGCTGTTTTTGTCGGGTGTTTTTGTATACTTGAGGAAGGCGTTTTGATACTGACGACCACGAGTTGCTATTGGAAAAGTTGTGTGTTTATGGTATAAAGAATAAGGAGTTGGATTGGTACTAAAGATTATCTAAAGAACATCACTAGTCAAGTTGTGGACTTCAAAATCATAGATGTCTGACCCCTGTGAATTGTCTGCATGCGTCTCACAGGGTTCTATTCTAGGCCCGTTGTTTGTATTATTTATGAATGATCTCCCGGATGAAGTAACGCAGTGTAGATTTCTCTGGTATGTATATTAAACCATCAAACTTTTCACGGCTTGAAGAAATTATTATCAAAATTTCAAATTATGGGTTATGGGTACTTTCAAACTTTTACTAAATTAGCCCCGGGGGTAGCTTCTACAGGTCAATTTAGAAGTGTACGTAGTCACACGTGTGCAAAACGACTGCACATGCGTAAATTGTCCAAAGCAAATTGCCATAACAACAAACCTAACAACACTGTGTGTAAAAAATGTTGCTGCAATTTCTAATTTTACAAAGTGTGATCATTCGTGAAACCCTATATGAGGGATAAATTAGGTATATATTTCAAATACAAGAATTGTACAGCTTGGGCTCCCTGTGGTTTACCAAATGAATCTATGCCGGAAATATTCCTTAGGCTTTCATGCTGTATTGTTTTTCTCGGAGTGTAAGAAAACTACTAAGAAAAATCGCGAGAGAGTAAACTAAATGAAGTTGAAGTTACCTCAAGTTCACCAAAGATGAAAGTTAGACACTTATTCCTTATACTATTTACAGAAACAATATGTTTGCTTTTGCTTCCTCCTCGAATAGCTATATGCTACATGTGGATAGAAAATTTACTGTAATTAATATAATTCAAAAAACAATAAAAAGATTGTTGTTGTTGTTAACAGTATACTGGGGTCCATTTTCAGATACACTTTCAATACTGAATAAATCTGTAAAGTTACAAAAACATTTGTACACCATGGCCAAGGCTAGGTTGTTCGAAGGGCAATTAGTGCTAACCCAGGGTTAACACCAATGTTTTTTTTAGATTTAATCCTGGGTTAGCACCAATGGTTTTCTTTAGATTTAAACCAGGGTGAACACCAATGGTTGTCTTTAGATTTAACCCAGGGTTAACACCAATGGTTTTCTTTAGATTTAACCCTGGGTTAACACCAATGGTTTTCTTTAGATTTAACCAATGGTTGTCTTTAGATTTAATCCTGGGTTAACACCATTTAATCCTGGGTTAGTGCTAATCATCCTCGAACATGCAACCGGGCCCAAAGGTGGTTTGCGCTAACGTCAGTCAGCAGGGTACTCAGTCACTGGATTTCCTTTGGTAAAGATGCGATACAAAGAAACTATTACAGAAACAAAATAATAATGAACTGAAAGACAGTCGCCAGAAAAATATATTGGCACTACTTGCTTCTAGCCGTAAAAGCATGATCAGTTAGGTCTTTATTCATCGGTGCTTTGATTTTTCTCTTCTCTTGAATTCTCCTTGGTGCATTTCAGTAATACCAATTCGAATTCTTTCTTTATTCCTTCTTTAATCCTTTCATTTGTCAAATTCTCTATAATGCCTTCCTCCATCAGAGATTTCGTCGATTACTTTACGTGTTATCATAGCAATCTCACTCCTCGACCATAGCGGACCGAGAACTTCTTTCATTTGTGCTTGGGCTTTTACTGCTTGTTCTTGTGCAAGTTTTGCATAAATTGCTTTGGTTTTCTCCATGACACTTGTGGAGGGCACCAGCGTGGAAAGCTCTTTCCCAACTTGTGTTTGCTCAAAAAGGAGCAGCGACAGAGTGAGAAAGTCGTCTTCGGAGGAAAGGCGACCCACTCTTACTTTAATAAATAGGACAAACTCATTTTTCGTTTGGTCTCCATTCGTAAGGATAAACAATTTACAAAGAGACCTTGCCAATAAAGATTCATACGCATAGATAGGAACGAACATGAATGCTTTGATGCTATCCTCGAGATCTTCGGTTTCAATTGAATTAAACAACTTCTCAATTACATCTTTACACATGCCAATAAACAATTCCAGTAAGGAGCAGTTCAGTTGTTTTGCTTCATTGGCTGATAGTGTTATATCATCTATTTGGGAGCATAGTGAGTCCCACTCTAGGCCTTTAAGGTAATGAGGCGTAACATAGGTGAGAGAGGTGATTTTTTTCAACATGTTGATAGAATTACTTAAAATATTCTTTCTCACATCTCTGACTGTGCTAGCTTCTTCGACAAGTCGCTGGGAGTCTTCTCCTTGCAGAAGGTTGCTCTCTGGTATGATGTAGTGAGGAAGACACCCATCTTCAAGACACTGAGCAAGACGATCCAACATATAAACAAGACACTTGGCTGAGTTGTCCTCCTCCCAAAAGGATTCATTTTGCTTTTCGATTTCCCAGAACAATAGATTTTTAAGGACATATGACGATACGACGTCAGGGAAATATAATTTCTTAAAAATCTTTAGAAGAATGATCACATGACGCTGAACTGGAGTCACGCTTTGACCAAGTTTGTTTTCAGCCACAGAAAAAGATAATCTCCATTCAGTTTCATCTATGGATTGCTCATGTGCTACATCGTGGAGTTCTTTTGAAGTTGCTCCCATACTTGGATTTTTCAAGTAGTCTATGTATTCTAATGGCTCCTGTTGTCGCTTTCCTCTACCCACTGGTGCGATATGACAACCAGACTCAAAAATATCTTGAACAAGCTCTGGCGAAGGCCAAGACCCAGGACGAGGTCGTACCAGCCATGCCATAGCCGGCTCGGGCCATGCTTGAGGGTACTTGAATACCGAAGTGTTGTCTTCTTCGAGATTCAAGAAGCCTCTTCTTCGGCTTCTCCGAACAGGCCCATGTAGTTCTGACAGTGTGTGACTTCCCAGTTCAAAAATGTCCAAGCCGTTGCTTAATGGAATATTATACGTTTGATGAAGAAATGTGACATCCTTGTACTTGGAATGATGCTCCTTCCATTTATCAGTGATTCTTAGACGGACATATCTAGGGTCATCTTCTATATGTTCGACGGTAAAGATCTCTGGAACATTTTCTGCATAGGGTTCAATCTCCAGCATATTATCGAGATCTGCTTGCCAGTGTTCTCTCTCAATTAACGGCACACTCAAGGGATCTTCAGAAGTTTTGGCAACTAAAACCTCTGGGATACAAAATCCTTCAACTCGACTGCCAGTTTCCAGTTCATTGGGAGGTGGGCCGGAAATTAACTCTGGCTCTGAACGTTTTGCGTTGCTCTCTAATAACAGTTTGAACCAGTTTCCATAAATGTATTCCAAAGGAAACATGCAGTTCAGGATGACGGAGAAGGGTTCAAGCCAGATGTTTGATGTTTCATCAAAATGAGAAACAGTTGTCTAAAATGAATGATCAATCAATCAATACAATATACAATACAATACAATGCAAATATATATGAACATTGATATGTAGTTTAAATTATAGGAAATGAAAGTTAAATAATAATTAATTGGTTCCAATTTTGAGTTCAAAAGAATTACATACTAATAGAAAATATGAATAGTGAGTCAAGTCGTATAAGGGCAAATATAAATGTAATGGTCTATTGACCTTATACTATATATTCATGACTTGATTATGAACTCCAAGCTAGATGTCGATTGCTTCAAGTGAACACAGTTCTTTCAAAGATCGGGACTGACTCGAGTTTCCATACACAACGGCAGTTCTTGTTATGTTTGTTATGTTTGTTTGAACAGTTCTTGTTAGTTTTTTTAGATGTCTATGTTGTATATTTTTCTATGTATTTGTTATGTAAAAGATGTTATCGCTTCAAAAAGTGCATTGTAATCAACTGAAACTGAAACTGAACTTCGATCAATTCTTCGATTGTGAGACAAGACATCGAAACAAAAGCCAGATCTAATCCCACATTTTTTGGCTCGATACGTGACAGAATCGAAACGGCACACAAATATCGTACGGACTGGCACGACTTGACTGGTCTTAACGCGGTCCTTAACTTATACTTTCAAAATAATTAGCTTGGTTTGGACAGATCGATTTTATACGTGTAGTGATAAATAGTGTATTTGTCGGTGAAATAGTGTTTCACTTTCATCGGTTGTGACTGTGACTGCATGAGTTCACATATAAAACTTTATAGGACTTACCGATGGCTCCATTTCTCTTGTCGTTTCTCCTTCCCGAAAGGGAAGATTCGAAATTTGACCCCATGACCTCTCTTTGATGAACAATCTTTAGAACTTAGCCCGTCACGCCACAGTCGATTTTCGAATCCCGCATGGGAAACAAAATAGTGTATTTGATAGCATCTGTTAATCCAGGATCATTTTTGCAAGCTTTTTTATAATGTTTAAGCCAGTACGCGTTTTAAGCTGGTTTTTTAAATTTCCCCCCATCATACATAAAACAAGAAGTTCTTTTTTGTGGCCACATATCTAATTAAACTGAGTTTTTTTACGTGGTTTGACAGCGTATTTTTTCATATGGTACTAGCATACATACTTACATACTTTTTCATACTTAAATTTGCATATAAACTAGTTATCGTTTGTAAAAAAAAATATTTGATAACAAATATATGTAGACTAGCGCACTCACATTAGATATGCACAAACAATTTTTCTAGACAAAGGTTATTGCTAAAACACAGCAAACAATACCCCGGGTAGCCGCTTCAATGCCATACCACTCTCCCGTGAAATTAAAATCACACTGAGTTCAGTAAAAACACCGTTATTGTCCTATAACCACCTGTAGACTCCCTTAGGGTCCTTAATCGTTGCATGAAGGCCGTAAACACGTATTCACTACAACTCAACACAAACTACAGGGGATGGGGTTACAAAGAAATGACTGCGTCAGTAATAGCCCCAGGGGGAGGGGTACAATTAATGTAGGTACAAACGCTGGACACAAGCATACGCAATGGTACGCAAGTCATTGCTATACTGACTAAATTGACTTTCTAGCACCTTTCAAAAGGAATTTAGTATGCTAATGCTAGCTATACAAAACCTGAAAAATGGATGATATGCATCAAGACAAATCACAAAACAGTCGTATGGATTTTCGTTATGGATGACTATTTCACCCCTTCTGCCTCTTTAAGAACAACACTGAGTACGCTTTGTTTTAAAGGAGAACTGTACACTAAGAATAAACTCTGAGTTTAGCACTTTAGACCTTCGTCAGGATCTAAAGATTAAAAGTTTTTCTTCAGAATCTTAGATTTCATTTTTGTAAAGAAACTAGACGCCATATAGGCGTTCACTCGTGCCACCTATAAAGGGAGGTGCAAAAGGAAAATTACCACGAATCATTGCAAATACCGGTACCTACTTTTATTACGTGCTATAAGTCGATAAGAAACACGGAGATACATTTTTATAAACGGGTAGATTAAAACTAAAACAACTATTAAAAGCTCGAGTCTTTTGTCTTAGTGCCTTAACACTGTTTGCTTTATTGAATGCTGTATTAGATGACTTCCCTGTCATATTAAGCTTGTATGTTTTTTTTCCCGGGGGGGGGGGGGGGGGGGGTCTTTGGGGTCAAAACGCTAGGGATGATCGTCGGAAACCTCCAAAACGTATCCTAAAAAATACCCAAATGCCAAAATTTTCGATCCTAAAAAATACCTAACAGCTCAAAAATACCCCTAAAAATACCAAAAAATCAAACAAAAAGTGTTCTAATAAAAAGGCAGTAAGTAAAAAAAATCGTCTCGTTTATTTTGTACCCCTAAAAAATACCATCTTTTCTGAAAAACCTTGGATTTTCTCTGATGACCCCTAAAAAAATACCAAATCGGCGATTTCAACCCCTAAAAAATACGACGATCAATATAGGGAGTACACCCGGCCCCCCGGGGTTTTTTCTTGGTTTACATATACACTTTTTGTCTTCATCACTGTATAATTTACTTCCAAGACTGAATGCATGAATGTGATGGATTTTTGATGATCTGGGTACATGTTTTGCTATGTATTTTCTTCTGATAAGCTTCCTTATTTTTCTGCTTTTACGTAAGCACGTGTAAGTCGTCTCACTGGAATTCTGCTTGGTTCACGGTCACGAACGCTATGGCATTTGTATCTAATACTACTATTGTAATAAATAAACTTTGCATATCGAGATCTACAGCTCTTTATTGATATACGCTCTGTACATGTATTGTTGTCATCAGCATTTATACATTATTCGATTGCTTTCGAATTCTTCTCGCAATTATTGACAGATAATTCGGTTGCTTTCTCAAATATATCACAATCATCAATGTATAAACTTCTGTACGTTGCAGAGTAACAGCACATATAAACTTGTTTGAAAATAAATTTAACAACAATCAAAACACAAATAATATAAAGTAAAGTCTTCATATTAAATAGCATAATATAATAATTTCACGGTAAACTTATACAAACTGTTAATCAAGGCTTTCATGGCTGCTTTCAAGCTATTCAAGGCTTTCAAGCTATTCATGGCTTTCATGTGTTCGCGGAACAATCCATGCCGAAAACGCTCGACATCTTTTAGTGTAGATCTACCGCGAACAGTGTGTGCATTTGTAAGCATTTGGAGCGTAAATAGGGAAAAACAGAAGACAAATAATACCTTCCACATCTTGACTTTCATCGAAGGAACATCAACTGAGACGGGTAATTACTTCTTGTAGAAATTCACATTATGGTTCTACATACCATTCTACAGCACACTTTATCGAACAAAGTAAAACGAATGATTACATGAAGTAGTTACCGAGAGACCTCATGGCATTATCGTTCCCAGTCCCTAGTCCCAGTCCCTCTCATTTGCAAAAACCCGACGTTGAACACGAAACGGTATTTTTTGACTCGTCCCGGCCTAAAGGCCTGGGCACGAGTAAAAACGCCTGAGGCTAGACGTTTTGTAATTCATTTGATTTGGATAAGGACTTGGATCGAAGACATTTATTTGCCGTGAGCTAGAGACGATCGAGATAATTACAGACATAATAGAATATGTCAGAATGTCAGACTAAACATTACAGACTAGTAGTGAGAAAAGGATCAATTCCTTTTTCTCTTTCGATTATACACTACAATATATACTTCAAACTTTGCTTTAAATTGTTTTAGTTTAAAAAGGGGAAGCCAATTAGTATGCAATACATGCAATGTGGATAAAGGGATGACAATGAATAAATGGATAAATGAATGAATAGATAGATGGATGGATGAATATTTCAATAAAGTTAAAAAAAAGAATATAGATAAACTTAAAATAAAAACCCGTGAACAAATATAGAAATGAATATAGGTGAGATATTCAAAGAAAAATAGGCAACGGGAAAAATACAAACAATAATTCCAATGCTCAGTAGAAAATGTTCTTAATAGGTTAACTCATGCCTATTAGCTAGTTAACCTTGACTAGATGAGACAACTTACAAACAGGTGATCGGAACTCGCCGTCTTAAAATTAGTCATTTCGTCTCGACTTTCCACCAAATGCTGTCATTTCAATAAAAACTAAGTTTTTCAATTAACTAAGCGGATTACTTCCTTCCTGAACAGAGCTAATCTAAACCGTTAAATGTACAATTCGTCATAATCGGATCAACAACTTGGAAAACAAATTATGTCCCCTAGAATCAACGCCCATAGGATGGGCTGACTTGAGCTAGGAAAAGCGAATCTATTCCACTGCCCACGGCTCAAGCCCCATTCAAACTCTGAGAATGAACTTGAATGCAGTTAGTGACATAGTTCGATCCAAGCAGTCTTTAGAGGCGTGCACCACTCCCGAAGAGCACGAGGGTCGAATCTTGCGAGTAGCCGATACTACAGAGAGCTTGCATGAGTTTGACTTTGACGAGGAAAAAAGCTGGGGATGGCTGAGTTTTCGTCCAAGGTGTCTACAATGGCTTAATACATCTCGTTGGATGCTGACAATTGTCTGCTTTGTGACTATATTTCAAGGTATGGATTTGTATTTTTACATACAAAGGTTAAGTTTATATATATGTTATAAAAGTTTATAATATAAAGATACAGTCATATGCTGTAATTGAATTTGTTGAGTAATGTTTAAGAAAATAGCCCCCAGACCAAATATTTCATATTCAAAATGTAAGTTACATTTTGTAACTGAAATAAAACAAGGAACAAAAGCAGAGCAAATGATACAATTCTTAAGTATCTAGAACACTTGACAGCAGGTACTTCAGTTTGAGAAGACCAAAGCAAGAAAGCAAGACAGCCCATTAGAAACTAAATACTGTGACCAAAATATTAGACCACCATCAAAACAATTGATGATCGACCATTTATTTCTTATCAACTCGACCATTTGTAATTATTTGTTCTTTCTAAATTCTGTGCAAAATAATGATAAAAAACGTAAGACATTCTCCATCCTTTCGAGCATCTGGTAGTACGTCTTTATTTCTCGTTTTTTCGATTCCAGTTTCTGTCGTCTGATAATCAAATACAAAAACTTTATAAATTCAAAAAGGTTGCCATTATATTTTAACAGTGATTCGTAGGCAAAGAATATAGATAAACTTAAAATATATGTAACTTAAAACCGCGAACAAAAAAAATAAAAATGTGAGTCGAGTGATTATTTGCAAAATATTTAATGTAGAGGTAATGTGTGTGAGAGTACAGTGTCCCCCAATTAGTGCGCAAGTGCTAGGAGATTTGGACACTTAAATAAACAGTTTTTCTTAAAGAATTCGTTGTATGTGCCGTTCTTTGAGGAACGTGAAGTTCTTGGCTCAGATGTGAGTAAAACTGCATGCTTGCCAACTTGGGCGGCGACTTTGATATGCTTGATATACTCCCATTCAACCGGAAAAAAGGACATGAGATATAAATTGAACATAGCTTCTGTCTTGAGACCACACGTACGTTAATAAGTAGTTTTTCGTTACGTCTACTTTGAACGTGACATTTTGGTTTTGAGTTTTAACCATTATTCCGGTACGGTCCTCGAGACCTTTGGAGGAGATGAGCGAATTAAGGAAAGTAGGGAGGGGAGGGAGGGGAGGGCGTGTTCATTTGTTCAGTCTATCGACCTTTGGTTCCCGACAAAAATTAAGTAGATTGGCCTTCAGATTTTAGCCGTCGGAGTTTTGTGTATCGCGGGCGCTCGAAACTCCGCGCCGACGGCTGAAATCTGGCCTTTTAATTGAATAGAATTCTGCATGTGAGTTGATAACTTTGCTTATACGAAGATAGCTGAGGGAAATCTCCCGTAGGTTTGTTAGCTTAAGGCCCTTGGTGATGTCAGTTTATCAATAGTTAATGACGATTTCGTCGGATTTGGCCAATAACAAAATAGACCCGCGAAGGACTCGATCTTTCATGATTGATACGGCCAACTTGTATTTGGAGACTCCTTTTGAACTCACAAATCAATACCACCACCGATAACAAAAACGACGCTGAAAACAAAGTTTTAAAACAACGACAATTAACATCAATACAGCAATTAAGAAAAACACTTTATTTTAGCCGGTACAATCGGTAAAATGATATACTTAAAGTAGTAGCGCCGACGTTAAGCGGCTTCGCAAGCGGTTTGATCGTTCGACGCGGTTCCGGCTTAGAAATATGAAAAACAAAGCGCAAAGGTATCCGCAGGCATCACTGTACGTTTCCTGTGGGTTTCCTTTGTTCTTGGGCTTCCTCTTAAGGAGAAGTGAGAGGAGGGAGAATGGCGGGGAGGATCACGGTCAATATATTCGTTACAAAGGAAGCCCAATAGCTGTTGCTAGAGGAGGAGGCTAAAGAAGGAGGCCTGGGGAGGAGGCTAGCGCGAAGGAAATACTGGACAAAATAATACTAAACCAATAAGCGGCATAGGGCATTTGTAAACTAAATACAGTGTCACTGAATATCAGTTTGATAGATTTAGCGGCAATTGATTTCCAAGAATCGTCAAGAGACCATAATACTAAGAGAGCGAAACTCAGCATTGATGTTTGTGCGACGTTCGTGGCGCCTAAGGCTATTTTTAGTAATTTCGCCATCGCGCGCGCAAGGCACTTAAACAATAGATTTCAAACGTTCCCTTCCGCGCGCACGCCAAAAAGCAAATTCTATTGGTTGAGGGCCTTGCGCGCGCGATGGCGAAGTTACTAAAAAATAGCCTTAGTCGCCGCGAACATCGCACAGACTTCAATACTGAGATTTGCTCTCTTAGTATCATGGTCTCTTGGAATCGTGTTATAGATCATTTCCCAGATTACATGCATTCTGAGAATGATCACAAAAAAGGCTTGAAATTAGTGTGGACGATCTTTAACCCCACCCCTCCCCCCTTCCCTCTACAACCCTTTTCTATGGATTTCATGCTACCGGTTTTGTTATTTCAGGAATGGCAGTCTATACATTCGTCCAGATGTCTCTACCTTCGTTAGAAAAACACTTCTTGTTGAACAGCAAACAAACGGGTTTTATCATCTCGTCGATGGACATAACATCAATGATATTTGGTACCCTAATAAGCTTCTACGCTGGACATAGCCACAAAGGAAAATGGTTAGGATATGGTGGTATTCTTACAGGGATTGCATCGTGTCTTTATTCTCTTCCTCATTTCTTGTCTAGCACTTTTGATCCAACATCAGGTACTGGTTTTATTCTGTTCTTTAGATCAACTTTACGGCACCTTGGTTGATTTCACAAAGTGTCTTTAAGGCCCGGTAATACGAGCAACAAAATCGTGCAACTTGTCGTGCAACATTGTTGCGTTGCAAGTTGCAGAGCAAATGTTGCTCGACGTATTACCACCCCATGCACAACAAATTTCCTTTGTTGCACGAAGTAGAAGCACTGTCTACTTTTTGCAACAAAGAAAATTTGTTGCGCGCGGAGTGGTAAAAGGAGCAACATTTGCTCTGCAATTTGTAACACAACAATGTTTAAGCTTCATTTCCATATCACTACGATTGCTGAAATATGTTCAGCAGCGATCATGTAGAAACCACTCAAGTTAGCTATCGCGAGTGCATATAGTTCCATCGTTGAGTTATGTAACTGTAATCATTTCAGACAGCCGTACCGAACAAATTAGTATAGGAAATCCCAAAAATGGGAATCTTTTGACTGCGCGGAACGCCCTGACAGAAGACCTGGGGGCTAAAGATTTGAAAAATGTTCTTTAACAAATCGTCTAGCAATTTTTTATGTGGCCAACTTTTCTCAGTTGCCGTAAAAAGACAAACACGTCAACTCTCTGGGAAATGTATTTATCATATTTGGTCAAATTATTTCATCTACGAGGCAAAAACATTTGCTTGTGTATTGACGAAGTTCGGAGGGGGAGGCGCGTATAATCCCCCAATCTTTCCTCGTCCTTCCCTTGAAGCTGATCTTTTTGTGTAACAGCGCTTAACAAAAAAAAATACGTCAAAAATACCGGTGAGAATTTTAATAAGAAACTAATTGCAAAATTGCATGCAAATACATACTGAACAATTCTGTAACTGCATTTACATAAAACAAACAACACTGCTACATGAACTACCGGCTGCTAATACGCAAAAAAAGGATCTTAATGCTAACGGAGATGTAAAAATGCTACGCAGATATTCCTACCGAATAGTTTGGATACCAGGTTTGATAAAAGGAATTCATTTTCACGAAACAAATCGTGTGTTCTGTTGTTGAATTGCTCAGTACTACAGAGTGCCACATCAAAACCCTTTGTTCGGTTATTTTGTAGAGAAGCTAGTTCGGTGTAAGGATTTATGTTCTATTGATTGCTCGAATACTAGCCGTTTCTAACAGTATTAGAAGTAGAGTGCTGCGAGCTGTTTAAGTACTGTATTATTTAAAATATTTTCAAACAGTGTTTGATCGATACAACAAATTAAAGTTTTAAGAGAACAAAGAAGTAAATTTTATTCAAATTTATTACTACGATTTTTAGTGTTCAATTATTGCCCTATCGCATAATGACGTCACAGTATGTTTACATTGGGGATAGATGCTCAGAAACAGTGGAAATTGGGACCTATTAATATTCCTTTTCGAAGTAAAACTTCAATGCATCAAGTTTTGATATATATCATGTATCAGTGATTGCTCATCTGCATTTTATTTGATATGCAATCACTCTGATCCCCTCTGGCGACCATAATCCTTAGCGTCAAAACAATAGAATGTTTTGGTGTGACGTCATTATGCGATAGGGCAATTCAAATAGATTTTAAAATTGCAATTTCTCTAGATTTCTTTAACAACTGTTCTCATCAAGTTTTCATCTCGGTTTTTTATTCTGTTTTAGTGTCCAGAAGAAACCCACCATTCTGCTTACGTAATGTATCTTCCATCGTCCAAGACACACACTGCCAAACCTCACAATCTTCTTCATCTCAATTCTACGTCATTTTTGTCATCTCTCAACTTCTCTCTGGTATTGGTTCAGCCCCTGTATTAACAATAACACCAGCCTGGCTTGATGAGAATGTTCATCCCAAACACATTGGTTTATATCTTGGGATTTTCTTTACAGCTTTTGTAGTTGGTCCTGGAGTAGGTTCTATCATTGGAGGGAAGTTATTGGAGGTTTATGTCGAGCTTTCGCAGGTAAGAGAATTCTTAATTTCCACTACTAGAGCAGTATTCATTCCAACACACACTTAACTAGATGAGAAATTCGTCTTTCCGCGAACAGAAAAATTCACAGAATAAAGGTTATGGATGACCTGAAGCGCGTTTTCTACAATGTTGCGTTCAAATCAGAGTTGTACCGTGTGTCCACCCTTGGGCGGTTGCGTGCAACAGATACAGGTTTAAGATCGAGGGTGCTCAACTTTTGTACAACTCTGCGCTATAGAGGTGAACATACAACTACTGTTTTTGCGCACAGCCAATCCAAATCATGATGGAAATGTTGGCTACTTGCGCGCTAACCTGCAAACTTCGTATTCAATGATGGAGGAATTGAAACAGTCGTAAAGGGACTGGACCATACCACTAGGCTAGCTGATCTGCTAAGTGATTTGGAGGACAAAATAACCTTAGTTTGATATTATAAGTTGTGCAATAACGACAGACAGTTATTAAGGACATTTATACAAGCGAAAATAAGACGATTCTTATCTAAGGCACGCCTTACACAAGGCGCGCATCTCTCTATATATACGGCACTGTTAGTCTAACACGTGCCTTTATCGAGCCTTATCGAGTAACAGCTCAGAACGCTGTTCCATCGCTGCTAGCTAAGACTCGTCTTAGACTAAAATGCCGTTTATACGGAGAGGCGCTCGTGCCTTAGATAAGGCGCGTCTTATTTTCGCTCGTTTAAACGGCGGTATAATTCAAATGCTGTCATATTTATAGCATTTATAGCATAGTTAGATAAACATTTGGGATGAATCAATCAATCAATCAATCCATCACTCAATCACTCAATTAATCAAACAATCCATCAATCAATTAATCAAACAATAAAACAAACAAACAGACAAACAATTAATCAATCCATCTGTCAATTTGTCAATCAATCAATTCATCAATCAATTAATAATTCGATCAGTCAACTAATCAGTCAGTCAGTCAACAACTGATTGAATATAAAACATAACAGGTAAAATAACATCTCTCTCTATAAAACATCCACAGCCTCGTGGTCTTCTCCTGACACCACGTGACCAGCGCTGGGTAGGGGCCTGGTGGCTAGGTCCACTAGGTGTTGGCTTTCTTCTTATTTTCTCTGGACTTCTTCTCCTGGGATTTCCAAGCAAGCTACCAGGTTCACAGCGCATGCGTGAAGAAGCCATTAATAGCGGTTATATTATAAAGAAGAATACAAATATACGTGGTACATTGAGAGATATGCTTCCCGCTACTAGACTGCTGGTCACCAACAAAACTTACATATTTCATATTTCTGGTATGATAACTGGGTGAGTTCAGAGGAATCAATTAGAGGATATTACATAGCAATTAATTTGTATTTTACGTGCGCTCTGATTGTGAGAGAGTCGTGCATGGTTATGACGTCAAAGAATCGTACGCGCGCTCGGATTAGTTGAATTCTTTTCGATAAATATTACATAAAACAATTTCATTTCTCTGTGGATCTAAGTCTAATGGATGCGCAGAGGACTTCAAATGAGAACAACAATCAAGACACTCGACTTCGTCTCATGACGTACGTAATTTCACCATATTTCCGACGTCCTGTGCTTCTATTGCACAGACGTACGGAAAAATGGTAGCTATTTGTTTTAATATTTAATCAAAATATTTCAACCAATAAGAACGCGGGTAAGATTGTAACGTCACCTCCGCGTGTTTACTGTAATCACGCACGATTCTTGTCCAATCAGCAACTTTGCTTTACGGATACATGTATTATTGCTACATAAATAAAAGCATGTGCACAATATTCATATCACTTCGCAGCTAGCAAGTATAAATGCTAATTGCGTTTAATGGAAGTCACGCAGGCCGTATTCATCATTATCAAAACATTTTTTTCGATATCTGTTCTGCCTTGAAATATAGCATAAATAATGCAATCACTAATGCCCAAATTGAAGTTGTTCACACTGCCTGTTCATGTATATCACAAATATTTCAATACTTTCTCATTATTACAGTACATTTGCATGGTACGGCGCTGGTCCTTTTCTCTATAAATTCATCGTCGACCGTTACGGTACGCCGCAATTCCTAGCGGGCATCCTTATGTCAATCATGACGCTACTTGGTGGGAACGTTGGTCTTTGGATTGGTATGTACAACTTCAACACAATGATTTGGAACGTGGCCTACTTACATCAGGTTTAGCAGCCACTGCTCGAGTTCGGGTCTCCTAACCCAAGGCCTGGTTAACCTTCCTCTTCTTCAAACCCCCCCCCCCCCTCCCCTCCTCCTCCTATCGTCGTCATTGTTATCGTTGCTAGTAAACCTTGTAGATCTCTAGCTCAAAACAACTCTGTAAGACATATACAATATATATCAACTGCAAACACTACCATCGACCCATTTATTACATGCTGTAATTGACTCTCTCTCGTAAGCGATCACCCTTGGGATCAGGAGAAAGTGGCCGCTTACGAGAACCCAACACAGGAAGCCCAAACCATACGTAATATGTAACACATCCGGATACATGTCCATAGAGAACGAATTGTTTTATGGAATCAAGAAAACATCGATACCTGGCCGGGATCTGTTAGCATCACTGGTCCTGGGGTGGTCGCTTACAAGATAGACTAGCCACAAAACTGAAAAAGTCGATCGCAAAAAGTGTAGAAGGCATTTTGGGGTAGAGGCTGGTAACATAACTATTCTAAACTAATTTTTCATGCTGAATCCGAATATGACAGTTACCAAGACGTATTCTGCAATCTTATACGTGTAAATGACGTATATTATGAATTGCTACAGTCATTTCATACTAACGGCTTTTTCGTGTAATTCCAAAAGTTCCCAAACTTAAAAACAATTACCATAGCTGGAAAGAGCACATCAAAATCAGTAAAACTATGAAATTTGTAGGATATAAGTTGAAAAATCAATTAAGGAGATACGAATTTTCAAAAAACAAGATTTTGTATGAAAACACTTACAGTTATGCAAGAGATACCAACAAATTTCGATTTTTGAAAATTCGTATCTCCTTGACTCCAGGTATCTGATTTTTTGAAATTGCGCCTAGTCTAAGAGAGCAAAAACAATGAAAAATTCTGATAATTGAACCCCATAAGTGGTCGCGGTCGCTTACGAGAGAGATTTGTTATAGAGTTTATATGTTAAGGCAAGGAATTTTGCTTCAACAGAAAAATTTACTTAAATAGTTTTAATGATGAGCAAGCACGATCATATTTTGCCTTATGGGATATTTCATTGAACTTAACATTTTAAAGTATTTTTTGTGACAAACGACGTGTCACGTGACCTATGACGTCACAAATTACCTTTTTCAAAATGGGCCAATGGGGAAAAGAGGAAACGAAACACTTTTTGCTGTTTTACTATTCTATTAATGTGTTCTCTACAAAACTGCCCTCATCGCTGGTCCATCTCTCTTGGTTTAAGAGATATAAGCTAAATTATGAGGTCACGTGACCTGTTTTCCATATTATCTCTTCATACAAGAGAGGTGGACCAGCGATGAGGGCAGTTTTGTAGAGAACACATTAATAGAATAGTAAAACAGCAAAAAGTGTTTCGTTTCCTCTTTTCCCCATTGGCCCATTTTGAAAAAGGTAATTTGTGACGTCATAGGTCACGTGACACCTCGATGGTCACAAAAAATACCTTAAAATGATAAGTTCAATGAAATATCCCATAATGCAAAATATGATCGTGCTTGCTCATCAATAAAGCTAGTTAAGGCAAAAAATAACGTTAACTTTTTATCGTTTGTATCAAAAGTCCTGGCCTTAACATACTTGAGATATATAATTAAGGATGGTCACTAACGGGAGTGGTCGTTTAAAGAGTGTCAACTGTATATACATTTTACGGCCTTGCGTCACATATCTAGTCATCTAATTGTCCTATTTTTATTCATGATCTTCTACAGGAAGTATTGTGGTTGCTTTTCTTGGCCTGAGAGACTCATGTAAAAAGGCTGCAAAGTTTGTCTTCTTCGTCAATATTTTTACGTTGTCTATTTTATCGCTTTTGGTCCCTGGTTGTATTTATCCTCGATTTGTTGGCGTAGATGTGCCTTATCCAAATAGGTAGACCAACCAAGAGACCATAATAGTAAGAGAGCGAAGCAGTATTGATGTCTGTGCGTCGATGTTCTTGGCGACTATAAGGTTATTTTTAGTAACAATGCCATCGCGCGTGCAAGGTTCTCAAACAATAGAATTTGATTTTTGACGTGTGCGCGGATGGGGTCGTTTGCTTTTGGCAATCATATTTTGTTTGTACAGACATCAATACTGAGTTTTCTCATTATTATGAGTTCTCTTATTATTATGATCTCTTGGACTAACTTGATTTCGTATAGTAGCTTTAATTTATCTATGTTGGTTAGTTCAATTATTCGTTTGTTCCTTTAATCCTGCATTCTCTCATTCTTCCGTAAAATCATCCCTTTATTCGTCCATTTCATTTCATTTCATTTCATTTCATTTCATTTCATTTCATTTCATTTCATTTCATTTCATTTCATTTCATTTCATTTCATTTCATTTCATTTCATTTCATTTCATTTCATTTCATTTCATTTCATTTCATTTCATTTCATTTCATTTCATTTCATTTCATTTCATTTCATTTCATTTCATTTCATTTCATTTCATTTCATTTCATTTCATTTCATTTCATTTCATTTAGTCCAATCAAATGTTTATTTATTTATCGGCTTAGTAATTTGTCCTAGCTCTTCCTAATTTGATATAAGGTCTGTTGCAATCATATTGACAGGGAGGTTCGATTTCCACCATATTCCACCATGCTTCAGAATGACCTATATAGGTATCAGAGGTTCCGCTGGCTTTTGGAAAGTGGAATAGAATTTTTTTTAGATAGCTTTTATTTCAGGGAATTTGTTTTCTAAATTACCCAAAATGTGAAGAGTTTATATAGTTTTCTTCATTGAAGACCAGAATTTTAAGCCAAGCAATATTAGAGAAGAGAAAAAGAATCCATTAAAAACAGAAAAAAAAGAAAAAAAGAAATGGTGATGGCGCAGGCAGGGCTCGAACTCGTTACTCAAAGAAATTAGTATGCTAATTTTATTCAAAACCAAAAAAATCGGACCATGCATCCAGACAAATTGCTGAATCATCGCATGTTACGTATAGGATGGAGATTTCGGCCCCTTCCGCGCTATCCGGTAGAATACAGCTAGCTTCGCAGTCAAAGAGGGAGGAAACAGTCGGATCCTAGGCCATAGATGACTGAACCTTACCACTAGGCTAACTGGTCTACTTAGGGATTTGGAGGACAAAATAACCTAGTGTATCGTGTGAATTAGCTATCTATTGTTGTGCAAATTAGGCGATCCCGTGGCGCAGTTGGAAAACCCTTGCACTGTAAAGCAAAAGGGTAAATGTAAGAGCCGGGTTCGAAACCGCCTCGGGCTTTTTTTTCCTTTTTTTTTTTTTTTTTTTTCTTCTTCTTCTCTTCTTCTTCTTTTCCTGTCTCAAGGTCAAAATTAGTTGTTAATTAAAAGAAAGAGAGAAAAAAGACAAAAAATAAGAGAAAAAAAAAAGGAAAAAAGGAAAAAAAAAAAAAAAAAAAAAAGAAAAAAAAAAAGAAAAGAAAAGAAAAGAAAAAAAGAGAAAGAATTTTAAAGAAAGTAAAAAGAGATGAAAAAAATATGAAAGAATAAATAGAAATGGTGGAAAATACTTTAGTTGTTAAAACTAAGAAATCGTTAAGATAAATAGCTAAAGGTCGGGGTTTTGATAAAACCATAATTCACCAGCATTCACCAAAGGTACATTTAGAGAGAAAGACATGTGACTCTAGTTTCTTAAGGGAAAGTACTAGTAGCCTAAGCTAAGCGGCTATTTTCTGTGGGAAGGGAGCTAGGGGGGGTTCGTTCGAACCTTCGAGCCACCCCAAGCGACGGGCCTGGGTATCTATACTAATATAAAAATGTAATACCGACGCGTTTAATAAAACTTGTCGTGTTATCATACTCATATATTGTTTAAGATAAACAAGAACCTTGTGTTCCATTTATTATTTATTGATATCCAAGTGGTGTCCTTTTATAGCAATACTTCATGTGACGTAAACCGTGGTCATTCAGGTGCCAGTCAGAGGTCGATTGGTTATATTTTCTTGAACGGAAACTTGTGAAGTTATTGTGAAAATAATAATATTAATAATATTGTGTACATGAAGTACTGCTATGTAGCCCAATTTCCATTTGCTACAGTCCGCTGAGCTTCTTGAAAAAAGGCGCATTTATGCAGGGTTAGCCTCCTTTTCAAGAAATACCCGTAGGATCAAATCGATTTCTGTGTTGATCTTAGTCAAAATATTTTGCTTTTCTCGTTGGTATTTTCGAATAATCTACCTTGACTCGAGGCTAACCCTGCGCTAGTGCATCTGTTGTCTAATTTTACAGAGGTATGAATCGAACAAACTGGAAAAAGGTCTATTTTATTTGTAGAACGCTTGCTGATGGGTTACTACTTAGTACGTGTAACAGTGGTTGTCAGTGTTCAACATCTAAGTACATGCCCATGTGTGGTCCATATGGTGATGTCAATTACTTTTCCCCTTGTTACGCTGGATGCTCACCAAACAACGCTAAACAGGTAAGTGGTGTGATGAGGTATGGTGTGGTGAGGTGTATGTGTAGTCATATAGTGTGGCGTTGGGTGGGGTGGGGAGGGAGACGCAGTGCTTTAGCGCGCTGTGGTGTTCTGCTGTCCTATGATGTGCTGTGCTGTGCTCTGTTCTTCTCTTCTCTTCTCTTCCCTTCCCTTCTTTTCCTTTCTCTTCCCTTCTCTTCTCCTTTCTTCCCTTTCCTTCTCTTCTCTTCTCTTCTCTTCTCTTCTCTTCTCTTCTCTGTCCTTTCCTGTTCTGCTCTTCTATAATTAAAACATTAACATTTATTTGTTCAATTTGTTCAATAACGTCTTGGAGTTTTTATTGGGAATTTTCAAAGTGTTATTTTATTTGTGCAGAGCTTTACCAACTGCTCCTGTGTGACAAACTCTTTGAAAGCCAACTTAGTTAACAATGCTACCGTTATCCATGAGTCGCTTAAACCGGGTCTGTGTAAGAAGAAATGCGATTATTCGTACGTATTCTTTGGGTTCTTGTTTGCGATGACCATCATTGGAGTCAGCGATAGTATTCCAAGTGAGATTGTGATGTTTAGGTGAGTTAAGGTAAAAAATGAATAATAAACCAACCAACCAACCAACCAACCAACCAACCAACCAACCAACCAACCAACCAACCAACCAATCAACCAGACAACAAACCAACCAACCAACCAACCAATCAACCAGACAACAAACCAACCAACCAATCAACCAACCAGACAACCAACCAACCAACCAACAAACAAACAAACAAATAAGGAAACAAACAAACGAACTTCTCCTTTCTCCCATGTCTTCAGTCTTTTAACTAGTTCAGTGTAATGAATAGGAGTGGGAAGTGGGTCGAGTCCAATCCACCAAAATCATGCAAATTAAGCTTCTCATTTTATATCACATTAGAGTGCATGGGAACTATTGAAGAATTGATACATCTTTTTGATAAGGGTTACTGTATATTGCATGTTGTATTCAAGATCAAAATGCATTATTGACGATGTGCACAATAACAGTTCCGCAACAACAAGTAGACCACGCGCTTCACTGATATAATTTCAGCAAATTTTCCCGAGTTCTTCATGCACATTTTAGACGTAAAAATGAGGGGAAAATTTCAAATTAATAATATAATTCGTTGAGGTTTCAAATGCAACATGTAACATGCAACAACTAATAGACAACTTTTTGTGGACAAGACGGCTTTTTGGCCATTCCCTCGTCGCTCGCCGAGTGAACAGGTGTATATTAAGATAACTAATAATAATTAGTCGCCCGCCGAGTACATTGGTGTATGCTAAGATACTTACTAGCTTAATCGTCGCTCGCCGAGTTAATAGGTGTATATTAAGATACCTATTAGCATACTCGTCGCTCGCCCGAGTAAGTGGATCTCTATGAAGATATGACTTCTAAGGAACTGTTTAACTTTACGCATCCTTGTTTCAACTTCTTTCCTTTCCGTGTAGCTTTAATTAGCTTTAAATACCCTTAAAACGGAGCACTGATGGAGAGAGGGGGTAGAGGGCGCACCTTCGAACACTTGATACATGAGCCTCTGGCTAGGGAGACTGGGTAACCACTCCCCGCCGACTCGAAGTAAAATAAATTACCTTTTACCTTTTTATAGGTCCGTGCCAGACAATCAGCGGTCTTATGGTTTAGGAATCCAGTTTGTTCTTAGTAAACTCATGGCGTCAGTGCCTGGACCAATCATCATTGGCTCCGTCATAGATACGACGTGTTCGCTATGGAAAACCAAGTGCGGTCGGCGGGGAAACTGCTTAAACTACGAGTATGACAAGCTAGGCTGGATAATAGTATCCTATGCAATCCCTCTTAAAGGTAGGAACGATAACTAGGGCGGCCCCTTTTCTCCAAAGACCCGAAACCTTTATTGGCCCTGGATAATTCAATGTTAATATTATATGGGACGATTTGCAACTACGATTTGTCGCGCATACCACATGGAACGACTTTTAAGTGTAATTATAACTTCGACAAAACGTTGCAAGTTTTTCATTCGAAGTTAATTAATAACTCCAAACGCAAATAAAAAAATCGACTCCGGTTGTATCATGAGCGTTGCGCAAAAAAATCGTCGTTATTGCAAATCATCTAGCGTAACATCAGTTAAGGGAAATGAATTACGGGAGTGCGTCAACCCCTGTGCAATCATAGAAATATTCACGTTCGACTTCGAGAAACATTCGTAAGCGTTGCGATCAAACTTAAGGGCCCTATAAAGTTGCTACCACTAGGTGAGACACTTAATTATGTACTATTGTCATGCACTGTTGGGAACCCTGTGTACCCTGCGGTATAAAGCCTGTTTTTTATTTGCGAAATAAGCATATAAGCATAAGCATAAACAACACATGCAGACTCAGTAAGGCAGTGCTCATTCGCAAAAGAAATTTAAAAAAGGAAGATTTTGGCGCAGACAAGACTCGAACCTCTTACCAAATTAAGCAAATCAGTATGCTAATTTTATGCAAAACCTAAAAAATACGACCATGCATCCAGAAAAATCGCGAAATCGTCGCATATCGTCGCAGCGTAGGTACAGAGCCGGATTGGGTTGGGTAGGATATGATATAGGTAAGTAGGTTAAGGTCAAGTAGGGTGGGCTAGGTTGGGTTGGGTACTTACCCCTCCCCTACACCTGACCAGCATGATTCTCGATATACCACAATACAATAGATCGTCGCATTGTATCATATCTTTTATAGCTTTATGATATGTCTTTTGAAACACCAGCGAAGCCTGAATATAGGGGGAAGGGCCGGTTGGGGTAAAGATCATTTAATACGGGTCTTGATCTGCGTCCTTATATTCAACATACAGGTTTAATTAGACAATTAATATTCATCACGTGACTATCTGTTTATCTTTTGCAGCTTTGTCTTTGTTGTTCTACTTTTTGTCCTGGTACTATTGCAAAGAATTGAATAACGTGACATATGACAAGAAAGATGAAGATGCGCATGACCGACGCAAGTGTGCCGCTGTGTAGAACTGCTGTCTATATTCAGTTCGTAAAATGAAGTCATTTCCAATTATCTTAATGCATTAAAGTATTTACATTGCTGTTCTCAAGACGTTGAATATCACCAAGTAATAGAATTCACATACGACAATAAAAAATTAAACAGATGCAAAGAGACATTTGCTATCATTTGTCCGGATTCCCATACATTTCTTTGTATTTTTTCTGTTTTTTAGTGGCTGCATCTCTCTCAATATTGAACCGATTAACACCAAACTTTAGAATATTGTAAACTTGATATGCTTTTTCCGAATATGTGGGTCTTGTGTTGATTAGCGCAATATTCAGGGACCCGTACCCAGGCTCTCACGATATGAAACTCGGCAATGGCTACAAGGTTCTGAGCTTTGTTTTTCGTTCCATTCAAAATTGTGGGTTTTAGAAGCAAAAATATCTTGTTGGCGAGGAACGCCTGACTGAAGCGCAAAAAAAATCACGTTTTTCACCGTTTTTCACCATATTTTGCATAGGCTATAGTCCATTGAAAATCGTCATTTTGAAGCATTTTGCATATTTTGCATGAGCTATAGTCTGTTGAAAATATTCATTTTGGGCCATTTTTGCATATTTTGCATGGGCTATAGTCCACTGAAAATGGCCATTTTGTGCCATTTTTGCATATTTTGCATGGGCTATAGTCCATTGAAAATAGTCATTTTGTGCCATTTTTGCTTATTTTACATGGGTTATAGCTATAGTCCATTGAAAATATTCATTTTGGGCAATTTTTGCGGATTTTGCAAGGGCTATAGTCCATTGAAAATCGTCTATTTGTGCCATTTTTGCATATTTTGCATGTGCTATAAGCCATTGAAAATAGTCATTTTGGGCCATTTTTGGGCATTTTGCATGGGGTATAGTCCGTTGAAAATCGTCATTTTGGGTCATTTTTGGGCATTTTACATTGGCTATAGTCCATTGAAAATCATCGTTTTTGGTCATTTTTGCATATTTTGCATGGGCGATAGTCCATTGAAAATGGTCATTTTGGGCCAATTTTCCATATTTTGCATGGGCTATAGTCCATTTACAATAGTCATTTTGGGCCATTTTTGGAGCTTTTACATGGGCTATAGTCTATTGAAAATCGTCATTTTGTGCCATTTTTTCATAGTTTGCATGGGCTATAGTCCATTGAAAATCGTCAATTTTGGCCATTTTTGGGAATTTTGCATGGGGTATAGTCCGTTGAAAATCGTCATTTTGGGTCATTTTTGGGCATTTTGCATTGGCTATAGTCCATTGAAAATCATCGTTTTTGGTCATTTTTGCATATTTTGCATGGGCGATAGTCCATTGAAAATGGTCATTTTGGGCCAATTTTCCATATTTTGCATGGGCTATAGTCCATTTACAATAGTCATTTTGGGCCATTTTTGGAGCTTTTACATGGGCTATAGTCTATTGAAAATCGTCATTTTGTGCCATTTTTGCATAGTTTGCATGGGCTATAGTCCATTGAAAATCGTCATTTTGGGTTACTTTTGGGCATTTTGCATGGGCTATAGTCCATTGAAAATCGTCAATTTTGGCCATTTTTGGGAATTTTGCATGGGGTATAGTCCATTGAAAATCGTCATTTTGGGTCATTTTTCGGCATTTTGCATGGGCTATAGTCCATTGAAAATCGTCAATTTTGGGTCATTTTTGGGCATTTTGCATGGGCTATAATCCATTGAAAATCGTCAATTTTGGCCATTTTTTGGGCATTTTGCATGGGCTATAGTCCATTGAAAATCGTAATTTTGGGTTATTTTTGCGCATTTTGCATGGGGTATATATATATAGTCCATTGAAAATCGTCAATTTTGGGTGATTTTTGCGCATTTTGCTTGGGCTCTAGTCCATTGAAAATCGTCAATTTTAATTTGGCCATTTTTGGGCATTTTGCATGGGCTATAGTCCATTGAAAATCGTCAATTTTGGCCATTTTTGGGCATTTTGCATGGGCTATAGTCCATTGAAAATCGTCAATTTTGGCCATTTTTGAGCATTTTGCATGGGGTATAGTCCATTGAAAATCGTCATTTTTGGGACATTTTTGCGCATTTTACATTGGCTATAGTCCATTTACAATAGTCAATTTTGGGACATTTTTGCGCATTTTGCATGGGGTATTATCCATTGAAAATCGTCATTTTGGGACATTTTTGCGCATTTTGCATTGGCTATAGTCCATTGAAAATCGTCAATTTTGGGTCATTTTTGGGCATTTTGCATTAGCTATAGTCCATTGAAAATCGTAATTTGGGGTTATTTTGGGGCATTTTGCATGGGCTATAATCCATTGAAAATCGTCAATTTTGGCCATTTTTGGGCATTTTGCATGGTATAGTCCGTTGAAAATCGTCATTTTGGGTCATTTTTCGGCATTTTGCATTGGCTATAGTCCATTGAAAATCGTCAATTTTGGTCATTTTTGCGCATTTTGCATGGGCTATAGTCCATTGAAAATCGTCAGTTTTGGCCATTTTTGGGCATTTTGCATTGGCTATAGTCCATTGAAAATCGTCGTTTTTGGTCATTTTTTTCATATTTTGCATGGGCTATAGTCCATTGAAAATAGTCATTTTGGGCCAATTTTCCATATTTTGCATGGGCTATAGTCCATTTAAAATAGTCATTTTCATGGCCCAAAATGACTATTTTCAATGGACTATAGCCCATGCAAAGTATGCAAAGTTGTCCCAAAATCACCATTTTCAATGGACTATAGCCCATGCAAAATATGCAAAAAAGGCACGAAAATTAAGACGCGTACGATTTTCAATGGATCATGCAAAATATGCAAAAATGGTCCAATATGACCATTTTAGATGAACTATAGCCCATGCAAAATTAATATGCAAAAATGGCCCAAAATGACTATTTTCAATGGACTTTAGCCCATGCAAAATATGCAAAAATGGCCCAAAATGGCGATTTTCAAGGGTTTATAGCACATGGAAAATATGCAAAAATACCAAAAAATGACGATTTTCAATGGACTATAGTCCATTCAAAATCCGCAAAAATTGCCCAAAATGAATATTTTCAATGGACCATATATAACCCATGTAAAATAAGCAAAAGTGGCACAAAAAGACTATTTTCAACGGACTATAGCCCATGCAAGATATGCAAAAATGGTCCAAAATGAATATTTTCAATGGAGTACGTATAGCCCATGCAATTGGCCCAAAATGACGATTTTCAATGGACTATAGCCCATGCAAAATATGCAAAAATGGTACAAAATGACCATTTTCAATGGACTATAGCTCATGCAAAATATGCAAAATTGGCCCAAAATGACTATTTTGAATGTACTATAGCCCATGCAAAATATGCAAAATTGTCCCAAAATCACTATTTTCAATGGATTATAGCCCATGCAAAATATGCAAAAATGACACAAAAAGACGATTTTCAATGGACCATGCAAAATATGCAAAAATGGTCCAATATGACCATTTTAAATGAACTATAGCCCATGCAAAATTAATGTGCAAAATTGGCCCAAAATGACTATTTTCAATTTACTAAAGCCCATGCAAAATATGCAAAAATGGCCCAAAATGACCATTTTCAATGGACTATAGCCCATGCAGCCTATGCCACTTTTATTTGGCCAATGGTCACGAAACGTCGCCTATATGTAGTTCTATGTGAGCAATACCTCATGTTTTCAAAATATTTTCAATATGTAATACAGAGCCTGAGTAAAACAATGGGATTACTTTGCGCCGGCCTGTTACTTCTTTACACGGGTATCCTGTGTAATGACATTTAAGGATTTTTTGCCAAATAACAATTATAATTTTTGTTAAACTTAACATTTTGGCATAGGTTTTATAATGGAGATTGGAGTCACGTGACCTATTACATCAGAAAACACGTTTTTCAATATCCGGTTGTGAAGACAACAGGAACTTTAAATGTTCTTACATTGTTAGAGTTGTGTAAGGTGTTGTATATGGATCTGTCTTGGCTGCTTGTTCACCATTTTTAATTAATGAGATATTCAGGTTAATTTGGAAATAATTGAGGTCACGTGACCTATTTTACATATTATCTCTTTAACGAAGATAGATAGTCGAGCAGCTAAGACAGCTTCATTATCTACACCTAGAAAGAACTCTAAAACTATATAATTATACCACTATGGTTTGTTTTGTCTACACCACCGGAGAGCTAAAAATGTGATTTATGACGTCAAAGGTCACGTGACTGATCTTATGTGATAAAAATGGCACCAAAATGTTGAGTTCATCAAAATAGAATTTTTTGTTAGGAATCAATTTATGTTTTGTATTATAACAATCGAAGTCAATTTTTGATCATTTTGGGCAAATCCCAGGCTTTAACGTACTTGAGTAATTCCATTTCTACCGATATGTAAGTAATTGATTTCTGGGCGTGGCTCCACCTCCAGAATTACTCAGGACATTAACCTCTAGCTCTATCAGTGTGCCAATTTTCATGCTTGTTACACAAATTTGAACAATAATTAATTCTGCACCATTTTCCTGGACTAGAAGTGTCCAGCTCGATGAGATAGAATATATAGACATGTCAATTAACAGACAAGTGTATGACACTATACATGATGGATCAGTACTTTTATATATGATGATGATAAGGTCTGGTTGCAAGGCTTTAATCTTGAACAGATCATTATGGCTTTAAGCCAGTTTCATCATCATCATCATCATCATCATCATCATCATCATCATCATCATCATCATCATCATCATCATCATCATCGTCGTCGGTTATACGTTGGTCGCTTTTGGGCCATTTTGCCTGGCCATGGGCTATAGCCTTTGCTTTTAATTGCCAATTTTAAGCTATTTTTACAATTTTAGGCGAACAATAGCCTTTTTTTCGAAGTTTGGGCAATCTTTGACCACCCTGCATGGGCTACAGCCTATATACTGAAGTAAAACACAAAACGTATACCACGATATCAAAAACAATGACGCAAATGAAATTGTTCGCTCTTTTTATTACGACTTTGCGTGTTGCGTAAAATAATAAGTAGGGAAATTATTCAGCTGTTATATAGCTAACTTCTTAGCACTTCACATAAAAAAATTGGTTTCAGCTGTATATGCTGCGATTTTACTTCACTCGTGAAAACAGCAGACCCCAATATTACATTTCTCAATGGCCCTTTGTCGTGGCCCGATGACCAGTCATGAGAAAATAACGGCTTATTCTTCCGTCTCTATTTAAGTATTTTACGAAACCCGTGAAACAAATAGAATCGAAGAAATGAAAGAAATAAGATAATAGTTTACTAATGCGTATTAATTTCACCAAATAACGATTCTAGTCACGCGTTTAACATATTTTTCTATAACTAGAAGAGTTTCGTTTCACGGGTTAAATAAAATCAGGGAAAAATACAGCCTGTAACAGCACTAAATTATGGTTTTATTCGTACAATTTGGAATAATTTTCAATTTCTGGACATTTCAAAAGTATACGATTCCGCAATCTCCCTCGTTGAAATCTATTCCAAATTGGACTCTGGAGTCGGTTTCTGCGAGTTGTCTTAATTCAGGGCCCGGTTGTCGGAACGCGGGTCAACGTTAACCCATGATTAAAATCAATGGTTTTCTTTAGATTTAACCCTGGTTTAGCGCTAACCAGCATTTTTTCCTCGAGCAAGGTATGTACTTGGTTTATGCAACACTAAGTGTATCATATATTTTGTATATGATGGATGCATCTATTGATACACTTGGTATTGCATACATCAAGTGCTTACCTTGAGTACAACCGGCCCAGGGCTAAAATGGTTTTCTACGTTTAATGCTGACTAGCTAATCCACAGGGAACCCAGTTGCCGGTTTCCGATAGCCCGATTAGTACTTATCCAGGACTAAAAGGAATGGTTAATCCTGGATTACTACTAGGGCTTACCACTAGGATTACTACTAGGGCTTACCACTAGGATCACCACTAGGGCTTACCACTAGGATCACCACTAGGGCTTACCACTAGGATCACCACTAGGGCTTACCACTAGGATCACCACTAGGGCTTACCACTAGGATCACCACTAGGGCTTACCACTAGGATCACCACTAGGGCTTACCACTAGGATCACCACTAGGGCTTACCACTAGGATCACCACTAGGGCTTTCAGGAACTCAGGCCTGGGTATTATACTGTGGCTTGTTTCTCGCTAATTGAGAAAAAGATGTACGGATTCCCAAGAACGGGATAAGCTCTTATTGGACTTTCAGATAGAGTGATTTTGCTTAACCCGTGAAATAGAAATAAATAGCTAAAGCGTTATACTTAAATAGCAACGAAACAAATGAAGTAAGAATCGACTACAATGAAAACCCGTTAAAACGGCCACCCATGGATGAAAAATAACTGGCCTTAATAACGGGGTGACCGTATTAACGGGGTATTTTCTACTAGAGGTTAAGCGCAATCTCTAGTTGCTGGGCCAAAATGTGATGGTTGTAATATCAGGGTGGCCGTAAGGCGGGGTTCCACTGTAATGCGTATTAGTATCCACCAGTTGTGGTCTATCACAAATCCTGCCTTCCGATTGGCTACTTTACTAGGGGGCTATTCCTGATAGCCCATGGTTGAGAAACGCGCCAGTTTAGAAAAGAAAAAGTATGGGGGCTGAATCGCGATTTGCAGGTGTTTCTTATTTTAAGTTTGACCTACAAGTTGGTGGATACTAAAACAATTAGACCTCTCGCCATCATGGGCTACAGGTCAAATAGCCCACGACGCCTTACTAGGGCTACGGGTCTAATTGTTAATTATCCTAAAATCTATTTCACAGGTTAATTGAAATCAATCTACTCAGGCCCTTGCCTTAAAATAATGCGATTTTCTAAATCAATAGCTAGGCTACAAAGACATTTTGCCTAAGCTTGCATAAATGACGTTTCTTATATAAAATAACCAAATGAAAGAATTCAATCATGAATGTTAAATAAACCCGTGGCTGTCTTATATATTATTTACTTCTACAAGACTGGAACCATTTTCAACGGAATCCCAGTCTTTGTTTTAACAAATGAAATATTTACTACTGTGTTAAAAGTTACATCACGTGATTAGAAATCCTGCACCCAGGCCTCCATCCGCTCGAAATGGTCGAGAAGTCTGGATAAGAATTTGAAAATAGTTCCTGCAGTGGGCACCAGTCCCACGCATAATTTGGAATCAGTTTTCATGTCGTTTTTACGAGGTGAAAGTGTTGTATAACATTTTTACCTCCGCCCCTGGAAGTCAGTTCTTCAGTGAATTCAGTTTTATCGATATCGCATCCAGAAGGCAGGAAAATCTGCATCATAAGTCACTTTTTCGACTGGACAATGTAACTTCGGATATGTGGTAAACTTGACGTCGAGGAACAGCCGTCTAACAAAGTAAGATTTGAACGCATAATGACGTCACCTGAGGTGAATATCGGTTCACTGTGACTTCAGATCCTTTCTGCCATTGATATGAGCACCAGCCCATTTTCAACTTAAAAGGACAAGTCTCCGGGAGACAAGTGTGTCGATCCTTGCCCGGCGTTTCTATATTAATTGTGTAGTGTTAACAAACTGTGGAAGCTTTGGCTGTAGGTATGGGTGACCAAAAAGTCTTCTGCAGTACACTATTCTGGCAATAGGAGACTTGTCTTCGACGATCAGTTTATCGTTGTAATCTTTGGAGTCTAACAGTCGCTTGTACGCGCGTCGGTATTCACGGTCGTACGCCTCTGTCGTGACAAAAAGAGATTGCGTTACTCGTGACACATTTACAAAGGAATATAATAGGGCACGGTTTCTACGAAGCCTGATCTGGAAAGCCGTCGTTTTACAGAGGGCGGTCGTGTTATCGAGGATGGTCGTTTTATCGAGGGTGGCCGCTTTATCGAGGGTAGTCGATTACGGGGATTTTACTTACCAACATCTATACGGTCCGTTCCGCAGGCAGTTAACGACAGGAACATTAATTCACGATAAACACTCCTACAAACAGAGAGAAAAACTAATTAAATTTGATAAACTACTTGACACTCGTGCGCAAGCGCAGACTAAGCGCAAGTAGCATACACAGTCTCCCTTGGCATTTTGCACACTATTGAGTCTAATCTACGTATGTTGCTTGCTCTTCTGCTTGCGTAGCTAGTGTGAACAAGGCTTCAAAATCCATCGGGCATGAATGGAAAATTAATGGAAAAACCCAAATCTAAAATACGATGCTGAAAAGGAATTTGAAATCTCAAAATGAACTAAAGAACATGATTTTTACCACTGCACTTTTGAAACTAGCAACACTAATGGAATGGTAAATACCCCTAAACGTTATCCCCTTATGAAAGAGAGACTCTCACCAGGGGTTTCAAATTCTTACTCTCGGGTATTCTGTGCGAGAAAAACCAAGAAAACGAATAGTGAGAATTGGGAACCTCTGTTCCCGGGATGTGAAAGGGCAACCTACCATCGAATTTGTGGGTTTATAACTTTTTGTCTGTTTCGCTCGTCGATAAGAATCTTTATTGGGTTGTGGACATCGTTGACTTGTATGTGCGCTACGACAGACTGCATTACACTATAAGAGAGTAATGAACAACAAGTAAGACTTCTCACCAAAGCACAGACATGACAGGCAAGCAGGCGGGCAGACAGACAGACAGACAGACAGACAGACAGACTGACTGACGAACAGATAGATGTGCAGACA
Source organism: Telmatactis stephensoni (assembly GCA_029948255.1). NCBI lineage: Eukaryota > Metazoa > Cnidaria > Anthozoa > Actiniaria > Isophelliidae > Telmatactis > Telmatactis stephensoni. The sequence continues at coordinate 183,399 of JALIZF010001764.1, read as the reverse complement.
TACAGAGAGGCAGACAGACGGACAGACATACAGACAGAAACAAAGAAACAAAGAAAGAAAGAAAAGAAAGAAAAGAAAGAAAAGAAAAGAAAGAAAGAAAGAAAGAAAGAAAGAAAGAAAGAAAGAAAGAAAGAAAGAAAGAAAGAAAGAAAGAAAGAAAGAAAGAAAGAAAGAAAGAAAGAAAGAAAGAAAGAAAGAAAGAAAGAAAGAAAGAAAAGAAAAGAAAGAAAAGAAAGAAAGACAGACAGACAGACAGATAGACGAACTGACTGACAAACAGTCAGACGGACAGACAGATAGACTGAACTGACTGACAAACAGTCAGACGGACAGACAGATAGACGGACAGGCAGAGTCTAATTGACAGACTACTTGACAAACAAACAGACAGGCAAGCAAGCAAGACCACGTACCTTCGTGAAGTTAATGCCTTATCAGGCTGCAAAGGTTTGCTGATCCACTATTGGTTAAAACATGAAATTAGTATGCTGTATGTATATTAGTATGAATCAAAAAAGCTAAAGATATACCAAGACTAAAACGATTCATCACTAATTAATAGTTATACCTGGTGAATTCCATAGGACATACATAGGAATAGAATCAAGTTCTTGACGATCAGCATCCCAAGATGTTGATACAAGCACTTCGCTTCCAATATTAGACCGACGTTCCTACAACAGAAATATGATGTTGATCATGATGGTGATGATGATGATGATGATGACGACAACAGACCGTGGTAGAGATGACGAAGGTTGAAGTTGTGATCGTAATAATAACAGAGGTGTCGATAGTAAGTCTTGATGATGCCAATTATTCAGATGATTAGCATCTCACTGCCTTAATGATGACAAATGTCTCTGACGATGACAACGAGGAGGAGGAAAGCGGTAAAAGGTAAAGCGACTGTACTTTACGACGGTAATAGTGAACTTCAGATTTGACACCGAGTACGAGATTGAGTACGAGTACGAGTTTTTAAATTGGTCTTGTGTGGGATGTTGATACTGAATCATAGCCAATTTTCCATTTCTTACTATTAATGTTTCAATCTATGTACAGGACTACGGTTCAGTATCAACAACTCACGCAAGGCCAATTTTAAAACTCGTACTCGTACTCAATCTCGCACTCGTAGTCACATCTGAAGTTCGCTAATGTCAGAGAATCAACTTCGAGTTGATTCTTCCCCCATTCTTTTTCCGTCAGTGCTAAGGGAGAAGTAGAAACTAAGATACTGAGGAGTAAACTCAGGACCACACATGAACCAAGTCAGTCAGTAAGCCACATTTTTATAATGGTGATGATATGAGGACATACCTCTGTTTTCTCATTCTTTTCTCCAGGATATGACGATAGCATTAACTCTGCTAAATGCGAAGGAAGATCTAAACGTTTAAACACCCAAACCTTTGAAAAATGTGTACAAGAAGTGTTAATAACTCACAATTAATATTTGCGCTCGCTCTGGTACACAAAGTGGGGTTCCTGTGCCCCAAAGCAATCTTGTCTATGATTCTTACCAAATTCCAGTAAATGATATCTTTTTGATGAACCATGTCAGGTGATTGTAGTGAAACATCTCCGTCATTCTCTAGCATGTTTTCCAACTCTTTACGTAGTACCAACGGACTCACATATGCCACAGTGATGTTATCTCTTTCTTCTGGAGCTCGAGTTACTATAGAAATAATCCCAAAATTAGCGTAAGGTCAATGAAACTGAATAGAACAGAGAAAAGGGGCGGATCCAGGGCTCAGACTGAGAGGGTTCACTTCACATTTATCTTGTTCTTGATATTTTTCTTTCGCGACGTGAAAGTGTTATATTTTTAGGATGAGAAAAAGGGTTCCAGGGCAACCAAGGTCCCCCCTTCTAGAGAAGGAGAAAAAGACAAATAACGGCTTTAGTTCATCATCATTAGAGCAATTTTCGCATGAGTGTAAAACGGACCGAACGGACCGAGTCTATAAAAACATTGTGAATTCCTGCTGTTTCTTGTAGCCTGTACAAACAACCGTTCTTTTGCAGGATGAGGAAAGGAATTCCGTTTTTTATCGTTAAAGTTTGTGTTATGGAAGTGTCAATTGCGCTGACTTCACGAGGTGCATTATTTGAATAGACGTCTTATTAATTTTGATCGTAAAACTGTCTTTGTTACGATAATCTAAGAGGAAACGCCAAACACATTCATGTGTGCCTTGACCCACGTGCGTGAGCAATCTCACCACCCTTGTAATGTTAACTCTTTACGACGATAAAATCAGCGAAAAATCGTTGCAAAACGACTGCTTCTACTCACCAAACCAATGACTGCTATGACTACAAGTGCTGTTACTGTTACGAGCTCTAGGGAACAGTCCCCCCTGTCTTGGACTACCATGAAAACTTCCTGTAGGGCTGGCATTGGCACTAGAGGGTGCGCTGACGCTGTTTCTAGGACGTCGTATAGCAACAGGGTTTGATGATGGAGGCGTGAAGGTGACACTACGAGGCGGACTGTACTTAGGCATCATTAGCGCAGCCTGGAAATCAATCGAACATGATTACTCTTCTCTCTCTGCCTCAGAACCTTCCAGTTCAGCTGCATTACTATAGCAGTTTCTTGGCGCAATGCAATGTGTACAGTTGAGTATCCATTAATGCTCTACGGCTCGGATTTTTAAAATTTAACCATATTTGAAATAATTTAAATCATTTTAATCAATTTTATTGATGATTTTATATCTTTTTAACACATCTGTAAAGCGCTGTTGAACCTCGGGGAATTGGCGCTATATGAAATAACAATTATTATTATTATTTTTCATGGCATTCACTTTATTTTTGGGTTAGGGTTAACTTTAGTAGTCGTTTTAATTTCATATAACTGAAAGCTACAGTGACTGATTAACGTTTTCCAAAGTATTGCTTGGTTTTATCCCTTCCTTCCTTCGGGAATCAAAAGACAGTGAATAGGTAGCCATGTTGAATAAACGAACAACAAAACCCAATGAGAAATATTTTGTTGCATTTCGTCCAAGATGGCTACCGTGACGTCACATGCAAGCACAAATACATACTGTGTCATGATCAATAAACGTTGCGCGCACAGGAAATGTCAAAAATGTTTGGCCAAGGTTTCGCCGTTTACTCGGCGGGGCTTCGACTCTCCACGGCGGAGCATGCGCTATGGAGACCTGTCTATATTTTGTGGCCGACGTAAAACAAAACAAACAACAACATTAATGGTAGAGCATCCGTCTAGTTAATCGGAAGGTCGTGGGTTCGGTTCCCACCTGGGGCTCAGATTTTTTCTGTAGTGGTTGATGTTGTGTTGTAACGTGGAGTTATCACTTAAACAACAACAAAACTGCATAAAACCGCCGAGTGAACAGATTTTTTACAGACACAATTACGACCAACGTATTATTACCTCAATAGTTTTAGGAACAGATTTACTGTGCGGTCCATCAAAGATATCGATTTCATCGTCTTCGTTCTCATCACCATCGTGTAGTCCTGACAGACCAGTTGGTATGCCCATTTTCATGTTAAAACTCGATAATTCTGGACTCCCAAGGCTACTCATACTCGCTGTAAGATCTGAGTTCGGTCGTGACGAAAAGCAGTTGCGATAATCCTGGAACAATGGATAATGATGATCAGAGATGATCGTTAACATATAACGACTAAGGAGGGCGAAGAGATGGGAGTAGCCGTTGTGGGGAAGAGGGGGGAGGAAAGTGAAACGGAGGATGTGAAGTGGATTTTTCCTCTCTTTTCATTCTCCCCTTCTTTTAAAAAGCCTGTTACAGTGTGGGACCACAGGAACAAAACCAGACTATTTACACATGATTCTGGATAAATTTCAAAACGCCTCTTTTTCGCCTCGGTGAGGCCTTCCGTCCACACTAGGCGTTCCGTCCACACTAGGCGTTTTTCTTTTGTCTAAGGAGTGAAAATGGGAAGATGCCTTTTAAATTTATCCGACTTAGTGCGGACGTAGCCTAAATGATCAACACTTTTGAAACACAATAACTTGTTTTTCTACTCACCTTTACTTTGATAACAAGGGAAGCAACTTGCTGCGTTTTACAGAAAGGGCAACTAAACAAAAATATTTCACGTTAGCAAAATAAAATCACTAAAGTAGGACGATTTTAAAAGTAGACAGAGAAGGATGGCTTCTAAGTGTTTTTTGACTACAGATTGTGCAAGTTTGAGCGTTCAAGCACAGGATCATCGTCGCTGTCGGCATCACCACCATCATACACTACCACCACCACCACCACCACAAAAATTTTTGAAGTCAACGTGCGGTGTTGTGATTGCCGTTGTCTCAGTACTGCGGAAAATGCTCGACCTGTTTTCACGTCCTCTTCTGAACGTCGTAGCGACGTCAGATGTCATTTTGAATATTATTCGTGAGTCCGCACAGCGTCTTCTTTCACATCACGTCTGGCGTCGCGTTCGCAAATCTCCGATAGAGCAATTTTCGTATGAGTGTGAAACGGACCGTGCCGTGCCGTGGCTGTGACAGTGCCGAGTCGTCTATAAACACATTCTAAATTCCCGTCGTAACCGTGCCGTAACCGTGCAGTGTCGTTGTTTCACAGTCATACGAAATCTTCGATAAATCTACTGTACCTTGTATTTAGATTAGAGTCATCAGCAGTCCAACCTGCCATCACTTCCTCATCGTATATATACCTCTCACACTTTACACACTGAAAACAAGTGCCTAAAACAGCTTCCAGTGCAGTATCAGGCTTTAAACCATGGGGTAGTCCAAAGATATAATCATCTAGAGTTACAGTTGTGTCTTCATAGGGTTCTGATTGGTCAACGCCTTCACTGCTAGTATTAATAAACAATCGGCTATGACGTGATCCATCGCTAAATGCCGAAGCCATTGATGTTTCGCTAATTGTTCGTCCGTAGTTCGGCCTTTTTCGGCTAAACGAGTTGCCATCGATTGATGTAAGAGAGGTGTCGAGGTCAGCGGATTCGGAGAAGTTTGACATCTCACTGATTGTTCGTTCTCTAGCGACCCTCACGTGGGACAAACGAGGACTGTCCATTTCGTGGTGAGAGTCGTTCAAGAGTCGTTCGTTGGAGAGAATGCGGTCCTTTTCTCGTGTGGGAGTGCGAGATCGCATGTGTTTCGAGTTCCTCTTTGACGGTGAGTCGGGGACCTCCATGTCGCTACTAGAGCTAGAAGGGGACATCGAACCTGTGAAGGTAATTGTGCAAAAAATTAATAACAAAGCTAAGGGCTTGTTCAGACGCCGTATTTCTGTCTGTCCGTCCGTCCATCAGTTTGTCTGTCTGTCTGTCTGCCTGCTTGCCTGCCTGCCCGTCCGTCTGTCTGTCTGTTTGCCTGTCCGTCCGTCCGTCTGTCTGTCTATTGCTGGGTTGCATGTGACGTCACGGCAGCCATCTTGGATGAACTCCAACAAACGATTTCTCATTAGTGTCTGTTATCCGTTCATCTAACATGGCTACCCTCCTTTATCTTTTCTTTCTAAGAGAAATGATTGGAATTACAGCATCTGATCCAATCGGATAATATGCCTCTGATTAAAGCCCTGTTTATACGAAGACATGTTGTCCCTGATAGATTTATCCCTGCTATTCTACAAGGTAGCCTCCTCCCCAGGCATCACTGTGCGTTTTCTCTGTTCTTGGGATTCCTGTTTAGTATATGTGAGAAAGGGGAATGGGGAGAGGCTGCCAGCGGAGGAAACTGACTACAAGGGAAAACTCGCCTTCATGTAAGCAGGGTCTAAAACATGAAATGAAAATGGCACACAGAAAATACGACTGAACTAAGTCTGTGTTCTATGTAACTGTCCTATTCAAAACTCCCAAAGATTACGATTAATATAAAGCTACTTACCTTCTCGTGCAATCTGTCGACATTGCGCCAGTTTCTTGAACTCATGGACAGCAGCGAAGAAGTTCCTGACTTTGTTCCACAAATGAGAACTTGTTGTGTTCGATGGCCATTTGCCTTCTACTACCGCCTAACGATAATGGGAAAATATCATTCAATTTGATGTCGTTGGCGATTAGCAAGGGATATATGTTTGCAAATACTATAGGGTCCTTACCCTATTGTAGTATCCATAGGTAACGGCATTGGGCGTGATTCCTTGTCTCTTCATCTCAAACAGAACCTAAAAGACAAGAAAGGTATCAACGTACACACGATGGAAAGAATGTAAGCAAGACGGGCAGGAATATGAATGGGTGAAAAGGGAATTGAGTGAATGGGAAGATCGACATATGAAGAGTAGACAACAAGAGAGTTTAAAATGAAAGTAGACAAACGGTAATTACTAGTACATAAACAAAGTACATAAACAAAGTACAAAACACATAAGACATAAAGGAGCCTCGTAGCTTTTGAGTCAACAAATTCCATTCCACGAATTTCATTACATCTTACTAAACATCTTTCCAATTAAATCCCGATCTAATAAAGTTAAATCAGTTACCTTGACAGCTAAGGCAGGATGCCCAAACTGACCGCATAACTGCATCAGTACCCTGTAACAAACCTGAAATAAACACAAGATTGCTTAGAAAACCATTTAAAACCATTTCTTTTCTAAAAACAGAGAGAAGAGAAAGTATTAGCTCGGATAAGCTCGACCACACCCAATGTCCTTCTGGCCACATCTAGAGCACAATTCAAAGTCACTAACGGTGTTCTGTGAATGCGCGTCCGCCTCCCCCTTTGGTTCCCTTCTCCGTCCTTCCCCTTTTCCAAACTCCCGCCACGCAGGCTAGTGCGTTATTTGTACGCAGATATTCTGTTACGAAACGTTTACGTATGTCGAGTAATCCAAGGCTCTAGACAATAGACTTCATATTTCAATCGACTCCACTGATCTCTTCAATAAAACTTACGCGAAATACTCATAAAATACGATACCTCGTCAGGCAGTTTGACTCCTTTCTTTTCCATCTTACACAAAACCTGCAAACAGTTTATTTCATCAATTAATATACCAAAACATCATAGACTAAATCTCAACTGAGATAGAGGACAGAACACGTGAAAAGACACCAACAACGAAATATTAGAACGAAAGATAAAAGTGAAAGACGAATGAAAAGGCAGACGAATGAAAGATGAAACCCATTTTAATTCTCTTCGTGTTTCTCAAATTCTCAAACAAATCCCCCCGAAAACAAGTGAAATGTTTAAGAAAGCAAATGTTCGAGTGATACAATGATTTTGACTGGGGTGGGGTAGGAGAGGAGGAGTGATCGGTTCTCTAAATCAATAACTGCATAAAGAGCTGTACTGACCTCGTAAGCTACATGTAGCGCTTTAGCTTTGTTATGATGGCCTTTGACGTAAGCCGGTAAATGAATAAACCACAGACTGTAGCAATGAGCCACTAAACATCTGAAATACCAGTAACAAACAAATTATTAGCCTTGTTATTTGGCTTCATTTGTTATTCGTTAATTAAAATAAAAAACAAACAAACAAAAACACAAAGGTCAAGAGAGATATTAATAGCACACTAGACTTGCTCCAAGTCTCGCTCGTCAATTTTTTGTTGACGTTGTTTTGGGTTCGTCATTTTCCATTCCTTGGGCTTTCCTGTGTCGTAATTTGAACCGGAAGTGCCCGATTTGAAATTCAAAATACACCACAGGGAGCCCAAGCAACAACAAAAAATTAACGAGCGAGACTTGGAGCAAGTCTAATAGCACACATACCTTGCCCACTGTACTGGACTGCCCTCGTTCTTCTTAGCAATCTAGAAAAGGAAACATGATCATGAGCCAAACACATGAAAATACAAATGAGTTGATGTAAACATGAAACACGCAAATAAAACACTAAGAATAACATGAAAACAAGAAGAAGAAGACTGAACATGAAGACTGAAAGACGGACAAAAGTGACTAAGTAATTAATGAACAAATGAACAATCAGGCGATTGAAGAAATGCAAGCATACTGAAACACAAAAGAATGAACAGGTTAAGAACACAAATAAATATACAGTAGAATCCCAATTTCTCAAACCCTCAATTTCTCGAACTTCCCAATAACTCGAACCAATTGTTTTTCCCCTTGGATTTGTTTCACTGTAGTTTTAACCCCGATTTCTTAAACCCTCAGTTTCTCGAACTTCCCAATAACTCGAACCAATTGTTTTCACCCTTGGATTTGTTTCACTGTAGTTTTCTCGAACCCTCAGTTTCTCGAACCTCCCGATAACTCGAACCAATCGTTATTTCTCTTGGATTTGTTTCACTGTAGTTTTGACCCCAATTTTTCGAACCTCCCGATTTCTCGAAGCAATTTTCGTTTCCCTTGCAGGTTTCAGAAATCGAGATTCTACTGTAAAAACAATCAAATAAGCAAACAATTTCAACAAAAACAAACATCCGCACAAACTAAAATGAACGACATTATTCAGCATTTTTTTACCAGTACTGATTGCTGTCTCTCAGCCCTTGTTCTTCGAGCCACAGGGGAGAGGGGTGGGGTCATTACTGTTGAGATTCCCAACGATGGTTGATCTCTTTGAAATGAACCCATGTTCAGATCAGGAAACGTAGGATACCTGGAAGAACAATTGCAAACATTAGAGCGCTGACACTAAAACCATCACACTAAACAACTAAGGCTATTATACATTCACACTAATCGAGACAAATTTGAACCAGTTTGTTTCTCAGTTTTCACACCTTATAGATAAAAGGAAAACACCACATGTAGTTAGACTGATTACATTAGTCGTAGTTTTCTCTCTTTTGTATCGTAAGGTCGCTCAACTAGCGACTACCACAGGAAGCCCAACAAGCGAACAGACAGACACTTGTAGTGTGGACTGAACGCCTAACCGTATAAAAAGGTGCGTTTTTGAATTTATCGAAATTAGAGTAGCCTACGATCGACTTTATTCAACACATGAAACAAAACATAACAGTTAAAGTATAATTAACCTGCGAGCTGAGGCAGTTTTCCTCAGAATTAAGTGTGAGGAAAACTGCCTCTGCTCCCAAGGTAAAGTATAATAGCCAAATACAGTAGAAACAAAAACGAAAACAATAGACCATTTCACGGATACCGTAGCTCAACCTCAGCCTCGTCACTGTGTAATTATTCGTTAGAATATTATGTATATTCCACGGTAATGTAAGGAATTTACACATCAACGGACAATGAAAGCACATCCAAATTCCACGGGCTGTACTATATTTCAAAAGAATATATTGCACTGTGACGAGGCTGAGGTTGAGCTACGGTATCCGTGAAATGGTCTTTTGACTTAGAGTCTAATCCTGACACTTTCGTGGCTCCCCTCCTTTCTCAGCTTATCCGAATTCAAGTTGGTTGGTTCTTGCTGGGCTTCAACGATAGCAGGACTGGGGGAGGGAGGGGTGGGGAGGTGGACAGGAAGGTGGAGAGCTGGGGGGAGGGGAAGGGAAAGTAGGTTTCAGCTCTTCTCCCCAGCACCCATCCCTCAGTAGCGTCATCCATGCAGGCTAAGTTCCCCAACTTTTTTAGTACATGTCTTGTATAATCTCGATGGAAGAAATGAGAAATGCATCGATACACAGTCAGATATATACCTCATATTGTATACTTACGTGTACAGTTTTCCTTTATCGATTAAGTTAGCATCAGGAGGAGTTACTACATATGTTCTTTGTCCTCCCCTGGAAGAAAAATCATTACATCCACTCAGCAAATCTTTGCATCATCCGTCCGTCTGTCTGTCCGTCCGTCCGTCCGTCCGTCGGTCTTTCTATCCGTCTGTCTGTTTGTCTGTCGGTCTGTCCGTCCATCTGTCTATGAATTTGTGTACCTAGAGGGCCGTTACCAGGTGTGGTTTGAAGGCTAAAATGAGCCCACTTCCCCTTTTCCTCAATCTTCAATTTCCAAAAAAAGTGGACATAAATAGACATTTCAATACATAAAAGGCTGACAGTAAAGAAAAAGACACCCCACTTCTCTAGGTCTTGGGACGGACCCAAAGTTTTTGAGAAAAATGCCCTTGCCTAGGCAAAATTTATAACAGGTTACTGCAGCAGAGTAAGACTTACTTAGTAAAAGACTCATCCACTTCTATCAAGGGCTTTGGAGAGTCAAGCTAGAAAGACAAATAAGGAAACTATAGCTATTAGAAGAACAGTACGATAATAAGATTCGAACATTGAATGGACATTGAATTCGAACATTGAATGGATACATAAATGGATGGATGGATGATAGGAAGAAAAAGGAAGACAAATAAAGTAGTAATTGACCCACCTTTTCTGTACATGTATCAAAGAAAGCAAGAAGAGAATCTTGTGAAGTAACGAATGATCGTTGTTCAATGAAACGACTGAACATCTGCAATCAAACAGCAATAGCTACTTTAGTTCACTGGGTAATATAAGTTCATTTTTATATTTGACATATAACATATATGCTGATTGGCTGGCTACCATGATCAGAGGAAAGAGACATAGTTCGCACTAAAACATCGAAAATATTTTATAAAAGCAATATAAAACGATCTCTTATGTCTTTTACTGTAATTTATAAAATATTTGAGATATAATGCGTGCTGATTAGCTGGCTACCATATTTATATCAGAGGACAGAGACATAGTTCGCACTAAAACATTGAAAAATATTTTATAAAAGCAATATAAAACGATTGCTTATGTCTCTGTACTGTGATATAAACAATCTGGAAGACGCATCTTTAGAACACTTGGCCACACCTTGTGTTCCTGAGTTTGCTTTCCTTGTGCTCTACATCCCCCAGCCTGTTTTTGTCACAGTACAGAGACATGCATACACGTTTTATATTGCTTAAATCGAATTACAAAAAATTTTTCAATTTACCTGTGTATGCATCAAATGATTGAAGAATTTTTGGTGAGAACTTGGTCGACTCTTCAAAAAACCTGAGCAACAAAATATCATTACAATCAATATCATCATCATGTTTTATTGTTCACTGCTCATCATCATCATTAACATTTGAATCCCTTCTCTTCATTATCATAATTTCATCATCATCAAACAGCATTTAACTATCATTTGTGAAAAAATAGTAGCAGGAGTAGAAGATAATTTGTGTTGGATAAAGTTGAATCTCTCCACAACAGCTACCCTTGTTCCATTAGTAAATGTTGGAATGTAGAGTGATAGTACAGGTCAGATCAATGGTGGGGAAGGAAAATGTTGGCCTTTGTGGAGAGGTTGCCATTGTAGAGAGGTGGCCATTAACAGAAGTTCTACTGTATTTGTTCTGCAATGGTATTACTATACATTTTACCTTGGATATCGAAAAGTGACGTCATGTCACAAGCACCTTCTGTTGGAGCTGATGTAATGGGAAGTAGGTAATTCCTGAGACATTTACAGACATTTAGTCAAGAAATAACTTCAGAATTCTAAATCAAACTGAGATTTATGGAACACTTGATCAACAGACAATAACACATGTGTAGATGGAGATCGATCAATAGCAACAGAACCCTTCATCACAATACAAGAACACTTGGTCAAAGTTTCACACTTAAGCTTACCCATATCCTTTCAATATTGTTGCCATAAATCGAAGGAAAGCTTCTTGTATTGAAACTTCTAGAGAAAGCTGTAAATTGATTATACCATGTCAAAATAGCATTAATACATGGATTGACTTTAGGTTTTTAAGTTTGAGGTATATTCCAGCATCTGCTTAAGTAGCTCCACTACTGGTTGTAATACATGATTTTTAAGGCCTCATTCACTACTAGTTTTCAATGCAGGCCAATCTTATTGCAGGAGCATCTGGTGGCAATACATGTCAAATAACTTTGGGTAGAGTCACTGCAAGGGTCAGCTCACTTACCCTTCTTCTTGAATTAGAATCATCGTGATCAAGAGGTGCTAATTCTATTGCTGTTTCTGTGATATCAGAACCAAATGCTGCAATGGAGATCACATTCAAGATATAAATTAAGTATAGGAGCATTCCATTACAAACCTAGGGGAAGATTAAGTGGCCATTGTAGAGAGGAAGTCATGGTACAGAAGTGGTCATTAATGGAGGTTGAACTGTAACATGGCTTATAGTTGTCATCATCATCATCATCATCATCATGTTTCTTTAACATAAAATCTTGTAGACTCACTTTCTTTTTCCTTGTGGTATTGTTGATACATCTGGTAAAACAATTCAGTCAGTCTATCTTTCAGTACTTTACCAGGTTTCTATAGAGAAGAAATTAGTTATCAGTCACTGGGCAACCTTGATATAACAAAGGGTCACTGAAACAACTGAAAAAATCAGGGTTTGTTCTTACTGATTGGAACACAAACATTTAAAAGGTTCCTATAAAACAATCTGAGTTACTTTTTTGTATATGTTTTCAAAGCTTTCCAAAGCAGAAGTTACATGTAGAACAACTGGACTGGCAAGAATTTTCGCTACTGATGTTAACTACTGATGTTAAACAAGTTCCTTTACCTTTTTTTACTGTACACATACCTTTGGTAAAGATTTCCAGGAAACAGGTTTTATTTCACTAGCTCTGGCAAAGGAAACAACAAAACTTATTTTAACTCCCCAGTTTTATAGTTGCTCAACCACATTTGATTACATAATATAACAGTGTTTTCCAGAGAATTTAGTAGGCAGCTGTGAATATATAATAGTTGGCAATGAAGTACATAAGGTATCATTATAGAATAGTGTAGTAAGTCCTCATTATAGAATATGTGCAAGGGCAGATCCAGAATTATCTTCAGGAGGGGTACACCATCATATAACTTGGAAATGTGTAGTTCCAGACAATATCCATACCCCACCGTGGAGGGAATTGGAAATTCCGGAGGGGAGGGAGGGGGTCAGAAAAACAAAATTACAGAGTTTGTATGGAAGAAAAATGGAAGTTCGGAGGGTAGGGGGGTCCCATTTACAAATTCCCTCCTTGGTGGGGGTATGGATATTTTTTGGAACTACACAATTGCCAAGAGGATATTTTCAAAAAAACATTCAGTAAAAAGGACTCAAAGTCATCTCAGGGGAGTTGTGCACCCCTTGCACCCCTCCCCTAAATCTGCCCCTCATGTGCTTGAGACACATCACTGACTGTAGATTCATCTGTTGTACTTACAATGACACCATATTGGTATCAAGATCTACTGATGTTACATCATCTGGAGGATCATACTGATCAAAGTATCGGGAATCAATTCCTAAGAAACAAAAAGAATACATGATTGTATATTATTGTAACAGTGTAACTTCAAGAATAGAACATTAAAGTCTCAGTTCAAAAATTCCTTACCTATTATAAAAGGGCAAGGAGCACATAAAACATCATTTAATGCAACAGGGCAAAGAGGAATGTATGGACACTGCCATGTGAATGGAAAGAGAATCTAAAACAAACAAACATAAATACTTAATACACAACACATCAACATAATCATATCACTAGCCAGTGGGTCAGTCAGATGGCTTGTTAGTCAGTTAGTCTCCATTATTTGGTCAGTTAGTTGGATGGATCGTCAACAGTCCATTTCCAAGATATGCTTCACCTGCCACATATAAAGGATTACATGTAGAACGAGGCTACGTGTCTTGTCTATCTTGTTATGAATGACTGAGCTTTATGCACTTGGCCTTGTATTGATACTTTTGTATGTGACAAGTGAAGTGGGCTATTGTTTGGTCAGTTGATCAGTCAGTCAATTGATTATTTCATATGATAATTTACTTACTGTAGTTAAAGCCTCTGCAACACTAGTAAGAAGAGCTGGTCTCAAAGAATGAAACAATATCTTGTGCTCCGTTAATACTAAGTAAAATAGAAGTAAAACATTGTCTGCTCCAAGGTAACGAAGCATGGCTGTGTATGAAGCACCACTGAAACAAAACAAACAAAAAATATTGTCACAAACTTTTTCATAATTGTACACGATACATATAAAGTTCTGGAGCCAGTTGTACGAAGCCAGGATAAGTTATCCACCAGATAAGGGCCTATAAATAACATATGCTGGTTAAGGATTTATCTGACAGATAGCACATATCCAAGTTTCGTACAACCAGCTTCAGCTTTACATGTACTTACACTGTATGTACTGTAAGTCTTACCTGACAGGCAGTGGGGTGTGATATAACTGAGTAATTTCAAATGGATCATATCTAGTCATCTGTGAAGAGAAAGATTTGATCAGCAAATAATTTACAAAATGTATAAAATTATTATTAATGTTTAATATCCTTATTTGAGTTAATTCAGTGTGACAGGAGGGGAAAGATGAAGTATGTTTTGGTTGTCATGGTGTGTCTTTGCTAGCTCTTGTCTGTTTAGCCAGAGCATACCACCTGCATGTAAATCTAGAGCTGTTATCACTGTGAGAATGCCATGGTCACTGCATAGCATGGTTACGGCAGGAATTTCAAATTTTTGATAGAGAGCATGGCATGGACATGGTCATGGCACAGCCAGGTACAGTATGTTTCACACTCATACAAAAACTGGAGTCCTATGTACCCTCCACATTGCTATGTTTACAATGTAAGTAATCAATGAATCAAATGAGATTGTTGACTATGAGAGAATAAAAAGACATTATGTTCAGCATGAACAATACAGTGTACATACCTCAATTAAAATTCTTGGCCTTTGCGGAGAAGGGAAGGGAACGTCTAACATTAAATTAGCAATATATCTGCAAAAATAGCATGAATTAAATGAATGAATGAATGGATGGATGAACAAGAAAGTCAATGAGTAATCAAATCAATGCAGCAATGATGCAATGAGTACTACTGGATTATTTTGCAATTCAATAAACAGTTTCTGGGTGCTGCACTAGGACAAAAGTTTCTCTGATTGTTACATTGTGATTATAACATCAACCAAGACAACCCAATAGAAACTTGCCGCTAAAGTTTTTCAGCATCAAAAAATGTGCCTTGGAAATTTGATTGAGTAGCCTTGATTGATACAGTTGCAAGTGTAAGACTATATTCACATCAAAGTTTGATTTGATAGAAATAATTCACTTGGCTCTTACTTTTCTATAGGGATTGGTTGAGCAGATACTGATATCCTGTACAGCTGAGAAAGAAACTTCTTGAATGCTTCAAAGAAAGGCCAGTGTGATAAAATACAAATACATTTATTGGTATGAGGATTGACTGTTTCATTATCCTTCCTCTGAAAAAAATGGAATGAAAATATATATAAGAATAGGATTCTCTCCCTCTCTTCTTTCATTTTAAAGAACTTTTAGACTGAAGTGATTTCAATATTCCTGATTTAAAACTACTGAGTCAGATGTATTTTCATTCTTTGTTATTCCAATGTTGAACATACTTACCTATGGTTAGGGTTTTTAACTTTCTATTTCCTACTTTTCAGTCTTCATTCCTTTTCTCATTTGTACATTTTCAGTTTTTATGTATTCATCCTTTTTTTTTCTTTTTTTAATTTTCATTTTTATTACCTTTTTATGTTTAGTGGAATCACTTTCGCATTGTTGTTTTTCTAATAATATATTTTCATTCCTTGTTTCTTTTAACTATTATTTTGGAATTCATTTATTTAACTCCTTTTCATTTCACTCATTCTTGCTTAGTTCTTTCCATTCTTCTTTCTTTCTATCTCATCTTTCTATTCACTCATCTACATATATGTGCAATTAAGGTACTGATGAATATAACATATGATATTTCATACATGTACATTTTCATTAAAAAAACTGTGAGGGTAGCAGAGGTGGAAAATGTAATAAGAAAAACCTCTACTCTCCAGGGCCCATGTTGTATGAAGGTTGGATAAAGTTATCTACCAGATAAGAGTTATCCACTGTATAGATTTTGTATAGATTTTATCCTGCTGGATAAGGACTTATCCACTAGGATAGCGCTATTCACCCTTTGTACTAACCAGCCCCAGATAGTTCATTTTACCAATTCATCCAGCTTCAAAGCTTTCATCATGTGTTGGCTGGTAAGCTCATCTGGTAAAATTTCAAAAAATGTCACAGCAGCACCATAAATCTAGCGAAAAGAAAAAAAAAACATTGAAAATGTATATTAACATTGCAATTTTTGGACTAAATAAGCAAAAGTTGATATGCTTATATGCCACAGAGTTGAGTTCTATTTTGCAGCAAGTTGTCAAAGTTGCAAAATACTCAAAATTTTCGAGTTCCTCTTTGCTCAGGCTAAGCCTCGACTACATGAAAATTTATTCCATAGAATTTTAGCAACAGTCCGATGGAATGCAATGAACAAACAAAGAGAATACTTTTAGAATTCCAAGGGGTTTTTGCTATAATAATATAACCTAAGAAATTTGTGCAATTTGATTGGCTAAGAGCACTGGTATTTCAGCTTAATTTTGTAATTTCACATGTGAAAATTACAGTTTCCATAGCAACTGCTTTCTTTCTTTGCCAAAAGGCTAAGAGACAATGGCGGCCAGATGGGGAAGCTTTCTCCCGCTAAAAGGAAGTGATTTAATCATGGAAACAAGTCAAAAAGTTATAAAATGAAAGGGAAACGGGTTTTGATGTGGCAATGTGTACTGTACTTCTGTCATTATTCCCGGAATTATTCCGTTCAGTTGACAAATATAAAAGTTATTAGCAAATTCATGCAGGACGGTGTAGACTCGCCAAAACCCTCAAGTATACTTCCATGTTGGAAAACCTCATTTTTAAAATCATAGCCCTTATTTACAGTGCTGTAAAGCACGATATTCTGTTTGTAAACCGATTTCCTTTGGGAGACTCGCACCATCAACACGCTCGCCTCGTTCAACTCTCAAAATCACGTATTGTTTGATTGCATCATGGATCTTAAGATCCATGATTGCATTTATATGCTCATCAAAAATTTCAAATGCTTTTCTAGAGCCAAAATAAAATTCAAGTATTGTCATCAAATAGAAAAGGCAAGATTTCGAGTCAAAAATAACTTTCGGAACAAAGATAATAGCGATGAAATGTGCTAACATTTTAATAAGAAAGATAGCAGTCAAAATATTGGGCGTTAAAATGATGATACCAACAGCTTATTTGCTAAATCTTTGATTCTTAAATACATAAACATATATTCGCTCATTAACTTTAGGAGTGGAATATTTTCGTGGAATGATAAGTTCTTGCTCCTTCAACATATCGTGACGGTATTGCGTGACACAGTTTTGATCGCTGATAAAACGATGGCAAAGCGACAGGAACACTTCACAAATTCAAGGGAGACTTCTTTCAAACTCTTTTGCTAAATTATGTGATTAAAAGCTTTCAGAAATATTTTTTTCTAAAATTTTAATTGTTCATCAAGGGACCTGGAAACCAGGGCCGGTCATTTTGTCCAATAATGCTTTGCGTGCCGTGCTCACCGTTCACCTGGAATAAATTGTAATTTTAAACAGTAATTTGTAGTACTGAAAAGTGCAGTAATTAATTTTGTAGTGTATTTTAAAGATAATTTTCATTGTGTAGTTCCAAAAAATATCCATACCCCCACCAAGGAGGGAATTTGTAAATGAACCCCCCTTACCCTCTAATTTTCATGGTGTGGACTGTGTAGCGGCAGCCCAAGGCGCCATCCTATGCTCACAGTCTACCATGCATGTTCAGCATATGTTTTTGTAAAGCACCTAGAGCAGATTCTGTATAGACGCTATATTAATATAAATGTTCATCATTATTATTTATTATTATTTAATGATTTTTAAATATAGTCAGAATATTAAAAGTGGATCAGATACAATGCAGTTAACTGATATAATGTTTCTTAGTTTGCACTTTCATCTGCTAACAGATATATATACCTTTTGCCCAGATGCCCCTGTTAATACAAAGGTTGAAAAAGAAGGTAGTGGATGCTGACATTTTTCAGGCCAACACTGTATAATTGTACCAAATGGGAGACAGAACATTGGCACTCCTTCTGGGAGAGGAAAATCCTTGTAGTCAACTGGTGGAAACCTGCTTAATATTTCTGGGGGGAAAAAGCAATTCGTGTGTGAAAAATGTATCATATTTTATAAAATCAATTTCAATTACTATTTACATGTACACTATAGTAAGAACACTTCTCGCTCATTTAGCGATCATACTAGTGTGTTAATGATGATGATGATTAAATGATGATGATGATGATGGAATTAGTGATACTGAGACTGATCATCAGTGTGACGTGGATCAAAATAATGACAGAGCTGATGATAAAAAGGAGTTGGATGATGATAACAAAACTGTTTGACCATCCAAAACTTTGAGAGACTATAATACACACTGCAATATTGCCTAGAGCACTTTTGGTATGAGCGTGAAATGGACCACTCCATACTGTGACTGTGTTAATGCTATGATGTCGTAAAAAACATTTGAAATTCCTGCCATAACTGTGCTGTGCTGTGATTGTGCCATTTTCACAGTCATAAGAAAACAGCTAGTCTACTAATTAAATAAGTACTCCTGACCAGTAATATACAAACTGCTCTATTATAAGTCTATGTACCTGGTTGATACATGATGGAAGTTGACCTTGATAAAGACTTTCTATAACACAGAAACACATCACTGCCAACCTAATGAAGAAACCGCAACATACAATAAAACTTATGGCAGCTATACTTCAGGTTTGTTCAGAAGAAACTACAAATAACTGTAGTAAGTACATGACTCAAGTAAACTATTAATAGTAGTTTGGGCTGGGTCAACTAGTGCATATATGTACAACAAGGAATGAAATGGAAATCTGTTACACCATTATAGTTTATATGCACATCACTGCTGATGTTATGAGCCTTGGTCCTTCCTCAGAGAGCAAGGCTTCAAACTCTTAGCAATGCAAAATAAAATACAAGTAATACTCTCTTTATATGGTGTTACATTTTTCTTCCTTACTCCAAAATGTATAGTAAAGGTGTATACTGTACATTGTACATATACTTAACAATCTTTTGAAAATGCTGCTGCATAGACAAATTTACATGTTACAACAAATGCCAATCCTTGTCCAACAGTGAACAGACTGTCCAACATTGTACATTGTATATACACCAAAATAAGACAGAAATTCAAGTTATTCCAACTTACCATTCCCTTATTCAAGTTTCTTTCAATTAAACAGAATGCATGTGGTGGCTTTTCTCCCTAAAATAACAATATTCAAAAGAATTTTAAATGCATGGCTAAATGAAATGTAGGCAAAGTTAAACTTGAGGCTTGCAAGTCAAAGGTCTCTTGCATATATGTGGAGGGAGGGGTCTGTTAGGGTTTGGGGTTTGGGGTCAAAGATGCAAGGATCCCTATTGTTTGCTTGATACAGGGCTACAATGTATGCTACGTACAGTACAACTTTATACTGTGTTCCTGAGATATCAATCCCAGAATACATCGCTGCAGCAGAATAGTCTATATATAGTACCTTGCTAGCAACAATAACACATATCTCTGTTACAGCCAATGATGTGTGAGCCATCTGCTGGGAAGCTCGTCGATATGTAATGAAGGTCCTACTACCTCCACTGTTATTGACATTTGCAGACCGTCCATAAGGTGTATGGGTGATGAGGTCACAACCAGACATGAGTCTTTCTTTGCCATCATATAATACTCTGAAATCAATTATAAGAGCTATCTGTTTATAGAGCAGGTTTTGCAGCAAGAATTAATGTTGAATATTGTAAACTTGTTATATGTTAGTCAATGGGGCTATTTATAGGAGACCAAATAGCTAGGAGGTTCCTTATAATTATAAGGAGCGAACCTTTCTGTATAAATACCACTTTTAGTGTAAGACACACGCCCTATTTGAACCTTATCAGTGAACAGCTCAGAACACTTTTTTCGTTGATAAGGTACATCTTAGAATGAAAATGGCCCTAATATGATGTTGCCATGGCCCATTTTATACTCATACGAAGTCTGCTATACTAATAAAAGTAGTTATAGTAAACTCACATAAAGCATACGGCAGTGCATTTTCGCTCACATTTTGCTGGGCACTGACCACTTAGTGCATTTCCTTGGGCAAACTCTAAGTGTATAATGCATTATAAAAGCGTCATGGAAACATACCCAATATCTGTCAATGGAGGTTTGTCCAAGCCTCTTTTAAAACACAAGAAACAAGATGGCTGTCTAATAGATCCATGATTAAGGTCTGCAGACAGCCCAGCAGGTGATTTTTCTATAAGAGTATATCCAGATGGAGGTTTTTCTCCAAGGCTTTTAAAGATGACAGCCAAGTCTGTGATTGGCTCAAGGAATGTTGATTCCCCATCTCCCAGCTTGTCAACATCTGATGGTTTGCTTGTTTTGCCGAGTCCTGCGACCACAAAATAATCGGCAACTCGCTGGGGTTTCTCCTTGTCTCCCATTTTGGATGACACATGTCTCTAAGGAAAAGAATAAGAAACAGCTAGTGTACATACATACATCATTACTAACAGTATATCTTGCTGCAATATAATAACTCCATGGTGGTTAAGAAGAAAGAAATTATTTGTGCAACATCACACACGACTAATGGACAGGCCGAAAAGCAAAGAAGAAATGTACAGATTAATACATTGAAGCAAGCCCCAGGGTACATTTAACTAAAGATATAAGGAGATAAAATGAAAATACAGATAGACACACTTAAAATCTCACAGAAATACTTCAGTTCTACATGACTGTACATTGTACATCAAGTTCCATATTTTGGGATACTTGAGCTGCATTTAGGTTTCTGTCAAAAAGAAATCAATAAAACAAAATTGCATGCAGAAATTGTCAACTATCTAATTATATATATGATTGTGTACACGTGTATGTCTATAACTTATGCAAAACAGTTGAAAACTAATTATAATCTAGTTGCTACAATAGACTGATACTAAAAGGATGCCATGTTAAAATTTTTGATTTGATCACAACATGTTTTATATATATAGAATGAGATATAAACTACTGAAAACTAAGTTGCAGACTATACCTAATGGATATATGTAATGTAATTTGGAAAATAATTGCATTAAAAACGTTAATTTAAGCCCGGTTCACACGACAACATAAGCATAGTCATAAGCATAAGCATAAGAAAACAAAACTTTTCCATTTTCTTATGCTCATGCTTATGCTTATGACGTTATGTTGCGCGTGTGAACTGGTAAAAAAAAACCCTTATGCTTATGCTTATGTCATCATGTGAACCGGGCCTTATACAAAGTAACTTCACCAATCTTTCTATTTTTTAATTCAATTATCATTTGGACTAAGAGTACTGCATATAGTGTTGCAAATGCAATATATTAGTACTTCCATCATGTTTGTGAAATTCAATGCCATATTTCTATTAAAGATCTTCTATAGTACTTCCATCATGTTTGTGAAATTCAATGCCATATTTCTATTAAAGATCTTCTACAGCTTTGCATTGGAGCAGTACAAAATAATGTAGTTACAATGATGTAACAATACAATACACATAAACCTAGGGTGTTTTCCATTTAGCAGAACCAACCAGCCAGAACAGCCATTTATTAAATGGTGCAAGTCAGTTCCTAGCTCTGGCTGGAATCAGTCCTAAGAAATTGGTCCATTCTGGCCGATTGGTTCCACTAAATGGAAAACACCCTTACACTGTCTATCTTGTTCTATTTGTTATATGTTACATTTAAAATGTATTTGTAAAGGTAAATCCACTAAGAAGACTTTGAAAAATAACTATTAATAATATATATGATGATGATTATTATTATAAATATAAGGATGATCATCATTGTTGATGATAAGCTTTTTTAACTCAAAATAATCACAATTTTGATAAAGCAATATGGCTTTCCAGAGACTGACAATAATAAATTAATGGAAATCATCTTGTAATGCTCCTTTTATGAGTTTTTCATCGCCGCGTTGTACGCTCGATCGAAGCAAGACGATATAAAGTTGCATTCCAATGTTCTCCTCTTCAAAGAGGTAAAATCTCTTTAGAAAGCCACACGATATCGCTAAAATTTTTTGTGAATCGAAATTTTGCTTTCTTTACGCAGACTACTCTCAGTAGTTCAGTTAAATCCACATATATTTATGCATTCTCTATACATTACAAGGCAAATTATGTGTCAGATATTTATCAAGCACTCTTTTTATAGCTGCCAGGGAGCGATACACATCCTTTACTAAACAAACTTTAATCAATTAGTTTTATAATCATTCCTAACACTGTTTGTGATTGTTTGAAAAAGCAATATATTTCAGTGAATAAAATGTACTTGCACATTTCTAAAACTTGTGTTGTCGTAGTCAGTTAGTTTTATAATCATTGCCATCGCTACCCGTTTGTGATTGTTTGAAAAACCGTGATCTCCATGATCCGCAGACATGGGTCGTATGGTGGCTGCTACGTGTATGTGTATGTAAATTTGTATGTAAATGTGTGATTGTTCAATTGTCTCCTAATGAAAGCGCCCTTGTAAACCTTCGACTCGATCATGTTGAGCTGCGCCCTTCGTAATTCAGCACTTGGCTGCGAGGAAGGGTGATGAGCTACCCCAATTTTTTTTTAATTTACTCAAAGTGCTAAATATTTTGAACTGTGTGTGTCCGACACTGAACCTGGACGGAATTATGTTCTGTAATTCAATACTGAAGGTCAACTAGCAGTGTTTGTCACACAACGGACAGGAGATTTGATATATCAGACAAAGCGGTGTACTTTTGTGAATTTCAGGGGAACAGTTCTGCTAACGTAGATACACCAGCTGTTTTCTGCTCGCAGCATTTCACTTTCTATTAGAAACGGCTAGTAATACAATATTTACAATTGCTGACAATTTGGGCCCTAACACTAATCATTGGAGAAAAGGTTTCCAAATGTGTTACATTTGTGGACGTCAATCAAATTATAATTACACATGCATTGTGTATAATAGTAATAAAATAATACAGTAAGACTCACAATTAAAAGAAACTGAAGTTTAAGAACCTCCAAGCTGAACATTAACAATTAAGTACCC
Source organism: Telmatactis stephensoni (assembly GCA_029948255.1). Classification (NCBI taxonomy): domain Eukaryota; kingdom Metazoa; phylum Cnidaria; class Anthozoa; order Actiniaria; family Isophelliidae; genus Telmatactis; species Telmatactis stephensoni. The sequence continues at coordinate 160,408 of JALIZF010001764.1, read as the reverse complement.
AATATATAAGAACCACATATATTTTACATAAACCCATATCTGTCTAGATCAAAGAAAATCAGCAGTTCTTTTATATTGGGTTTTCACTAAACTGAGTTGATTCATGTTTTCTTCAATATAAAAATACACAACACTAATTAATGACTTTCATATGTGGGTACATAATAATGTAATATTTATTTGTTTTCATACACAAATGCAGTGATTTTTTTCCTGGAGGAAACAATATTTAAGAGGAAATGATAAACTGTTAAGCATGCTCATAATCTGTTTTAAAACAGCATTCAGTAGTCTGTCACATCAATATCACTGAATACTATAAATATTATGACAGTATTGCACTTATTCCCTTATTATCACAGTGAACTTATAATGGTGGATGTATACCAATATGTCAATTTGCCAAACTGCCTTAGATTCAAGCAATGCATGTACACATACTAACTGTAATAGACTACAATATTGACATCCTTTAAATTAAATACAAGGTATTACTATTGGTGTCACATTGTACTTACTGTTCTACATTTTATATGGAACTCTATTTAAATAAAATTTTCTGTTCAAAATAGAGTTATGATAATCAGTAGATCATAGGTCACAGCAGTCTTTTCCCCTGATCAAAGTACATATCATACGTGTACGTATTGTAATGTATATTTTTGTTTAATGATGAAATTCAATCTGCTAAATAATTACAATCAGGTACAAACAAGTGACAAATTGTACTATTATTTAATAATTAATACAAAATTATAAATTATTGGTTAAAATGTCTCTGTATGGAGATTGAAATACATATTAAGGTGTACTATTCAAGGATATTAAATATTGAGAAATTGTTCAATTTAATTCTAATGAATTAAATTTTACAGGGACTTGTTGTATTGTAGGGCTTGTTAATTTGGAATTTCTCTTCAATCAGTCAATGATAATGCTCTGAATGGTATTGTTTTTACCATACAATAAGTATTTCTTTGTCTGATTTAATGGTAGCATAACCATTTAGTAAATTTATTTTCAAATATTGATGAATAATAATTCAACTCTGGATAGTATTACTTTTTAGCCATATAATGTAAATATAATTTCTCTGTCACTTAGTTCACTGTTTGTATTTCTCTGTCGGTGAAGAGTAACAGAGAAAACCGTCTGGTAATAATAAGGTATACAAACATGTGACGGCACAGAATATATTGATTCTGCAAGCACAATGCGTAAAGTTCACGGTCACAAAGCCTAGAAAGTTTCAATGAGCACACTTGTTTGGTCTATCACAGTATTGCTTAGTTAATTTCCCTTTTCAATTTTCACTTTTCATGCAATTTCAAAAAAATATCAGAAAAAAATATATAAATATTATATTTATTCCTTTGGGGAATTTTTCATCAAGATGAAATTCGAAGAGACGTTTTTTTTAATCTTTTGTATAAATTACTCTATTTTATTTTGAATCGTACGACGTAAAGCGGGTTGAATATACAAACGCTTAAAAACAATCAGACAGGCACTTGCCCATCTGTGAGAAAACTCACTCCCAAAGCCGATGAAATTTTATTTAAATCATAAGATACAAATTCCACAAGATCAAATGATAAACTTAATGCACATGTTTTATTCCAGGAGTTTATTAGATGTGTCGTAGTTGTAATTCGGATTCGAAGTTCCACCATACAACAGAGGGAGTTGCTGTCGGATTATCCATTCATTTTGAAACGAAAACAAAATCCAAAACACGAACTTAGATTTAGAGAGTTATTAAGAATGTACAGTTCAAAAACAGTCTGGCAGGTCATTTTGTGATGTGAATTTCTAAAGGAGTGTCTAAAAAAGAATGAAAATATTAATTGTTTTGTTCAAAACGTGGTGTTCGTACTACACTCTATAACAACAATGGTGCCGCTAAGAGTAGCTTTACGTGGAAACCCAAGAACTTGTGGCTCGAGAATCAAAGTTAACAACAACACAAACCTTGAGCGACACACAGCAAGAGTCAATAAGGTAGTATCTTAAACAAAGGGCTTAAATTTTGCGAGATTTAGCATTCTGACCTTGAATAAACACAACAATACACTCTTCAAGGTTAGCGTTCAGTCAGAGTGCGCTTGCATTTGCACGCTCTACTTCTTCCAACACAACACATCTTACCTTATATCTACAACATGGCTTCAAATCCTCTTGAACTTATCATTTCGGAGGCTTATGTCCATGTTTCTTAGACCATAAATTGATTTTTTCAAGGATAAACACCACACTTTTATTTATAGTAATCCACGAGGACGGTTTTGCTACTGAACAACACATCAGCCAGGTTACAGAGTCATTGACAAAACGTGACACATCTCCCCTAGGGTAAGGGGATTTTAGACAATAGCCGTCCGGTCATGTGATGTTAGTCTCATTGTTCACTGTTTCAGAAAATATCTGAAACATTAGTCACACGACGATATCTAAAACACAATCGATATCCTTTCAGTAGTACCTTCCTTCAAGAGAATCTTCAACGGAAGAAAGGACTAAGCAGTGAAATTTAAAAAGAAGAAGAAAAAATAGTTACAAAAATGGAAAGTCATGTCACAAGGGAAAAAGTGGAATATTTTCCAGGTTTACATTTATAGTCACCAATTTTTTCAAGAAATTGAAATTTGTTTTAACTTTCGGGACTAATCTCATTAATGATTGTGACTTCAAGTTCTTTTGGGGAGGCAGCTGTATCCACTGTCACTTGACAATGGGCTTCTGCTGTTACTGTATTGATCAGAGAGGATAAATATATTAGACTTGGTAAACTTTCAATTTGCTCAGAAAATTCATAATTCGCATACAGATGATATACAAAGGCTCAACTTCTCTTGGTCTGACTTCTCTCTCTGCACCTGGTTCCCATAAAAAAATTGGATGGACACATCACTAATTCAAGTATACAACAGGTGCCAAGAAAAAAATCATCTTTATATCGATCAGTCTAATTCTTTTTGTCAAAAAAATTTATCACACTTCAAAAAATAATTTTTCCTTTTATAGTAACCAAAAATAAAACATAAGTTTACAAAAGTTTTCTTTTATTCACACACCAAGAATAGAAGTATATGTAATTACATATGTATTTAAACATTTTTTAACAGATATATATTGACATAAAATAGTGAAAAAAGAACTCAATTTTAATACAAACATATTTTGTGCAGTGGCTAAAGGAGCATGAAGCTTTTGAGTTAGCCACTGCCATTTGTAAAAATATATGATTTTCTTTGGTAATGAAACATTAAACATTAAAGGAATGGTATGAAGCTAAGAGAAACAAATTCAGAAAAAATAAAACTGATGAAGAAAACATAACATTGTACCAATACTTCCAAAAGTTTAGCCTAAGAAAACAGCTCTCGATCATCTTTCCACCCATTCCTGAGTTACCAAAAGTTGAGAAATTATTGTACAATAATATAAAGAAAACACCTGTTACATGTAGATCCAGGGGCCCGTTTCTCAAAAGACCCAATAGTACCTTTACAGACCTGTTAACTTATTCGATTTATTTAGGTTAACGAGTCAGCCGTAAAGTTATCGCGTCTTTTGAGAAATGGGTTCCAGATGAGATTGTATAAGTCAGATTATTCTGGTGGTTGGCATTTAAGATAAACACCCTTAAAGCCTGCATCAAAAAGTAAATAAATTGAATTTTTACTATCATCTTCAAAAAAGCTTTGATTAAGGGCATATTATTAGTTTACTATATTTTGCCCTTTCTTCATTTTTGGAGATAAATAAAATAAATTAAAAAAATATATAAAAAAAAAGCTTTGATTAAATTCATGTCCCTCTATATATATCTTTCTCACTGTTTCTGATTTCACCTCCAACATGAATATTCTTTATTTAAAATGATTCTACCAGACATAAGGGTCTTCCTTTTCAAATGAAGTAATTATGGTGAATTCATGTAACAATATTTATTATTTCAAGCACCAAGAATTCTAGACGGCAAGGATTCTTGTAGTTGCCTGTGACAAAGCTGTTCACAGGCAGCAAAAAGTGGTTGCCAACAGAAAAGGAAAATCCCGAAAAAAAATAGTTTGAGCTTTAAATTTTGCTGAATATTCTCATTGCCAGAACCAGAAATTGAATAACATAACTTAAAGCTAAGGATTAGCATAAAGCTCAATTCAGGTGGCTAACTCATGTTTTTATTTATTTATTTTGTAAAAGGATCAGTCAGGTATATTGTTAGAAACACAAATGTGACCAGTCGACATATCTGGTGGGTGAGTTTCTTCACGTTTTAACAGGGGCTGGAAGGGGGTCTTAATCACAAATTATGCTTCAATTATCAAATCACACTTCAAATTTCCATCAATTCAAAACTCATGCATATTCTAATATCACAAAAATCACACCAAAATCTGGCTCACAATCAATTTGAGTCAAACAAATGGATCATGCACAATCCTAGTCTCCTTCACAACTGTTTTTAGTCTCGTCACGCCATGGGAATCCTACCCTTGTGAGGATTTGTGTGACATAACGAGACTAAAAACATGGGGAGGATTCGTGTGGCATGACGAGACCAAAAATAACCTTCAAGCTCCTGTTTTTGAGCAGGTTTCATATGACTGGGAGAACGGCACCATCACTGCACAGTACACTATGCGTTACGGCAGGAATTTAAATATTTTTATAGACATAGCATTACTGACACAGTCACAGTACAGTGCAGTCAGTTTTCCACTCATATGAAAACTACTCTAATAGCCTTAGAGGTGACAACTCCTTTGTCTAGCTGAGAGATTTTTGCCTGTGCATGACTGGCTGCAGGGGCAGATCCAGAGTTATCCTACAGGAGTGGGTCACAGAAATTCAAAACCATCCAGAGGATATTTTGGAAAAGCATCAAGAAGATAAGGATTTAAAGTCATTTCAGGAGGGGTCGTGCACCCATCACACCCCTCCCCTAAATCTGTCCAGGTCCATCTATGCCTACAACATTCACTGATCAAATATAGAACTTTTATCAGTTTGTAATTAACTTTGAGGGCCGATGGTTAAGAGAAAAATACATTCAGTTTGGTCAATCCATATAACAAAACGTACATGCCAAAAGCAGCGATCGACGAGTATGACATTGAGTGAAAAATAGGTGTGTCCACCTCAGTAAGCTTATAGTTATGACTTTTCCTCCTTTGCCTCTTCTTTGATTTCAATCTCTTTAATTTTATTTTCTATCGTTGGTTTAGTCTTAAGATCTAATATATCTCTAATTTCTTTGGAATAAAACGCCTCTTCTTTAACCATTCTTTGGAAAGCCCATTCCTCAACTTTTGCTTTCAATCCAATCTCCTTCCGCCTGCGGAGAACCTCCCGGGTCATCATCTCAAGTTCAGAAACATTAACCCTTGGATCTTTCACTTTTATTTTCCTGTAGTATTCTAATATGTGTTGGAGTTCATCCCATTCAGCTGCGGTTTCGTTATACTGGGCGCTGAGAACGGAAGGACTTCGTGAAGAGTCTCTAAGCCCTTGGAAAACCGCGCTTAGCGCAAAGCACGCGGCTAAGACTGTGGAAGTCCCTCCAAGGACCCCTCTTCCTTTTGGCGTGAGGCCATCTTTATAAAAATGCATAAGTCCAAAGCCACCGGCGCTAAATACTCCAAATATGGAAGACACTCTCTCCGAATATCGAGCAAACTTTTCGTGTCTTTCGGCGCTGAAGTAACACGCTCCTGCAGCGAGGTAGCAGTCTTTGTGAAGATTTGTGAAAATCTGGTAAAAATCATCACGGAATTGCTCATCCATTTCCTTCACTTTCTTCGAAGACTTTGAGAAAGCTCCCCCCATTTTAGTAACAAAAGCAATATGACTTCAAACTTCTGTAAATATAGTCTACAAAAGCTCGATATGTCCAGCTAAAATCTAATAACCTGAAACTTTTTTCAATTCAGACCACCATTTTGACTTGTGTTCACTTCGGCAGTTAGCGATGGTAAATCCGAAGTTCTTACGACGCTATTCGGAAATAGTTCGCTAGAAACATTGCAGTCAAAACCTAACATTTTTGTCCCTCAATAAACCAAAGAAATGCTTTTTAGTGTCAAAAAATGGCCTCAAAAACTTCTAAAAATTACAATTCTAGAACAGTTCTCAAGAAAAGTATACAATTTTTTCACAAATTTTCGGACTGTATTCGGAAATGATAATGTCCTTATTGGTGCCAGAGGGTGAGGATTGGAAGCAATAAAGGGACCCCCCTATTGCTGGTTGCATTCAGTATATAAAAGGCCTCGCTCTTGACAAGAAGGTGGCTTTTTTGAAGCCCATCGCAGAAGAAACTGCCTTTCTGTATTAGAAAAAAACGACGAAATGTCAAACACAAACATTGTTGTAAGTATTTACAAACCCCTGGCTAAAAATTTTTCCAGTTTTCGTGTCGATCACTCAAGTTTTCGCTTCCATTTCAGCCCAAAATTTACCGTAATGTAATCGAAGAAGTGATAAAAAATGTTAAAGAAGCTTTTCTCAATGAAGGAGTTGATGAACAAGTTTTACAAGAGTTAAAACAGGTAAAGGGAGGCTTTTAAGGTTTGAATTCTGTGTGTTTTTGGTGACGTTTGGGGGAATATTTATGTGGGAGTGTATATTACATCCCTGGAACTGTTACGTGTGCTTGGATCAAGATCTGCTAGGGGTGGTTCGATCACCTCATGTGTGGGCTCAAAATTAAAATTCTTTTGTGTTGAAGTGTTACAAGAAAAAATTATATTCATTGAGATTGTAGACTTTGACATGCATATAATCAAAAACTGATAGACAAATAATCAGTATTTCCTTGTTTATAAATTATATTTTTTTAATTATTTTTATACAAATTCAAGTGTTTTTTCCCCTTCATGTTGTTAAAAACTCGCATTAATGATATTTTTTGAGGTGTTATAAATTCTTAATTAAGCCAAAAAATTGATCAAAAGAATTAATGTTTAACCCTCTGTTATTATAAATAGCTACTGTTTATTTTCAACTCTAAAAGAAATACCTGGACTTGCATAAATTAGTTAAAATTGTGTAAAGAATTATTAAACTCTTTGATAAGTTAAATTTGATTTCTCTCATGAAATTCCCTTTAAAAATTCCCTTTATTTTAAAAATGCATAAACTTGCTATTTTATTCTTATCCAAAGTATAAATTTTGATTTAATATTGTAAATCTATTTGACATATACCATTAATGAATATTAATGAGCCATGCATTTTTACAAGTACATGTACCATACTGTATCCCTCTTGACCAAATCAACATCAGAGATGGAGGTTAAACTCATCAATGGTGATGAGGTTGGGTGAGGTGCCTAAATGCTGCCTCGAGGGATGCGCCGTCCTTAGCAGCAAGGCAGTAACCATGGTAACTGACCACGGTCCACCACCTAGCTAGCACCTGTCACACTGAGGGCCGGGTCAGTGGAGATTGACATACTCACCTAAAGACCATCCAAGGGTGAGGTGGGGGGGAGGGCAAAAAACTACAGCAAATCGTTAGCTTTCGAGCTACAGCATGAGGATTGCCAGATCCATAGTGATGGACTCACATGCCGGCCCTGCACAATAACGGGCCACCCCACATACACGTGATGAACCACTGACCAAGGCAGAAAAACAAAGCAGACAATACAGGAGTTGCCCTGTAGCAACTACGTACCCATAGGGTGCCCATACAATGAACGTGGGCCCCATATTAGGCACAAGCAAACAAATGCCTTGAGTTTAACTTTTGCCTAAATTTCATTTAGCCACATTAAAAATATTTCTCAGATTGTGCACTGATTTTGATTATTCCAAAAATGTTCAACAATAAACGTGCAGGATTGTCAAACTAATGTCCCCATGGTGACCTTAGATTTTCACCACAGAGCAGATTTTGTTCAACTTTGAAAAAGTCTGTAGTGCTTTGTTATGCTGTACCCCATTTCAGCATTATGATTTGTGAATGTTCATGGCTTATGAGACTGCTTAGACACAACCCAAGGGAAGCGAGGGTGGCCAAGCAGTTAAAACCCACAGTCTGTCACCTCTGTGGTCCGAGGTTCAATTCCCAAATTCCCAAATTAATTTACTGTATTAATTAAATTATAGTATTTGATTGTTTGTCAGATATGGGAAAATAAGCTTCTTCAGTCCAGAGCAGTAGATGGAATGCCTGCCGAGAATCAACCTACCAGACAGCAGTACATGTATCCACATATAGTGCAGACTAATCCTGGAATTTCTGCAGCAAGCTTAGTAAGGCCACAACAACCTCAACAACAGCAACAACAGAGAGGTATGAAGTGTTATGTAGTTGTAGTGTACTTTTCAAAATCTTTTTTATTCCTTCAGGAATTAAGATCACACTGCAGTGGACACTGCAAATCTATTCTTTCTGTATCCTAGATGACCTCCCTATGAACAGTTTCTTTGTGAATACACTACACTTGCATCCAAGTAACTACACTGTATTAGTGATTTGTTGTGTCTTTTTTGTAGTTGCTATAAGCCATGCAACAAGCACAGCCATCCCTGGCTCCATGACACATCGACAAGCTCCAGCAGGACAGACAGCCATTATTTTCCCTGAGGCACGTGCTGGCCAAGCACAGACACATTTACATGCATTGAGCCAAATGGTCAGTGTTTATGGCATTTATCAGTAAATACATGTACATACTTTATGAACTATGCTTTATTCAAGAAGTGCTGCATTAACATGACCATATTTAGAAATGCTAATGAGTCATGAGGCTATTTTCAAGTTGTTCATATATAAGACTCAGTTGACAAACTGAACAAAAAAGGAAATTAATATCCTTTATTCATGTCTCAAAAAGCCTAAAGCAATATGCACCTGACTTGATAACTGTGCATAGTTGATAGTTATGATCATGATGAGCATTGCTTTAAATCATTTTCATAATACTTAATGGTTAAAGAATAATATTATCATAACACTAAAACAGCTATATGTTTTCAATTGTAAACGTGAGGAGAACTGTGTTTTTCTTCTACAAATAGACGCCTGCAGCTACAGCTGCGACTCTAGCTTTGCCTGGAATGCAGCAAGTACAAAGACCAACAGGTATTAATTAAATGTAAAGGATTTTACTGGCATTTAATGTTTATACGTATAGCCCATTACCTAAAAGCAAGAAATGCCTACCAGCAAAGGTTTTCTTACAAATTCACGCTTTTCAAAAATTCACATTCTTGCGAGTTTTGGATTTAATTCCTTCAAACTTCACTGTCTTGCTAATTTTGATTTATCATGCTCTTTCCAGCTCAATTTAAAAATACCTGATAAAAGATCATTTAGCCACCCTTGCCTTTAGTCAAACTTATAAAAACATCCTGTGTAACATGTAACAGACCTTGAATCCACACTCTGGTAGTATTTGTACTTGGAGGCAGCTTTCGAATGTCGAAAATATTTACAGAGTATTGATTGGTGTCTGAGGATGTACATGTAGTCTCCTTTGCGGCTGCTGAGGGTGAGAAGCATTGCATAACAAATTACCCTCAGTGGATGCGAAGCAGACTACTGTGTAGGTACAGTAGAGTACTAAATGATAACCGTTATATTTAATATTTATAGGGTCAGGACTTCCCACTACATATCCTACAGCAAGAACAATACAAGTCACCCAAACCCACCAACAACAACTACAACAACAACACTTACAACAGCAGCAACAACAACAAGGTCAACAGCAGCAACAAGTGACAACACAGGTTCAAGCCAACAAGCCTGTAAGTGAAATACTGTATATTGTAACCCCATCTTACACCAACCCATAAATACAAACAGCCTGCTGCTATTATAGTCACCTTCATTTGGGCCAGCAACTTGAGATTACACTTAATTTCTTGTAAATAGTTATTAATATCTCTTTAATCCAGCTACCCTGCTATTACACCAGTTAACAGGGTTCTCTGTTAGTAGTGATGCTGGTGATGAATCTCAATCCTGTTTGATAGTGTACATGCATGCAATATATAATTATATACACCTATATCATAAAGGGTTGTCGGATGAGAGACCTAAAGCACACACAACTAGACTGAAAGAGAGCATGGGCAGATGAAAATCTTAAGTCATTTTTTGGCCTTGGTCTTGATTTTAGACATCGAAGTTCTTTGTTGTATAAGAGTAATGCAAGCTACATGTAAATGTGGATGCCATGTTGATATTCGTGTGGTTTTATTGGTTTAATAATTTCTACCCATACTCCCTCTTGGGTGAGTCGCGTATGCTTGGGGTCTTTGCTCCAATAACGGTTTTGAAATAGGTGTATTGTATAGTGTATAGTATCCCTAATAGTTAATTTCTCACAAAATATAACCATATAAAATAGATAATCTTTTCAGTAGATCCACATGGATCTTCTTCTGCTGGCACTCACACTCACTATTTACCTGTACATTAGTATTATACATACAACACTCAACCTACATGTTGATTTATGAACACATAAACACCATTATGGAATTACCCTGTAACGTCGCAGTTCAAAGTAACAAGCGTCAAGCAAAGACTGAAATGAATGCTGGTTTGGTGCTGGTAATGTATTCAAATCAGACTTGTTATACAGAATTGAGTACACTATACTAACAAGCATGTGAAAATGCTCACAGTTTGTAATTTTTGGATTGCAAACATTCCCAGGTAAGTGAATTGAACAAAAGACATGGCAGGCATGTTGGAGGTTTACTTTTGTACATGGCTGCCATGTATTTTGTTTGTTCACTCTCCTTAAAAACTAGTCTGATTTGAATACATTACAAAAAAAAATTAAAACATTCATTTTGGTCTTGGCTTGATGCTTGTTGCTCTGAACTGCGACAAAGCTATATGTGTACATATAAGCTTGAGGGTACAATAAATTAAAGTAAGTTGTTATTTACATGTAGCCTCAGATGATCATTCAAGTTGATGGTGTTAATGATAGTGATAGTGATGATGGTGATGATGATGATGATCTTGGTGATGAAGATGAGGAAAGGAATGCCAATCAAGGATTTGAAGATGTACCAGAGCAACCAGAGGTACAAATATACGTCAAATTGTATTGAATATGTGACCCTTTTTGAAAACTGATTTCAAAAATTGAAGACATCATTGCAAAAACAACATTTGTGAACTGTGATTAAATGGTACATTCTCCTTCAAATTTCTTTATTATCACAGGAGAAGTTGATTTGATAGCTCACTTATGCTGTTTTGCACGAACCTCTTCAATGACTGTGTCTAAAAAATGTCATTAGAATTAATTAAAACTCAATTGTCATCACCATCATCAATGATTCAATTTCCAGGAAGATGATCCACTGAACTCAGGAGATGATGACTCAGATGACGGTGCCACAGATTTGTTTGACACTGAAAACGTTGTAGTATGCCAGTTTGAAAAGGTAATGGATTCTCATGATTATAAGTGGCCATAAGATATTGAAAGAAGAGAATGATGTTATTGCTCTAAAATCTGGTATTGCAGCCCTAATTTTGTGTTATATAATCCAGTGTCTTCTGCTTGTTGAAACACAAGATATCTCAAACATATATTTCTTTGAAAGCCACCTCTAGAATATAATTTATTGGGTCGTGTTTTAAATTTCTTGGGCAGCTAATCTAGAGGACTTTCAATAGCCAACTTGAAAGATTATAATCATTACTTCACTTGCCACATACATATACCTCTCGACCAAAAAGGTTGTCAGACTCAAAGGCAATAGAACATAGGTTGTCCCTTCTCTGCAGAACCAAGATCAAATTAATAAAATAAGCTCTTGTTTTTTCTATTCCTTTTGCTCAGAACTTTAGATACAATTATCTGCAGTGAATATTATAATTTATTGGTAAAAACCAAATAGGACACCCTAACTTTGAGTCATGAAATGACCCAGCCTATCGCCTATCGCCTTTGGCTCTGACAACCTTTTTTGAAGTAGGTATACACAAAGGAATAGAGACAAGGCTACATGTATGTGCATAAAGTGCAGTCATTCATATCAAGGTTTATGAGCTTTACGAATGTAACCTCATTCTAATTCCTTTGTATGGTGGCAGGTGAAGCATACTGTATCTCATAACTGAGTTATTGAATTCTCCTCTGATTTTTACAGATTGCAAGAAGTCGAAATCGATGGAAGTTTCATCTTAAAGATGGCATCATGAATGTTAAAGGCAAGGATTACATCTTCCATAAGGCAACAGGAGAGGCCGAATGGTAATAGCATAATGAGAAAGAAAACTATATACCTACATGTATTTCAAAAAGGCTGTCATTGGTTTTGCTGCATATTGCATGTTGCAATTGCATTCCATGACTGAAAAGTTGAATTTAAACCTCTTCACGGTTATATATTTCTTAACGTTAGCCTTGACTGTGCATAATATGTTCTTTGGAGTTTCAGCAACAGCCTGTGAAGGGGCAAGGATGCTCACAAGTGAACCGGGGAGGTGTGAAATAAACAAAACAAACACTCCCATTTCTACAGGTTTTTGCTCAAAGCAGAGGTTTTATAATAACACTGATTTACATGTCAAGTGAAAGAGGGTTTGTATCAATGACTGGTCAATGTTGACTTCAATGTGATGTAGCAGTTTGGTCCTCTCAAGTCAAATCTCTGCAGACGTTTTTCAAAACTTTCCTATGAATTTTTAGTGTGAAAAATAACAGAAATTTCATATCATTACTGCAATGCAATAATTGTGCAACATGCAATATGCAACATAAATATGAACAACCTTTACAGACATAGGTACAAGCATAATGCATCAAAAAATCTTCCTAAAGAGAAAGAAATATTATTCAAAGCAGAACTCCCAGTCAGAAATTTCCATATAAAAAAAATTTATTGGGATTTTCAAAGGCATCACTTTGATCCCTGATCAAACAACCATATTTACTCGGCGGATGTAGCTGGCCAAGTCATAATATGCGATTTTTTTCCTTCCCTTACAAAATGCAGACAGGTAGATCTAAAGTGCATGCTCAGCCTAGGAGGTCGAAAAACAATCTCGTAGCCAGAGCCCACGTTACTTTCGGCCTGCGGTGAAGAACGTTCTTTGCCGCAGGTCGAAAGCAACGCGGGCTCTGGGTACGAGATTGGGTCGAAAACCCGCCGAGTGAACCCTCAAACGAGCGTCTGTTTTATATATGGGAGTTTCCATAGTGAATCAACTCTATTGTTTATTTTATGTATAGTGGCATGCTGCCTTCCTAACAAATCATTTGTTTTTGCAAAAGTACCGTATCATACAAAATACTCTTTAGTGAGGCTCGTGTTGACAGGCTAAACAAACATAGCCAAACCGAAACAAGCAAAAATTAAACAAATCAATAAATGTTAAGTATTGTGATGATGTACCCAGAGATACAGTCGAACCTCCACACAACGGTAGCCTCCTCCGCAGGCATCTCTAATATTCTCTAAATCTCTTTGCGATTCCGGTGGGATTCCTGTACTCACCGTTCTAAAACCTAACTAGCGCCTAGTACCTCTCTACCAGCAACACAGGAAACCCAAGATACGTAAAAATTCAAATTCTTAGATTATGAAGACGCCTGCGGAGGAGGCTAACACAACGGCTGCTTGGGACAGATTATGTGACCATTACGGAGAGATGGCTTTTGTATAGAGGTTTTATAGATTGGATCAACGTTGAGGGTGGAAAATGGTGGCTATTGTAGAGGGGTGGCCATTATACAAAGGTGGAGGTTGGACTGTAGTTGTCGTACTTTCATTTATGATGGCCTTTAGATACTTTTCTTTCGCATAAAGTGGTTGACATGCGTAGTACCACTAAATATAAATGTTAATTTTTTGTTCTTCTGCGCATTTTACATATGAATTCAAGAAGAAATTGATTACAGTTGATGGGTTTCGGTCGACAGCTACAATATGTGAAAAAGCCGCTTCTTTCCATCGTACTCTTAGCGTAATGTAGTACCATGAGGAATACACTTCTCACGAATTCGAATAGCCTGCGGCCTGCGTTGCTGGCGGCCTGCGGTTTTTGGGGCGGAAGAAGACAAAAAGAGTACATTATACTTATCATATATGAAGTACCTACCAAGACAAAACCAAAAACCGCAGACCGCCAGCAACGCAGGCTAGAATTCGAATGACTGACCACGTAACAATAGATGCAAGTCAAGGCTGGGGGTTTTCAAGTCCATACATTTACTGTATCTACTCCACCCTGACCTTGAATTTATTGTTGAGTGATCATTCAATCGGGAAAGGTTTACTTGCGGTGTAACAGCCAGATCACTGTGTGAAGTTCATGTTTATATAAATGTCAGTTACAATATTTCTAACCTCATTGTAATATATATAAGACTAGAATAAAGTGGTTTGTTTACTCATAATATTTTTCGTTTGCATCTTACGTTACAGATCACAAAAATTCAAACTAAAATCTAATTTCGAATCCTATCAGTTTTATTCTGTCATATGCTGTAGAAAATTGTGATGTGAGTTATTTTGTAGACTTATGTTCAGATATTTTGATGGACTGGATGTTTTTTTGGTCGAGTTGTACAAGCCCTAGTTGTGTCACGCAACGCAAAGTCACGTCTAAAATGCCGTGGAAATCAATATAATTGTGTCAATTTTTTGTTTGTTTTTGTTTTATATATACTTAGAAATGCTATTCATAGTTAAATTAAGTGATATTTATCAACTTTATGCTTGAATTTATGTTCTGAAATTTTGGCAGCCATGTTGGAGGATAATGATATGTCTTCCAAGATGGCGCCGCCGGCTAGATTATAGAATACCCGTCCACTCTTCACTCACACTTCGGTACGTATACCGTGGTCCGCAGTCCGCAGTCCGCAGTCCGCAGTCCGCAGTCCGCAGTCCGCAGTCAAAAACAACAGGTATCCCATAACTACATATTGCACCGTTTTCAAAAGACACGATGTATTTCCCATTGCCAAAAATAATGGCGATCACAGCAGGACTGCGGACCGCGGTAGCAAGGTAATGCAAGGTGCTTAAAAGTAATTGCTCCGCGCCGCCATACATTTACACTAATAATTTGAGAAACTTCATTCCCCAATAACTCGGTAAAGAATTACTCTTGTACACCAAAAATTGTCCCAGCGGTGTTGCTTTAATTGCTCTACAAGCCCATAAGCATCTTATTTTATTTAGCAAAAGTAATAATATTTTAAAATTTCAAAACATCAATATACCACGTCCTCTGGCACCTTGTTGTTTTCATTACTCAGGAGAGAAAAGAACTCCTTTTTTCTCCACATATAAATAGCCCTAGAATTTTTTAATCAAGCGGCAGAGTTGATTATTTAAACGACGTTTAGACCTTCGACCAGCTCTATATACTGTATATTGTTTGAACTGAATAGAAAACATCATCCGGGCTAAGACGTAGAGAACGATTATTGAAAGAATGTTTAAGCAGCTAAGTTAACCAACGTTTTTCTTTGTTTGAGACAACCAATACGGGCCTTGGCTAAGAGTATCGCTTAAACAATCCACGCCTGCTCTAGAAAATATTTCGGTTAGAAGTTGGTTATGGCGGCCATATTGTGACGTCATCACTCGAATCTCAGCTCTGAATGTCGAATCTTTTATACATATTTAAAATTAATAGAATTTCATTTCAACTGGCAGTAAGAATTTAGTTCACAACTTACCAGTATAAGGCTAATCGTTTAAAGCTAACTTGAAAAGGTCCATCTCCCAAGTTCGATTTCAAGTCACTCGCATTCTTGTTTCCACTTGCGTCTAAACCGTGTAGCTTTAAGTAGCCTTAAATACCCTTAAAACGAAGCTGACTGATCGAGGGGGTGGGGGAAGGGCGGATTGTTTGCTTCCTGGAGACCAGCTTCGATTCATATGCTTGAATTATCTCTACCTCTGTGATAGAAGCGTCGATTTTGCCGGAATGCATAGCCATTAACCTCGTTTCTCAAAACGTGCGTCATGTAGCTGGTGTGTACTCGTAATTAAATCGTATGTATCAAAGAATTTATTATAAACTTGATAGGAACTGATTTGCATGAATAAAATAGACAACGTAGGCTGGCTTGTAAAAATAGGCAATTCTTGCCAGAGGCAAAAAAATCGCCGGATCACGTTTTTAATTCGATTTGCGGTAGCTCGTATAAGTTTAGCCCATTTTGTCTGAGCAGGGGCCTGCATCAGTTGAAATACACATTTATCCAAATAGCTTCTAAAAGTTAATATAAAACTGGAACAATCATTAGTATATTATTTTATTTGTTATTTGATTGGATGTGTTCAAGTGCAGCTCCTGGAATTTGCATCTGAATCATGGTAAGATGTTTGATAAACTGAAAGAGTTGAATCAAACCTTTGAGAGATCGAAATCGTGGCCTATAATTTGTTGCAGTCAGTTTTTAACAGTCTTGAATAAAAAGAGGATAAACTGGTATGAACTAGGGATTAATGAACACTTTTAGATCAATGATCTTTGATATATTTACTCAAAAATTTAGTCCAAGAGCAATTTGGCTCGTGGGGGGTTCAACTGGACTAATTACATGGTTACTAAACATAATGATAATTCGTCCATGACATTTTCAAGACAATTACACATCACATCAGAAGAAAGAGGAGAAAGAGGAAAAACTGCTTAAATAATCTTTCATCGAACCCGCAATTTTAACCGTTTTTCAGATCTTGGTACTTTGATAATTATTGTTAATTAATACAGACGAAGAAGTTTCCTCTGGATCCCGCGCGCACTACCGATTGCCTGTCAAATACCTTTGAGGTGAATGAGTATATCACAAAAGCTTACGAGGTTTGTTTGCAGATATATAAAGCATTCCCGAGTTTAGTCAATATCACCTTGGAGCTCAACAAGTCGTTGTCGTTCTTATTTTGGCTCATTGAGTTATCATGATTGCTTAGTTCTCATTTAATGTTGATATGATTTGGAATGTAGCCTCGAAAATGTAGGGAAAATTTTGAAGAAACGTAACTACATTTTCAAAGCTTAATCGATTTTACAATATATTATCAGTATGTTGTAAAAATGTACCAACTTATGGGACAGCAAAGTTAAATAGATTTAATTTCTTCCGAAGAAAAGGAAACTCATTGCAACAAATTTGAGGAAGCATAGCTGCAACTAGCCCGAATTAGGTGCTTCATCTCAGAAATCAAAGAAAGCAGTGGTCGGCTTCTGGCTTATGGACTATACAATTTTCTGGTAATCGGCCTCCATTTATCTCGATATACAAAAAGTTGTTCAAAATGACGGAGAAAGGTATCAAGGAAAATGCCAAAGACAAGCAAGATTTAATCAATTGCAACAAAATCATTAAAGACTTTGCACTCCGGACCACAATGCATGGACTCCAGCCAATTGCTTCCTCTCAAACTAGAACTGGTCAGGTGATTTGGACAGCGCTCATGGTACTAGCATTTGGGTATATGCTGAAGACTAACATAATGTCCATAAGAAGATATTTCAAGTACCCTTTCACGACCGAAGTTGGCGAGGAATTTGCAGGTCAAAATGGATTGAAGTTTCCCGCTATAACAATCTGTCCAGCAAATATGTTTGTAAAGAAGAAAATTGAACTCCATGATGATGATCGCTTGTTTCATTTATATGGACTCAATTTGGAAATTTGTAAGGAAACAAGAGAAGCTCGCGAAAGGTTTAACTTAACTTGTGGGAAGTTTCTAATGTGTACGTTGCATATTTACTCAATCATGTCTCGTGATTGTGGTCCAGAAAACCAAATGATAATGACCAACTATTACGAAACAAAGAAGAACGGGTCGTTCAATTTTGAGGAGCAGTTTCGGGATCTTTATGGCCCAAATCTCATTATGTACAGGTGTAGATTTGGGCCCTCCAGATGCAAAGCGAGCAACTTTTCAAAAATGATAACAAAGTTTGGTAAATGCTTCCAGTTCAACGGAGACCATAAAAATGTAAGTTATGCATTTGGCTCAGAGCGTCTTACCTTTGTTCTTGATGCAAAAGTCGACCAGTACACAAATAGTCCATTTTTCACTGAGGGTTTTAGGTTTATAATCCAAGATCAAGGAACCTACACAGATCTTAACACAGGTTTCATGGTTTCACCTGGAAATATTGCCACCGTTAATGTACGCCAGGAAAAGGTACAGTGTGATAGACATTAATATTTCCTATAGACACTTTTGATTGATTGCTATAGCTATATGATCATGTTTGAAGGTTTTTTTGTGAGACATGGTAAGTGATCCGATGATGATGATGATGATGATGCCGGATGATGATGATGAAGAAGAAGTTATTATATTTGTTTCATTCGTACAATATTTCATATCGTTAACGGAGGCGTATGGATATGTTGTGGTTCGATTTTTTCCTTGCCGGTTCAATTTTTATTTTCCTTATTTTTTTAATATATATTTGTTATCATACATTACTATACCCAAAAAGAAAGGAAAATAAACATTGAACCAAGGATAAAATTGAGCCAAAACAGATGTAGCAATAGCATTTCTAATAGAATGTCGTTGGTATGAACGGGGATATAACAATGATGCTGATGATTATAATTATGATGATATAGTGATGGGTTTGCTAATTTTAGTTTTGATTTCGTTACCCTTAGAAAACGTATCTTCCCACACCTTACAGAAGTAACTGCACCAACAGAAGTCTTCGCCGTTGTAGTACTTACACTATACAAGGCTGTATATTTGAGTGCTACGAAGAATCGAAAATCCGTGTCTGTGGATGCAGAACGAGCGGCTATTTGGGAAACAGTAAGTGGATTTAACCAACTCCAAAGAGGCACCGTGCTAAAGTATTCCTTGACTTCCTTCGTATACAACCCAAATTCCATGCGGACAGCTATGCCCTTCTATACCCCCGCCTTTTCCTCGATCTCCATTTTCTGATCTTTTTCCCTCTCCCTCTCCTCCTACTCCAGCCTCCTCCTTCAGTCCTTTTTACTACTTCTCCTCCGTTTTCCTCCTCCTCCTGTTTCTCAGTCCTCCTCCTCCTCCTCCTCGTCGTCGTTCTCAATCCACCTTTCTCTCATGAGCCTTTTCCTTCTTCTCTATCACGTACCACCTCTTCCTTGTCTTCTCCCTGCTCCTCCATCTGGCTACTTAATTCCTCACACTCCCCCAACATCATTACCCCCATCATCCCCACCTCCTTCTCCTGTTTCAAGATTTCTTATTGAGAAATACTTGTCGACAAGTAAAATGGGTGGATCACTGTCACCGGTTTTATTTGAACTAATGCAACTTGTTCGTCTCCAAGATACACAGGGGATCCGTGTCTGTGGAGCCAACGATTCTCGGTGTGAGCGCCAATTTGGTACGTCTGTGAATTTCGTATAGTTGAGGGCTAATATTGCATGCAGGCATTCGGTGATGTGACTTCAATAGTGGAGATAACATAACTGCATGCATGAAGGATTAAGGGAGGTTTATTTTGTTTCTTTTTTCTCATCTAAATGTTTCTTTTTGTTTACAGTGAGGTTAAATTTCAATCCAAGACTCTGTGACTGTCGTCCTCCATGCTCAGAGACTGTCTATCATTACCAACTGTCGTATTCGACGTTCCCTGACAGCAGCAGCTGTAAGATGGTCAAGAAACATACATCTACATCAATTGAATACCAAAGGTACCTCAACTTCATTAGTTTAACGTGATTCAAGCAAAAGTACTCTCAAGGAATTCCTTCCAGATTCCGACGAATCTTGGAAACTACATTAATTCGCTATTGTTTCAGTCAATCCAGGCACAGCTGAACAGAGGGTAATAGATTTCAGTGGACGATGGAACTAGGGATGTGCTGTTGCTATGCATTATTCAATATTGAGCCCGATAGCGTCCCTCGATCTCTTTGGCAATTCAGTCTTCTCTGATCTGCTCGATCGAAGTTATCCTTTCGGTCCAGTCTCAGTATAGACTGAGTTGTTTTCTTTGATTTATATATAGTTTGGTTTAGTTTGGTTTATTGCTCAAGTGTATTAAGGCCTGACTATTATGCAAATTAGGAAGTAACCATTTTCGCTCATAAAACACGGAGGTTTAAAGATATCGCAAAGATTTCTTGAGAGATGATGTAGCTCCACATTATGAACACTTTGATAGCAATTTTTTTTCAATTCATTGGTCACGTGACCTTAAGGCTGCAAAAACGTTTTTTCGAAAATGGGGTACACAGAACCTTAACCTATCTCACTGAAATTCACAGTGTTATTAGACATTTGGCTCAGGTATATGATGCCGTCTTTTAATCGTGTCCATCACCTTTGGGAAAAAAGATATTAGGAAAAAACATTTTTTCATGTTAGGTCACGTGACCTCTTTTCTAAAATATCTCTTTCCACAGAGTATTTTTTTCAATATCAGAAAAGACGTTGTCGGAAAGAGCATAAGAAAAGAAATAAAATAAGATATAAATTGTTTAAATCGAAGAGATCTTTGTGTACCCCATTTCTAATCAAAAATTCCAATAAAATAATTCGTTGTAATATGTCACGTGACACTCCCTCAAAGTTTAAAATCTCACATAAAGTTTCGACTCATGTATATTCGACAAAATGTATGAATTTTTTTAAGATCTTGATAAACAACAGACCACGCGCGATCATTTTAAAACCTATATTTTCGAAAATCGGGTCTAAGTCAAGCCTTAATATACTTGAGTGGCTTTGCCGTCCTAGTAATTATATATAAAGGCAGGGAATTGAAAATAGGCCTTTGGCTTCGTTCTTTTTTAGCAGTGTTTGTATTTGCTTGATGTTGCAGGAAAAATCTAGTAGCCATTTCTCTCCATTATCATGCATCTTCGTATTTCAAAAAAGAAGAGCGAGAAAGCTACACTTGGGAAGCACTACTTGGTATGTATAGGTCAAACTACGTGTGACTTGAGTGTCGGCTGTGCACTGATGAGCATACATCATCAAAATGAATGCCTTTAATTTCCTTTTAACGAAGTTTTCTAAGGAAGAAATGAGAGAACTATGGACTGAGCTATTTCCTTGACCTTAAGAGTTGCAGGGGAAGATCTCTAGAATGTAAAGAGTGAATAGGACTGGAGAGGCAAGTAAATTGTAGAAAAGAAAGAGACCCTCTACCTCTCATTGCACATCTTCCGTCACCATACCAATTGAAACCTTGATACTCAGAGCTTAATTGATCATTATGACAATAAGTAATAATTACTTATAAATAATTATTTAATAAGACATCATCATTATTTGGGAAGGCTTGGAATTTTGATAACAGGAACGATAGCCTCCTCTTTAATTCCCTTCCCCTCAGTTGCCCTCTTGTAACTTGACTGGAGCGAAGTAAAGTCAGTCAATAAGGTATCAAGACATCAGTTATCAGTTAATGAGTTAAATGTGTTTGGGTATATTTTAGGTGAAGTTGGTGGAAACCTCGGTCTAATGGTTGGTTGTAGCGTTCTTACAGCGGCAGAAATTCTGGAGCTTATCATGCAGCTTATAGCTGGTTTCTTTCAAGGAATATTCAAAAGAGCAAATCGGAAGGTTGCGTGGGAGCAAGATGGATCGTAACTTACACGGGACTGATGCGATCATTTGTTTTATACAATTTGCATGTGAGGTGCCTCAAAAGTTTTTCCCCCCGTTTTTCCACTAGAATAGCTTTTGAGGGTAACCATGGCCAACTCTAACTAACTAACTAACTACCGGGTAACTAACTAACTAACTCACTCACTCACTCACTCACTCACTCACTCACTCACTCACTCACTACCTACCTACCTACCTACCTACCTACCTACCTACCTACCTACCTACCTACCTATAGAGTGATTTTCACCGGACTGTGAAATAGTTACTAAGCTAATAGACACTAGTAGACTCTGCACCCATTGTTTTCTTTTGTTGCAATACAACTATTAGACACTATTAATCACTGACTATTAGTAATTGTTTCACAGTCCGATGAAAATCACTCTACCTAACTGACTGACTAACTAACTAACCAACTAGCTAACTAACTAACTAACTATATAACTAACTAACTAACTAACTAACTAACTAACTAACTAACTAACTAACTAACTAACTATATAACTAACTAACTAACTATATAACTAACTTATTAACTAACTAACTAACTAACTAACTAACTAACTAACTAACTAACTAACTAACTAACTAACTAACTAACTAACTAACTAGGAGGACGAAGGATGGCACAGTTGCGAACGGTCCCGAGTTCGATCCCCAGTGACTTCACATCCTTGTTTCGACTTCTTTCCTTTCAGTGTAGCTTTAATTAGCTTTAAATACCCTTAAAACGGAGCACTGATGGAGAGAGGGGGTAAAGGGCGCACCTTCGAACGCTTGATACATGAGCCTCTGTCTCGGGAGATCTGGGCAACCACTTCCCTGCGATTACGAAGTAAAACATTACTGAGCCTTTGCCTTTTTGCCTTACTATAACTAACTAACTAACGTACGAAATACAACTCTTTATTTATAGACGGAGCCAATTTCACTACAATTTAGCTTTCGCTACTCTTCCATTGGGCCGTCTTCAATCTCACACTCACTACCGCTACATTAAATATTTTGCATACAACACTCAACTCACATGTTGAATTGAGTTTACAAACCAATGAACCAACGAACTTCCCAATATAGATCCAACTATTATATTTAAGGCACATGGGTGTGGATTAACACACATGCAAGTTGTAAAAAACTTGCATTTAATTTAGATCTGACTATATTCAGATTTTTGCACGAAATGTCCACAGAAAGCTTTTCCATTAGCCCCCCCACTGAAAAAACTATATTGAAGAATCATGTGCGTGCACAAACAAGTTTCTCATAGCTATACCATTCTATAAAAATAATTGGTATACCTCAAGGTTGCTGTTTTTAGCAACAGCATATTTTGGCGAAATTTTAACGAGTTCCTCAAAATCGCTAAATTTTCTACTCGCTAAAATTAGTATTCTTGGGCCGGGTATTCTTAGTCAATTACAGTAAAAAAGGGTCATTCCTTTCGAAAATTGCTAAACAAAGTAGCCGCTAAATCTTCCCTTGAGAAATCGCTCAATTTAGTAGTCGCCGGCCGCGACTAGTGTGTGTAATAGGACTGCATGCTGTCCAATTTGAAAATGATTAGACGAAGAAAATTCCGAGAACTGCCATAATTGGACGAGGCCGCAGGCCGTTTCTTTTTAATTGTTCGACAACAATTAAAGAAAAATCCATCTGTTGACAATATTTGATTTAGAAGTACCTATATAATTGCTAAAAAAATAGCGCTCCTTGAAAAATAGTAACTATAGTATAAATAAATAATAGTATTGAGGTTTTTCACGTGACGTCATATCCATTGTTCGCCCCATACTGGCGGGCAAATTTGTGATGCGTTTGGCGTCTTATCGAAGAGTTTGGAAATTTAGAAAGTCGCTGGAAAGCTTGATAAATGTCCGTGTTTGTATAACCAATTCATTCCTTGTGATTTTTCCACTGTTTTCGCTTTCCTCGGCTTACGTTTGCCCGCCAGTATCACGTGACTGAAAAACCTCAATAGGGTAGTATAGCTACGTCCCAACATCACTCACAACTGTCTCAAGAAAAGACAGCACAGTTGACCTCGTAGCTCAGTTGCTAGAGCATTGGAGCACAAATCGATCCGGGGGTCGTGGGTTCGAATTCCACTGAAGTCAGAGAATTTAATTTCTCAGCTTTGTTTGGGCAATAGACTGTATCGTCACCGCCCGGAAAGTTTCCTCGGTGGGAATTCTCTTTTAGCGCTGCATCTTTCATTCAAATTTGCACTTCATTCTATCTCATTGCTACACAGTCTATCAGTACCGTTCATTTCTAATCAACATACAAGATTTCCGGATGTTAATTTTGGTCTAGGCTTCTATGTTCATGAATTTGGGAGGATTATGAAATATGTTTGTGCAATGAGCGTTTATCATGTAATTCCAAAAGTCACAGTACAGAAATATAATTACCATAGCTGGAAAGACGGAAAGAGCACGGCAAAATTAGTATAAAACTGTGAAGTTTGAATGAAGGAAGTTTAAAACTCACGAAGATATGAATTTTCAAAAATCGAAATTTTGTATGAAAACATTCGCTGGTAGGCAAGAGATGCCTACCAGCAAAGGTTTTCTTACAAATTCACACTTTTCAAAAATTCATATTCTCGCGAGTTTTGGATATAATTCCTTCAAACTTCATTGTTTTGCTAATTTTAACATGTTCTTTCCAGCTATGGTAATTCTTTTTCTGTTTCACGAATTTAAAAATACCTGATAAAAGCTCATTAATTTACTATATAGTTTCAGCCCTATTCTTGGTTTTCACCTACGTCATCGAAAAATTTCCAGAGTCCTGAGTGAAATAAAAATAATATCACTCTAAAGAGCAAGTAAAACTTTGTAACTTCACGAATTTTCAAATTAAAATGAGCTTTTGTTGCGAAGATATTGACCTTTGAAGTGCTAAATTTTTAGTAAGAAATGTATGGCACTTCGCAGTTGGTGTCACTCCACAGGTCATCAAAATAACAGCGGATCTCACGTCCCAGAGTAAAATCAGAGCACATCCTCTTAAAGAGGAGGAAAAACTTTATAACTCCAGGGAATTTTGAGTCCAAAAGATGTTGTGATGCAAAGATATCAACAGTTTTACAAACTCAGTCATTACAAAGAAATGTATGGGGCCGCCATATTGGTGTACAACTTTAGTACACAAACATGGCGGACAATAAATACGATTGGCAAAATCATTTAAAATATCAACTTAATCATATATTTTGATACAGATACCCAATAAACAATGGTTTTATTCATAGAGCAAGCCAAATGTGTGTTTACTTTAACAAATTCATCGTTTTACGTCATGAGGAAAACGCGTGACAGTGTTGCGTGACAAAGTTTTTACCTTTGATAACTCGAAAACCAAACGAGGAAAATTTCTCAAATATTCAAGAAAAACTTCTATTAGGGTATATAAGCAACATACTTCAAACTAAATTAAATGAGATCAATATGAAGCATGAATTGTTCCGATGACGTCACATGAAAACCAAGAATTAGTTCTATGCCTACCGGTGATCGTCATTGCTGGTCTCGTCCTGAATTTGAAATGTCTTTTCTCTTGCGGTGCATGTTGCATGCATGAGGTGCATGGATCCTTGTATTGTATATAATTAGCTCAGTTCTCAGTCAGCCTGAGCGTTTCTTTATAATTCTACTAAATGCATGGGTCAAAACGTTTGTTGGAGGTTAATATCTTTTCACTTATGTGATGCCTCTGATTAGTCATTTCTGTTCTGGTAGAAGGCTAGTCCGCCTTAAAAAAAGTTATAAACTATATTTATTTCACTTGTATTATTATTTATAATCTCATTTTCCCTTTTTGTCAGTGATCATGTTTTCCAATTTTATCTCTTTTATTTTCGATCTGTACTGTACGTTCGTCACAACACTGCAGATGACTGAATTAATCGAATTAATTGTATATGTAGCAATAGCAAACTGGACCATCCATGTTGCCTTAGTAGTGATATATGGTACAACATTATCAGCAAAATATATCGTTTACTTTACAATTATCCCAATCCTTTCTCTCTTCTGTATTCTGTACTGGTACATCAAGATCTTTGCAGTTATCCGTATGCAAAACCGTCAGAACCATCAACATAATGCCAACCACGAATCAAACTCAAGAAACCTTTCAAATCGCAAATCAGCCATTACTGCTGTTATGCTATTAGGAATTTTTTCCTTGAGTTATCTACCAGAGCTTGTCAATGTGTTTCTTGGGTTACACTACGGGTTTGCAGTCCGAAGACCCGCCTATTTCAACTTCGAACCCTGGAGCACTTTTTTCTTGCATCTAAACTCACTTTTCAGTCCTATTATCTACGGACTGCGCACCACTGATTTTCGCAGATATTTCTTTCGACTTTTTGGCATCCAGACAAGTAATGACGAAAACCCCAATGCTCCTGGCCCATTTGTAATTAAGGTATCTCCACAGATCAACAATGAACAACCACATGTTGGCTCAGAGAGAAGAATGAGGGAACCAGCCTCAGAGCAGAGAGAGGACATGAAACACAATGGTGAAGGAAAACATGCTGTTGAGTTGTCCATACTTAATGTGTTACCAGAAAGAAACGAACAAATCGTCGCTGAGAACAACGATGAACTGAATGTGACGCATTGGTTTAATAAGGGACAAAACGTTCGTGATGAATTCGGTTAAAAATAACTAAAAGAAGAGAAAACTGGAAAGGAAGAGAAAAGAAAATGCAAAATATAGAAGACAATAGAAACGACAACAACAACAACAAATTCAGAAAAACAAGGAAACTAAAAGCCACGATACCTCTGTGTTCGACTAAATTAAGGCAATACCTAGTGATTAGTAGATCACTGAAGAGTTATTTAGTGTCGTTTCAGCTAAATTTGATTTCGGCGTTTTCAGTTTCATAACAGTAGTACTTTAAAATGTAGAAAAACTACTGCAAATCAACACTTTAAACAACAGTAGTACTTTAAAATGTTGAAAAACTACTGCAAATCAACACTAATCTACCCACTGTTAAGTCACTTTGTTCTGATACTTAGCTCGATTAGTTTGGCAGTTCTATGTAGGTCTCTAAAACAGAATCTGATTACTAATGATTGTAAATATTGTCCGTATGTGGCATTAAACAAATATTTGTTGTTGCATTGTTGTTGTTGCGAAGTTCGAAAGTGAAGTACGGGTTGCGATTTTTGCTGTAACACAAGAAAGTAGCTTCATCTTTGCAAAAATTCGAGTTGTTGGAGCACAAGCACCCCAGCCGGCAATGATCTATGCAGGGTGCATGTCTCAAGAATCGCACCCTTGTTTTTAACTGCAAAAAGATTTTATTAACAGGCTCTTAAACCACCCAATTATTAAGATTTTTTACATGTTGTGTCCACTATTTCTATGAGCACGGGACATCAGTTCAGCAGACTATACGTACGTGACCATGCACCTTTATTTTTTATTACATTATTTAACGACCTGGTATGAAATGTGATAACAAGTGAAGAAGTGCATGAAAACGGCATGACTCATCTGTCCATTCTTGCTTAATAAAACATTTGCTTCTTTCAAGTGTTTTTGAGTTTTCTTTGACGGACATTCTGGAAAGTCTAACTGTACATCTTGGAGCTTGTAAAAGATGTGGTTTGATTTCGTTATCAGTTTTGAAAATGAATGAACAAATGTTCGAGAAACTCAAAACTGCTAATTAGGAATGAAATGTCAGGATACGAAAACGCATATATTTGACTACAGCTGGTTTTAAGAGAAAAATGCAAATGAATAACGCCTAACTTCTAAGGCCGTTCAAACTAAGAACAGACTACAACATTTTTCACATATATTTTGGCATTAGCCAAAATAAGGCAATGCCAAATTAGGGACATGCAGCAGTGCTAGTCAAGATTTTCGTCTGACACCGCGCGTAATCATACAAAATTAAAGGTGGTAAATTGAGCTAATCGCACTTGCCTTTTCATATTTAGACGGACATTTGTACATTTTTGTACTGAGATTTCAGGAAGCCTCTTTACTTATACAAGTATTGTTTTCGTCTTCTCTCTTCCTAGTATACTTATGCAATTTACTCCCTTGTTAACCTCTACTTTCGTCAACGCTTGTGGACAGCTTAATCCTGATAATGAACATACAACAACAATGTTGAATACAACAGGGAAGTTTCATTATGGACAATCGTTGCAACATATGGCCAATAATTAGACTGATTCCATAAGTCGGTCCCAGTTCGCTCTCTGACGATTTTTTTTTTCGCTCACGGGTCCGACTTATTTGCAAACATACTCAGAAATGATCCGCATCTCGAAAAAACGAGATAGCCAATGAAATCGTTTGTTATGCCATTCAAAACATTTTGACCAATCACATACTATGTCTTATTATACCGATCTGAAACTTCACTTCCGGTAAGACGCCATTTTGTTTTTGAAAATGAATTACCAACTAAACGAAGATAACGTTAAAGCCGTTCCAAAGAAAAGCTATTGAACAAGTTCTAGAGGGGAAAGACGTGTTTGTTTATCTTCCCACAGGATGTGGCAAAACGTTTTGCCTGATCTATTAGATGCAAAGGCCGCCAACGGCAATATTTTTGTATCGCCTTTGACGCCTTGATGAAAGATCAAGTGGACAGTTTTAGGAAGTTACTAGATTCCCGCTGCCTTTGCCGGCTTTACCGGAGGAGGAGAAGACGATTCCACTGTGACAGAAGAGGCCAAATTTGGCAAATACAAGGCTAGTAATGATTGTAATATTATCTGACAAAGCCCAGTGGTTTTGGTCATGCCCTCGTGAAACAAGTTCTGCAGTTATAAGCCGCGGTTTATCTCTCTGGAATTACATCGAAGGAGTTTAAAAATATTCTAGGGTGTATTGATGTTGATGAGGCTCATTGTGTAACTCAGTGGTAAGCTTATGTTTTAATAAAATTTGAATGTTCCATGATGTGTGTTGTTATCTTTGTCTAGATTCACGCCGTAAAAAGACTGTAAACTAACTCTTCATTCTCAGTGCCCACAATTTTTTTTTTTCT
Source organism: Telmatactis stephensoni (assembly GCA_029948255.1). Classification (NCBI taxonomy): domain Eukaryota; kingdom Metazoa; phylum Cnidaria; class Anthozoa; order Actiniaria; family Isophelliidae; genus Telmatactis; species Telmatactis stephensoni. The sequence goes on along the minus strand of JALIZF010001764.1, from coordinate 131,784 downwards.
TTCTGAGAACTGCAAACGTCCTCAGCTCGATTTAAACAAACTTTATAGGAGTACTTTTATGAGAAAACATCGAGTTGTAGAAATAAAGAAACGTTGAAATGACTTGCGAAAAATTATGGAATTTTACTTCCGGTTCATTAGGTATTCAAGAGCCTCGTTTTGGTTTGTACAGCAACGGCTGATGAATGAGATAAGTCGGACCCGTGAGCGAAAAAAAAATCGTCAGAGCGCGAACTGGGACCGACTTATGGAATCAGTCTAGGCCAATAATGAAAATCTCCCAAACAACTAATAATGATTAAAGCTATACTTCAAAAATCTGTACATATTCGTTATAACATTGTCAACACTGGAACAGTCCAATCCTGCTTATGGGTTAAACAATTACAGAACAGCAACGTGGAATATAGCTTATCACTTTGAAAACAAACCATATAACATGCGTAGCAGAATTTTCACGATAAGATTTACACAATGTTGCAGATCTCGTCCTGATTTTGAAACATCTTTTTCCTTTACTCCCTCGTTCTCCTCAAAATCTTTATGCCGGCATTATTATAATATGCTTCTTCCCCTCTTTTTCTCATTTTATTCTCCTTTTTTCTTTCAATCTGTACCTTCATCAGAGCCATTGTAAAACCGGATCAACCACCAGTCATGCTAATGAAACAAACAATCCCATAATTATAAAACGTGGAAAATGGCATTTTAGTTTAATTTGAAAAGGAACCATAACCATTGATCAAGCCTTAGATTTCTTCAATGAAGCATCCGTCCTCAAAAGATGATGCACGAAATTTCTAATGTGATCTAGAGCAACACATCTTTCAACCAACACGAGTTTGGCTAACGCGATGAACGACACAGAGATCCAACAGTGTCGCTTAGTGGATCCACTCACATGGCATCCCTCTTTTACCAACCAATCTACAAATATATCCAGTATCGTTGTTGTTGTCCTTCAGCTTTTGACCATACCATTCGTCATATTTTTCAACGCCGTCACTCTCATTATTGTAGCAAAGTTTGAATCCCTGCGAAAAGAACGCTTCGTTGCCCTGGCCCTTCTTGCTGTCACAGATGTTCTTTCTGGTCTGATCTCTCAGCCTCTTTTAGTTGCTAAAGAACTGTATCATTTATTGAACAATGATGTCAACTGCAGTCTAGATAGTGTTTTCTATCTTAGTTTCGTACTATTTTCAAGTGCATCACTCTGTCAGCTTGCATGCCTCACCTATGAAAAGTACGTTGCCATAACCGATCCGTTCGAATACCCAAACCGTATTACTGTACGTAGACTTGTATATGTAGCAATAACAAACTGGACCATCCATGTTGCCTTAGTAGTGATATATGGTACAACACTATCAGCAAAATATATCGTTTACTTTACAATTATCCCAATCCTTCTTCTTTTCTGTATTCTGTACTGGTACATCAAGATCTTTGCAGTTATCCGTAGGCAAAACCGCCAGATGCATCAACATAATGCCAACCACGAATCAAACTCAAGAAACCTTTCAAATCGCAAATCAGCCATTACTGCTGTTATGCTATTAGGAATTTTTTCTTTGAGTTATCTACCAGAGCTTGTCAATGTGTTTCTTGGATTACACTACGGGTCTGCGGAAGTCCGAGGACCCGCCTATTTCAACTTCGAACCCTGGAGCACCTTTTTCTTGCATCTAAACTCACTTTTCAGTCCTATTATCTACGGAGTGCTCACCAATGAGTTTCGCAGATATTTCTTTCGACTTTTTGGCATCCAGACAAGTAATGACGGAAACCCCAATGCTCCTGGCCCATTTGTATTAAAGGTATCTCCACAGATCAACAATGAACAACCACATGTTGGCTCAGAGAGAAGAATGAAAGAACCAGCCTCAGAGCAGAGAGAGGACATGAAACACAATGATGAAGGAAAACATGCTGTTGAGTTGTCCATACTTAATGTGTTACCAGAAAGAAACGAACAGATCGTCGCTGAGAACAACGATGAACTGAATGTGACGCATTGGTTTAATAAGGGACAAAACGTTCGTGATGAATTCGGTTAAAAATAACTAAAAGAAGAGAAAACTAGAAAGGAAGAGAAAAGAAAATGCAAAATATAGAAGATAATAGAAACGACGACAACAACAACAACAACAAATTCATAAAAACTAGGAAACTAAAAGCCACTACCTCTGTGTTCGGTACCCGGGTTTTTCGATCCATGGTCGTTTCGATCCAGGTCGTTTCGATCCAAATCTGACACATTCGATCCACCTTAAATACACATTCGATCCACACATAATATAAAAATTAGGTACTACCTAATAGCGGAGCTCCCATTTAAATATAATAATAATTTTAAATACTTTGTTTTATTTTGACGTTTTTGATTCAAATGAATTGGGCTTGCTGTGGTAATAGGCAAACAAATATTGCATTTTGTTGTAAAAGTTGAAATAAAGACTATAGATCAAGCTTTATTTCTTGCCCTTCAGTCTCCTGAGAATTATAAGGCTTTCAACTCAGTGACCATAGTGATATTAAATATTATATATATTAAATTTTATTCAGATATTTGTGTCAGATTTTATAATTGACTTAGTAGTAGTGCTTCATAATTCTCAGAAATAGGATGCAAAAATCCCTCAAACTGATTTCATTCACATAAATACTGAACCTAATTCAACATCCTTCAATTAAACAATTAGACATTGCAGAAAATTATATTTAGATTTTTCTGTCTTGACAGTATTGTGGCATCTTGGTTTTTTTTTATTATGTAGAGTAGAATGACACTGATAAATAGTTGTCTTTACATGAAACAAGAATTCTCTCTTCCAGGTTACACTAATCATGACTTTAGATGAAATTGTAAAACAACTCAAAACAACTACTACCTAAAAGCAAAGCTCCAATTTCAATTTTAATTTTTTTATGTTCTTGATTCAAATGAATTGGGCTTCCTGTGGTAATTGAAAAAGTTGAAATGAAGATTATTTAAAAAGCATTTTTAAAATAAGTTTTGGTTTTGGTTTGTATATTGTATGGGCTTGTATGCTCAGTAACCTTTGTTACAGTAAATTTTAATATTCAGATTCACTGTCAGATTTCATAACTGACTTTGTAAGGGTTCATAATTTTCAGAAATAGAAAGCAAAATCTCCAAAACATTTTTTTAAATTGATACAAGTAATTAAACCTTTTCGACATCCTGAATATTACAGAACAACATATATTGATTTGTCTGTCTTCACTATATTTGTGACATCTTGTTTTTTGTGGTTGTTGTTGTTATTTTGTTTTGTTATTTAATGTAGAAAAGAATGACACACTAGCTAGGCGAATACTTGTCTCCCACTTTTCTCTTCCAGATTACACTGATAATACAATCTAAAGTGATTATAAAAACAGCTAATTGAAATAACAAGAAAACAAGGAATTAAGCATTTTCAGTCTGTATTTAAGGCTTCACAGGGCTCACTGAGCAACTTCATCCAGATGAATAAAGTATAAAAACAATTCTAGTTTGCATGGCAAAATTCCTTCTTTTTTTCCTGTCAATTGTTTCATTAAATTCCAGACCAAAACTTGAGCTGTATTTACACATTAGTGGGGTTGAAATAAGTTCAAAATCAATTTTTTTACTAATTTTATTATTATTAGAACTAGTGCAAAAAGTTCACCGTAAAACAAAATGTCGTTGTACATTATTTTCATGTAAGGCTTGATCGAGTGTTTCTTTAAACTTGGCCACAGTTCAACGTGCATAAAAGGTTTTTTTTAAGTCATCAATCCCAAATCAAAGATAAAAGATCAAATATAGGTACAAGAGACTTTTTGATATCATTTTCTGGCCAGGGTCTTTACCTTGAAGTGCTTTCCTTGTTGTCTTTTCGAAGCATACTGGTCCTTGTTTCACGCTCAATGCAGACGATTCTTGATTTATTTCCAACTTTGGCTAGATTTTTAAGCAGCTTTATTGAAGGCATCTTCACGAAACGAAGAATACACGATCCTCAATGACTTATTCATTATGAGGAATTTTTTTAAACTACGAATCCAACTAAAAAGTCGTCCAACTTTGAAAATATCCTCTGTGTCTTTCGTCTTTCGAGCAGTTTTTGAAACGACACCAGGCCCGAAAAAAATTCAAACGTACGGTTTTTTTCGCTTTAACCTGTCAAGATTGGCACAGATTAATGTTCATCAAAATCGCTAAATTTTTACGAGGTTTCGAGAATACTACTTTTAAGCTTTGCAAGTTAAAACTGCAAGGAAACTTGTAAATTTTCAGTTTTCAAAGTGTCAGCGCGCGTCAAGTTGGCGCCAAAAAGCAATCAGCCAATCAGCATCGCGATGTACACGGACGTATGTACGGACGTATGTATGTATGTATGTATGTATGTACGGACGGACGTACAGCCGTTGGGCTCCCTGTGTGTCCATGAAAAATCAACTCGATGGGTTACCATTTTTTCTTAGGTATGGTGCTCCGCTCGCGCGGGCCTTCGGCCCGCGCGGGAGCTCCGCTATAAACAACTTCAAACTAGTATAAGAGTGTTTAACTGCAAAATAAACATTGAGTGCATATGTTTTGGGAATATAATAACAAGTCGGAAGGGAGTTAGTTTGCTACGAGTTGAAGTGAAGTGTCGGCCGGGGTTCGAACGAAGAACAACAAGAAATACATCTTAACGTAAGACTTCGAGCAATCAGTGACAATTTTCAATGAAATCGAATAGGGGATTGAAAGTTGTCTGATCGAATCGTGTTCTTTTGTGATGTTTAAAGTTAGAATAAAGTGACTCTGGAGCGATACGCGTCCATAGTTACACAGTGTAAACAAAGCGACGATCCTTGCTAAGAAGACTTTCACAGTTAGTGTCTTCCAATTAATTTCACTATTTTCTAGCGGATTAACAGTCCATGAATTAAAATCTTATAACTTTCAGTAAGATCAAATAAAGGAATGGAATTGGTAATGTTCTTTTGGTCAGAATAATGTCACTCTTTAAACCTTGAAACCGAGTTTCTGAAGCGATCAGCGAAACCGTATTGTAAACAAAGCCAGTTCGGATCGGCTTGAGATTTATCAACATACATGTAACTGAGACAACATAGACATGGTAATTTTAACATGATGAAGTAAAATATATGTCATAATTCATTGGGAGTATGTTTGTGTATGTTTTGTATAAGCATCGGTAATTGACTTTTGCAGCATCTAATAGCTCCGAAGAACAGTTTGACGTTTACGGTCTTTGACGCACACACAAATGTGAGCAAGCCCGAAGAAGTCTTCTGGCATCTCTGTCTTTTGTATATTTCTCCCAGTGGATGGGGTTTATTCGATTGGCTGCTCTCGAGTCTTGAACTCAGTAAATATGAAATCAATTTTAAACTAGAACTAAACTTGAACAAAATTCTTTGGTGACTATATGAAGAGAAACGAAGTTTACCTTAGTGAGTTTGTAAGGGATAGGACTTTAAAGAACTTGAAGACCATAGGCAAATAAACCATTTGCTGTCTATGTTTGAACACCGGTATTATCGATCCACTTGTAAATATGCGGTCATTTAGACGGCTTTTCGCTAAGTGAGCACAAAATATATCATTTTATCGTATCAATTCTAGGAATGCGTTTTCTTAGAAATGAGACTTTATGGTCAAGTAAGCCGTAACTTTGGCGTCTCAGGTCATTGTTTTCAATCGAACCCTTTCATTCAGTACGCTCAATGGGTTTTAGCACACCGGTTTAGTGTTGTTAGAGTGTTAGATGAGGTCAAACACCAAGTTATTAGTAGAAAGCAATTTGGAATCACTAACTGTGAAAGTCTTCTTATCATAGATCCTCGCAGTTTGTTTACATTGGGTAACTATGGACGCGTATCGCTCCAGAGTCACTATATTCTAACTTTAAACATCATAAAAGAACACGATTCGATAAGAAACTTTCATTTCGCTATTCGATTAATATTTCACTGAAAATTATCACTGATTGCTCGAAGTCTTACATTAAAATTTATTTCACGATGCCGTTCTTCGTTCGAACCCCGGCCGACACTTCACTTCAACTCGTAGCAAACTAACTCTCTTCCAACTTGTTATTGTATTCCCAAAACATGCACTTATGTTGACTTTATAGTTAAAAACTCTTAAACTTGTTTAAAATACATGTTTGAAGTTGTTTATATGTGTAGATCGAATGTGTATTTAAGGTGGATCGAATGTGTCAGATGTGGATCGAAACGACCTGGATCGAAACGACCATGGATCGAAACAACCGGTATTCCTGTGTTCGACTAAATTAAAGCAATATATAGTCAATTAAAAAAGGTAGCGAGGGTCAATGAGCCTCGGAGATATATATTAGCAGTATAATGCTACTCTAAAATCCGAGGAGAAACCAAAAGATTTGATTTGATTTGATATACGTTAACTTACACGGGACTTCTTAAGGTTGGTGCTGAAATTATTGCCCCTTACTTAACACGTATTTACAACTTATCGCTTCAAACGAACTCAATTCCATCTGCTTGGAATTAAGACCGCAGTGGTGACTCCATTACATAAATCTGATAGCCTGGATGATCCAAATAATTTCAGACCCATCTCAGTTATTCCAGCTGCTATGAAGATCTTTGAAAAGGCAGTACATCAACAGCTTTGCGGTCTAATAATTTGCTGGCTGTATGTCAATCTAGTTTCCGTCCTGGCCACCCAACTGCTACTGCACTGCTAGATCTCAGTGATTCTCTCCTAAAGAACATTGATGATGGCAAGTACGTTGGGTCAGTCTTCCTCGATCTAAAGAAGGCGTTTGATTTGGTAAACCACTCAGTTCTCCTGTCGAAGTTGTCTCAAGTTGGTGTACGTGGTTCAGCATTATCCTGGTTTAAAGATTACCTTTCAAACAGGACTCAAGTTGTTAAATTAAATGGAACTCTCTCAGACAATATGATCATTAACATGGGAGTACCGCAGGGATCCGTATTGGGTCCATTATTATTTATTATTTTTGTAAATGATCTCGTAACAAGTATTAAGTCTAGTAAGGTAATTTTTTATGCTGACGACACTGCCATATTTTTTGCCCACAGAGATATTAATAGAATTATGCGGTCTGTTTTACAGTCAGAGTTGAATATGCTTTGTGAGTGGTTTAGCAAAAACGATCTTATACTAAATATCAAAAAAACTAAGTTTATACTTTTTGGATCTAGAAAGCGCTTATCTAACTTAGATCAAGATAAGTCTATGCCTCTAGCATTAGTAAACTTGCCTATTGATAATGTTACTACTATGAAATATTAATTTAGGTGTTGTATTGGATCCAACCTTAAGTTGGCATGAACATATAGATTATATAGCTAAGAAAATAAGCAGTAGATTAGGATTATTAACTAGGATAAGGAAATATCTTAGCGTCGATATCGCAAATCAGATTTTTCTTACTTTAGTTCAGCCACTTTTTGAATACTGACAATACTGTAATATTATCTGGTCTAATGCTAATGCTACCAATTTAGAACGCTTAGTTAAGCTTCAAAAGAGGGGTGCACGTATTGTGCTCCAAAAAAGGATAAGGGAGGCTCATTCTGCTAACCTTTTTAGACAGTTAGGATGGATCCCTATACGTGACTGTTGGGATTTTTTCAAATGTGTGGCAGTTTATAAATCATTAAATGGTCTTTTTCCTCCATATTTAACTAATATATTTACAAAGAATTCTCAAATTCATAATTATAATACTCGAAATAAGGATAATATTCATCTTTCAAATGTTAATACTAAGTCAGGGAAAAGATCTTTTAGTTACTCAGCAGGGAAATTATTCAGTAATGCTTTGCCATCTTATGTTAAAGATGATATGCTTCCACTATAAAAGACTTTAAGTCAAGATACTGGGGTTATTTTGCTACATTACAATAGATAAATTTTTATACAAGATTTTTATACATAGTACGTATTTTATATTTTTAGGTCATTTTATATTGTTATTTATTCATTTATTTTATTAATTTACTGTTCCATTTTTTATTAGTTTATTTGTTTTTAAGTTAAACACAGCATCTTTGTAAATCAGCTTTACCGTTGGAAGATTTACTGTGTATAATTAAGTTTATTATTATTATTATTAAGTGAGTCAAAACTTGTTTAATATCAGTTTTCTCGCATTTAAACATATGTTAAAGATGTGTTTTTAGCCATTTTGTTTTTCGTGCATTGGTGAAAGCTTATCTCTCTTTGTCATTATCGTCTCTGAAGTAGTTTTTTCTCCTATCAAACGTTTTGCTTTTTACTGCGCCGGAACACAGCAGCTGCACGAACAAAAAGTTCTTAAAATCACAACGTGAAATCTACCGATTCACTTTTGCAAAGGAAACTTTCATAATCGACAAACTTTAGTAAAAATTGAATAATGAAAAATCTACCAGACATTCATCGTTAAATTCATCAGTTATTGCTTTTTGAGCACCACGTTGCACGAATTTTTTAATTTGATTAAAAGAGAGTTTAAAGCAAGACGGTTTAATTTATGAAATACAGAACATAACGCTTTTTCAATGACATATTCATTTACTGAAAATGACACAAAAAATGACTCATGATAACAGCGAAAATCGTTGCATCGAGACTGTATTTTTTCATCTTCGATTTTGTCTTTATTGATCCGGCGTCAATAATCAAATTAACCAATGACTGAATCAATTCACACAAGCTCCGTGCATTAAAGATGATGGCGGGATGGATCAAGACAAAAACCTATTAAACCTAACCTAGATGATTTTTGAAATTGTTCTAAGATATTTCATTTCCGTTTATTTGCAGATGACCCAAACCTTTTTAGACCTTTTTACCTCAGACAATGAATCCTTGAAGGCACTCATGAAAAGAAAAGAAATTCTGAATTGGGAAACAACAAACACAACTGGCTCTGTGACAAGAAATTGTCTCTAAATATAGATGAGACCGGTAAACCTTGTAATTTTCCATCCATACTAGAAAATGTTATCAAAATCTGTCTATTCCGAATATCCATTAATTATTTGACCAGGAAAAGATGACTAAAGCAATCCTTTAGGAAAAGATAAGCGCTTACTTACTTTTAGGAAAAGATAAGCGCTTAATTGTTACGGACAGTTTTAACTTTCAAGGTTTACTAAATCTCCAATAGTTTTATTTAAAACTTCAGAGCATGCGCAATGCGTTTTTTACCCGTGTCCCATCAGTGATTGTCATATGAAAAAAAAAACTTAGAAAATTCCATCAGGAGCAACGAACTGGCTCGTCGTATAATTGTAGTCCAATGGGCTGGAAAGGTTGTGGTACGGGGTTCTATTCGTTTTCGATAACATTTCGAAAATCTTTCAGACGTTTTTTACCTACTTGAAAGTTACTTTTTCAAGATTCTTAAATTATAAGTCTAAGTGTCACTAAAAGTCCTAAAATTCAGTAGTATTTGAAGCAGGTACTTGAAATACTAACTCGGGAACAAGTGAGTAGTGATGTACCTATGTAATCGCCTGCTTATGCCGTGATTTGAAGGATGATATCACTTTAAAGCTTTACTTTTGATTTACTAGTACTTTACAATATTTACAGCTGTAAATGTTATCTCAGGTATAATCCGCACTTGGACGAAGTTTGTTTTTGTTTCTCGATGCAAATCATTCTTCCTGGGGAAATAAGCATATTTTGACGGGAACTTGACCTTGCAATTTAACCATTACAACTTCGTTCATACATCACAACGAGGAACGCCTCGAATATCGCGCGCGCTTCGTGATTTATTCGAACAAAAAATCAACGTACACAAACAAAATTTTGAAGAGCTCCCTTGCACTGACCACTGGAAGCGGTGTTGATATGGATTTTACGTTTTTGCTATCCGCCATTATCATCCCACTAAAATTAATTATAGCCAATCAGAAGCGAGATCTACTGTCCTGATATTCCACGCTATCTTGACAGTGTCTTGATATCCTGAATATCACAGTAGATTGAAACTGACTTCTAAATAAGCAGTAGACGCGTTTTATTTTTGTTTTACTTTTTGGCAAATAATAAGGAAAATATTATTCATCTGAAAGGCTACATGAACATTTTTAACAAAATCGCGAGAGGTTAATTAATTTTCCAGCCATATGCACTTCTCAAAAACGGACGCGCGCCGTCAATATGTTAATTATAATTAGTTTACGTTTTCAAACAATCACTCTCTAAAAACACAGTACTACTTCTGCGAAAAACGTGGGATGATAAATAAATTATCGGGCAACTTTTGGCTCAATTCGGCAAATATCAGGTCTCGTTTGGTCTCGCCATGGGTATTTTGGCTCGATTTCGTCTCGCCACTCGACCAAACCCGCCCTTATATCACGCCGAATCGAACCAAATATGAGTATACCACTGATTGATAGGGTGAAAAAGGCATTGCGCATGCTCGAAAATTCGGCGGGAATTCGTAGACGCGTTCGTGTTTTCGGTCGTGTTTACAAATAAAAGTACTGTAGATTCAGCTGTCGTGTATTATGCGAATTCTCTCGTGTTTTATTTGACCAGGAAAAGATGACTAAAGCAATCTTTTAGGAAAAGATAAGCGCTTACTTACTTTTAGGAAAAGATAAGCGCTTAACAGCCTTAACTTTCAAGGTTTACTAAATCTCCAATAGTTTTATTTAAAACTTCAGAGCATGAGCAATGCGTTTTTCACCCGTGTCCCATTGATTGTCATATGAAAAAAAAAAAAAATTCCATCAGGAGCAACGAGCTGGCTCGTCGTATAATTGTAGTCCAATGGGTTGGAAAGGTTGTGGTACGGGGTTCTATTCGTTTTCGATAACATTTCGAAAATCTTTCAGACGTTTTTTACCTACTTGAAAGTTACTTTTTCAAGATTTTAAAGTCTCATTATATCTAAGTGTCACTAAAAGTCCTAAAATTCAGTAGTATTTGAAGAAGGTACTTGAAATACTAACTCGGCAACAAGTGAGTAGTGATGTACGTATGTAAATTATACAAAATTCTTAACCATGGATTGAGGCCTATTCCGGGCCCTAAAATCGCCTAAAATCGCCCTAAATCGCCCTAAATCGCCTTAAGTTTTTAGCATCTTTGGGGATAATTTTGCTTAAATCGCCTACGATCGCCCCAAATTACGGCGATTTTAGGGCCCGGAGTAGGCCTGGATTAAGATATCCTAGCCCATGAGTTTGGAACTAACTTATACATATGCACGTGTCCCTAAAACAAGCATCTAATTGGTGTATCAAGTCATGAATTATTAATGACTTTGAAAATAAAATCTCCCAAACAACTGATATAAAAATTAGGAAAAAATGATTAACACTTTACTTAAGGTTGCACCAAATGTCGAGTGTATAGCAACGCTATATTAAGTATAACATGAGTCCGTTTCTTACGCTACTTGGACGATGAACGACACGGAGATCAAACATTGTCGTCTATTATTGGATCCATTCACATGGCATCCATCTTTTACCAACCAATCTACAAATATATCCAGTATCGTTGTTGTGGTCCTTCAGCTTTTGACCATACCATTCGTCATATTTTTCAACGCCGTCACTCTCATTATTGTAGCAAAGTTTGAATCCCTGCGAAAAGAACGCTTCGTTGCCCTGGCCCTTCTTGCTGTCACAGATGTTCTTTCTGGTCTGATCTCTCAGCCTCTTTTAGTTGCTAAAGAACTGTATCATTTATTGAACAATGATGTCAACTGCAGTCTAGATAGTGTTTTCTATCTTAGTTTCGTACTATTTTCAAGTGCATCACTCTGTCAGCTTGCATGCCTCACCTATGAAAAGTACGTTGCCATAACCGATCCGTTCGAATACCCAAACCGTATTACTGTACGTAGACTTGTATATGTAGCAATAGCAAACTGGACCATCCATCTTGCCTTAGTAGTGATATATGGTACAACATTATCAGCAAAGTATATCGTTTACTTTACAATTATCCCAATCCTTCTTCTTTTCTGTATTCTGTACTGGTACATCAAGATCTTTGCAGTTATCCGTAGGCAAAACCGCCAGATGCATCAACATAATGCCAACCACGAATCAAACTCAAGAAACCTTTCAAATCGCAAATCAGCCATTACTGCTGTTATGCTATTAGGAATTTTTTCTTTGAGTTATCTACCAGAGCTTGTCAATGTGTTTCTTCGATTACACTACGGGTCTGCGGAAGTCGGAGGACCCGACTATTTCAACTTCGAACCCTGGAGCACTTTTTTCTTGCATCTAAACTCACTTTTCAGTCCTATTATCTACGGAGTGCTCACCAATGAGTTTCGCAGATATTTCTTTCGACTTTTTGGCATCCAGACAAGTAATGACGGAAACCCCAATGCTCCTGGCCCATTTGTATTAAAGGTATCTCCACAGATCAACAATGAACAACCACATGTTGGCTCAGAGAGAAGAATGAAAGAACCAGCCTCAGAGCAGAGAGAGGACATGAAATACAATGATGAAGGAAAACATGCTGTCGAGTTGTCCATACTTAATGTGTTACCAGAAAGAAACGAACAGATCGTCACAGAGAACAACGATGAGCTGAATGTGACGCATTGGTTTAATAAGGGACAAAACGTTCGTGATGAATTCGGTTAAAAATAACTAAAAAGAAGAGAAAACTAGAAAGGAAGAGAAAAGAAAATGCAAAATATACAAGACAATAGAAAAGACGACAACAACAACAACAACAACAAATTCATAAAAACTAGGAAACTAAAAGCCACTACCTCTGTGTTCGACTAAATTAAAGCAATATATAGTCAATTAAAAATTAAAGGTAGCGAGGGTCAATGAGCCTCGGAGATATTAGCAGTATAATGCTACTCTAAAATCCGAGGAGAAACCAAAAGATTTGATTTGATTTGATATACGTTAACTTACACGGGACTGATGCGATCATTTGTCATGCGTCCCCCTGTTTTCCGCTAGAATAGCTTTTTAGGGTAACTAACTAACTCACTCACTCACTCACATCTCTCTGATACACGTTCACGTGACGTCATTCACAGCCATTGTTGGATCTCCGATCGTCGTTTTTTGACTGAAACAGATGTATATGCATTTCAAATTTTTCCTGCTTGATGAACTGGGCACATGTGTTTTTAAACATTTTGTTTTTCGTGCATTGGTGAAAATTTATATCTCTTGTCATTATCGTCATTGAAGTAATTTTTCGGCTCCTATCAAACGTTTTGTTTTTTACTGCGCCGGAACACAGCAGCTGCACGAACAAAATGTTCTTAAAATCACAACGTGAAATTTACCGATTCACTTTTGCAAAGGAAACTTGAATTGCACAATGGACAAACTTTAGTAAAAATTGAATTATGAAAAATCTACCAGACATTCATCGTAAAAGCACCAGGTTGCATGAATATTTATTTGATTAAAAGACAGTGTAAAGCGAGACGGTTTAATTTATGAAATAAACAGATGATATAGGTTTTTCGATGACATATTCTTTCACTGAAAACACACAAAATTAAAGGCGCTCAAAGAGCTCATGTGGTTACTCCAATTTTTTAATATTTAGTTGCAAATAGTTGTACTCTGGCTACGGGAGTAGCTACAATCCCCGCCAATGGCGAAGTAGCTCGTGGATTGACCGAAATGACCACAGGAAGCCCAAACAATATATTTTAGTAAAATAACGAGTTTTCATTTGAAGACAAAAATCTAAATCAATAAATCAATAATTTTTTTAGCGAAAATAGAGTCATTAGCTATAAAAGAAAAAAAAAATGTGTGAAAAAAAAGTGAAAAAAAAAAATCAATCACCGTCGTGGCCGTGGCTCGAACCCTAGACCTTTCGCTTGGGAAGCCATGGTTTATCCACTCGACCATGCAGAAGTTACACGTTTTCGGATAGTGAATTTTAGTATATTTATTGTCAGTGTGTTTACAATACAAATGCAAAAATGCTTCTTTCTAAAATGTCGCTATAAATATAAAAGAAATTGCTTCATAAAACACTAATCCAATAAACTAACTCAATATCCCTTTCTGTTGCTGTTTTCGGCTAGCGGACTCGATGGCGGCCTTCACGGCGCTCGGGACGGCGGCTTTCAGTCCTTTCAAAATGCCGAGTCTTCGTTTGTTTATCTTCTTTGACTCTTGTCAGTGATGATAGAGTACGAACACTAAAAGCTTGGTTGACTTTGATGTTGGAGTGAAAAAGATTTTTGTTGCTGGCTTCTCCTTTAATAACGTCTGTAATTTTTCGTGTGTATCAGTGGACATGTCTGAGAGTGCTTATTCAGTCACGCTATATATGTTCCATGTTCAGTTTGTATCAATTCTAGAGCATGTGTTCTCCGACACGTTTATCTGCCTTTTAGTAACGACAGTAAAATTCATTGATTTTCCTTCTAGCTAGCTATTTTGAAACATATGTTTTCTGTGTTATCCAGAAGATGGGCATCGGAAGATCGGACCGATCTCGGAAAAGAGTCGGGCGTTCGGGTGTTACAGACTTCCACCCTTACATCGCGCCATAGCATAGTGGTACTCCGTCCTTTAGACGGGAGTAACCACAAAAATGACTCATGATCACAGCAAAAATCGTTGCACCGAGACTGTATTTTTCCATCTTTTTTTCTGATCCGTCAATAATCCTTGGGGGCGAAGCATATTGCAATTAACCAATGATTGAACGAATTCACACAAGCTCCGTGCATCAAACATATCCACCAACTTACTAAGAAAATATATCTGAACTGCATATACTTAAAGTACTACTATTATGAAAAAACGCCGACATCAAATTTAGCTGAAACGACACTGAATAACTCTTCAATGATCTACTAATCACAAGATAAAACTTTTCTCGGTATTCCAAAGGGCCAGGAAGTACTATATTTTTATGAATCTTTAGAGGTGTCACTGACGTCATTTACTCAAATTACGGCTTCATTCCATACATTTCTTTGTATTTAGTTGGCTTGGTTTATTTTATTTCTTTTACACTAATAGTTTGTGTGAAAGAGTTTTCTTGCATTGTTTGTGTCTAGGGTTAATTTTCTGGCCAGTTTTCTCCATTGTAGAACAATTACGTTGAGATAATCACAAAATACAAAGAAATGTATGGAGCGAAGCGGTGATGAGTTGAGTAAATGACGTCACTGACACCTCTAAAGATTCATAAAAATATAGTACTTCCCTTTGGAATACCAAGAAAAGATTTTACCTAGCGATTATTAGATTCTTGAAGAGCTATTCAGTATCGTTTCAGCTAAATTTGATGTCGGCGTTTTTTCATAATAGTAGCACTTTAAAATGTTGAAAAACTACTGCAAATCAACACTAAACTACTATACCCACTATGAAGTCCCTTTGTTCTAATACCTAGCTCGATTAGCTTTGCAGTTCTTTGTAGGTCCCTAAAACAGAATCTGATTACTCATGATTGTAAATATTGTCCGTATGTGGTATTAAACAAATATTTGTTGTTGCATTGTTGTTGCGAAGTTGGAAATTAAAGTACGGGTTGCGATTTTTGCTGTAACACAAGAAAGTAGCTTCATCTTTGCAAAAATTCGAGTTATTGGAGCACAAGCACCCCAGCCGGCAATGATCTATACAAGGTGTCTCAACAATCGTACCCTTGTTTTTAACTGCAAAAAGATTTTATTAACAGGTTCTAAACCACCCAATTATTAAGATTTTTTACATGTTGTGTCCACTATTTATATATCAGTTCAGCAGACTATACGTACGTGACCATGCACCGTTATTTTTTATCACATTATTTAACGACCTGGTATGAAATGTGATAACAAGTGAAGAAGTGCATGAAAAACGGCATGTCTCATTTGTCCATTCTTACTTAATAAAACATTTGCTTCTTTCACTGGTGTTTTTGAGTTTTCTTTGATGGATATTCTGGAAAGTCTAACTGTATATCTTGGAGCTTATAAAAGATGTGGTTTGTTTTCGTTATATATTTTGAAAATGAATGAACAAATGTTCGAGAAACTCAAAGCTACTAATTGGGAATGAAATGTCAGGATACGAAAACGCATATATTTGACTACAGCTGGTTTTAAGAGAAAAATGCAAATGAATAACACCTAACTTCTAAGGCCGTTCAAACTAAGAACAGACTACAACATTTTTCACATATATTTTGGCATTAGCCAAAATAAGGCAATGCCAAATTAGGGGCAGCAGTGCTAGTCAAGATTTTCGTCTGACACCGCGCGTAATCATTCAAAATTAAAGGTGGTAAATTGCACTAATCGCACTTGCCTTTTCATATTTAGATGAACATTTGTACATTTTTGTACTGAGATTTCAGGAAGCCTCTTAACTTATACAAGTATTGTTTTCGTCTTCTCTCTTCCTAGTTCACTTGCGCAATTTACTCCCTTGTTAATCTCTACTTTCGTCAACGCTTGTGGACAGCTTAATCCTGATAATGAACATACAACAACAATGTTGAATACAACAGGGAACAGGGAAGTTTCATTATGGACAATCGTTGCAACATATGGCCAATAATGAAAATTTCCCAAACAACTAATAATGATCAAAGCCGTATACTTCAAAAATCTGTACATATTCGTTATCATATTGACAACACTGGAACAGTCCAATCCTGCTTATGGGTTAAACAATTCAGTACAGAACAGCAACGTGGAATATAGCTTATCACTTTGAAAACAAACCATATAACATGCGTAGCAGAAGTTTCACGATAAGATTTACACAATGTTGCAGATCTCGTCCTGATTTTGAAACATCTTTTTCCATTACTCCCTCGTTCTCCTTAAAATCTTTATCAATTATTATATATAATATGCTTCTTCCCCTTTTTTTCTCATTTTAATCTCCTTTTTTCTTTCAATCTGTACCTTCATCAGAGCCATTGTGAAAACCGGATCAACCACCAGTCATGCTAATGAAACAAACAATCCTATAATTATAAAACGTGGAATATGGCATTTTAGTTTGAAAAGGAACCATAACCCGCATTGATCAAGCCTTAGATTTCTTCAATGAAGCATCTATCCTCAAAAGAAGAACATCTTAATGGATTGGTAATACTAGGAAGTACGAAATTATTTAATGTGATCAAAAGCAACACCTTCGTCACAGCATTGTGAACACTGGATGAACCTATTCCTGCTAATGGATTTAAACAATCACAGACTGAACTATAAAATATGGAATAGAGCTTTCAATTTTTCGTTGATGCACGAAATTTCTCATGTGATCAAGAGCAACACATCTTTCAACCAACACGAGTTTGGCTAACGCGATGAACGACACAGAGATCCAACAGTGTCGCTTAGTGGATCCACTCGCATGGCATCCCTCTTTTACCAACCAAGCTACAAATATATCCAGTATCGTTGTTGTGGTCCTTCAGCTTTTGACCATACCATTCGTCCTATTTCTCAACGCCGTCACTCTTATCATTGTAGCAAAGTTTGAATCCTTGCGAAAAGAACGTTTCGTTGTCCTGGCCCTTCTTGCCGTCACAGATGTTCTTTCTGGTCTGATCTCTCAGCCTCTTTTAGTTGCTAAAGAACTGTATCATTTAGTGAACAACGATGTCAACTGCAGTCTAGATAGTACTTTCGATCTCAGCTACACACTTTTGTCAAGTGCATCACTCTGTCAACTAGCATGCCTCACCTATGAAAGGTACGTTGCCATAACCGATCCGTACGAATACCCAAACCGTATTACTGTACGTAGACTTGTATACGTAGCAATAGCAAACTGGGCCATCCATGTTGCCTCATTAGTGACAACTGGAGCAACATCATCAAGAGAAAATGGCTCGTACATCGTCATTGTCCCAATCCTTTCTCTCTTCTGTATTCTGTACTGGTACGTCAAGATCTTTGCAGTTATCCGTAGGCAAAACCGCCAGATCCATCAACATAATGCCAGCCACGAATCAAACTCAAGAAACCTTTCAAATCGCAAATCAGCCATTACTGCTGTTATGCTATTGGGAGTTTTTTCCTTAAGTTATCTACCAGAGCTTGTCAATGTGTTTCTTGCATTACACTACGGGTTTGCGGAAGTCGGAGGACCCACCTATTTCGCCTTCGAACCATGGAGCACTTTTTTCTTACATCTAAACTCACTTTTCAGTCCTATTGTCTACGGACTGCGCACCAATGAGTTTCGCAGATATTTCTTTCGACTTTTTGGCATCCAGACAAGTAATGACGAAAACCCCAATGCTCCTGGCCCATTTGTATTAAAGGTATCTCCACAGATCAAGAACGAACAACCACATGTTGGCTCAGAGAGAAGAATGAAAGAACCAGCCTCAGAGCAGAGAGAGGACATGAAACACAATGATGAAGGGAAACATGCTGTCGAGTTGTCCATACTTAATGTGTTACCAGAAAGAAACGAACAGATCGTCGCTGAGAACAACGATGAGCAATGTGACGCATTGGTTTAATAAGGGACAAAACGTTCGTGATGAATTCGGTTAAAAATAACTAAAAAGAAATTAAGAGAAAACTGGAAGGAAGAGAAAAGAAAATGCAAAATATACAAGACAATAGAAAAGACGACAACAACAACAACAACAACAACAAATTCATAAAAACTAGGAAACTAAAAGCCACTACCGCCTCTGTGTTCGACTAAATTAAAGCAATATATAGTCAATTAAAAAAAGGTAGCGAGGGTCAATGAGCCTCGGAGATATTAGCAGTATAATGCTACTCTAAAATCCGAGGAGAAACCAAAAGATTTGATTTGATTTGATATACGTTAACTTACACGGGACTGATGCGATCATTTGTCATGCGTCCCCCTGTTTTCCGCTAGAATAGCTTTTTAGGGTAACTAACTAACTCACTCACTCACTCACTCACATCTCTATTTCTGATACACGTTCACGTGACGTCATTCACAGCCATTGTTGGATCTCCGATCGTCGTTTTTTGACTGAAACAGATGTATAAGTGCATTTCAGATTTTTCCTACTCCATGAACTGGGCACATGTGTTTTTAGCCATTTTGTTTTTCGTTCATTGGTGAAAGCTTATCTCTCTTTGTCATTATCGTCTCTGAAGTAGTTTTTTCTCCTATCAAACGTTTTGTTTTTTACTGCGCCGGAACACAGCAGCTGTACGAACAAAAAGTTCTTAAAATCACAACGTGAAATACATATACCGATTCACTTTTGCAAAGGAAACTTTCATAATGGACAAACTTTAGTAAAAATTAAATTATGAAAAATCTACTAGACATTCATCGTAAAAGCACCAGGTTGCATGAATATTTATTTGATTACAAGAGAGCGGTGTAAAGCGAGACGGTTTAATTCATGAAATAAACAGATAATATAGTTGGGAATGAAATGTCAGGATACGAAAACGCACATTTGACTACATCTGTTTTTAAGAGAAAAATGCAAATGAATAACACCTAACAGACTACAAAAATTTTTCAAATATATTTTGGTATTAGCCAAAATAAGCCAATGCCAAATAATTAGGGGAAGCAGTGCTAGTTAAGAGTTTCGTCTGACAACGCGCGTAATCATATACAAAAGGTGGTAAATTGCACTAATCTTCTCAAAATCTTTATCCATTATTATAATATGCTTCTTCCCCCTTTTTTTTTTTTTCTCATTTAAATCTCCTTTTTTTCTTTCAATCTGTACCTTCATCAGAGCCATTGTGAAAAGCGGATCAACCACCAGTCATGCTAATGAATTGAAACTGAAACAATCACATAATTATATAACGTGGAAAATAGCATTTTAGTTTCAAATGGAACCGTCCATGACCACTGATCATGCCTTAGATTTTTTTATCAAATTCCTTTTCTGAACAATAAAAATCAACCAAGCATTTGTCCTCAAAAGAAGAACATCTTAATGGATTGGTAATACTAGGAAGTACGAAATTATTTAATGTGATCAAAAGCAACACAGCTGTACCTTCGTCACAGCATTGTGAACACTGGATGAACCTATTCCTGCTAATAGATTTAAACAATCACAGACTGAACTATAAAATATGGAATAGAGCTTTCAATTTTTCGTTGATGCCCGGCCGAAATTTCTAATGTGATCAAGAGCAACACATCTTTCAACCAACACGAGTTTGGCTAACGCGATGAACGACACAGAGATCCAACAGTGTCGCTTAGTGGATCCACTCACATGGCATCCCTCTTTTACCAACCAAGCTACAAATATATCCAGTATCGTTGTTGTTGTCCTTCAGCTTTTGACCATACCAGTCGTCCTATTTCTCAACGCCGTCACTCTTATCATTGTAGCAAAGTTTGAATCCTTGCGAAAAGAACGCTTCGTTGTCCTGGCCCTTCTTGCTGTCACAGATGTTCTTTCTGGTCTGATCTCTCAGCCTCTTTTAGTTGCTAAAGAACTTTCGATCTCAGCTACACACTTTTGTCAAGTGCATCACTCTGTCAACTAGCATGCCTCACCTATGAAAGGTACGTTGCCATAACCGATCCGTACGAATACCCAAACCGTATTACTGTACGTAGACTTGTATATGTAGCAATAGCAAACTGGGCCATCCATCTTGCCTCATTAGTGACAACTGGAGCAACATCATCAAGAGAAAATGGCTCTTACATCGTCATTGTCCCAATCCTTTCTCTCTTCTGTATTCTGTACTGGTACATCAAGATCTTTGCGGTTATCCGTAGGCAAAACCGCCAGATCCATCAACATAATGTCAACCACGAATCAAACTCAAGAAACCTTTCAAATCGCAAATCAGCCATTACTGCTGTTATGCTATTGGGAGTTTTTTTCTTGAGTTATCTACCAGAGCTTGCCAATATGTTTGTGGCATTACACTACGGTTCTGCAGTCCGAGGACCCGCCTATTTCGTCTTCCAACCATGGATCACTTTTTTCTTGCATCTAAACTCACTTTTCAGTCCTATTATCTACGGACTGCGCACCAATGAGTTTCGCAGATATTTCTTTCGACTTTTTGGCATCCAGACAAGTAATGACGAAAACCCCAATGCTCCTGGCCCATTTGTATTAAAGGTATCTCCACAGATCAACAATGAGCAACCATATGTTGGCTCAGAGAGAAGAATGAGGGAACCAGCCTCAGAGCAGAGAGAGGACATGAAACACAATGATGAAGGAAAACATGCTGTCGAGTTGTCCATACTTAATGTGTTACCAGAAAGAAACGAACAGATCGTCGCTGAGAACAACGTTGAGCAATGTGATGAATTGGTTTAATAAGGGACAAAACGTTCATGATGAATTCGGTTAAAAATAACTAAAAAGAAGTGAAAACTGGAAAGGAAGAGAAAAGAAAATGCAAAATATAGAAGACAATAGAAACGACAACAACAACAACAAATTCAGAAAAACAAGGAAACTAAAAGCCACCATACCTCTGTGTTCGACTAAATTAAGGCAATACCTAGTGATTATAGTAGATCACTGAAGAGTTATTTAGTGTCGTTTCAGCTAAATTTGATTTCGGCGTTTTTTCATAACAGTAGTACTTTAAAATGTTGAAAAACTACTGCAAATCAACACTTTAAACAACAGTAGTACTTTAAAATGTTGAAAAACTACTGCAAATCAACACTAATCTACCCACTGTTAAGTCACTTTGTTCTGATACTTAGCTCGATTAGCTTGGCAGTTCTATGTAGGTCTCTAAAACAGAATCTGATTACTAATGATTGTAAATATTGCCCGTATGTGGCATTAAACAAATATTTGTTGTTGCATTGTTGTTGTTGCGAAGTTCGAAAGTGAAGTACGGGTTGCGATTTTTGCTGTAACACAAGAAAGTAGCTTCATCTTTGCAAAAATTCGAGTTGTTGGAGCACAAGCACCCCAGCCGGCAATGATCTATGCAGGGTGTCTCAAGAATCGTACCCTTGTTTTTAACTGCAAAAAGATTTTATTAACAGGCTCTTAAACCACCCAATTATTAAGATTTTTTACATGTTTTGTCCACTATTTCTATGAGCACGGGATATCAGTTCAGCAGACTATACGTACGTGACCACCTTTGGTTTTTTATCACATTATATTTAACGACCTGGTATGAAATGTGATAACAAGTGAAGAAGTGCATGAAAAACGGCATGTCTCATTTATCCATTCTTGCTTAATAAAACATTTGCTTCTTTCAAGTGTTTTTGAGTTTTCTTTGATGGATATTCTGGAAAGTCTAACTGTATATCTTGGAGCTTGTAAAAGGTGTGGTTTGATTTCGTTATATTTGAAAATGAATGAAGAAATGTTCGAGAAACTCAAAACTGCTAATTGGGAATGAAATGTCAGGATACGAAAACGCATATATTTGACTACAGCTGGTTTTAAGAGAAAAATGCAAATGAATACGCCTAACTTCTAATACCTTCTAAGGCCAATCAAACTAAAAACAGACTACAACATTTTTCACATATATTTTGGCATTAGCCAAAATAAGGCAATGCCAAATTAGGGGCAGCAGTTCTAGTCAAGATTTTCGTCTGACACCGCGCGTAATCATACAAAATTAAAGGTGATAAATTGCACTAATCGCACTTGCCTTTTCATATTTAGATGAACATTTGTACATTTTTGTACTTAAATTTCAGGAAGCCTCTTTGCTTATACAAGTATTGTTTTCGTCTTCTCTCTTCCTAGTTCACTTGCGCAATTTACTCCCTTGTTGATCTCTAATTTCGTCAACGCTTGTGAACAGCTTAATCCTGATAATGAACATACAACAACAATGTTGAATACAACAGGGAAGTTTCATTATGGACAATCGTTGCAACATATGGCCAATAATGAAAATCTCCCAAACAACTAATAATGATCAAAGCCGTATACTTCAAAAATCTGTACATATTCGTTATCATATTGACAACACTGGAACAGTCCAATCCTGCTTATGGGTTAAACAATTCAGTACAGAACAGCAACGTGGAATATAGCTTATCACTTTGAAAACAAACCATATAACATGCGTAGCAGAAGTTTCACGATAAGATTTACACAATGTTGCAGATCTCGTCCTGATTTTGAAACATCTTTTTCCATTACTCCCTCGTTCTCCTTAAAATCTTTATCCATTATTATATATAATATGCTTCTTCCCCTTTTTTTCTCATTTTAATCTCCTTTTTTCTTTCAATCTGTACCTTCATCAGAGCCATTGTGAAAACCGGATCAACCACCAGTCATGCTAATGAAACAAACAATCCTATAATTATAAAACGTGGAATATGGCATTTTAGTTTGAAAAGGAACCATAACCCGCATTGATCAAGCCTTAGATTTCTTCAATGAAGCATCTATCCTCAAAAGAAGAACATCTTAATGGATTGGTAATACTAGGAAGTACGAAATTATTTAATGTGATCAAAAGCAACACATGCAGCTGTACCTTCGTCACAGCATTGTGAACACTGGATGAACCTATTCCTGCTAATGGATTTAAACAATCACAGACTGAACTATAAAACATGGAGTACAGCTTTCAATTTTTCGTTGATGCACGAAATTTCTCATGTGATCAAGAGCAACACATCTTTCAACCAACACGAGTTTGGCTAACGCTATGAACGACACAGAGATCCAACAGTGTCGCTTAGTGGATCCACTCGCATGGCATCCCTCTTTTACCAACCAAGCTACAAATATATCCAGTATCGTTGTTGTGGTCCTTCAGCTTTTGACCATACCATTCGTCCTATTTCTCAACGCCGTCACTCTTATCATTGTAGCAAAGTTTGAATCCTTGCGAAAAGAACGTTTCGTTGTCCTGGCCCTTCTTGCCGTCACAGATGTTCTTTCTGGTCTGATCTCTCAGCCTCTTTTAGTTGCTAAAGAACTGTATCATTTAGTGAACAACGATGTCAACTGCAGTCTAGATAGTACTTTCGATCTCAGCTACACACTTTTGTCAAGTGCATCACTCTGTCAACTAGCATGCCTCACCTATGAAAGGTACGTTGCCATAACCGATCCGTACGAATACCCAAACCGTATTACTGTACGTAGACTTGTATACGTAGCAATAGCAAACTGGGCCATCCATGTTGCCTCATTAGTGACAACTGGAGCAACATCATCAAGAGAAAATGGCTCGTACATCGTCATTGTCCCAATCCTTTCTCTCTTCTGTATTCTGTACTGGTACGTCAAGATCTTTGCAGTTATCCGTAGGCAAAACCGCCAGATCCATCAACATAATGCCAGCCACGAATCAAACTCAAGAAACCTTTCAAATCGCAAATCAGCCATTACTGCTGTTATGCTATTGGGAGTTTTTTCCTTAAGTTATCTACCAGAGCTTGTCAATGTGTTTCTTGCATTACACTACGGGTTTGCGGAAGTCGGAGGACCCACCTATTTTGCCTTCGAACCATGGAGCACTTTTTTCTTACATCTAAACTCACTTTTCAGTCCTATTGTCTACGGACTGCGCACCAATGAGTTTCGCAGATATTTCTTTCGACTTTTTGGCATCCAGACAAGTAATGACGGAAACCCCAATGCTCCTGGCCCATTTGTATTAAAGGTATCTCCACAGATCAACAATGAACAACCACATGTTGGCTCAGAGAGAAGAATGAAAGAACCAGCCTCAGAGCAGAGAGAGGACATGAAACACAATGATGAAGGAAAACATGCTGTTGAGTTGTCCATACTTAATGTGTTACCAGAAAGAAACGAACAGATCGTCACAGAGAACAACGTTGAGCAATGTGATGAATTGGTTTAATAAGGGACAAAACGTTCATGATGAATTCGGTTAAAAATAACTAAAAAGAAGTGAAAACTGGAAAGGAAGAGAAAAGAAAATGCAAAATATAGAAGACAATAGAAACGACAACAACAACAACAAATTCAGAAAAACAAGGAAACTAAAAGCCACCATACCTCTGTGTTCGACTAAATTAAGGCAATACCTAGTGATTATAGTAGATCACTGAAGAGTTATTTAGTGTCGTTTCAGCTAAATTTGATTTCGGCGTTTTTTCATAACAGTAGTACTTTAAAATGTTGAAAAACTACTGCAAATCAACACTTTAAACAACAGTAGTACTTTAAAATGTTGAAAAACTACTGCAAATCAACACTAATCTACCCACTGTTAAGTCACTTTGTTCTGATACTTAGCTCGATTAGCTTGGCAGTTCTATGTAGGTCTCTAAAACAGAATCTGATTACTAATGATTGTAAATATTGCCCGTATGTGGCATTAAACAAATATTTGTTGTTGCATTGTTGTTGTTGCGAAGTTCGAAAGTGAAGTACGGGTTGCGATTTTTGCTGTAACACAAGAAAGTAGCTTCATCTTTGCAAAAATTCGAGTTGTTGGAGCACAAGCACCCCAGCCGGCAATGATCTATGCAGGGTGTCTCAAGAATCGTACCCTTGTTTTTAACTGCAAAAAGATTTTATTAACAGGCTCTTAAACCACCCAATTATTAAGATTTTTTACATGTTTTGTCCACTATTTCTATGAGCACGGGATATCAGTTCAGCAGACTATACGTACGTGACCACCTTTGGTTTTTTATCACATTATATTTAACGACCTGGTATGAAATGTGATAACAAGTGAAGAAGTGCATGAAAAACGGCATGTCTCATTTATCCATTCTTGCTTAATAAAACATTTGCTTCTTTCAAGTGTTTTTGAGTTTTCTTTGATGGATATTCTGGAAAGTCTAACTGTATATCTTGGAGCTTGTAAAAGGTGTGGTTTGATTTCGTTATATTTGAAAATGAATGAAGAAATGTTCGAGAAACTCAAAACTGCTAATTGGGAATGAAATGTCAGGATACGAAAACGCATATATTTGACTACAGCTGGTTTTAAGAGAAAAATGCAAATGAATACGCCTAACTTCTAATACCTTCTAAGGCCAATCAAACTAAAAACAGACTACAACATTTTTCACATATATTTTGGCATTAGCTAAAATAAGGCAATGCCAAATTAGGGGCAGCAGTTCTAGTCAAGATTTTCGTCTGACACCGCGCGTAATCATACAAAATTAAAGGTGATAAATTGCACTAATCGCACTTGCCTTTTCATATTTAGATGAACATTTGTACATTTTTGTACTTAAATTTCAGGAAGCCTCTTTGCTTATAAAAGTATTGTTTTCGTCTTCTCTCTTCCTAGTTCACTTGCGCAATTTACTCCCTTGTTGATCTCTAATTTCGTCAACGCTTGTGAACAGCTTAATCCTGATAATGAACATACAACAACAATGTTGAATACAACAGGGAAGTTTCATTATGGACAATCGTTGCAACATATGGCCAATAATGAAAATCTCCCAAACAACTAATAATGATTAAAGCTATACTTCAAAAATCTGTACAGTCGTTATAATATTGGCAACACTGGAACAGTCCAATCCTGCTTATGGGTTAAACAATTCAGTACAGAACAGCAACGTGGAATATAGCTTATCACTTTGAAAACAAACCATATAACATGCGTAGCAGAAGTTTCACGATAAGATTTACACAATGTTGCAGATCTCGTCCTGATTTTGAAACATCTTTTTCCATTACTCCCTCGTTCTCCTCAAAATCTTTATGCATTATTATAATATGCTTCTTCCGCTTTTTTTTTCTCATTTTAATCTCCTTTTTTCTTTCAATCTGTACCTTCATCAGAGCCATTGTGAAAACCGGATCAACCACCAGTCATGCTAATGAAACAAACAATCCCATAATTATAAACGTGGAATATAGCATTTTAGTTTGAAAAGGGACCATAACCCGCATTGATCAAGCCTTAGATTTCTTCAATGAAGCATCCGTCCTCAAAAGAAGAACATCTTAATGGATTGGTAATACTAGGAAGTACGAACTTATTTAATGTGATCAAAAGCAACACAGCTCTATACCTTCGTCACAGCATTGTGAACACTGCATGGATGAACCTATTCCTGCTAATGGATTTAAACAATCACAGACTGAACTATAAAACATGGAGTAGAGCTTTCAATTTTTCGTTGATGCACGAAATTTCTAATGTGATCAAGAGCAACACATCTTTCAACCAACACAAGTTTGGCTAACGCTATGAACGACACGGAGATCAAACATTGTCGTCTATTATTGGATCCACTCACATGGCATTTATCTTTTACCGACCAAGCTACAAATATATCCAGTATCGTTGTTGTGGTCCTTCAGCTTTTGACCATGCCATTCGTCATATTTTTCAACGCCGTCACTCTCATTATTGTAGCAAAGTTTGAATCCCTGCGAAAAGAACGCTTCGTTGTCCTGGCCCTTCTTGCTGTCACTGATGTTCTTTCTGGTCTGATCTCTCAGCCTCTTTTAGTTGCTAAAGAACTGTATCATTTGTTGAACAATGATGTCAACTGCAGTCTAGACATTGTTTTCTATCTTAGTTTCGTACTATTTTCAAGTGCATCACTCTGTCAGCTTGCATGCCTCACCTATGAAAGGTACGTTGCCATAACCGATCCGTACGAATACCCAAACCGCATTACTGTACGTACACTTGTATATGTAACAATAGCAAACTGGACCATCCATGTTGCCTTAGTAGTGACACTTGGAGCAACAACATCAGTAGAAAATGGCTTTTACTTCGTAATCGTCCCAATCCTTTTTCTCTTCTGTATTCTGTACTGGTACGTCAAGATCTTTGCAGTTATCCGTAAGCAAAACCGCCAGCGGATGCATCAGCATAATGCCAACCACGAATCAAACTCAAGAAACCTTTCAAATCGCAAATCAGCCATTACTGCTGTTATGCTATTGGGAGTTTTTTCCTTGAGTTATCTACCAAAACTTGTCAATGTGTTTCTTCGATTACACTACGGGTCTGCAGTCCGAGGACCCGCCTATTTCGCATTCGAACCATGGAGCACCTTTTTCGTACATCTGAACTCACTTTTCAGTCCTATTATCTACGGACTGCGCACCAATGAGTTTCGCAGATATTTCTTTCGACTTTTTGGCATCCAGACAAGTAATGACGAAAACCCCAATGCTCCTGGCCCATTTGTATTAAAGGTATCTCCACAGATCAACAATGAACAACCATATGTTGGCTCAGAGAGAAGAATGAGGGAACCAGCCTCAGAGCAGAGAGAGGACATGAAACACAACGATGAAGGAACTGACCACGCTGCTGAGCTGTCCATACTTAATGTGTTACCAGAAAGAAACGAACAGATCGTCGCAGAGAACAATGATGAGTAATCACCGACGAATTAATTGGTTAATTAAGCGATAAAATATTCATGATGAATCAGGTTAATCAAAAACAAATATAAAGAATAGAAAAGGAATACATGAAAGAAAACTGGATAGGAAAATAAAATAAAATGAAAATAGAAGACATAAAAGAGTTGAAATTTTGAAGTAGTTTCGATGAATAGCGCGAAAGTTGTGGGCTGCCGAAGTTTTGCTTTTTTCTTCGAAACTGCTTCAAAGTTTCAACTTTTATTCATTTTGGTGTGCTCTTTTCAAATATTATAGTTTTGTTTTTGTTGGATTGAAATTTAAAATGTCACGCAATGAGTGGGGAAAGCTCGTTGTTTCATCCTAAAACGCGACCTATTTGCAAGGAAAAACCTCAATATATAATGTGGTTTTAATTTACTCACTGCTTTAATTTATTGGCCATTGTTGGACTTTCCTAATAAACTTTTTAAACGTTAACTGCGAACTCAAATACTTGTGTTTATATAGGATATGCAATTCAATAGGGCATTTGGTTGTATGCAAAAAATTGTGTGTATAGTGTATATAGGGTATGCCATAAAGAAACTAAATAAATAGGTAAAAAAGTGGAATGAAAAATAGAAAGAAAAATAAATAAGTAAAAAATAAATGAACTAAATAAATAGGTAAAAAAGGGGGGATAAAACAAAAAGAAAAAGAGGAAAAATGTTTTTAAGGAGAAGCAAAAATTAGATAAGTGGATAGCTAAAATAGTGAAATAGGAGAAAAATAAATAAAACATAAAAAAATAATGAAAAAAGAAAAATGAATAAAAATAAAAATAATAGAGAGCAAAACCGTGTAAAGAAGAAATAGTAGGAGGGGAGGGGAGGGGTGTGTGGATAAGGAATGTAGTGTGGTTAGGAAGGAATGTAAGGAATGTAGGTAAACTGTGCATAGAGGGAATGATGTTGCGAGACACACGAAACAAAGCAGACATAAAATAATAGAGTGTATAGATAAATGGTATAAGGTAAACAATCGGTGTGGGTATCGAAAAATAACATGAATAACATACAGGGAAATCTAAGTAAAATCTAAGTGAGCTCAAATAGATAGGACTGTGGTCGCGTCTCGTACAAGAAGGGGAACCGACGGAAAGGTCGCCGAAACTGCTTGTGTACTATTCATCAGGAGCAAGATACAAAGCAGCGGATGTAAACCCACGCGTTTCGTAACTTAAAAGCGCTTCAAGTCTTGCCCTACACGTGATCGGACGACTGAAGTACGAGAGTAAGCGCTTTTAAGTTACGAAACGCGTGGGTTTACATCCGCTGCTTTGTATCTTGCTCCTGATGAATAGTACACAAGCAGTTTCGGCGACCTTTCCGTCGGTTCCCCTTCTTGTACGAGACGCGACCACAGTCCTATCTA
This sequence comes from Telmatactis stephensoni, assembly GCA_029948255.1. Classification (NCBI taxonomy): domain Eukaryota; kingdom Metazoa; phylum Cnidaria; class Anthozoa; order Actiniaria; family Isophelliidae; genus Telmatactis; species Telmatactis stephensoni. The sequence continues at coordinate 102,146 of JALIZF010001764.1, read as the reverse complement.
TTTGAGCTCACTTAGATTTTACTTAGATTTCCCTGTATGTTATTCATGTTATTTTTCGATACCCACACCGATTGTTTACCTTATACCATTTATCTATACACTCTATTATTTTATGTCTGCTTTGTTTCGTGTGTCTCGCAACATCATTCCCTCTATGCACAGTTTACCTACATTCCTTACATTCCTTCCTAACCACACTACATTCCTTATCCACACACCCCTCCCCTCCCCTCCTACTATTTCTTCTTTACACGGTTTTGCTCTCTATTATTTTTATTTTTATTCATTTTTCTTTTTTCATTATTTTTTATGTTTTATTTATTTTTCTCCTATTTCACTATTTTAGCTATCCACTTATCTAATTTTTGCTTCTCCTTAAAAACATTTTTCCTCTTTTTCTTTTTGTTTTATCCCCCCTTTTTTACCTATTTATTTAGTTCATTTATTTTTTACTTATTTATTTTTCTTTCTATTTTTCATTCCACTTTTTTACCTATTTATTTAGTTTCTTTATGGCATACCCTATATACACTATACACACAATTTTTTGCATACAACCAAATGCCCTATTGAATTGCATATCCTATATAAACACAATAGCCTCAGAGCAGAGAGAGGACATGAAACACAACGATGAAGGAACTGACCACGCTGCTGAGCTGTCCATACTTAATGTGTTACCAGAAAGAAACGAACAGATCGTCGCAGAGAACAATGATGAGTAATCACCGACGAATTAATTGGTTAATTAAGCGATAAAATATTCATGATGAATCAGGTTAATCAAAAACAAATATAAAGAATAGAAAAGGAATACATGAAAGAAAACTGGATAGGAAAATAAAATAAAATGAAAATAGAAGACATAAAAGAGTTGAAATTTTGAAGTAGTTTCGATGAATAGCGCGAAAGTTGTGGGCTGCCGAAGTTTTGCTTTTTTCTTCGAAACTGCTTCAAAGTTTCAACTTTTATTCATTTTGGTGTGCTCTTTTCAAATATTATAGTTTTGTTTTTGTTGGATTGAAATTTAAAATGTCACGCAATGAGTGGGGAAAGCTCGTTGTTTCATCCTAAAACGCGACCTATTTGCAAGGAAAAACCTCAATATATAATGTGGTTTTAATTTACTCACTGCTTTAATTTATTGGCCATTGTTGGACTTTCCTAATAAACTTTTTAAACGTTAACTGCGAACTCAAATACTTTTCGCTTTCGTTTCCGTCAATTATCAAGGAGCAAGAATGGCACAGTTGGTTAATGCGCGGCTTTGGGTGCCGCAAGAGGTCCAGAGTTCGATCCCCGGATCTCACATCCTTGTTTCTACTTCTTTCAATTGCATAGCGGTACGACATATCGCATATTATATGCATAGAGGTACGATATATGGCATTGAGGTACGTCAAACTACATACAACATATTCCTTTGAGGTCAGAACTATATCAAAACATACCACATCGCATTGAATTACACCATATTGCATAACGGTTTCACACCTATATATAAAGTCTATAGTAAATACGTTAAATTCATGAGATTGAAAATCGATTAAGGTGACAGACTACTTTGGAGAAAAATAATGAGAACTTGTTCAAACCACAATTTTCTGGAGTGAAATTTAATGTTGATTTCAAAAATGAAAAGTAAAATTGATGTCCAGTGCTCGTTTTCAAGATAATCAGTGTTGAATAGATGCCTATTTACGAGTTTTTGAGCCAAAAAAATAAAATAAAAAACGCCACCGGAAGTAATTAGAATAAAAGTCCTCAGAGAGGACATGTGGTTACAGGAAAGTGAAACATTATATACCCGTGAAAAAATTTGAGGTTTTTATGAACCCATGAAACACACTTTAGTGTATCACTCAATAATACACCCAAATTTCATTGTTTTCTTTTGTTGGTATTTGATTATTAAGCTTTAACTAATACAGTTTGTTTCATGGGTTAATGAAAACCACCCTAACATGTGAAAGAAAGAGCACTATCTGTTCAGTAATTTGTAGTAGATACAGAACAAAAGAAAACAATGAATTTATAGAGTTTAGTAAAATGAATCAAGAGTAAAAAATGAACAGAATATTCAAATATAACTTATGAACTATTCATCTGTATATAAATTGTCCTTCTCATGTCAAGAACAAGAACGATAAGATAGATATTTTTTTAGAATATTATTATGGTGCAGTCTCAGAGTTAAGTTAAAAAATTAACAGCAAAGTGAAACATAACATCATTCATCAAATTGTCTCTCTTATACTCTCTCTTATGTCAAGAACAAGAACGATAACAATAACCTAAACAATATGTTTTTAGAATTGTACTTTCATGGTGTAGTCTCACACAGTTTTATAGTACAGTATCACTGCAGTTTAGCTGGTAAGAACTGGTATATTAGTTTTTTGAGTGCTTGATCGCCAATCTTTCCTAGCCAACGGATCGATTGTAGACGTAGCTCCTCTGTTGTTGTCGAACAAACACCTTTAAACCTTTCGTATTTACCTAAACCTCTGAAAGATTCCTTAAAAACAAACTTATGGCACATTTGCTAAAAGCTGTGCCTGATTATAAGAGAAAAACAAAGAGCAATCATTGTTTACTTGAATTGGGGAGCACATGGAAAAGCAAGACTGCAGGGAAATGTCAGCGGTTTTGCCCAAGCTTGGGTTTCCTGTTGCATTCAACAGCAAGAACGTTGCGAGTATGCGCGGTCCGCTGAACGGAATTCCTGTGATCGCTGGAGCATGCAATGAAAATGGCGGCTCTGTTAAAATTCGCTATCGTTCTTCTGCTTATTCTTTGTTGTTTTCTGTTTGTTGAGGGCAGGAAAGACAAGTTTTTCTTCTTATTTGCAAAAAAAGTTATAACCATCTCGCAGAACCGATACTCAACTTTAGTATTTGAAGGCCGTAAAGCCGACAATATTTCGTGTTCTGGTTTGCGCCGTACACGTTACAAATATAATGCTAAACCGAGTTTTATGCCATATTAAACACAAACGTCGAAAAGGAACTTCAAGTGATGACTGTTTTAATGCTTTTATCATTAAAAAAGTGCTTCAGAAGGTCTACACGTACATTTTAAATCAATTTGTATTATATAAACTGCAATAGTACTTCTTATTTACTGTAATACTTGTGTACCTGTTATGATTAACAAATTGTGTTCAAATTTTGGAGCTAAAGAAAAAGAGATTTTCAACAGGTTATCATCTAAAAACAACATAAACTTTAATATTTCAGAATGCAATTTCAAACAGCTGCTAGATCAGTACATCAATTACACACTAAGCAGTGAGACCTGATACCAGTAAACTTTGCACATCCACTAAACTGAATCATACACATGTAAATGATACACACCCAAATATATGTGTACAGATGCTACTGAAATAGTTCAAGAACAAAAATAATGTTGTGTTTGGCTGTGATCCTCTTACATATCATAGCCTGGAAGTAATTGATATCACTTCACTATAATAGCATGTAATAAACACCATCTCCGAATACTCGACTGTGCATACGAGCTGGCTTGTTTGCTTGTTTGAGTTGCTAGGAAATCCTCAAGTATAATGGTTGCAAATCTGTAAGAATAATGGAAAAGATGGTAATTTAGTTGACTTTGTCACCTCTCATTATAGTGGACACCCTTTGGATTGTCATTTAGTTTCCGTAATAGCAAGGGTCTATAATATATAAGAGTGGGGTGCCTGCAACAGACTGTACACTTCTGAACTTACCTAGTAAGTTAGGAAGTGTCCAGTATGTGTGTTGGCAAACAAACATAAACACACAATCCATTTAACTTTTTTCAAAAGTTCTGGCTCTTAAATTTCAGGATAAATATAATTAACATGCTTAGCTAGCACCTTGATGTTAGGTCTGATCCCTCCTTCAATGCAGAATCAAGCACACTACATTGAAAGTATGTCCTATCTTGAAGGTTTTATTATAGGATACATTGTTGTATGCATATACATGAGTAAAATTGTAAAGCTGGCATCCAGAAAAAATAGCTCAACTGTAAAGGACACTTAGGACCTCTCTTTTCTGACTGATCTCTCAAATTCCCGTGAATAACTCATGCTCAATGCTTAATAACAGCCTCCAAAGAAGCAAAGTGTTGACATCAAGTGATTGAAGGTTAATTTAGGCTTAATTTTGACCAGCATGAAATTTGCTTGTACATTACACATTCCAAAATACTATCAAAATTCTCAAACTTCCCCTCTAAAAGATAATTGTTTGAAGTCGTTATTCAACTTCACCAACAGTGACAATATCATTTTTCGAGACCTTAGGTGGGATATATTTTGGGGTGTACCAAATAATCACTGTCAAAATCACACAAAAATTGGATTTCAGAGGAATAATGCCGATTGAGTTTGCTGTTATTTTAAGATAAAAGCTTTTGATCCTTATTTTTGACTACGCACAAGAAATACTGATGCATAAAGACCTACCTTTTTGGTACACTGTCCTAAGATTCATTGTTGATAGCTCCAGGGCCATTCAGAATTTCCACGAACACATGTCAACAAACCACTTCTTGCACGCTTCAGTCAACCAAACCAAGTGAGAAATTTAGCAAAATTTAGCAAGAGAAAAGATACCTTTTTCATACAAACAGCTTTGAAACGACTCCATGAATGTTTTGGGTGGATAATAGGTGTTCATGGAAGTACGAATAGCTTGAAATAATCCTTTCAAACTGCCACATTTCACTAGTTTCGTGCCGCCATTATGAGTTTCGCTAGAAGGCGCACTGAAGTTTGACGCATGCGCACATGTTATCACTTGCTGCTGTTGCATTCCGAATGCCCTCGTAGACGCCATAGGACGCCATGTTTACCGAAAAACTTGGAAAATCTTTTACTCAGATTGAGATATTTATGAAATAATTCGCTATAAAAGGAAGATATTTGATAAATAGCTCATATTTTAAAAGTGATAATCGACTATAAAAAGTCAAGAAAGCCTCGCGTCAAGTTCGTATATTTTCCGCCTATTGACTTCGGGCTAACTTCGGGAAATCCGAATTACACACACGTACACACGTACGCTTACACACTCGATGACATAGAGGTTACGGCTTTGCAAGCAAGCCTGTAACCACAAAAATAATTACAATTCCCAAAATAATGGCTTTACAAGGACTACAATCGCACAAAATTTAATTTAGCCAGTGTATATTCTACGTAATAACGTAAACTTGATATAATGACTAAACTATACCTTCATTTCTTGACTTTTGTAGCGTGACCTCGAACAAAAGATTCCCTCGAGTCGAACAAAATTCAGTTGTTAGAAAAATCCATTTTTTTCATAGGTTTGAGTAATTAACTTTTTCTACAAATTTGATGTTTGAGATATTTAGTAGCTTTCTCAATAAGTACCAAAAAAGTATAGGGTCCCGTGCAAAAATGAAGGGTTTTATGCCGTTGAAGGTGTAAAAAACGCGATAAAAGTGCCAACCGGAAGCAGCGCCATATTGGAAAATAACGACCGTATGGCATTATGGTAGACCACAATGCCATGCGCTCGTCACTCGTTTTCATTTTCCCCAAGCTTTCATTGTAAACTATCATCTATAGAAAGTGCCTATAAAGTCTAGCCAGAAATAATTTCTCTCAAAAGAACTTGGCCTCTCAAACAAAAATATTTTGAAAAGTGGGTCTTTCGATTTCTGTTGACCGGGAAAAACCGCTGCAAAGTTGGAGAAAAAGCACATTTTGGGCATCCTGTGGAAAAATTTGTGAGAACCCTGGGAGACTGAGCTGAGACCCAGGAATGAAGTTTAATTTAGACGCTACAAGCTCTTAATATCCTTGTATATTGTTGTTGGTATACACTATATTTAACTTCTGCTTCAAATTCTACTACTTTGATATAGCTATTTTCAGCTCTTTCTTTGAGTCTAAATGCCGTGATTCCTGACATTACGTCACAATTTGCCTTACATTATGTCACAATGTAATGTAATTACGTCACAATGTCAAAGTCTATTATCAACCAAATGAGTTTATTATTAACCCAGCCTTCCAAAGAACGCGGATTTTTGTCTGGAGCGACAGCTTTGAACAGACAGATACATTGGAAAAAACCTTACATCTTTGATGTCACTTTAATTATATTTCGCCAAGATACTCAACTTTTGACAATCCACTTGAAAGAAAAATTTTTTTTTACTTTAAATTTATTGTTTAACAAAGCACCTCTCAATAAAGAAAACATTGTCCACTCGGTCGGGATTTTTAGGGGGATTTTTTTTTCGATTTTTATATCAAGATTCCTGTAACTGTTCAGTGAGTTTGAGGTACATACGTAGCTCCTGTTGGTTTTGACACTTTTTTTTTGGGGGGGGGGGGGGGTGTGAATAACCAATTCATGTGTAAGATTATGCAAGCTGAAGGTTTGATTTGCCATATAGTTGAACCAGCTCCACTAATATACACTTCTGATATATTCCCATACAGGGACACCATTCCTTGGTCCCTTTTCCTGATGAATAAGATTTTTAATTTCCCACAAGCAGACACCTCACATAAGAGGATACCATTTCTGGTCCTGAGGATGTCATGACATAGTACGGTTTATTGGTTTCTTTATGTCAATCAATCAATCAATCAATCAATCAATCAATCAATCAATCAATCAATCAATCAATCAATCAATCAATCAATCAATCAATCAATCAATCTTTATTTAATAAAGCAGGTTAATAAACGCAGCCGAAAGGCTGATGCGAATTGAACCTGCCATAACATAAATATGAAAATAGATATGTCGATAATAAATATTATATACAAATTCTCGATGTCTACCTAGTCCTTGATCTCCAGTTTTAAATGACAGACTGGGACATTTTACGAGTACTAAGACCAGTTATCCATATGTACTGAGAGTGATTATATATATCAATGCAAACTAAGTCAGATCATAACTCTAAAAATCTACGACGCAGTGATGATTGTGGATGTCATATGATTTGACTACCAGTAACTACACTACGATATTCTCATAGAGGGCTTTTAATCCGCTCTACTTTCGTCAACGTACGTACGCTTGTGAACAGCTTAATCCTGATAATGAACATACAACAACAATGTTGAATATACAAGAAAGTTTTATTACGTGGATAAATGTTGGAACATGGCCAAGAAGAAGTAATATTTCCAAGAGAGCATAAATAAGAGAGGGAAACTTGTTAATGGGGCGCGCGCCGTGATGATTCCCATCTGTGCTATTTTTAGTAACCGGATGCAGTTTAATTTTCGTCTTACCCTACTCCCGTGCGTCGAAAAATTGAACGAGTGGAATTTCGCGATTTGAGCTTCATAAAATTACACAATCGATACCAAATTTATTCTAGATTCCACGAAAAAGCCATCTGATATCCAATTAATAATTTACATCAAAAACATAAAAACAAACGAGTTTTTCTCATCTAAATGAGCGAAATGTTTTGAATAAACCTAAGCGCGAGCTCGATGACGTGTAGCGCGCGCATTTTCCGCTAAAATTTCTTTCAAAAACACAAAAAATCCTCGACGTTTTTGCCTTGTTTCTCATCAAAATCGTTCCTTTGTAATCAGAAAGTACACACTTTTGATCATTGGTAGATAATATGAACAACAGCAACTTTGATTTTAATGCTGTTTTTGAAAACTCAAATCTGCACTAAACGGTTCTCTGGTTCTGGAAGTGTCAAATTATGACGCACGGGAGTAGGGTAAGACGAATTAAGGAATGGTCAATGCTTAGCGTGCGTATATCGAGTTCTGGATGCACGCGGGATAGTTGGGAGAGCACGATGGTGGCGTAAGAGTTGCTCGAGGCGTAGCCGAGAGCAACTCTAGCCACCAGAGTGCTCTTCCAGCTATCCACGTGCATCCAGAACTAGATTTACGCACAGCTAAGCATTGAAGATTGCTTTTATAACATAGCCAAAGATTTTGGGAGATATTTTGTTTTAATCTTTAAATGATCAATGGTAAAATTCTCATTAACTTAATGATCGCGCGAAAATGTTTGACACGATTGGGAAAACTCAGAGGTCAGATTGTACATGGTAGCATCAAAAGACTTGATTTATGTACTGCTAAGGTATAAATCATTCTTTTTAGAACAAAGATAGATTCTACGAGGCTTTTTTTTTGTTAAGACCTTTTTATTTTCTGATGATCAAAGTACAAATTCTCCTTAATCATTACCACGAAAATATTTGACGAACTGTCGAAATGATTCAAAATATTTCACTTCTGTTTATGTCAATGAAAACTTTCTGAGACAAAGTTTGAAATCTAATTGATTTACAACGCTTTTTAATTCATTTTCAAAGAATAAGCTTGTAAGTAAGGCAGCTCTTTGAGACCTGTAAGTCACTTGTTTTCATCGTTGCCAGTGTAGCTTGGTACAACAATGTGGACGTTCTGGATGGTACAGTCGCTGAAAATGGACTTTAAGCACGTCGTTGGACTTTTATCAAGAGCAGAAACAAGAACATTATTTTGTTGGAATGCTGTTCCTACCTGCAGAGATTCTGGTTGGTTTAGTATAACTGCATTGGCTGATCTTTGGTCGAGACTTTTTGACAACACTTCGCTGCAGTGATAGAGTTGGGAGCTCGATGGACGCGTGTTGTAGGAAGTCAGACTTTGCTCATTTCTGTGTCCAGAAATAGACATAATATGGCGATTCGGAATTCCTTCATTTGACCAAAGAGTAATGGCTGTGGCTCTGACAGAATGGTTGGTGTAAATGTTGGAGAGTTGGGCGGCCTTGCTTATGTCTTTCATCATTTCACTGAGCTTGTTAACGCCGAGGGGTTTGTTGTCGTACCAGATTAAACCATTGGGCGTCCAGTTTTTCTTAGGATACTGGAAGAAAGCTTCTGACAGAGGATTCTGAATTTCGTCAAGTACAACTGTATGGCTTTGTAACCGTCGTTTTCTTGGTCGGTTTCATAAAGTCTGGCATATTTTTCGGTGCTGCTCACGTCTTTTAAGCCTCCTGGATGGTTTTTGGTGATTTCGTCGTGAGTCATAGTTATGTAGTTTCGACCGGCGGCATCTACTTCAGATTTGAAACTGGATTTCGTTAGTTCTCTTTGGCCTTCTCTACCTCTTCTGCAGAAAAACAGTACCACGTGGAACCATACATTTCGTAGAAGGGACAATGGGTTGTGGATGGAGAGGGCTTCGGATGCTTTAAGTTTGACCAAATCTTCACTTTCGATGGGAGGCTTGTGTTGGCTGTTTTCCTTCCCGCTTCTCTTCAACTGCACTAACTGGGCGTCCAGCATGTTGTTGGAGCGTTTAAATCGTGGATCACTGGATAACTTTAGATTTCTGTTGTGTGGTGGCTGGTTTAGGAATCGTTCTATCCCGTGCCTGAATCCAAGAAGGGATTTTTTACTATATGACTCTCCGTCTTTTTTGCGAGCCTCCGCGTAAAAACGCCTCAAATTGGCATCAAGTTGGCCAATTGTCATATATTCAAGTGGAGTTTGGATGTTCCTCTCTTTACACCAGGCTAAAAACGAGAAGGTAAATTTATGCTGTTTAAATAATTGTTTAAAAATCAGATTTTTGTTCAATTTGTGTTATAAACTTTTCAAGGAAGCCAATGACAAGTACATTGTTTACATTTTTTACATAGCTTTCATTGTCTAGCTAATTAACTGGAGATTTCAAATTATTACCTTTGAATGTTGAAACACACCAGTTTGTTGACTTCTTGGTTTTACTCGAGTGTTTATCTTCAAGAAGTTTTTCCAACTCTCTTTCAGATCTAGATTCACTTGACTTTACTAGATCGGTACTTTTATCTGCAGTCTGATCTTCCAAAATAACCTCGGAAATGTCAGCCCAATCGATGTCAAATATCGGGTCTTCGATATCTAATAAGCTGTTTTCGTTTGGAGCATTTGTTTCCGTCATTTTACTAAAGAAATTTTAGTAAGCGACAGGGAAAAAAATGAATGAGATGAAAATATTTCAATCCTGAAAATTGACGCAATAGCGTGCACCATCACCATGAACCATCCATTTTTCGTTCATTGTTATAAGCCAATCAGAGCGCGCGTTATATCAAAGCTATGTTATAAAATTAAACTGCATCCGGTTACTAAAAATAGCACAGATGGGAATCATCACGGCGCGCGCCCCATTAACAAATTTCCCTCTCTTATTTATGCTCTCTTGATATTTCTTAATAACTGAACGTGCGGCCTCGTGCTTTCATCCGTTTCTCGGGATTTGAAACCTCGGATCCATCACGAAGCAATGACGAAGCTCGAGTTGTTAAGAAATGATTCCCAAATTGTTCATAACAATTCATGATCAATAATAGGCCATATGCACTAACAGGTCACGTGACCCTATCTCCCCTAAATCAAGCAGCACATCAAAATGAACTCCAAAAAGTGAATTAAAGAGCACCTCGATATTAGTAAAAGTGCAAAGTTTCAGTTTATAAGGTGAATAAGAGAAAAAATGACAGTAAATTTAAGATTGGATATTTTCTTAAGATTCGTTCGGAAAAGCGCGTTAGATGGCAAGCTCGTGCCATCCAACGCGCTTTTCCGAACGAATCTTAAGAAAAAATCCAATCTTAAATTTACTGTCATTTCTCCTGTATTATATCTTAGGAGCTGAAAATTTGCACTTTTACTAATATCGAGGTGCTCTTTCTATTTCTGGCGTTCATTTTGAAGGTGCTGCTTGATTTAGGGGAGATAGGGTCACGTGACCTGTTAGTGCATATGGCCTATTGACGTATAATATAGAGAATGAGTGGCCTGATTTAATAGTATAAAACTTCAGAAAATTTCATCAGTATTAACGAACTGGCTGGTAGCATAATGTAAGAACGGATTGGAAAGGTTGTAGTCCATGGTTCGATTCTCGATAAAATTGCGAAAATCTTTCAAATTAAACGATTTTTAACCCACGTAAAATTTACTTGGTCAAGATTTTCAAGAGGCAAATTTTCTAAGTGTCACTAAAAGTTCTAAACTTAGAACTTCAAGACACTTGAAGTACTCACTAGGGGACAAGCGCAAGTGACTAGAGATGTATGTATATGTAAATTAGTTCCTAACCCATGGATTGAGATATCCTAGCCCATGAGTTTGGAACTAATTTGCATCATTGTTGCACTGTAAAAACAAGAGTACTTTTGAACCCACAACAAGGGTCGTTTTGTTGACCCCAGACGACACCTCGAAAAGAGTCGTTTTGACCCCTTTCATCTCTCTCTTTTCTCATTACTCTTTGGAGGAGTCATGGCTACTACTCTTGGTAGGGCTTCTCTACACTTGAAAGAGTAATTTAAAACTACTTCTCGTAAAGTCACTTTGACGCTTGTGAGTCCTAGAAAGTGTCATTTCTACAATTTGAAAGAGTTGCTCAACTATCTAAGAGTACTTTTACCCTACAAAGAGTAAAGTTTCTCTTATAATAGGGTATTGGGAGTCTATCAAAGAATCAATATGGCTCCTTGTTGGGGACAAAATAACTATTATGTAAAAAATCGATGAAAATTGGAAATTGTTTACTTTTATCTGATGATGAATGTGGTTAAATAACTGTCAACCCTCTACTCGAAAATCTGCATTTCAAGTCCCTCATTTTTAAAGAGAAATTTTGATATTAAGTCTAAAAGAACAATAGAGGGATTTCACGGCAGGCATGTTTGTGGTCAAAATAATATAGTGATTTTTTCCCAAGATAAATATAACCTTTTGTCGATTTAGAAACTTTCTATTGTACTTGCCCACAAACATGGCTGCCATGAAATCCCTCTATAGGGTTGAGTAAATGACGTTATTTACTCACAACTTAAATGCTAAAATACTTGACAATTTCTATTCGTCTCCTTTGAATTTAAGAAAGTGTTGCTTTTGGTGATTATTGGAAGTCGTACAGATAGGTTTTACTAAATTTCAAGTCATTTCCAATTATGATTTATTCTCATAGTCTCATCCAAGTACCCCATTAACGGGTCTTTTTGATTCTTTAATGACCCTAAAACAAGCATCTAATTGGTGTATAAAGTCATGAATTATTAATGAGCTTGAGAAGAAAATCTTCCAAACAACTAATGTACGTGAAAAGGAAACTGAGTGATTAAAACTATACTTAAGGTTGCACCAAATGTCTAGTGTGTCAGTCCGATATGCCATGCAGTAGCACTATATATTAAGGTATAACACAAGCTTCGTAACGCTACTTGGACGATGAACGACACAGAGTTCAAACAGTGTCTGTTTGTGGATCCAGCCACATGGCATTTATCTTTTACCAACCAAGCTACAAATATATCCAGTATCGTTGTTGTGGTCCTTCAGCTTTTGACCATACCATTCGTCATATTTCTCAACGCCGTCACTCTCATCATTGTAACAAAGTTTAAATCCTTGCGAAAGGAACGCTTCGTTGTCCTGGCCCTTCTTGCTGTCACAGATGTTCTTTCTGGTCTGATCCCTCAGCCTCTTTTAGTTGCTAAAGAACTGTATCAGTTATCGAACAACGGTGTCAACTGCAGTCTAGATAGCGTTTTCTATCTTAGCCTCATGCATTTTTCAAGTGCATCACTCTGTCAGCTAGCATGCCTCACCTATGAAAGGTACATTGCCATAACCGATCCGTTCAAATACCCAAACCGTATTACTATACGTAGACTTGTATATGTAGCAATAGGAAACTGGACCATCCATGTTGCTTCAGTAGTGATATATGGAGCAACATTATCAGAAAAATATCGCTTTTACATTGTAGTTATCCCAATCGTTCTTCTCTTCTGTATACTGTACTGGTACGTCAAGATCTTTGCAGTTATCCGTAGGCAAAACCGTCAGATCCATCAACATAATGCCAACCACGAATCAAACTCAAGAAACCTTTCAAATCGCAAATCAGCCATTACTGCTGTTATGCTATTGGGAGTTTTTTTCTTGAGTTATCTACCAAAACTTGTCAATGTGTTTCCTTCGATTACACTACGGTTCTGCAGTCCGAGGACCCGCCTATTTCGCCTTAGAACCATGGAGCACTTTTTTCTTACATTTAAACTCACTTTTCAGTCCTATTATCTACGGACGTGCGCACCAATGAGTTTCGCAGATATTTCTTTCGACTTTTTGGCATCCGGATAAGTAATGAGGAAAACCCCAATGCTCTTGGCCCAAAGTTATCTCCACATAATACAGCTCAACGACAAACAGCCTCAAGTTGTCTCTCATGCAGAGAAGGATGAGGGAACCAGCCGCGCAGAAGACAGAGGAAATGATCGAAACACAACTATGAAGGAACCACGCTGCTGAGCTGTCCATACTTAATAAGAAACAAACAGGTCGCAGAGAACAACGATGAACAATGTGACGAACTGTTTTAATAAGCGGTGAAACATTCATGATGAATTCGATTAAAAATATATTTTAAGAAGAGAAAAGGAATACAAAAGAAAACTGGAAAGGAAGAAGAAATACAGGAAAATAAAGAAGACAACAAAAGCCGGGAAACAACAACAACGACGACGACGACGACGACAAAACAAAATAAAAGCGGAAAATGAGACAGTGTTCACTGAAGACACCGCGTCTTGGTAACACAAACTCCTCAGCTCCTTATATCGAGCGAGAATACTCAACCCATTCGCCTTGAGAAAACTGCCATCTATTACCAATAAATTATTACAACAGTGTGCGCTTTTCCAATACGTGTTAGAAACGTCAAGACGTAACATATGGTAACCGATAGCGCCTTTGCACCAGTGATAAACGAAACGCAAATTCGTTATAAAATTTTTATTGAACAGTGCAGAAATAACTTCTACTGGCGAGTAAAATGTATTCATAGTGTGCACTTTTCAATACGTGTTAGGAACGTCAAGACGTAACAGATCGTAACATATAGTGCCTTTGCACCAGCGAGAAACGAAACGTAAATTCGTTATAAAATGTTTATTGAACAGTGCAGAAATAACTTCTACTGGCGAGTAAAATGTATTCATAGTGTGCGCTTTTCAATACGTGTTAGAAACGTCCAGACGTAACAGATGGCAACATATAGTGCCTTTGCACCAGTGAGAAACGAAACGCAAATTCGTTATAAAATGTTTATTGAACAGTGCAGAAATAACTTCTACTGGCGAGTAAAATGTATTCATAGTGTGCGCTTTTCAATACGTGTTAGAAACGTCCAGACGTAACAGATGGCAACATATAGTGCCTTTGCACCAGTGAGAAACGAAACGCAAATTCGTTATAAAATGTTTATTGAACAGTGCAGAAATAATTTCTACGAGTAAAATGCATCATTATTCATAAAAACTGAGAAACTAAAAGCCACTACCTCTGTGTTTGACTAAATTAAAGCAAGATATAGTCTATATACGTTTTAATTCAAACGGTCCGTACTATTTGTTGAGGAACTGAAGATAAGACCTGAGACGCACCGCTGAAATTTACCTCGGTCCAAAATCACAGGTATAAACCAAACGATATGACAATGACCCAATGAAATTCCACCTCGTTTCAATATCTCGCAAAATGTTTAAGTTTTAAAGGGACACTCTCTTTTCTCATTACTCTTTGGAGGAGTCATGGCTACTACTCTTGGTAGGGCTTCTCTACACTTGAAAGAGTAATTTAAAACTACTCCTCGTAGAGTCATTTTGACGTTTGTGAGTCCTAAGAAGTGTCATTTCTACGATTTGAAAGTCAACTCTATCTAAGAGTATTTTTACTGGGACGCGCGTCTGATGAAAATCGGTGCAAATCGGAAATGAGTTGAAACTTGCTTGAAGTTATCTATAGGCTCTAAATAATCACCAAGCAAAATATTTTCTTTTTATCAGTTGAAACGAGACGGATAGAAATCATTAAATATTTTGGCATCTAAAATGTGAAGTATACGTTGTCATCTTCATCTGTTTAATTTCTTTGCAGAAGCCATAAACAGCTGTGCAAAGGCCCCATGGGCAAAATAAATATTTTTCGTCTAAAACCCCAGCACTTGATAAATAAATTAGTGTGGGTTACGTTTATAGAAAAAAGATGAGAATAAAAATATATCAAGTTCAATCTCTCAGTAGTAATCTACTCAGTCTTTTTATTGATATGTGTCCCTATTCTTTTTACTTTAAGCCAACATTATTCGGTAATAATTTACTTAGAATGCAGAATTTTAGGACAGCCGTTCTTAATATTCAACCTTAAATAATTCCCACTCGGAATACTTCGTTTCCAATTTTGACCGATTTTCATCGGAGTCCCTCTTTAAAAGTAGTCTATATGTTTCAGAGACTGAGAGCCTTGAAGCAGCTGAAAATCACTTGAATTTCAGTATGACATACGGATTAATTTTTGCGAGTTTGGTTGGAGAGCATCACTTGAATTTATGACAGACGAACTGAATTAATGTTTGGTTTGGGTGGAGAGCAAACGGAAGAAAGAATTGGAATTGTTTCCTAAAACTCTAGTGTTGACCAGTGAGAACATTGAGTCTAGAAACTGAGAAGACAGCTTTATATATTTGCTGTAATTATAAAGGTTGAATTTCCTTATGGACTCAACCAAAGTTCCTAATAGGTTCATTCTGTGTATTCTCAGAAAACAGACATCCTTTCGCTTACTTTGTTCTGACAAAACATTGTTTCTCTTTGTGGTCATCAAGTCTTTTGGGCGGCCATTTTTGTGTGCAATATTCACTGAGGTTCACTCTGTTTCAATAACGTCTTGCAGGACATTTCGTTGATAGACCACTTATAGTTTTTCCAATAGAATAGGACGCTATTATAATTGGAGCCTGGAGGAGTACATTTTGAGATCTTGATACAAAATTTCGGTCTCGGATTCAGGGAGAGAGAACTTGTACTAATGAATTATGAAGGTTATTGATCTTTTAGGTCACATCTTCTATGGAGTTGTGATCTTCACGGTGGCAAACCACCCAATCCGTTTCTGTTGAGAGAAAAATGGAATTATATGACGACCTTTTTATAGCACGGCACACCCGGCTCAGATTTCAGCCGTCAGGGATTCGGGTCAGCTGAGTATCGCGGGCGCACGAATCCCTGACCGTGACGGCTGAAATCTGAGCCTAGCAGGCACCCCTAACTCTGGGCATGCGGATCATTAATTTTTGGCACAGCACCCGTAATTATCACTGTGTGAACAGAAAATTTGTCGGTCTTATAGGGGTGGGGTACCCAAATAATCGGTCTCCGTGCCAATATTTAGGGATGCTGTGCTATAAATATGTTATGTAAAACAGGCTTCATTTTAAATCAGTATACATTTAATCTTTTTCCGTGCTGGTCCTCCAGTGAGTTGCTTAACGACGGTTGTCAAGGACGCTGAAACCGGTCTATACAGCACTTAGGAAGTGACGAGAGAACGAAAGAAGTGTAAGGAGAGCACGAACCGTAGGAGAGTGCTCTCCACACTTCTTGAGTGCTCTCGGCACTTCCTAAGTGCTGTATTAATGAACGGAGCAAGAAAAAAATGTTCTATTTGTTTTATTATATATTTTGAAGAAAATATTCAAGGGAAAAAGTTCGAAACATAATATATATAAAAGGTTGACACTGCATGACCTAAAATTTAAAAATTGAACGTTTTGGTTTCGTCTGAAACTTTCATCAACAGATGTAAAATGTAAATGGTCCTTATGCTACTGAACATCACTTAAGACCTAAGACTCTATAAACGTTCGGCACGTGAATATGTTCGGCGTTAATAGACTTTTTGTTCTCAATAGAATGCCAAGCTTCCATAAACAAACGTCCAGACCTTCATTGTTGGCATTGGTTGACAATCTTCGCGTCGGCAATATCAAATTCGTGATCTGTTCTTTTTACATGTTCAGCCAAGAGAGAATGTCTCTGTTCTGTGATATAAATACGATGGAAGATGTAGAGCACTCGAAAAGCAAGAGAACCACTCGGCTACGCCTCGTGTTCCTAAGCTTGCTTTTCTCTTGCTCTACATCTTCCATCGTGTTTATATCACAGAACAGAGACATGCGTGCGCGTTTTATATTCCTTAAAGAAAAAAAATGTTACTGAGTTGAGCTTTTAATATTCATGATATTAGAGTGTCACACCCAAACAAAATTTCAACCAATTTTCCAAGGTAAATTTTTGACGCTGAATAATAGAATGCCGGGTGGGATTTTCAAAATTTTATAATGCTTGTTTCCTCTTGACGCATACATACACATTTATTATATACCCTTGTCGATGCGCGCGCTCTGATTGGCTGAAAGCTGTGCTTTATCAGAAAACGGAGCACAATTCTGATGTCAGCAGCGCGAGCTCGACGGCGCGTGCACCCTTTGAATTTTTGTACGGAGAAAATCGAACTATTTTCCTTCAATATTTTCTTCAGTATATAATAAAACAAATAGAACATCTTTTTCCGTGCTCCGTTCAGTAATACAGCACTTAGGAAGCGCCGAGAGCACTCAAGAAGTGTGGAGACACTCGGCTACGGCTCGTGCTTTCCTTACACTTCTTTCGTGCTCTCGTCACTTCCTGCGTGCTGTATTACTAAACGGAGCACGGAAAAAGCTGTTCTATTTGTTAATTAAAGCAAGAAAAAATCTCGATATAAAGCAAATTGTACACATTTTAAGTAAAATTCTAACAATTTGTACTGATTCTCTAGTATTTGTTCAATCGTGATTATATTTGGGTGCCCTTGCATCTTTGAGTGACCCTTTGCATCTGTTTACCTTGACAAGTCCTGCTACAATAGAACCTCGTCCCTTTACCTCGACATCTGAGATTAAAACAGAATAAGAGGTACATCACAATTTAGCTGACTCTATAAAGTTTCATGTTATCGACTCAGACAATAGCACTGAAGCCACTCATCCATTGTAGCAGTTTTCCCGCACTGGAATAAAGTGTTTTGTCCCACAAACAAATTACTCGATATCTGTTTTATAGAGTACTACAAGGATTACGAAGCAATTTTCTTTTATTTTCAGTAAACAATTAAAGCAATTTATAATCAATTTTCGGCGATCAGAGATTGAAATTCCGAGATATTCTAGCAAATGCGTTGAGCTTGTGGGACATGAATCGCTCCCATATTTGCGTAAGTGGGTCCTGCGGCGGCGGCGGCGGGGGGGGGGGGGGGGGGGGGGGGGAGGGGGGGGGAGAGGGAGGACCAATCTCAGTGGAATCCACTGCGCGCGCATCAAAACAACAAAAACAATCGTGCCAATAATTCTGGCGACGACTGTACATCTCACCTCTGGCATTTCTTGAATGTCTTTGGTTCTGGTTCAACTTTGCGGCAGTTAGAGCAAGCATGTCGCTTTTTAGATTTCTGTTTTGGCGCCCCTTCTGTACTTGAGTTATTTGGTGATTTGACTGAGGCAGTTAGTTTATACACCTCATCTCTATATCTATCAATATTCAGTTTACACTGAATCAGCTTAATTTTATTTTCTTCGTTGTGTTTTTTGTCCATAAATTCGTCGTTAGGATGAGGTTTATTCAGTAGCAACATTTTCTGGATTTCTTCAAACGATTTGTCGACATAATCGAAGGTCTCCATGGGCAAACCTGAAGCTTTCTTGGCTGCTTCTATTCGCTCCTTACTGATCTCTTCCTCTTCGTCCGAGACTTTATTCTTCTCGCTTGGTTCCGTTTTGTCACATTGAGAAGATCCCGAAGAAAGGGATGTCGAATGCAATCCCGCGGAACCAATTTCATCATTTGAAGAATTTATATTTTTCGCTTTATCGTCCTTACTAGCAAACCCCAAGTACTCCCGCAGAGAAAGACCCTCGTCCTTCGGGCCGTCTTCGGGTAATTTTTCCTCATCTTCGGGTTTTGTGGGCGGTTTTTCCTCGGCTACCGATTTCGAATTATTACTATTATTACTATTAAGAGCGCTTAAATCCATATTTTCCAACGCTTTCCGAAATTCAGTAAAATCGAATCGACTTGTGTCATAATCAAACACTTCACGTACTTGTCTTTCAAATTGTTCAAAATCAAATTTCCTTCGTGGTAGTTTTTCTTCTTTTTCCTTCTTTTTTGAGCTGCTCTGGGGAGCAGCTGAGGCAGAGTTTTGAGTTGTTGTTTTTGAGGTTTTCTTGGACTCTGAGTTTAATGATGGTAGAGGTCTGAAGGACTCGCCGGCGTCCAACCAGCGACGCAAATATCGACAGATAGAGCCACCAAATTTAATGTGCAGAGGCAGAACACATATAACCTTCGAGAGATAAAAATATAGCTTAAAAACATGTTTTGGGGTTAGAAATAAAGTGTTTGCTTCATCGAGTGTAAATAAAGACTCGTATCCCATTCATATGTTTTGGGGTTTCGGCAGCAAAATGGCCGCCTTCCAAAATTGAAAATCTAAATGGCGCGAAACATATCCTAACCCTTGGCCGTGTGCCACGCCTTATCTGGACGTTTTGCCTGTCAACGTTTTTGCCTTATCAAAGAGATACGGCGGATACAAGAACACGAACGTTTTCGTAGTCATACGAAACCTCTGCCATCATAGTTCCCAAGTCCTTCTCAGTTTTCTAATAAAAAGCTGAGAAGGATCTAGGAACGAAGATGCTCTATTGCTAACCAATGTGTACAATGCACGGGAAAAAGACATGCTCTGGTGACGGGTAAGGTAACAACAATAAGTGAAAGTGTACTGAAATTTGGGCCATGACGCGACAAATGTTAACGATAGCGCTTTTACTGGTGAGCGATCAGTGAATATGGAAATTGCACACACGGCATTCCTGATGTGTCTTCTTTATTTTCTCGGGTATACGTTTTCAGAAAGTGTGCTACATGTAAGACAGTGCTTATTTCCCCACCAAAATTAGTCAAATCCCTTTCAGTTTTTATGGCCTTCACACCATTACTTTCAACCAGCGTTTCGAGAATGTTTTCACGGGATGTTTTTAATCAAATCTCCTATTAACATTAACATTTGCTAGGCATACCTTTTCAGGAACTTCGGGCCACTATTTTATGAACTATAGATAGCCAATAGTTTAAGTTATGATGCAGTTTTACTAATTCTATCGCGTTAAGGACAGCTTTGTCCCTGTTCTCTGATGTGTTCGGTAAATTTGCCCTGATGCAGAGTTGAGAGAAAATGCCAAAAACATTTGCTCTGGCTATAAGTACATGGAGTGTACCTACAGTATGGCACAACCCTAATTCTGGGCACGCGTACCCATCATTTTTGGCATGGTACCCGCAGTAGTTCAGTTCCGAGATATGCTTCACCTGCCAAATACAAAGGATTTAGAACGAGGCTACGTGCTAGAACTTTTGTCTTGTTACGAATGACTGAGCTTTATGCACGTAGCCTCGTCTTGATACTTTTGTATGTGGCAAGTGAAGTGTATCTCGGAAGTCAGCTATTGCATGTGTCATTGTGTGAGCAGAAAACTTGTTGATCTGATAGGGATGCAGTATCCACAATAATGGACCGCGTACCAAGAATTAAAGGTGTCGTGCCATTAAAAGGTTTTTGTGTAAATCGGTCTTTTATTAGTCTTTAGTGTGTTAATCATTACCTTAATGAATGTACCATTTACACTTGGAAGACCAAAAAGACGTCGAAAAACATCCCTAAATTACAACATGTGCATACAAATGCATTGTTTAAAAAGATTTAACTACAAATATTTCAGAATAACTTTACTAAATTGTGTTAAGAAACGTCTTTAACTCGAGATTATCACCCCATTTCACCCCTGACGAAGATATGGATAAAGATATACATGGAGAGATAGAAGAAATTGAATCAGACTTACCGAGTCTCTTTATTAAAAAATGGATCCTTAGCTGAAACAGGAATCAACGGTAATCATGAACAATCTGCACCGTACGGTAAGTGGTCGGTAAGGTAACGGTAAGTGGTCGGTAAGGTAACGGTAAGTGGTCGGTAAGGTAACGGTAAGTGGCCGGTAAGTGGTCGACGAACGGAGTTACCGACCACTTACCGTACGGTGCAGATTGTTCACGATTACCATAATCAACAGGAGTAAATAAAAAAATGTGACATGTACATGGTGCTCCACATAATCATTTTAGGAAAACTTAAGGAATAAATTAAGAATTTATAATACACAAAGGCACAAGGAAGGAGGGCAGAAGGGAAGGAAGGAAGCAAGGAAGGAAGCAAGGAAGAAAGCAAGGGAGCAAGCAAGCAAGCAAGGGAGCAAGCAAGCAAGGGAGCAAGCAAGCAAGCAAGCAAGCAAGCAAGCAAGCAAGCAAGCAAGCAAGCAAGCAAGCAAGCAACAAGTAAGCAAGCAAGCAAGCAAGCAAGCAAGCAAGCAAGCAAGCAAGCAAGCAACAAGCAAGCAAGCAAGCAAGCAAGCAAGCAAGCAAGCAAGCAAGCAAGCAAGCAAGCAACAAGCAAGCAAGCAAGCAAGCAAGCAAGCAAGCAAGCAAGCAAGCAAGCAAGCAAGCAAGCAAGCAAGCAAGCAAGCAACAAGCAAGCAAGCAAGCAAGCAAGCAAGCAAGCAAGCAAGCAAGCAAGCAACAAGTAATAGCTTTTTTATATCTCAGAATTTTTTGACAGCCTCACTAAACAGCAGAACCCTGGAATAGATTGTTTTGAATACAATATCTTTAATAACAACTTACCATATGACTTATGACCCATGTTTTGTAACAAATGCTTATTTTGAGCCAATGTTACTGCATCCATTACTATATTTTTGGCTGTACTAAACCTCCCTGTAAAACAACATAAGCAAATGATTTCTAAAATTCTTTCATCAATGAACTTCTATAAGGAAGGCTTCATCCCTAGGTCAAAATTCCATATCACACATATTGCACCATACATGTGAGCTTCCTGTGTCTCTACTATTGGGTTTCCTGTTTACCAAAAAGCTAGGTTTCTAAGCCAATTTCTGCAAGTTTTGATGGAATTTTGACAGTTTGAGGCTCCAAATTGCAGGAAAATCAACAAAAACAAATCTACGTTGACTTTCAATTATGGTAAACTGCCCAAATCTGGGTATAGACTTCATGGCTGTGTGAAATGATTGGTTGT
This sequence comes from Telmatactis stephensoni, assembly GCA_029948255.1. Classification (NCBI taxonomy): domain Eukaryota; kingdom Metazoa; phylum Cnidaria; class Anthozoa; order Actiniaria; family Isophelliidae; genus Telmatactis; species Telmatactis stephensoni. The sequence goes on along the minus strand of JALIZF010001764.1, from coordinate 80,102 downwards.
ATTTTCTGGTGTAGGATACATGTACAAATGTAAATAGAAAGTAGTCACTCTCTTGAATCCCAGGATGTATTGTGTTACTCAAACAGATGTACAAATTTTGTGCTTGTACATGTACGATCTCACAAGATTTATTATAACTTACCATTTACAAAATTATCATTGTAAACTGAAGCCACTTCTTCTAAATAATTTAGTCGGCTGTCATTCTAAACCAATTAATAATAAAAAGTGAGATACATTGTAATCATATACAGTTAAACCTCTCATAGATGAACATCCTCAGGGCCAGTAATTGGTAATCTGCTTTTTAAAAATGGGTAAATGAGCAATGTAGAATTTATCAGAAAAAGGGGCAAAAGATTGACGATAGCTTATACATGTAGGAGGTGTCTATCTATGGAAGAATACTAGATTCATAAGTGGAGATTTATTACAGTGTGACCATGTAGACAATGTGAGCCAATCACAATTGAGGATGAAAACAAAAACGTTCCAACTTCAGGGGCTTTAGGAGCAGGCAGCAGAACATATATTATCTTACGACCCATATGGCCCCATTCATGCACTCTTAATGTAACTCTTGGAAGATGATGTGATCACTGCCAGACAGCTTTGGGTGAGCAGGCTGGAAAAACCTGTCTAGCCCTGCTCATTTCTGCACACGATAATTTCATTTGTAATACAGAGTATTTAGCACTTTTTATGACCAAAAAAAAAATTAGGCCATATGATATAATGCTTATTGACTGAGTTAGATTGAGCTGGATGGTAAAATATTTGACTCTTGGTCATTTGTAGGGACCTTATTGTGCTCAGTCCATAGTGCATGACCTCAAGACAAAATAATATTTTCCTGTTCAGCCCTCCCATTCAGTCCATAAGTACATAAAAGGTGCCCTTTAAAGGCTGGACACTTATTCATAAACTAAGGAAATGGAGTTTAGTTTTGAAAGAATTTAAACTACAAACAACGTACACTGTAGTACTGGTATTGGACAGAATATCTTATTTGGTGATTAACACACATTATACCGTACAAAATAATATATTAGTAATGATGATTTAACAAAATCTTACCCTTGTTGGACAATCTTTCAAGCAGCCATGGTTGAGAGAGAATTCTTTAAATGCATCCACAAATTCTTGTTTCTTTTCCTTTGGCTACAAAAACATATTTTTTCATAGTAAAACTTCCATGAATCATAACTTCTACTGTAACAGTACTTCTAACTACAGTAGATCAACAAAATTATTGGTTACGATTGGAAAACATAAAGTGTGAATATATTAGAGCAATAAATTTTTCGTATGAGTGCAAAATGGACGGCACCATGCAGTGACCATATCAGTGCCATGATGTCTATAAAATGTTCAAAATTCTTGCCGTAACTGTGCTGTTTTCACAGGCATAGGAAATCTACTCTACATGATTGTATACTGAGTTAGTTGCATGATTCAGCCACTTTTTGTATACATTTTTGAATAGTGACTTGTTAGTAGCCTGCGTAACATCTGTTCAATGTATTCAATGTGTGTGAGGTTGACAACCATGCAAGATTTTTGTATTAATAATGATATTTAATGAGGAAACTCCACTCATACAATATATGATTTTCAGGGAGGTCCTAAAAAAAATCATAATGAATGAATAGATAAACATATAAAAACTTAAAAACATTGATTAATTAATCGAACAATTTATGAGAAAATCTGGAAAAGTTTGTTTCTGAATACTTTCAGACTATCAATGTTTCTTATTTCTAAATCTAGCGAGTTCCAATCTTTGGAACAGTGGGGAACAGTTCTAAACAGACCCCAGTTGGTTTTAACACCTTCAAAACTAAGATTATCTTTATGTCTTGTATTGTAAGAATGGACTTGTGATAATGAATAAAAGCCAAAATCGTGATTAATTAAGTTATTTAAACATTTGTAAACAAAAGTACAGCGATCCATAGTTCTTTTCTTGGCCAGTGGCATCCAGTTCAACTCAATATGTGGCAGTAACTACAGTATGTGGAATAGGCACAGTAACAAAGGTAGCATAATGGTGATTTCAACATATATTCAGTCAATGACCTCAAAGTATGTAATGTGTTACCATATTCAAACCAATTGAATAATGGGCTCAAAAACTGTAGGGGAAGATTTTTTTATGCTTATTAATTAAAACATCACACTTTCTCCTAGAACATGCAATTGATTTATAGTCTCACTTATTAGAGCATTGGACCATAAAAATGATCCCTGTGATGCATTCAAAACAGATGGAATAAAATTGTGTTCTTGAAAAATATAATATTCGCCATATCAAATTTATGATAACTTCACATACAAAGAATAATTTCAATACACAGTGTATCATCTCGACAAATATTTATAGGAAAAACTCTTCGACATTGGCCTAATATTTATATATAGAGATATATATCAGGGCAGTTTTAATACCATTAACTTAAGCTTAAGTTTAAATTGAATTTCTGTCCTCTTAAAGTTGATTTACTTAGCTTAAATGCCCGAATATTTTACTCAAATTAAGCAAAAGTTTTGCCCATCTCAGGATTTATCCAGAGGCGAGCAGAACTTTTGCGTAATTTGAGTAAAATGTATACTGATTATATTGAAAAATTCTGGTTTTAAGAAATCAACTTTATTAACAGTGTTAGTGATCAAAGATAGGTTTCCGTGTTCAGTCTCCAAGCAAGCTAAATCTTCATGGTTTTTAAGTCCAATCCAATTTGAAAAAATGCTCAGTCTCTCATACAAAGAATGTTTATTTTTCGTCACACCATTAAGTCATTACCTGATCCTCAAGCATCCTTTTAAAAGCACCAGTGTGTTTCTTGAAGAACTCGTAGTCTGTTGGACTGATGTCTTGCCCAAACAAGTCGAAATCTGACGTTGTAAACTGCACTTCCCTCATTATTAAGCCTTTGTGGAACTTTAAGAATTGATTACCGTTGATTTTAAAAGGGAAATCTAAAGGATTTGGCTACAAAATTGGAATTTTTGAATAAGAATAGAGAAATTTCCTCGACCACCGACGCCATGTTGTAATGCTTTCATTTTCGAATTTATGGCAAATTTGGGACTGGGTCGAGGAATCTACCATGACGTCATCACAGGAATCCCGCTTTAAAAAAAATCCAAAAAATTAATAAAGGGGGGCCGAGATCGAAAATCGGGAAGATTGGGGAAAGTAACAGAGGCTGAGGAGATGATTCAAGATATTGTTCACAAAGAAGTCGATTGCATCTCTAAATATTTTAATAATTATTTGACTTTTTTTCAATTAACGTTGTCGCTGAAAGAAAGCCTAAAGGTCCTAAAGACTAAAGCCTTTCAAATATTTTTTGGCCTTACTAACAAACCGTTCTCTGTAGCCGGCTATCTGAGAAATTAAGGAATATGTGTCCAAGTTGTGAATTTGCAAACACTATACAGTGCGTTTTTTATTGTAATGATGTCACGGTGATAAAAAATTTTCATGATTCCGCTCTCAAAGCTTTAGGCTTTGGGCTTTTTTCAGCGACAACCTGGTTAATTGAATTAGCTATATCTATTTATTATTTGCAAAAACATCAAATGCTTGCTCACAGTCTCTAATGCATTTTGCTTAGTGAGATCATCATTTTTACGAAATCTTATCATTTCACGTCAATTTTAAAATTGTTTATCCTTAACTGATTCACCATTTCAACCTCGTTCCCAGGTCCTTTTTCCAAGCGAAGGGAAAAGGACCTGGGAACGAGGTTGGCTCCATTTGTCAGTTATTACACTAGTTACTCATTATTAGTCGATTTTACTTTTTATGTATTTTTATATCTTATTACCAGTATTATTTGTCGGAGATAATAGTACAATAGTGCTACTCTAATCCGACTGTAAATAAAGTTTATACATGTGTGTATATATGACCATATTATGTTAAACTGTTAACCACTAGAGGTGAGGAGTCCAGGATTATCCTAGTTCAGAGATGAGGAGGGGTGCAGTTGTTTAGAAATCCACAGGATCCAGAGGATCCGCCAAATGAATCGAAAAGAAAACGTCCAAAGTCGTCTTAGGATGGAGGGCACCCCCCCCCCCCCCCCCTTCCCATAATGAAGATTTACACATTCCCACTGAATCTTTTAGTAGCACTCCTCCTCCTCCTCCTCCTCCTCCTCCTCCTCCTCCTCCTCCTCCTCCTCTACTACTACTACTACTACCACTACTACTACTACTACTACTACTACTACTACTACTACTACTACTACTACTACTACTACTACTACTACTACTACTACTACTACTACTACTAGTACTACTACTACTACTACTACTACTACTACTACTACTACTCTACTACTACTACTACTAGTACTACTACTACTACTACTACGACGACGACGACGACGACGACGACGACGACGACGACGGACGACGACGACGACGACGACGACGACGACTACCACTACTACCAAGAGCACCACACCATCAAACGACCACCACTACTACCACCACAACCACCACTGTACTACTACCACCACCAACATCCCACCACCACTAACAGCATCACACTATCACACATCTACCACTACTACCACCACTGTACATGCAACCACTACTACCGGCACCACCGCAACACCACCACTATCAAACAACTACCACCACTGTACTACCACTACTACCAGCACCATCGCAACTAACACCACCACTACCAAACGACTACCACCACTACCACCACCACTATCACTACCACCAAAACTACCACCACGACCACCTGATATTACAGCTACCACTTCTACCTGATTTACTGCTTCGGATATTTCTGTCAGCCAGTACTGCTGGGGCTGTCTAGTCCACTAAGCTATTTCTGCCAAATTTTACGTTACCGAATGTTGATATACACTAATAAGATATATACAAGGCTATAGCATGTAGTATTTTGACGTATTTCGGCTTTTTTAGCCGCCACAGTATTTTCGGTTTTGTCGATAGTATTTTCGGTTTTGAGCAGACCTCAATGTCCACATCCTGTTTGGCATTGGTAACACCTGTCCTTATTACTAAATAAGCAGTAATTAACGGATAAGCATCTGTAGGATATACATGGAATATACGATAACTTTATAGGGCCGGCCTAGTTTCGTGTTTTATGGTAGATACGTTATGTATTTAGGTTAGTCTTAAAGGATGAAACTTAAAGAAAGCTTAATACGAAAAGAAATCAAATCGGTCCAAAACTATTTAAACCAGTGAAAAATTTAAACCAAAATATCTTGAAACATAAATGTAGCTAGTGAATGATGACTGAAATGCTACAAAGTAAAGCCTTGTTCACACTTATAATAAGAATCGTAAAAACTGGGGATTTTTAGCATCCCCGATTTTTTTGCGATTCTTTATACGACAAGTGTGAACGTGTGTTTGTAATTATCCCCGACATTCCAGACTGTCCCCGACGTGATCGGAAGAATCGCAAATATTTCTCAGTGTTCAGATCTGCATGGGACTCGTCTCAGACATTGCCGATATCGGGGATTATTGCGATCAGTGTGAACCAAAATTTGGAATATCGGGGACATTGGCGACGTGCGATGACGTCAATTTTCGTTTCCAATCCTCCGATTTCACTCGGATTTCAAGATGGCGTCTTGCATGGATCGATGAAATTGGTCTGGGAGGTCGGCGATTCTTGCGACGAATTTGAATGTTTTGTTGTAAGGATCGCAAGAGTCCCAGACGTCTGAAATCCCCGATTTTTGTGATTCTCCGGCCAAGTGTGAACAAGGCTTAAATCCCATCGATGGGGCGAGATACGGCCGCGCATGCGCACTTCATCGTTGACTAACTCACCGGCTCCTATTCTATCTCAATGCTGTGTCTATATCATTACATTTGTATAAAATGTTAGTAGTTGCTCACTTAGCTAGCATTAGTAGTTACTAATGTAATTCATATACTATGTAATCCATATACATATATACATTTACATTCCTATGTGGTATACAATGAACCCAACAAATGACCTGCTCCCAACAAATGTGGCTTCATAGCTCAGTTGGTAGAGCATTGCAGCGGTATCGCAAATCCCGTTGCTTGAAGCCCCGAATTTTTTTCGGGCTCTTCTAAAGCAATTGGCTAAATTGCTCACATTTCCGCGATGATCATTCATTATTTCATAGTTCCATACCGCGGATCAATCCATATACATATATACAGTTACTAATGTCATAGTTACTTAAAGACACGTACAGAATCTTAGCATTATAGTAGTTACGAATGCCATAGTTTTAAAGACCCGTGCAGAGGTGCAGAGTCTTAGCATTACGTTGTACATTGTTCATACAGTTCGTATTGCAATTTGCTATTTTAGTAGTCTCTAGCTAGATGCGTTGAAAACTGGAAGGCATAATAACCTAGACGAATTAACGTATTGTTCATTACGTTTTACCTTAGTTATAATTCCGTTAACGAACCAGCTAGTCCTCAGTCTTTCACAAACATGTTTCGATCGACGTCCGGCCTCATCAGTTGTGTTGTAAATACGTACGTAAACGTACGGCGAAACGTGTTTGTAAAAGATTGAGGACTAGCTGGTTGGTCAACGGAAATATGACTAAGGCAAAACGTAATGATGAACAATGTCTATTTCGAACTCTAGCTGTTATTGCGAGGATCAAGATCTTAAGGTAACTTACATAATTATATAATAACACTTTTACATATACAGTGAATGGCTCAAGTTATTTTGAGTCTTTTTCTTCTTGTTTCTCGTCTTCTGTTCGCTTACTGGGATGGATATTCATTTCACTGCCATGGCCATATCACTGATTGCGTTGTTTGGCGTGACGTTCTGGAGTCGTCCTCCTGCTTGGCGTCTATTTGGGATGTTATTGGTTGTGGATTGTCTTTCAAACCACGATGAAATGTACCTGCGACATTCTGGTGTACGAATAGTGTAGATATAAGGATTTATGGCGCTGTGCAGGGATGAAAATACGCGTGCGTAGTCCGACAGAGGCCAGATCCAGAATTCCTTGACTCCATAATAGTGAGCCACGTGGGCTATTTGTAACGGGATCAAGAGGATAACGAACAGGATAACAATAACACCAACTGTTTTGGTCATGGCGATGCTTTGTCTTCGAGTTTCTCTTCCCCTACTAGCGATACACTCTGGTGGAATTCTATTCTTCTTCATAAAAATGCCAATATTGATGTAGGCAATCATGATCACGAGCAGAGGTAGTGGGTACTGAATCACGAACCTGAAAATAGAGTACCCTTTTTTATCTAGCTTGGACAATCCTTTTTTGAGACATCCCACACCATAGTTGACTGCTGTGATGTTATAAGGAAGATAGATGATAACAGGGATAACCCACGTACTTAGGACAATCAGAGTGATCCATACTCGTCTTATCTTTGGCTTGAAAGGATTGACGATATCCCAACATCTGTGTATGGACATGGCAGTGATGGTGAAAACCCCTGCACAAAACGGCACTGACCACATCGGCCAGAATATCTTGCACCACATAAGGGTTTTTTTGGGCAGATAGTCGTCATCATCCCGAAGATAGCTGAGGTGAACTACAAATCTACCAGTGTCAAAAGCGATGTTTATAAAATCAGCGCAAGCCAGATTTAAGAGAAAAATGTCATCGTTCGTTCTGCGTATTTTCTTCGTCCGAATAATAAAGACGACCAGTGCGTTTCCTACCACACCTGCTACCACTAACACGACCATAAGAGTCAGCCTAATCTTCTCGTTGATATAAAATTCAGTGAAATCAAATGATGATTGTGTCGTGTTATTCATGACTTCAGTGTTGCTTGTTTTATCTCATAGTTATTTTCTCGTGAATAAGATATTCATCGACCATGGTCCGTCTTTCTTGTTATTCTATAATTTTCTGAAAACAATGAAAAAGATAAGATAACTGGCACACAATGGTAGCCGGCGTTGTTGGCGGTCTGCGGTCTTTCATTTCTTCTCCGCCCCAAATACCGCAGACCGCCAGCAACGCAGGCTACACAATGGCGGTGACGGTCCTTATGGCGCTGTGTAGGGATAAAAGTACGCGGGCATAGTCCAAAAGAATCCAGATCCAGATTTCCTGGACTCCATAATAGAGTGGATTTCGTATGACTTTGAAAAACTACGGCACGGTCACGGCACGGTACGGAACCTCGCCTGCTGATTTCTTTGCAAGTTTCTAAAGAAATCAGCAGGCGAGGTTCCGTAACGTGGCCGTGCCGTGCCGTGACCGTGCCGTAGTTTTTCAAAGTCATACGAAATCCACTCTAGTGAGACACGGCAACAAGAGGATAACGAACAGGATAACAATATCACCAACTGTTTTGGTCATGGCGATGCTTTGTCTTCGAGTTTCTCTTCCCCTACTAGCGACACACTCTGGCGGAACCCTGTTCTTCTTCATAAAAATGCCAATATTGGCGTAGGCAATCATGATCACGAGCAGAAGTAGAGGGTACTGAATCGTGAACGTCATCATTATAACAGTTAAAACGAAGAAGAAGAACATTAAACATTGTTAAATTAAAAATGGACATTAAGCGTTGAACATTAATCAGAAATCTGAGACAATTAACGTTTACGTTTTATAGATCAAATATAGCTCTTTACCGTAACGTTAATTTTAAGTAGATCAGATCGAGCAATTTCTTTTTCTAGGAACTTCGCGAATAAAGTACGGTCGAAAATCATAAATATTGCTATAAGAAAAAAATCGAAAAAGATACAAAAAATTCAACAACAGTAAAATTTACATTTATTAAGCTTCAAGGAAATATATACTTTAGCGAACATCGGTCGCTAAGGTTCCATGGCAACAGCTTGAGGTACTCGAAAATAGATCCGTTGTTCCCTTGCTCTGGTATAATAATAATAATAAACAGATATATAAGGTACTCAGACCAAAAATGATTTACCTTGAAATATTTCGCCGGACTGTGTCTCACTTAAGGTAGTTCGGGACTCATAGATTTACGATAAACGTGTCTTCAAAATTCTTCCAAATAAAAAGGGGCCGGGGTCACCGAGGTCACTCTTGAGAACACGAGGGAGGAGGTGTGGGGCGTTTTAGACACTTTTTATAAAAATGGCCTTGCGACATCTGGTCAAAATATAATGATTTTTGAACAACCAAAAATATTAAAAAGCAAACAAAACGATAGCATATGATGCAGAAAAACACCTGTCGAATAATTTGCGAAGAAACGCAAGACCAACAATAATACGCAAACAATAGCCTTCCAGAATACACGTTTTTAAAGGATCAGACACAGAGAAAAAAAAAGATTTATTCAAAATCCTAACGATAGAAGTGTACTTCTTTTCTTTATATGAAAAGTTTATAAAATTATGAGTTTAAATCATCCACAAAAGTCAGGGGGTCTCCGTATTATTTCAAGAGTTAGAGAAGAACAAAGCATAAAACTCTTCGAAAACGAATACCAAAAATTAACTAGACGCACATAGTGCGTTTACTCGTGCCCAAGTGGAATTCAGTCTGGCATGAGAATAAATATGTTTTAAAGCCAGTTTGGTCACGTTTTGAGTTCGCGATCGGTACTAAACGGCGGAATATTTGTCTGCTTCGCCGGCAAGCTGATTTGAACTCATGGAGGTATCGGTCTCGATCCTAAATTTCCAATTAAACTAAGGCATTTAGATAGTTGCTTTGTAATCATTGACTTTCTAATAGAAAAAAATTCAGCCATACCATTTAAATACAGAGAACATTAAAATACATAATGTTTTCAATCTTTCCTTTAATCCTTAAAACGTGTAGTTAATGATAAGAAATTCTTGAAATTAATTCAAGAAGACAAGCTGTCGCTTGAGTCAAAATATACTGGAAATTAAATCAAATTAAAAAACAGCTTAAAATGCTTCGAAACCAGAAAAAAGCATACAAAAAAATGAAAAGATAATATTTACTACATAGTAAGTCGAAAAAAAATTCGTTATTCCATGAGGATTTGAACCCGGACCCGTCTATTTGCTTTATACGCTGGTGTTACACGCTGCTCTAAATGATTGTCTGGGGTGCCTGTGGCTTGCCTCGTTTTCATGGCACATTCTCGACTACGACGATAGACTGATAGATAGAAAACTCAAACCTAGACTCGTGCCGGCCTTAAGGCCTGGGCACGAGTAATTAGCGTTGTTCTTGCCGGCTTTTTCGACAGATAACATCCGCTAAATTTAACAGTTTGTGCTTTTGCTCCAATTTCACACAGTTTACAATATATAAAAAAATTGCAGAATTTGGTTGATAAAATGTAATTTTTCTTCGCTAAAAGTAAAATTTCTTCGCTATTCAATCGCTGACTCGCTAGTACCCGGACTTCCAACGGACAAGCGAATGTTCTTTAATAAAAGTGCCTGAAATAAAGTTTTCTAAAATATCTCTCGAACTCGAGCAGCTCTAGACAAGAGACTATATGGGCAATAAACTACATACCGAAACAAAGAAATTAAGGCTAAATTTTAAAAAAAAAATTACCAAATTAAGCCTTGGTAAAAAAATTACCAAGCCTTTTCTGAATAAATCGCAAAAACATAAACAATACAAATTTGCCAATTTCCGGTCGTTTATTCCAAATCACTTAACTTTAATCAAAGACTTTTAATTCCATGTTATCTCCTTTACCTTGGCATGTACTTTGTTTCATAGTATTTGGGTGCCCGGAATTCCTTGAAATCAAGAGATATTTCAAACTGAAACTGTTTTCGAGTTCAGCCTTGTTTTAATATCATTGCCATGGTAACACCAATTACACTAAAACTTATAAAAACAAAAACTTGAAAATCAGGAAAACCAGGAAAATCATCGTGTTAAATTAGGGAAAGCTTATCCCTTGATAAGCTATGATCAATGAATTCCATTTTTTAACTGTTTATAATTTATTTAAAAAATAACGGCTTGGTAAAAAATTTTAAATTGTGCCATTATTTCTTTGCCTTAGTATGTAGTTCATTGCCAATGTAGCCCCTAGTCTAGAGCTGCTCGAGTTCGAGAGATATTTTAGAAAAATTGATTTCAGCCATCTTTGTTTACCAGTTGCTATGTCAACACAAATCGAAGTCAAATGGACAAAAATCAAAACTTTTATTCAATTAAGTCCAATAACTGGTGTAAAAACCATTTTAGTTGCTCAAAAGTAAGTTGCTATAGCTCAATTCGTGGAGTGAAAAACGGAAGCATGGCTGAAAACCTTACTTTTAGGACTCAGAAAAAGCTTTCTTTGAGCTCATATTGTCGACACATATTCAATAACTGTTAGTTTGGAAAAGTAGAACAAAATTGCGTCGCACAATTAGTTTGAGAAATATGAATTTAGGTCAAGTTGATAGAGCTGCGCCTTTTCATATTTTGTTTATCATTAGTCACTTATCTTTATAAAAAGCTAGAAAACTTAAGATTCCCTCGATAAATTTTTCTTGTTACTTCAGTATCAGCGTTTTCAGTTGTTTCTTAGTCCTACACATTTCATGGCCATTGAAGCATTGAAAGATATCCAAAATAAATGATAAAAACGTAAATTTTTAAGCCGCTTTCTTCAGGTTGACGTTGTTTTAGTCGTCAAGCATCTCCATTGTCCAGTTTGTTTGTTTTTTCTGAACTTGTGAATTCCGATTCCGAGTGCAGAACTTGATCTAGATTTTATGAAACAATAAATGCGGTTTTGTAAAAAACTCTAGTTTTTCCAAAATTTCAGGTTTATGAAAAAATCGCCATGCCGCCACTATAAATTATTGAAAACTCCGATCAAAATGATTTAAACGTCAAAAGAAACTTTGATCTATCCCTAGACTTGCTGTGAATTTTTTTTGAAATTAGTTTTTTTTTTTTTTGCGATCAAACAGCTGAGGTGCGCCTCAAAACCCAGTCGAGCCACCTTAAACATGCTGAAAAATACACAAATACAAAATCACATGTATTTTGGAATAATATCAAGTAACAGACTGTACCACCTTCAGATCCATATGTTGTCTTTTGTTACTTCATAAAACCAATTTTGGAATATATCCAGCCAGTTTGGCTATCCTTGCCTTACTCGCTCTAGCAGATTAATTCTGAGAGATTGAGTTGAACAAATTCAACGAAGAGCAAACAAGATAATAATCGAGCGTCCGGAAGTACCTGGCCTTGTTTATCTAGACGAACAAACACAAAATCTTTAAGATTTTTATTGTCAAATTGAGTTTTTCAATTCTTATTGCTATTCAAGTTATTAATAAAGCATTGTTGTTAAAGTATTATTATTGGATTTTTTTGCGACAAACTACAAATCAACCGTCTCTTGCAACCGAAACAGCACTGATGCATGACAACGGCGCACGTGATATTTTCCAATATATGAATATCTTTACCTCATCGATATCTATATAATAAAATGCTTATAGTATGCACTTAAACTGTTAAATAAATGAAAAATTGTCGCCATACAACAACTAAAATTAAATGCCACAACAATGTGATAGCAATCGAAATTGTCTCGGTAATCTAAAAGGACCATTTTGGAGAATTGCCATCACATATACTTTATCATGATCAAATAAAAGCTACCAACTAAATCAAACCTGTCTAATACTTTATTGTCACAAGACAGGTTGTACCGTCATTCTCAAAAAGGTTGTCCAGATGAAAAGACGTGTAGTCTAAACATATATAACATTTTCAATTTTCTGGCAAGAATTTTACTAACTTTTGCTGCAAAACTACAATCCATTATACACAATATATAATATGCAATATACTTTGGTATTTTGAATTGAAATTCCTGCGAGAAAAATTGAAAATCTGATATATGCAAGTGAGTTTATTAACGACTAAACGTCTTTTCATCTGGACAACTTTTTTGAGAATGACCGGTATAAGAAAACTGAAAATATCCAACTGTCTAAACAAATATGCGGTAAGTTGCCGTCACAGAAGATCGAGCTGAAAGCTGATTAACACTGAAACTGAAAGTCAAACCTGTCAGATATTTTTAAGAATGCCACAAAAATAAAAGCAATTTTAATTTAACAAGAAAAAATATGTTTAAGGTATTTTAAGAAATGAGACAATGCGCGCAACCACACACACAGAGAAAAAAGCCACCATGTCTGGTCCTGTTTAGACAGCGTCACAAGACAATTATAGGTTGCTATTTATAAGTAATAGCATGGCTATGAGGTTGATTAGTGATTAAATGTCCCCGAAGCCGAGGGAGGTTTAGTGGAAGTCCCGAGGCCGTAGGCCGAGGGACTTTTACTAAACCTCCCGAGGCTGAGGGGACATTTAATCACTAATCAACCGAAATAGCCATGCTATTACTTTGTAATAGTATGGTTGCCGAGGAAGTATATAGGAAAACTAGAACGATTTGGACCAAATAACAAGTTACAAATGAATAAATTAAAAGTGCTGTTATTACTCTAGGGAACTCTATTTAGACACTATCGCTCAACCAGAACAGTACAAAACTAAGTGCAAGAAAGACCTAACACAAAGGAAACAATGCCTCGTTACAACTCACTTGTCTAAAACAGTTATTTATATTCACCAAATAATATTGAAAATAAAAAAGCGTTGTGTGATAACATTGTCGTGCCACGCATGCGCAAGATTATTCCAGTCCATCCCAAATGTGACAAGCATGCTGAATAGTATTGTAATCCATTCCACATGGTTTAGACTACACTGAAAGGTTACTTGAAGCTAATTTGCATAATTCAAGTACTGCTAGCTGCGGATGTGTCCTCAGGAAATTTCTCAGGGACGTATCCATAGTTGGACTCTTGCATAAACATGAGGTATGATTGGTTACTAATCGTACCTCATGTTTTATGCATTAGGTACGATTAGTTACTAATCGTACCTAATGCTTATGCATGAGGTACGATTAGTTACTAATCGTACCTAATGCTTATGCATGAGGTTCGATTAATAGCAGTGAGGGGCATTTAGCCATTAAATGCTCCTCTCGGAACAATAGAATCCGAGGCAACCATGCAATTACAATAGACATCATATCCCGTCCCGTGCGAAATTTTTACCAGCTGATCAATTGTAAGTCTTTATGGTTGAAAGCTTTTGACGCCCAGTCAAACCGGTTTTTGTCGTCCAGTCAAACGCAGATAATGAGATTCAACAGCTGATTGATAGCAACCTATACAAAGGTTCAAACGCTAGGACGACTGAGGGTTTGCCTTGAAATTGAAGACCTTGGGCCGCGGGTTTGTCAGAGAAAATCCAGGTTAAATTTTAGGTGCAAATCGATAGGTCTCTATTTGAATACCAAGACTCCCGTCATGGTTATGACTTTCGTGGTTTACAATTAAACCTTTTTATTAATTCATGATACTGAGTGAGTCACTCAGTATCATGAATTAATAAGAAGGTTTGTAAATTTAAATGCGATATACAAGGTTTGAACAGCTGTATGTACTTTGAGAAATGAAAAATCGGCATCACTGAAGAGTGATAGAGAAACGTTTGTGTTCTTGCGTCGTTTTCAAAGAGTTCCGCTCTAGCTAGAATATATTGGTGTATGGACGGGTATTCTATAGTCGTTCCCCAAATTAATTATGATGAGGTATATGGAGATTCCTTTTCTTGCCTAATTTAATTTCTCTTTTCATTGAAAATATATCCGATGGTTTTCACCCGTTATGTCAAATTTGCCATCACTTGTTTCAGCTGATTTCTATTTACAGTGAAATTGTGAAACGAACAGTGAAGTTGGACACCATTCATGTTTTCAATGAAGAAGAAAATTAACTTTATCGTTTTGTTGGTGGAAGCCCAGTAATGATAAAAAACTACCGGTATTTTACTGATGAGGAAGGCGAATATAGCTATTTCAATTAACGTTGTCGCTGAAAAAAGCCTAAAGGCTAAAACCTTTCAACTATCTGAGACTGAAATGAAATGAAATGAAAATGAAATTTTAGCATTTATATAGCGCAAATATCTATGTGTATATAATCCAATGCGCTTAGAGTTTGTTAGTAGTAAGGACAGACTGTTGTACCGGGCGACAATCCCCTACTCTTTGCGAACAGTACAACAGGATCTTTTACGTCCACTATATACAGGTTAAGGAAGGGATGGGAGACAGGGCCTACGGTTTAACGTCCTTATCCGAGAAGACGTGAAGGTCTAACCGTTTGCAGATGTAATTACAAAGGCAGCACCTTCTCCTCAATTAAGGAAATATGTGTCCAAGTTGTAGAATTTGTAAACGGCATCATACAGTGAGTTTCTTATTGTAACGATTCCAGGTGATAAAAATTTTTCATGATTCCGCTTCAGTCAATTAATTGAATTAGCTATATATAAATGAATTTGAAGAGAACTTACCGGGATTGACGCTTCGGGGTAGCCTTAATTCTTCGTCCGGCGAGCATGTAAAGGCAATGAGGCACTTTGAGCTGAGCAATATAGTCCCGGTTGTTGACTTTTTGATGACGTTTGATATACGAACTTCCTAATCACAACACCATTGGCCGAACTCGTTACGGAAGCCATTTTGATAGATCGATAGCGTAGGTGCCTTCGATACGCTAAAAAAGGCAACGGAGAATTAACCACGTAACCACGTAAGAATTTAAACAACCAGCTAACAAATCTTGACTCGCGTATTTACTTCCTTGCTTACTCTTCTTCAGTTGATGACCTTCCTAATTAATCCGCGGTTTCTTTATTCATGACGTCACCGGAACTCCTAAGAGCTGGCAAGCGGAACTCCTAAGAGCTGGCAAGAGGAACTCCTAAGAGGGATGCATTGGCACCAAAGGCCTACCAACAACTCCGCTTTTGGTAATTGGCGCTGGCCGAACCAATCTTAAAGGTACGGTAATACGAGCAGCAAAATCGTGCAACTTGTCGGGCAACATTGTTGCGTTGCAAGTTGTAGAGTGATGTTGCTGGTATTACCACCCCGCGCGCAACTTGTCATGCAACAAAAATCGATGTTGCAGGTTGTGAAAATTGCTGCGAAGCGAGTTGAAGAGTGATGTTGCCCGTTTTACCACCCGAAAACAAACTTGTCTCGCAACAAAATAGTTTGTTGAGAAATTTTGTTGCAGAAAGTAGAAGGTCGTTCTACTTCTTGCAACAAAATTTTAAAATGTTGCTCGTATTACCACCTCGGCTCAACTTGTGTTGCAGCAAATGATTTTAGGGGCCAATGAGAATACAGGATTCTCTCAACCTGCAACAATAATTTTGTTGCGAGACAAGTTTGTCCTCGGGTGGTAAAACGGGCAGCATCGCTCTTCAACTCGCTTCGCAGCACTGTTGCGAGACAAGTTGAGTGATTTTGTTGCTCGGATTACCGTACCTTAAAGGACCTAAATCATGGAATGTTCATAGACGACTTTCAAAAATAGTGGGCTCATTGTTCACGAGAACGAGGCCAGAAAGGCCTCCAAAATCATCATGGCATCAAATGAGTCTAAGTACATCCTGTAAAATGCACAGAAAATAGTTATTTCAAAACGAAGAGGACTAAATACAACGAGTTTGATAGCAACAGAAGTGTCGTCACGCTTAGGCCTTTGTGGCCTCCAGTGTTCTCATGTGCTAGGCCGCCATTTTTGAAAGTTGTCTATGTTATTGTTGTATTGAAAGTCGCATATGCAACTCTAAAACCACAGGTCAAACAGTCTCACACCAACATTGTTTTTTGATTTGGTCCTATTCAGTTTCAAACCTCAATTTTTTAAAACAAGCCTACTGCGGTTTAGTATTCTGCAAACTGGCTTCAAACAGTCCGCTAGAATTTGGTTATTCGCTTCCGCTTATCAAAACAAAGAAAAGAAAATTTCACTGTGTAAAAAGGCAAATCTTCGAAAAGAATATGCTTGAATATAGACATGCATACTTTAAGTATTCAAGGAGTTCGATTGGTATTCAAGTCCGAGTGATGCAACGTCATGCTAGAATCACTCGGACAGAATTTCCGGTCCATTTTCGTCCCGTATACTCTTATACTCTTGACTGACTTCATGTTTTAAAATACGCATATTCTTGTATATATACTACTATTGTATTCGTTTAGTTGATGCTTCGAATATTCTTGAATATTGGACATTGTCAAATTCTTCCTTCTTTATAACAAACGTTTACCTCAAATCCTACCAAATACGACCTCTTAGACGATATATAATAGCTATACTATAATTGTTATGCTACACTTTTCCAATTTCAATTAGTTCTTGGTTTACCGCGTTACTGGTTTTAATAATTTGGTGGTTTATAGTCATCGGTTAGCTGTTAGTTTCAACTTAACTAGCTAGAATATCAAAGTAGGCCGAAATCCCCTTGGCTTGAAGAACAATGGATAGTATTTAACAAGATGTTTAGCTTAGATTGCATATATATAAATGGAAATATTGTCGTTCTGGAGAAATTTGTTATTGTAATACGTAGAACAACCTTCTTCAATAACGATAAGAATAACACAAATGCAAGGAATAGAACAATTCAAATACTTTTTTTCTTAATTCACAAATTTTTACACATATATATTTTATATAGATATATATGACATTAAATACATTTTTAAATAATTTTTTGTAAAGAATTGTAAAGAAAAAAAAAGACTACAATCTTTGACTACTTAGATCTATATAGTAAAGAAGTGTGCCACGTGACTAATTAGAAATAGGCTTAACCTTGACGTCTCTGGAATAATGTGCTAGTAAACATCTTTCATTTTGCCTCGGTTTCCCATAATTGGCAATATTTTCACGTCACGTGCAACCAATCACATTGGAAAAGGCGCCGTCCAATATTAATCTGATTGTGTTTACCAAAACACCCGTCCTTGCGGCTGGCATGAGGCCTGTCTCGCTCACAGGACATTGTAAAAGAAAGTTACTCAATGCAAATAGATAGTTACTCTTTTAGACCTAGAACGAGACGCGCGTGTGTACAAGTTCTTAAACATAATAAAACAAAAACTACAGCAAAGGAACTGTCTCGTCTTTGAGATAAAGGTTCATCGTCAGCTCTCGCAAGGAACCTAAGCTAATCTACACGTTTGTACCTAGTAGTCCCCCATAACACTATCATTTTTGTCAGAGTTCGCAGAATATCGAAAACCGCAGTAAGAGTAAAATTTGGAAATTTTGGAAAAGAAGTGTATATATCTTTTAGAGTGATGGCACTTATTAATTCGTGAAACAAAACTAATAGCCAGTGTCTAATATTCTAATCAAAACAAAAGAAAACAATAGAAATAGTGTCTACTAATGTCTGTTAGATTAATATAATATCTATTTCACGGGTTAACTGTGCCATCACTCTAGCGTATCATTGTCTAATTGTTAGAGTGATTTTCATCGGACTGTGAAACAATTACTAATAGTCAGTGTTTAATAGTGTCTATTATAACATAGCTACAATAAAGCGCGCGCTCTGATTGGCTAATTTACCGTGAATTTACACGCTCACGTCAGATTTTCTCTTTTTTCGGAAAAATGTTTTAGTTTTTTCATTGCTTTAGTCGGTAAAAACTCACAAAAACTCAAAAACAAACCTTGAAAAACCTACATTCAAGTAACCAATGCCATGACAGTAAGTTGTTTTGATGTAAGAATTTAACAGGTGATTTTTCGAGCAGCTAGAATTAAAAGTGTTTTGTGCATCAAGCCACTTTCGATAGACTCTGAGTCAGAAATTTTGAATAAATGCTTTCGGGAAAACACCTTGGAACTGATATAAAAAAGCTAGTGTTTGGTCGGTGTAAACGTCTAAAAGCAGCCAGAATAAATTTATGTACTTCTAGAGAAATATAAATAGATAAAAACAAACAAACAAACTCAATAGTGATCACTACACATTGAACTTTAGCAAGACTTTTCATCAAGCTCTGAAGTTGTAAGCTTCACAAAAACTATTCAAGATCTTATGGCGTGAGCTTAAATATGAAACAAAAAATACAGTTTTTTTCTTTTTTCACTGATTGCCTTTTATTGACAAATAGTTTGGTATGCTGAATGAGAAGATACAGAAAAGCATAACAAAATCTCACAAGTTCGATCAAAATTTGAATGAGAGCTAGAAGCTACATCAAAAATAAGCTTACAGAAAATTGAGTTACTAACAGTAAATCTACCTTAAAGGATTCCTCCATTCCACTCAACAGTGCTTGAATATTTGACCACTGAACAAAATTCTTCCACAAGCTAATGATATCGATCCAATATTTGTAAGCTTCGACGAAATACTTGTCGCTCTACTCGATTTTCTTCCACCCGTGGAATTTCAGAAACGAAAGTGACAGGAAGCACAACAAACCATCGAAAGTTGAAGACAAAAAATCTCCAAAAGCCTATGTAGGTTTTCTCTAGCTAGATGTTGTCTTTCCATTCTTCTAACCTTTGGTTTAACAAAATAGTTTTTCTTGTAGTTCAGGACCAGCTTCTAGTTTTGACCAAATGACCAAATGACAACACGGCTCACAACACTGATCCGAGTATTCAGTTTCCAAACGGGTCTTTCCAAACTACTGATTCGATGTAATTACGTCTTTTTCATCGATATTGTCAAGCCTTGAGTAATCGAGTCCAAGTACAAACCTTTGTAATACTAGTACCATGAGGTTTAAATGATATTTTCTGGTATATTTTAGAGTAGAAACTCGCTAGTGAACGAACTCAAGGCAGTTGTTGTCGCCGCCAGCATTCACAAAGCCGGCACTTTGTTTTCGCGCGCTTTGTCAATCGTGCAGTGTGGTGAGAATTTTGTATGGATTTGATCAACGTAACAAATTCGCGTTTTAATATTGTGGCTATGTTATAAAAGAAATGGTTCACGCTTAGCGTGCGTCCATCGCGCGTGAAATGGATGCACTTGGGAGGTTGCCAAGATGGACGATGGACGATGGACGCACGCTAAGCGTGAACCATTTCTTTAATAGTTGTATTGCAACAAAAGAAAACAATGGGCCGGTGCAGAGTCTATTAGTGTCTATTAGCTTAGTAACTATTTCACAGTCCGGTGAAAGTCACTCTAACTTATTCTAATTAATAGATAAATTACATCGTCGGGCAGCCAGAGTCATTGAGGGGATTAAATCTACTGATCCGTCTTTGCAGTCTAGGAGATCTTACCAAATAATATATGCCTACAGGTTTTCAAATCTCTGAATATCTCAGCACCAGAAGATTTTCCTCTGACGTACATAATTATAATACTAGGAATAAAGATTTGCTTAGACCTCCACCAGCTCGCACCACGAAATATCAAAATTCATTCAGAATAAATGGAGCTAGTACATAGAATTTGTTACCGCTTAAATATCGAAAAGAATCAAGTATTGTAAAATTTAAAAAGGCTCTCAAGAACTTTAGAAACTAAATTATGAAGTTATTAGCTTTTTTGTTATTTTTCTTTGTCTTGTTATGCGTGTAAATGTATTGTAATTTTGGTTTTCCTTTATATATCAGGATTCCATTTAAACCAGCCTTAGGCTGAACTGGACAACCTGTATAAATATTGTTTAAAATAAATAAAAAATAAAACAAATTGTGAAAAGAACGTCTTCAAAGTAGGCTAGTGCAAATGAAGCAAAATGTTAACATTACGCCGGAAAAAATCCTCCTATAAACAGGGAAAAGTCCGTTTTAATGGCCTCCCTGTGATCAAGTCGCGAGCGCGCGAAAACCCAAATCTCGAACCCAGAGCCTGCGTTCCTTTTGTTCAGCACCAATCAACGAAAGGCTCTTACCAGTTATTTGGAGCATTCTGATTGGTTGACAGAACAAAGGAGAAGTAGTTTGTATTCAGCATTCTTTGAATATTTCGACAATCGATATCTAGTTATGCAAGCTGAGCAATGCATTGTGGTTACTGCATGTTAGAGAATATTTTGGTTAAGGTTGTTCCGGAGCCGTATATACATTTCATAAATATTTTTTTACTGTCATTTAATGATTATTGTTAGGCAAGTCAAACACCGAGAGAAAAGTGAGGTTATCGAGCTATAATTAAGATGTCGTAAATGTAGTATTTGCAATGATTTGCAGTAAATTTCGCTAGAAAGTATGTAACCCATATTATATGGTCTTGAAGAACATCGAAAAATATTTTTCCGCGAAAAAGGCATAGACTGTTTTAAAACAGAGAATCAATAAGACCAAATGAGCTCGCAAGTTTTCACAAATATTACTTGCAGATAAATTCGATTACAATATTTCTAGTAAATTTATATATCTAGTACTAACTGATTTATGTTGTCGATCTGTGATTTATCTTGCGAGTTGATTCATATAGAGCTCGTTCCAGTCTCTCGCTGTTTTCTCCAAGGACCAATCATGATCAGAAGATCCAAAATATTGCACCAAGTTATTTCGTTGAACATGCGTTAGTTAAGCTGATGTTACACGGGACGATTTTTAGCCAACAGTCTACAAAGTTGTAATTTTATAATCTTTATGATTAATTATTTTGTATTTTATTTTCATTTATTATCAGGGCTCCCATTGATAACAGTGTTTCACTCAACACTGAAGGGACTACCCTGTTTAAATAAAGATACTTATTACTCGGGCTACCTGTAGCTCGAGTCTAGGTTTTAGTTTGTAAGTTTTGTTTCCATAAATCAAAGTAGAAAGTACAGAATAGAAAATTTGTCTGAGCTATAATGTATTATCTATAGATCATATTGGATCATTTGGTAAGCATTTAGCAAAATAAAGCAGACTGTATATGTCTGGCATAATAAAAAGACTAGCAGTATATTTATAACCACCAATCAGGTGTTACAATTATCTACAAAAAAATACTTTCTCCCTGGCCAATATAATTTGTGTTCTACTCTGGGAGTACATGTCATGCATTTTTGCAATCAAAAGACACACTGACAAGTCAAACTGGTTTCCATCAACTTCTGTTCTCCCATTTCTCCCCAAGTATTACACACAGGTAGCCCGAGTGAACGCCTATTAGGCGTCTAGTTATTATTATTGCAACGACGATTTTTCGCGCAACGCCAAGTCGTGTAAGATACCACATCAGCGTGATTTTTGCTTCGGCAAACGTTGCGATGTATTGATTTGAAGTCAAAACCTCGAAACGCACAATGACGAATTTGACCTAAGCACGTGGTGCGCCCGGCAAATCGTCGTTGCAAATTGATTCATGTAATATCAACTTTAAAGAAAACAGCTCTCGGAACTGAAATCGACAACACCCTTGCTTGCTTCGATTCTGTCATATGTTATTCTTTAATTCAGTTACTGTTCTAAATCAGCTAATAGTTCTTCTTCGACGCTCTTGTAACAGATTTTTGAGAGACGGACAATACGACTGTTTGCGTACTTCAAGATACCAGGGAACTGATCATTGCTAGCTAATGTTTTCGCTTTTGTAGCAAATTCTACGGCTTTTTTGTGATAATGTTCACTGTGCTCTACGTTTTTCTGTAATCTGCGATAGTTTAAGTCTGATTTCACGAGGCTCAAATAGCATTCGTTAACTTCCGTCAGCGATTCGCCCTTTAGAATACTTTTCTCTACAACAAGTATGTTTTCTATGGCGTCATTCAAGTCGTCGTCCGAGACATCACGAAAAGCGTCATCATCTTCGGCCAAAGGAGCGCAGCCAAGAAGCAGCATTGCTAGCCTAAGGTGACATCGATGAAGAAGATTTGACTTGGCAATTGAAACTTTACCGCTTTCATTCGAATCTACTCCAAATTTGACCGTGTGTTGGATTGCCTGCGTGTAGAGCTTTACTGCTTGTTGTCTGAGAGATTGACGAACTTCTTTATTCCGTTCTCCTCCTGCCAAAATGCTAAACAAATATCCAGCGTCGCTAAGCATCCACGCTGAATGCCAACCAGGAGAAATGCTTTCAATTCCCTGTAGCCCGCCACAAGTTATTTCGTAGCTCACATTATAATGGCCCTCACCTCGACGAATACAAGCAAGAAGATGAAGCCTTTGTATCTCAAATTCCATTGAGTTTTCAGTCGAACCAATAAGATCGCTTGCTTTACCTAGTTCCTGATAAGCTTCTTTGAAATTTCTCCTGCGATAAGCTCCGAGAGCAAGCATAAAGCGAACAGCAACTTCGATATCTGGTTCTTGAAAGCCTTTACTTTTGAGACGGGTATTTGAGGCAAATTGTTGAACTCTCTCAAAGTCACCATCTTGTATGAGCTTTTCCATGACATCTGTAATCCTCAGACACAAAATTCTGGATTTGCTGTTTCGTGGGGCAATTCGTGACATGGTTTTGGGGATATTTTCGCTTTCAGGCAAGTCACTGCATTGGGAATATTCCTCAGTTCTTCCTAAGTCCCGCGTCAGTGTGGCAATAGATCTTCTTCTATAATTGCCAACTATCTGTGAAGATGATTGATATTCCCTCCAAGAATTTTCTCGACAAAATTTCACGATATCACGCATGTGTGCATCATGCAAGACCCTCTTTTTCCACTTCTTGAACTCCATTTTCACGACTTTTGTGTTTTCTAAGACATAAGTTTCCGGATGATTCAAAAAGACTCCTCCAGGACAGCGTGCTATAGAAATGACTATGACAAACAAACCAGGAATCTCTTCTTTCTTCGAATCAAGCACAGGAACAAACGAAATATCCCAGTGTTTCCCAAGCTCAGGTTTGCCATGCTCTTCTGGCCACACCATGTTGTCTATTGCTGATGTCACCTTCTCCACGATTCTCTTTTTCTCGTCGCTATCAACGTTTTGTCCGCAAACGATATATGTTTCATCATCAATACCAATATATACATGACCGCCTTTGTGATTTGCAAAGGCGGATACATAATTTGTTATTTTATTAGCAATAATACGATCTGCTAATGTTTTGTTCTTATTTCGATCCGATTTGATCTTTTTGAACTGCACTGTATCACTCTCTCTTAGATTATCAGGCGCTGTTGTGTCCTTTTGAAACTCTTTTGCGTGGTCTTGTAAATTTGAGTTCATCAATGGGCCGCCTTTAAGTAGCCGCGCAATGTTTACCAGCGGTTCGGTCTTAAGGACTTGTCTGACCAAAAAATCTGTTGGCAGGAAAAAATTGTACTCCACTGTAAAAATGCGATCGCTTGGTTGCACTGTAAAGATAATTTCTTTGCCACAACCTGTGATTTCTATACGGCAAAATTCACGGAAGCTCGTCAAACCAAGAAACTCGATCAAACTTTGTTCGATTCCACGAACCAGCTCGTCCAGGAGATTTGGAGTCAACGTTTGTGTGGATGAAAGTTTGAGATTTCCGCCGTGATAACTGTTTAGCAGAGCACAAACTGCAGAACATGTTTGCTTGATTATGTTAGCCTTCTTGTTTCTGTTTTGTATCGTATCGGGAGAAATCTCGATGATAATAGTACTTATCTGTGGGGTTTCGAATTTTACGTCGTCTTCCATTACCTATAGTCATATAAAAAAGAAAATAAAAATTTTACTGCGTTTTAAACATTTTCAGTTAGAGATGAACTTTTAAGAAAATCCGCTTTTTTCGGCGGTAAAGAATGAAAGAAAGAATTATAAGGACTTAATATGTGAAATTTTTACGTCTAATTTAAAATCAATTCCGTCAGAAATGATTAAGCATGCAATAATGTTAAAAGAACACTCACTTTCGCAACTGTGGATTTCCAAGACAATCGCGACCTCTAAACCAAGAAAAATGTCCTTTTGTCTATCTATTTCCATTTCAAAGTGGTTTCCATAGCGTCAAAATAGTCAAAATGCAAATTACAACATGGGGAATCCCCTGGACTAGTAGTACTTTCAGTTTTAATTCTTAATCTGAATTTTAGTAAACACAACTGACGTTAACCCCATTATCCATCAGTTACAAAACAAGTCCTCGTGATGCGTTGCTATTTGATTGAACAAGTTATTCAAAGACTCGAATGATTTGACCTTTGGTATTCAGATATTCAAAACCCTTTTTGTTTTCGTGGAAATCAGGAAGTGATAGCTCAGTTTTCTGCATAATTGAATGTGTCATGAAATGGTGCGTCTGACGCGACTCAAAAAGGAATTTTCTTCGGAATATCAAGCTTTACTTAGAAACAAGAGCATTGGCAAATAATTCGTTTCTTCATTAGTTCACACTCTTCAAATCATTTTGACAAAGAAAACAAAATAGAATAAATAATTAAATTGTGTGATCAATGTGACGTTCGACCCAGTTTCAATGTATTTGAGCGTTTCACTGAACAAATTGTCATCAATGTACCAGAATTTAATCATTTATGAAAATATATATTCTGCGAGCAGTTTTCTAAACGATAGCTGTAGATTTGTAAAAATATTATAATACTGTTTGGAATAAAATTTTCAAATTTAGGATTTTTACATATCAATATACGTACGTCTCAAAGGAAATCAAGTGAAATAAAAGTAAATTTGATTTCTAAGAAATACTGATAATGTACAGTCTATATTAAGTCTATAAGCGTTTTATTTGCTCGTTTTTAAGTAAAATGTATTCAATTCGCTTTAACTCGAAAACAATCTCATCGGCCCAGATATCCTTTAGCTTTCTTTTGCCGCTATGAATACTTCATCTATTTTAATCGAACTGGGCTTACAATTTTAAAAGAAGACATTATTTTCTTGGAAAAATTTGAATGAACAATTTATGCCGCTAGTTGCATTATCATGTTTAGGTCGTTATATAGAGGCGATTTTGATCAACGAACCTAACGTTTTGGAAGTATTATCCTATAGCCGTTAAAACTCAGGCCACGTAAAGGAGTATACAGAAATTTCTCTGAAATCAATAGTTTAAAATTTCTTTCTTCCTACCTTAAAATATATGTGTCCAAAAGAATCGTTCTTCTTTTTGCCACGAGGTGCTTCTTTCACTATTAATAAAAGTGCTGAATAAGCAAGTCTGAAGCTGCAAACCTTAAACAATGCCCATAGATCAATGTTTTGTCTGCACATGCATGCGTTGATTTTGAACTTTGATCGCATTTGCATTGATTTGCACATGCTTTGACAATGTTTTATTTTCTATAGACCCAATCGGCTAACGCGATGCTATGTACGTTTCCACCCAATTAGCCACTTTAGAAACGAGTGGAGGACTGGGAACGAGTTTTTAGAATTAATCTAATTAAGAAATGAACCCCATCACAAGAAAGAGCATATCGTAAATATTGAGTTTCATGATTTTGATAGGGTTTGGATTATTATCCAATGATTTGCAGGTATTTAAAAATTGCAAAAATTACAAAGAAATGTATGTTTACTAGGGACAGGTGTCCCTAGTAAACATACATTTCTTTGTAATTTTTACAGTTTTTGAATGTCTGCAGATCATTTAATACTTATCCAAACTTTGTCAAAATCATGAAACGTAATATTTACGATATGCTCTTTCCTGTGATGGGGTTCATTTCTTAATTAGATTAATTCTAAAAACTCGTTCCCAGTCCTCCACTCGTTTCTAAAGTGGCTAATTCAAAACCTCTGGGAATATAATTCTTTGTCTTTTATCTCGTGGAAATTTTTGGAACAAAAGTTCTTATTCCCAGAGGTTGTGAATTGGGTGGAAACGTACATAGCAACGCGTTAGCCGATTAGGTCTATTCGAATTTTTGCATGGGAAATTTAGTTAGCGACCTTTCTCTCAAGAATGATGTTGCATAATTAAATAAACCTACCGTTATCATTCTATGGACACTGATTGTTTGAAAGATAGAAAACTTAACTTAAGGGGGCTCGAATGGGTTTCGCAAATATTCATATATCTAAATTTAATTCACAGCGCTCTGTTGGAGGGTCGCTAATTATGTTTGGTTCAGTTACACTAGTCATTGAGAATACTTGGTGTATCAGTGACAAAGACGTCATCATGCTAGGGGCTTATTTGGCTACGCCTCCTCCGCGATAGCTCTTGGGCTCCCTGTGTTAATAGGGTTGCAATAGGTTGCTTGCTTTTCTTGTGCTCTACATCCCGCAGCGCGTAATAGAGTACATTTCGTATGACTGTAATAAACGGCACCGCACGATCACGGCACGGTTACGGCAGGAATTTCGAATGTTTTTATAGACATCACGGCACTGACACGGTCACGGCACGGCGCGGTCTGTTTCACACTCTTACGAAATCTACTCTATAATCACAGTACAGAGAATGATGCGCGCGCGCGTTTTATGTTGCTTAAAAAGAGCCCCTCTCCCTCGCTCCTCTCCGCGTGTTTATTTATATCACAGTACAGATTCACATACTACCGTTTTATATATACCCTTCAAAGGCCTTTCCGCACGACCTGCTTTCCCATGACAAATTCTCTGAGAAATAAATGGATTTTCCTCGTTTACTTGAGCAAATTTCATATAACTGTTGGGAAGTGCTTATTTCAAAACAGCCATTTATAGTATTACTAATATAAAAATTAGGTACTACCTAATAGCGGAGCTCCCATTTCAATTCGAATATTTTTAATGTTCTGCATGATTCAAATGAATTGAGCTTCCTGTGGTAATTGCCCAATTGTAAAGGGCTTGAAAAAGTTGAAATGAATATTATTAAAGCATTTGCTTTGGTTTGTATATACTCTAACCCTTTGGTCTCCTGTGCACTTTGTATGGGCTTGTAAGCTCAGTGACCTTTATTACAGTATATTTTAATATTCAGATTCACTGTCACTGGGAAGTGCTTATTTCAAAATAGTCGTTTATATATAGTATAAGTAAGTAAAAATTGTAGATGTATCGTGTCGATCTAGTCTAACAGGAACATCTAATACCACACCCTGTATACACTTAGGTGTGCGACCGAACAACACTTGAGTGTTAGGAATTTTCCCACAGCGAATACACTTAAATAAGGTGTGTGGATGGATGCATGAATGAATGGATTTATCAGTATAAATATAAATGGATTTATTGGTGGACGAGGGTCTCAATGGGGTGGTGGCTATTACGGTTAACGTTTAGTATTTTGACTTTTTTACGATTACGGTTAAAGTGGGTTTATAACTAATTTCCATTGTTCTTGATGGTTAAAAATTAATTTTTATTTTTGAGAACGCTGGAAAAAGCTATTACGACTAACTTTTCACGGCTAACGGTTAGTTTTTTCCTATTTTTGCGGTTCACGGTTAAATGTTTGGGCCTTTTACGGCTAACGGTTAACCCCATTGAGACCCCCTTGGACGCGAAGTTAGTCACTTGGTATTGTATTGGTATTCAGTAAAAAGCTAGTAGTCATGAACTGGTGGTTTGTGGTGACTATTCCGATCCCTGAAATCCAATCTTTAACATAACAAATGCATTATTTGTCATAGGAAATTTGGTCCAATTTTCTCATCCATACAAGCAAAAAAGATTGTCATAGCAAATTTAATTTTCTTGTGTTGAAGGGCCTTAACTTAACTTCAAGGAGCAAGGATGGCACAGTTGGTTAGTGCGCGGCCTTCGAGAGGTCGATCCCCAGCCAAACCTCACATCCTTGTTTCGACTTCTTTCCAATCTGTGTAGCTTTAATTAGCTTTAAATACCCTTAAAATGGAGCACTGATGGAGAGAGGGGAGTAAAATGAGCGCACCGTCGACCTCAGGTTTGTCAATTGAATTACTGTTACGAGTTATCGACGTTAAATATGGTTGCTTTGCTTTACTTTACTTTTAACTGAGAAACATTTATCGTTTCTTTTATAACTTCAAATACTGTCTCTTTCCCTTCCCAATTCCGTCGGAGCTAGGCCACAAAACAGGCTCAAATATAGAAAATTCGAGACGTGATAAAAATTCCAAGTTAGAGTTCCATTTTCGTTTACACAGTTGTCTACAGTGTATGTAGTGTCACGTTGCAACAACATTTGTGTAGTGCCATGTTCCATTAATTTTTAAGCGGATATCGCAATAATAGCAGCTATGACAAGTAAACCTCTATTTTATATATACCTATTATGGCTTGTAATTTTGAGCCCTTTATCCCACAAGAACCAATATACGGGCAAATATGACATACTACAAATATCGGAAACAGAATCGAAACTGACCTTAAAATACAAAATTATCACATATTTTACCGCCGTTTTCGATGAAACGCGACTACCTAGACATCAACATTTATAATCGTTCTCGAAAGACTCAAAACCCACTGAAATAAACCTTTTCTAACTTCCAAAATTTAAAAAAGCATCTTTTAATTTTTTGCAATTGATAGCACTCGATGTATCTCGTAAAATGTGCATTGAGAGGTAAAGAATACTGACGTACGTCTAATGCACAGTGCAATCTACAACGTTGATGTCTAGGTAGCCGCGTTTCATCGAAAATGGCGGTAACCAAACAGTTTTGCCGTAATTTGTTGCAAAGTTTTATGCATTTCTGAATAGTCCCCCTCCGAATAACCCTTCCCCATTCAGTGATAATACAAGGTTTTGCATATACGTTCCCGCGCTCCGAATAAGCTCTCCTTAATTTGTATATGTTTTTGCGATTTCGCAAAATTTTGCGTATACGTTCCGGCGCCCCGAATAACTCTCTCTTGTATATGTTTATGCGATTCGCTACATCACCTGACAGTACAACGTATGATGTAGTACACTGAGAAATTATATTTTTATGATACGCTACTTTATTTTCCCGGTGTTACATATATTCCTTGTTTTAGCTCTCTGCTTGAATATCATGTGAATATTAAGGTTCCCGCGTCCTGTAAACAGTGTTAATCGGTCATTTGCGGTTTCTTTTGCGACCACCCCCGAGGAGTTGATAAGTGACAGCTTAATAGAGATATTGAGGCTCGTGGCCGGTTGTCAAAGGGCGATTAGTGTTAATCAAACCTGGGCCGTAAAAATCAAGGTTTTCTTTAGATCTGACCTTGCTTTATTAGCGCTAATCGTCTTTCGAACGACCAGGCCCAGCTGTAATTTCGAGCCGCTTTTCCACCCGAAGTGAAACTGTGGTTTAATAATAATTGTTGTTTATATTTCGCAAAAACATTAAAGGCAAAACAAACTGACGATACTGCAAGTGTAAAGATTAATGAGAATAGTGTGTGATATGATTTATATCTGTAGCATTAGGAAGTTTATTACGAAATGTAAAGTTTGAGGCTAGATTTGTGAATACTTTTGGCTATCTCATTCGTTGCTCTTTCTTTCTTTCTTTCTTTCTTTCTTTCTTTCTTTCTTTCTTTCTTTCTTTCTTTCTTTCTTTCTTTCTTTCTTTCTTTCTTTCTTCCTTTCTTTCTTTCTTCCTTTCTTTCTTTCTTCCTTTCTTTCTTTCTTTCTTTCTTTTTTCTTTCCTTCGTTCCTTCGTTCCTTTATTCTTTCTTTCTTCCTTTCTTTCTTTCCTTTCTTCCTTCTTTCTGTCCTTCCTTCCTTGCTTCTTTCTTTCTTTCTTTTCTTGTTTCTTTCTCTCTTTGTTTTTTTCCTTCCTTTATTGCTTCCTTCTTTCTTTCTTTCTTTCTCTCTATTTTTTCTTTCTTTCTTCCTTTCTTGCCATTTCCTTTCTTCTTACGCCCCTTTTCCCGTTATCTCCAATGTATTCCTTTACTCTACGTCTTTTCTTCCTTTATTATGCCTCCAGCTATCCAATTCCATCCGCCTTTAAATTTCGCCTCTTTATACTACATAACGAAGGCTCCCATTACGTGCTTGATTAAAAAAACATGCTTTTAACAAAAAATCAAAATAGAAAATCATATACTGTTAAAAGTGCTTAATACTTGAAGTTCACAATTTCAATTAAAGAGAAAGTCACAGTGTGACTGAAAGGAAGTTATATTAATTGATAAAAACTTTAGGAACCCCATCGTGAAAGCGTCAAATTTCTATAAACAGGATTCCTTTTTGACTGTTTTATTTGATTCAATGCGTAAAAAAGTACAATTAATCAAGACATCATAATTAAAAAACTTGGCGCGTAATCCACACTAATACGCACTGTCAAAAAGCTCTGTAATGGCAGTAAAAATGGGGAGAATTATAATTGCTGTTTTATCCCGGACGACGAAATTAAAGTTCCGTCCATGTTGCGATTTTCGTCTTAATAAATTTGGTCAGAATAAATGCATGATTTCATCCAGGACAAAGATTTAGACTGTTTTATGGCGTCCAAACGACGCAAAATTCTCACAATTTCGTGTGGCGAAAATTTCAACTACTTTCTGCATTTAGCTTGTTGAATATTTCGTCTCGGACAAAACTTTTGTCGCCAGTATAATAGAGCGAAAAGGCTGTCATGCATGCTGGTGATTTCTATTTTCCGCATGGAAACAAAACCTTTGATATGCGTAAATTTCCAAAAACACTTTCAGTTGCTCAGTATAATACAAATGCCAGAAAATAATGAAGGAACCAGTTTGGGCTGTGACGGTGTATAAAGATGCAATAACCGGAATGAATAGAAATCTGTAATACCGTGTAAAGGGAGAGAGAGTAGGAAACTCGTTAGGATTGTGTCGGTGTATAAAGATGCAATAACGAATCAAATGGAAAGTGTAACTGACGTCGTATGAGAGAGTAATGTTGTATTCCCTTTTTATATGTCACAGATTTCCATTTCCTTTCAGGTTTCCATTAAATTATAAATTCTTCTCATTTTCATTTACTACTTTTCTTTTTGATATACTCAATCAGTCCCGCGCCTTTTGAAGAGCAGAATTAGGTATGCGAGGTCAATGTCACACGTGATAGCTATATTTAGCGTCCTCGTTCAAGTCACCTGGTTGCTCGTACCATATTTGAGCACTCTCGAAAGCCCTGTTTCAACAAACACTTAACCATATCATCGAAGAAGGTTCTAAAACATCTATAAGTAAAAAAACGCTACGAACAAGCTTTGGCAAGGCGCAATGGACTTGAATCAGACAAATTCATCAACGACTCAAAGCTACTCCTTCCGCCAAGTGATTCAAAGACCAAAAGTTGCGGCCATTTTTTCTTTTCTGACTATTTTAACTCTTCTTACGTTGATTGGAAATGCAATTGTCTTTTGGACAGTCTTGAAGACGAGGAGATTAAGATTTTCAGCTTTCTACTTTGTGGCGAGCTTGGCCGTGGCGGATTTTTTGGTTGGGCTTTTCGTGCTACCAATCTCACTTGGCTACCATGTAACATTTGAAATGAAAGGTTAGTTGTTGTACTTAACTGGTTTAATGAAAAATCTATATTACTTTTAGTTAAAATAACATCGTTTTGAATAGTCATTATATGTGATAATTATTTTCTTTTGTGGCCATTCATGCGCAAATTCTAAACTTATACAATTTCTATTTTTACTTTCCAAACACAGGGTCAGTTTCTTGATTTAGATCTATTCCTGTTTCATTTGAACACTACGAA
Source organism: Telmatactis stephensoni (assembly GCA_029948255.1). Taxonomy (NCBI): domain Eukaryota; kingdom Metazoa; phylum Cnidaria; class Anthozoa; order Actiniaria; family Isophelliidae; genus Telmatactis; species Telmatactis stephensoni. The sequence goes on along the minus strand of JALIZF010001764.1, from coordinate 47,793 downwards.
ATCCTTTCCAAACTTTTCTAGCTAACAGGGACGAGAAGCTCAAATTATAAGCTTTATACTTCTGTTGAAACTAGGTCAAAATGACAGTAAAAAAAAAACGATGAATGCAAAGCATTATCGTATTGAACTCAGGTGTCAAAATAACAACACAATATATATTTGCCCATATTTGTCTATAATCATTAAATAATTAATCAATATTTTTGTTACTGGAAAAAAAAAACAGTTTGGAAACCAGTTTAAGTCAACTAATAGTTTCAAATCGGCAAAACCTGAGCTCAAATCAAAGGATGATAAATCGACGGTTTTCATTGGACAGTTTTCCCGCCAACTGGAAGGCTCGTCAAAATACTATGTAAATCGTACTAAACTTTCTAGCCATAGAAACCTGTAAACTTTTATTCTAGACTAGTCAAGTTTAATGTCAGCTAGGGCTCAATGAGGTCTTAACGACTGTAAAGATTCTAGTTTGGTGTTTAGATTGGGGAGATGGCGGCCGAGCACCGAGCTAGTCCCTTAATTTTTGGTATTTATAAACAAATGTAGTCAAATTAACATTTACGTACTATTACCTTACTAACTTAAGTTATATACTTCATAAGAACATATGCTTCATAAGAAAGAAAGAAAGAAAGAAAGAAAGAAAGAAAGAAAGAAAGAAAGAAAGAAAGAAAGAAAGAAATAATAGCTTTCTTATTTTTGAGAAAGTCTTACAGTTCTATTTTCGAGTTACAGCTAGTATATCAACGATATTTCCGGTTAAAATGCGTGGACACCACTCTTAAAGCACTCAAATTTCAGTTGGAAATGATAAGAGTTGTTGATGAGAACAATAACTTGAGAACACTCGTGTTCTCTTCCTATCATAAGGAATAAGGAAATTCCAAACGTTTTGAAAAAGAAGTTTTTCCTTGTTATAATTTTAGATTTTTTATATCAAAGGTAAAGGTCATCGAATCTGAAAGGGTTTTTTTCTTTTTTTCCGATATATGCAGAGAGGCTATTTTCGCGCTGGAATAAGAATACAAAGACTGACTATATGAAAGCTTACATGCGATTAAAAAAAACATATTCTATTTAATTTGATTCATGAACAAATTTCAGGAGCTTGTGTAAGCCGGATAAATATTAATATAAATTATTTCTCGTACTAATCCAGAACTAATTCGTACCGTTGCCAAATACAACATAAAGTAAATCCCAAAAAGTCAATGTTATCACAAATTTTACCGAATTTATGTTCTTTGTCGAATTGTTTATAAAAACAAGAGAGATCAATGATTACTTTGCGGGTAAACTTCACAAAGAAAACATTAAAAATAAGTAAGAAGATTAAAAAGGAAATTATCGTGAGATTCCGGCGACAAAGTGGCGATTCAATCGGGATTTCAATTCATGTTTTTGGCCAAAACCAGTGAAGTATATAGATCCTATATAAAAGATAAACCATTATAGCATGCCTTGAGGGCGCGGTGTTGTGTCGTGTAGGTTAGCACGTAGGGAGGTGAAGCGAAGGAAGCAATGCCAATATTTCTATAATATTACGGTTACCACCGCTAGTCAGATACACCTATTTCAGTAAACGTTGTCGGGACAAAGACTTCAAGCACACGCGACTCACCCGAAAGGGAGTATGGGTAGAAATTATTAAAACACCAAAACCACACGAATATCAACACGACATCCACATCTAGCTTCCTTTACCATTATACAACACAGAACTTCATTTCTTGGTGTCTAAAATCAAGACCAAACCCGAAAAGTGAGTTAAGTTTGCATCTACCCTTGATTCCTGTCGGTCTAGTGGCGCCTTCTTTAGGTCTCTCGTCCGACAACCTTTTGTGAAATAGTGTATGTTAAATAGTGAGCTGTTGCAATTTATATAATTATTGGTATATTACGCGCGCTCTGATTGGTCGAGAACCGAGTGTGATTACAGTACACACGCATAGATGACGTCATTGAATCTTACGCGCGCTCTGATTGGTTGAAATGTTTCGATGAATATTATATAAAACAAATGGATTCCATTTTTTAGATTCCACTGACGTCGTCTCGTTGTGTACTTTTTGTTTTCACTGTATTTTGACGTCATCTGTGCATCATATCTACTAGAGTACAGACGCACGGAAAAATGGAATCTATTTGTTAAGCTAGCTCTGTTTATCCAGTGATGTGTTGCTCAGTACGTAAGATATTCGTAACTTTGAGCAAAAAGCTGTTGAATTTTATAGCGTTTGCTTTGTTTACCACATGTGCATTCCTTACCTTTCTGCACTGAATGAATTCATGTTGTTACTAAAGATCTAAGGAATATATTACTAAACCAATCGAGGCTAACACAGGCCATAAAAGAACTCGAAATAGGATTATTACAACTTCGATTACTGGCTTTGAACAAAAGTTCCACGTCCATCTAAGGCGCTCGGTCAAGTTTCTGTACATTTCGTGTGCTTTGGACCTGAATGCCTCGACGTCTTAAACCGGCCTTGCTTTGACATTGGCTTTATTTTGTACCGTTGAGGGTGTACTGACATATAAAAATTGCCCGTCAAATTGAAAATGTTCTAAAATGCTTCTAAATTCTCAAATCGCTTTTACATTTTATAGTTGTCTTCCTTGAGGGAACTTTGACATCATATGACGTCATCACATGACGTCATAGTTACAGAAAAAAAGCTATAATTTACTTTATCAACGCATATTAGAGAATTTGAAATAGATTAAATAAATCTTGAGATCAAGGTGCATAAAAACTAAGCAAGCGTTTTAAGAATGGTCTCCAAATAAACTTATGACTTTTTGAATGTCGCAAATGAGCGAATAAGGCAAATAACTTCGGTATTTCTTAATTTTATGCAAATTAATCCAATGCTTGGCTTTGAAGAAAAGGCTGTAAAGAATAGAGATATTGAAGAAACACTTCGTTTTGATGAAATCCCCCAAAGATTATAGCTTTTTAAAGAAATTTAAACCGGAAGTACAATGTCCCGCGCATACGAAATAACAACAAAAATAATCATTTTCGTCAGGGGTGCGTCGCTCCACCGAAAGTAAAAAGATTCCCGCCAAAACCGCTCGCGATGCGCCTATCGTCAAAGCAAGACCCTATTTTGCATAGCAACCATTGCATAGCAACTTTATATGTCAGTACACTTTATTTAATATTTAGTATCAATTATATTAATTTAACACAAAATAAACATATTTACTGGTACAAGCTATATATAACCCGATTTACACGACAATGGCTCCACACTCCTAAACTGGTTTGGCATGCAGTCCGATGATTTTGAGTACAGTACCCCTATCAGGACAAATTTTCTGTTCACACGATGACAATTACGGGTCAGTGCCAAAAATGATGGGCCCGTGTGCCCAGAAATAGTGTCGTACCATGAAAAGGTTCTCGAGTAAATCAGGCTTATAATAAATATTGGCCAGCGGTAGTTTGTATCAAACTATGGAGTTCAACAACAGTTTAGACATTTTTTTCATTCAATTATTATTTCAGGTCACTGGGTGTTTGGCTCATGGACATGTAAACTTTGGTTGTTAGCAAACTTCTGGTTCTGTTCTGCTTCAGTTCTCAACCTCTGTCTGGTCAGCTGGGACCGTTACGTAGCTGTGACGTCACCACTTCGTTACAAAACCCGGATGAGCAACGTTACAGTAAAGCGACTGATAGCGATCAATTGGACATTTAGTTTTTCAGTGGCAATCATTCTAGTAACAAAAGCTCGACTTATAACAGGAAACAAAGCAAGCTGCACAATTCATAGACTCCGGGACCCTATATTCACAACAGTGGGATTCGGAATACTCTTTCTTATACCCGTAATTTTCCTTATCTTTGTCAACACTCGTGTCTGGTTTGTTGCTCGTAGACACAAGAAAAGAATTCAGGCATTCTGGGATGATTCTGTTCGATTTGGCAGCGCAAGCCTCAATGACGTCACACTCTCAAGCCGCACAGGAACTGGAACTAGCCAGACCACCTTAGATCGAAAACGTTGGTCTCTTACGAGGACTATTAGGCAGGAACTGAGAACATTTAGAACCTTTGTTATTGTTATTGGAGTTCTAGTGGTTTGTTGGTCTCCATTTTTTATCTTCTTGGTAATAGATAATTTCAAAGATTTGAATCCATTTGTATTTTATTTGACAATTATCTTGGCATATAGCAATAGTGCTATGAACGTGTTTATCTATGGAGTTTTCAGCTGCGAGTTTAGACGCGCCATGAAAGAGGCAGTTTGCTGCTGCCTGAGGTAACACCACTACTTCGTTTTCGCCATGTATAAAAAGAAGAGAGGACTAAACAATTAAACACTTGTACTTTTTATGGAATTCTGAGGCTACGTTTATTATTTTAAGAAATAATACTCGAGAAATTCACAAAATTCACACGACAGTTGAATCGACGGTACTTTTATTGATAAACACGAACACGTCCATAAATTCCCGAATGTTCGAGCATGCGCAATGCGTTTTTCACCCGTGTTGGACAACAGAGAAACGCCGCAACCGACGCAGGCTCAGTTCCGCAAGTTAGACAAGAAGTGATATACACAATGTCTGCGTTGTTTGGACTGCTAGGAATAATTATTGTAAGGCGCAAAAACGAGTGCGGCTATCTCTAAGTAAAAGTTCAAAGGAAGAAGAGAGAGAGAGAAGAAACTAAGCAACTTAAGCTTCTTATCCTAAAAAATTAACTAAAGAGTCTGAGGCAAAATTATATATATGAATGAAAAAAAAGTAGCAAACAACAATTTAAGGTGTGAAACTTGCATTGGAATTTTATTTTTGAAATATTTTATGGCTATACATATATACATATAAATATCTACTATACAAATCTATGAATAAACTAATATTAATAAATATTTCTTCTTTGGTGATTTTTATGCATGGTCTATACTTTAAGCTGATGAATCCATTATCTGCTTCAAATGGTGGTCAATGATTGACCACCATGTGCTCTCAACCAGAGAACAGTAATTCTATTGAAAACTCGTCTTTCAGGTGATAAAAATTCTAACGAGATTTAATTGACGTCATATGAAATCTAGGAATTGACCATTTATGAAACTCTATATTATTAGACTATTATTGTAAAGTCTTGTTGCTATACCAAAGACTGTCAATTGGTCCCAAAACTGCCTCTACAGGTGGAGATTTTGAGCGATGTGAGCCCGGCGATTTAAGGTATCAGGGTACCCCCAAAGTTTCTCAAAAAGGGTCGATGCTTACTATTTTACATTTTCTGATAGAATACACAATAAGTTACGATTTAGTGAAAAAATTATTTCACTGGCAGTCTACTGTGACTATAAGTAGGCCTATCAAATTTTGTTACGAACTCAGCATCTTACAAAACAGCGGTATTTACATATGCGCGTGCGCAATTGATACATACTTCAACTGCTGATCTTTGCAACGCTGGTTTTTTCGACTGAGTCTCTTTGAAACTCATTACTGACTCTCTTATCGTCAGAGGTGGATTCACTGGTTAGGTTGGAATGATCGCAAGCGTTATCCGGCTTTTCCTCGAGTTCTTCTAGGTTGCATTCACTAGTAGAGGGATTATAAATGTCCGTCACTACCTCCAGCTCTGTTCCATGTCTATGAGATACTGATCCAGTCCCAATGTCACCAGAAAAATCACTAGATGAAGTGGAAGATTTGTAAGCATTATTCACTGTCCCTAGTTCTTTGATGTTCCACTCACCAGTGGAGGGGTCACAAATGTCCTTGACTATTTCCAACTCTGTTCCACGTCTATGAGAGACTGCAGACCCCATACCACTGTCACCAGAAATATCACTAGGTAAAATGGAAGAGCTATAAGCGTTGTTGTTATTTTCCTGTGCTATATTATTCCATTCACTAGAAGAATAGCGATAAATGTCATTTTCGGCCCCCACTTCTCTCTCCAATGTTCCAGGTCCTGGAGATACGACGGATAATGATGAGGCCCTGGGTCTGAATCGTGATTTGGTCGAAGAAATAATTGCTCTTCTAAAGTCTTTGTTTAGGAATCCATAAATGAAGACATTACATGCGCTGTTTATGTAAGTCAGTGATATAAATACTAATTTAACGTTATCAGGTGTATAGAAAACCTTGATTGATGATATGAGCGTGTGGAGAAAAAATGGCAGCCAGCAAATCACGAAAACTCCGATGACGATCAAAAAGAGTTTGAACGTCCTGATTTCAAACATCATTCTTAGTGATTCAAGTTTTCTTTGTAAAGTTGTTCGAGTATCATGAGAGTCAATTTGCAACACTCCATCTTCTAAATTCCCACTCAGATTCAAGTTTGACTGCGCTCTGATCTTCCTTATCTGCATCTGAGCTGCTATGATTATCTTTCCATTTGCAAACACAAGGAATATCACAGGAAATCCAAACAGCAATAAGAATATAGGAACAGCATATTCAACATCCATCCCTTCTGTTGAACACTGATGGATTCGGTTGCCTGACAACTGGACCCCGGTCCATGACAGGATTGACAAACAAAACGAGACAATCCACACGAAGACCAAAAGTTGTCGAACGCTTCTGGTGTTCATTCGCGCGCCGTATCTCAAAGGTGAGATAATGGCGACATAACGATCCCAGCTGATTGCACAGAGATTCAGTATCGACGCACAGCTGAACCAAGTATTGGCGAATATCCAAGCATCACATAGCTGGTTGCTGAAGATTGACAGTTCTAATAGAATAGACAGAACAAACGTAATTTAGTAAAGAATTAAGACCTTGATATGGCAGCCATGTTTGATGACGTCATCAAAAGGTTTAAAATTGATAATGAAGGAATTAACGTTGTCGTAAATTTGATTTAATTTTAGTTTTATTTGTGTGTGTTTGTTTATTTGTTTGTTTTGTGTTTTTTGTTTCCCATCTATAAAGCTTGAGACGGAATGTAGGTTTCAAGTGAATACATGCGAAATCATCGTACGGACAGACAATTTTAACATATTGCTTAAAGTGTAAGGTCCCGTATGTTTACAATTTGTGAGTGAGTGAGCGAGTGAGTGAGTGACACATTTGCATATTCTGCCCCCTCACAATAACTGGTGAATTTGTAATCCACGAGTTACAAATAAAAACTTCCTTGGGGAAAATCAACCATAGTTATGCCTGACAACTGGACCCCGGTCCATGACAGGATTGACAAACAAAACGAGACAATCCACAAGTTTATTAGCCTTTGGCTATTTAGTGCTACCCTTATGAAATAAAGGATTTATTATTATTATTATTATAGTTATGACGTCATTAATTAACAAGTCTGAAATAACTTCCGCATTATAAAGGCCGTCTTTGAAAGATTGTTGTTTTCGAAATTACGAAACCCTAACTGGGCCACGTTAGATGACGTGAAATTTGCAAATCGATCTTTTCCTCTACAAGGCTTCTTCTACAAGGGAGAAAAAGGAAAGAGAGATACAGACGAAATTATAAGAAAAATTGTTTAAATCTCTTTCGTACGAAAATCAAATCAAATCATAGATATGAAAAATAATAGAATAATAGATAAAGAAACCGTGTTTGAATTACTTTTTTTCTTTTATGTTAGAAAGGAAAACCCAGGCCAAGTTACCGGTGCTCTAAGATACAATGCAAAGAGGAAATTAAAAGACAAAGTGCTTTCATATTTCAGTTTTCATGGTGAAAAAATCAATGGCATTATCAAGATTTTGTAAAATTACTTCCGTCATCAAAGACTTCATGATTCAATTAAAGTAAATTGGATTATAACTGCAAATTATGGTGTGTAGTGCACTGGAACAAACAATACTATATTTAACGAAGTAGGTTCTGCTTTTTAAGGCTGGATGTTTTGAAAAGCGGCCGTTGTTAGCCCGTGCAATCAAATTTGGCTTGCATTTTGTGTTGAATACACGTATACTATGTATTAATGTATATATTTCTTGCACCTATCGAAACCAGTTTGATTTACGACCTCTCCAAAGCTTTTTCCCGAAAGCTGTCACCGTTCTCATACATATTAGCAAAGTTCACTGAAAGCTGTTTGCGTGTTTAATCAACTGAAAATCTATAAACACAAGCACGTTAAACAAAGTAAAGACTCGAGACATTGAACTGATCAGAACCTCAACAAATCCTTTTAATATGAGCGACTAGATATTTTAAATCACTTCATTTACAGAAAGCAAATAAGAGTCGAAACCATACATAACCCTATTTCAAAATTAATACTTTTTCAGAAAAAACACACAGTTCAATATGTAGAAATAATGTTTTAGATAAACTCACCATTCATTTCAATTGCAATCTGGAAAACCAGGGCAACAGGGACAACGAAAAGACCAACCATGAAGTCAGCAACTGCGAGAGATGCAACGAAGTAAAACGCTGATAGGTGTAGACGCTTCGTGGCCACAATTGTGAAAAAAACGATAAAATTTCCAACTAGAATGACCATGATTAGTAATAATAGCAGTAAAGATATACATAATGTTGTTGGATTGCTTAATGCAGTAGTTATAGATTTGGCTTTTTCAGAGTCCATACTAGTCCAGTTTTTCACGATACTGTCAACGCTCGCATTGATCACGTTGTGCGGAGACTCGTGCATTATTTCGATTCAACAACGCTGTTCCTACAAAAACAAATGAAAGACTAAAGGTACGGTAATACGAGCAACAAAATCACTCAACTTGTCTCGCAACATTGCTGCGAAGCGAGTTGAAGAGCGATGCTGCCCGTTTTACCACCCGAGAACAAACTTGTCTCGCAACAAAATTATTGTTGCAGGTTGAGAGAATCCTGTATTCTCATTGGCCCCTAAAATCATTTGCTGCAACACAAGTTGAGCCGAGGTGGTAATACGAGCAACATTTTAAAATTTTGCTGCAAGAAGTAGAACGACCTTCTACTTTCTGCAACAAAATTTCTCAACCTGCAACAAACTATTTTGTTGCGAGACAAGTTTGTTCTCGGGTGGAAAAACGCGCAGCATCGCTCTTCAACTCGTTTCGCAGCAATGTTGCGAGACAAGTTGAGTGATTTTGTTGCTCGTATTACCGTACCTTAAATTACTTCTAATTGTAGGATAATTTAAAGTTAGTTAGTTAGAAGAGAAAAATTCTTGTTGGAAAATTAGGCGATACCTCTAAGCTGCACTTAACAGAGAAAAATTAAGGAAATTATTCCTTGGAGCTAACAAGATTTGTTCAAATCAAACTTGATTAATTTTCGACTCGTTACTTCTCACTTTCCTCCTTGATTTTCTCGTTTGATAAAATTTCAGTTTTTGAGTTAAAATGACTTACATTTTGAATAATAAGACTGAGAAATGGGAAGAATTAAGTCAATATTCGCTCGACCTATAGACGATGCGGAGAGCTACTGAGCTAGATGATCATATCATCGCGGAAAAACGCATGTAAATTCGATTGGAGCGGTTGTGAGGTCAAACCAGCGGCAGCAGGATGAATAGTTCATCATAATGAAAGTTTCGATTCTAACACAATTGACATGCATTGAACATCACTGACATATAAGCTGAACGTCTAAAATTCTTTGCTATTCGTGTATGACAAGCATTAATAAAAATGATCTCAGTTTTTCTCTACGACTAAACGCTAACAAAAAAAAAGGTCATCATTAGTGATTAGTTTTACCGATAACAAAAAAAGGTCGTCATTAGTTTTTAGTACCGATAACAAAAAAAAGGTCGTCATTAGTTTTTAGTACCGATAACAAAAAAAGGTCGTCGTTAGCTTTACCTCTTACAGGTTGTTTGAGAAGCCGATATAAGTCTCGAGCCAAACGCAAGCTCATACCCAGACTTTAATTTGTGCAGTACGAAACTCTTTTGAACTTTAAATGAACACCTAAACGTGTATTTTTGAGTCTTTTGTTTATACGACGTCCGTCAAACGCCTACAAAATGCGGAAAAAATCAAGCTTCTTTTGTGATTGATTATGTACTCCAAATTGCATGTTTAAGTAGATAGAGTGCATTTCATATGTCTGTGAAATAAGATCAAAGTTATTTGTGCTTATTTAGTTGCTATTTAGTCACTAGCTTTGAACAGAACTTTCTTATAATAGCAATACACTGGAGACATCAAATACACAAGAGAATTGAGACAAATGACTTTGCATAATAGCTTTTAATTACTTTATTACTTCAAATGAACCTTCATTGTTTCTTTCATTGAAACAGACTTTCTACACATCCAGTGTATTGCTATTATAAGAAAGTTCTGGTTCAATGGTAGCAACTAAATAACAACTAAATAGCAACTAAATAGGCACAAATAACTTGATCTTATTTCACAGACATATGAAATGCACTCTATGTCGACGCATCAAAGAATACAAAAATAAATGAACAACGTAACAAGCTAAGGTTTTTGAACCAGCTAAGTGATCACATTGGGACGTGCGTCAACGTAGCGGTGTCGTACGTTTACGTAAAATAATCAAGCTGAAAGCAACCTATTTGCAGTAGAACTATATTCCGAGTTTTTTGTCTAGTAAACTCAAAATAGCGAGGGTTTTGGACCTGTTCGTATACATTACATGTCTTATTTGCTGATTATTATGTGAGCGAGCGAGAAATTGGTTTTAGTTTGTTCAGTTTTTCCGAGGAGCGGAACTCATTTCTTTGATTAGTCGGTGAAATGAACTCAAACAGGATGCAAGATAACAAATGAATTGTTTTCGTATTCATCACGGGAACGATAAATGTAACAACAAAAAATTAGCAAATTAAAAACAGCCTGTTCTACTTCAAAGATAAAATATATTTAACAATCTTCCCGTGTGATAAACTGGAGAGTTTGAAATGAGATAACGGGCTCCCTGCGGCTATGAGGACGAACTTCAAATGGTAATCAAGAGAAATGATCAAGAATAAAAATCTCATTATTTGTAATGTCTATTGCTAAAAATATTTTGAGTATAGAGAAATATAATAAGTGAGTATTTTAGACCTAGTTCAAATGACAAACCAATGATGTGCCAATTGTAACTAAGTTACGGGCATCCTGTTAATACGGACACTCGGTTAATATACGAACATGCAATTCTGTCCCGGCCGAAACTCATACAAATATAGTTGTAAAATATACCCGGTTAAAACGAACACTTTTTCGATACTTTTTCGATACATGCTCAAGACAACGACAATGTGTAAATCAGTGATCACTTTTGATCACTTGTCATGGTTTCTCACGTTCAAAATTCAAAAAGTCTCGATCTAAGAATAAATCTACTTGATTCTTATAACTCTTAACCCTCTCAAAATAATTTTCTGAATCTTCATCTGGCATGAGACTTAATTAATCTGTTTATTTGTAATTTACCTGTTTATTTTTCTTCTTCTTCTTCTTCGTGTTCACCTATTTACGTATTTGTATTTGTACAGTAGCTTTTTTTCTTTTTTCCCTCTCTTCCAAATAATTCTTTTCCTTCTGTACGTACTTGAAATTACATTAATTTTACCCATAAAACAACAATCGCCTTAATTCATTAAGCTCTCCTAGTTGCTGCTTGGCTCGATTAACACAACAGTTATTCCAAGCAGCAATTACCTCTCTTTTATGTTTAATCTTTTATTGTAGAGTACAGATACTAAAAGTGTGCAATATTTTTAATGCTTGTACTCTAATTTATTGAAAGGTAAAAGTAAAGTTTTCTTGTCTTGTCTTGTAAATTCTTAGCTAATTACAGGCCATTCAGAGTTTCCCCACTAAAAATAAAGAGAGTGACATATATTCAGTGTTTCCGCAAAAAACTATAGCTACAGCCACGTGTCGTAAATTAGCCAACCCGGTTCAATGAGCTTTTATCAGGTATTTTTAAATTCGTAAAACAGAAAAAGAATTACCATAGCTGGAAAGAGCATGTTAATTAAAATTAGCAAGACAGTGAAGTTTGAAGGAATTAAATCCAAAACTCGCGAGAATATATGAATTTTTGAAAAGTGTGAATCGAATTTGTAAGAAAACCTTTGCTGGTAGGCATCTCTTGCCTACCAGCGAATGTTTTCATACAAAATTTCGATTTCGGAAAATTCATATCTTCGTGAGTTTGAAAGTTACTTCATTCAAACTTCACAGTTTTACTAATTTTGACGTGCTCTTTCCAGCTATGGCAATTATATTTCTGTACTGTGACTTTTGGAATTACATGATAAAAGCTCATTCGTCTCGTCCGCATGGTGTTCGTGTTAACCGGGTTTCACTGTACATGGAAATCAACTGATTTGGTTCGGCGCCCGCGGTTTTTGCATGATTTGCAGCAGCTTAGGCCTAGTTCAGACGCCCTTCTAATCATGTGCCGTACCAAATTATTTCAGTGAAATAGAAGGAAATTTTTGCGTCTAAATATATTTAAAACGTGTGGCATACGAGAGCCAATGGAATAATATAATGGCTTTAACTATACATTTTAAATTGAGAACGGTAAATGGGCCATACATGCAGGACCCACAGCAATTGGCGAAAGCTGTTGTGGTGTCCCTGCCTTCTTTGGAAGGAAAAGCTAATAAACTAAACCAAGAGAGCATAAATAAGAGAGGGAAACTTGTTAATGGGGCGTGCGCCGTGATGATTTTCATCTGTGCTATTTTTAGTAATCGGATGCAGTTTAATTTTCGTCTTACCCTACTCCCGTGCGTCATAATTTGACACTTCCGGACCCAGAGTACCGTTTAGTGCAGATTTGAGTTTTCAAAAACAGCATTAAAATCAAAGTTATCATAGTTCTGCTCTTGTTCATATTATCTATCATCAAAAGTGTGTACTTTCTGATTACAAAGGAACGATTTTGATGAGGAAAAGACGCGCGCCCCATTAACAAGTTTCCCTCTCTTATTTATGCTCTCTTGACTAAACTAAACATGGAACAGGTGGAAGGTACATGCTATGAACGAGGCGTACCGTATGCCATAGAGTAGATTTCGTATGGCTGTGAAAACGGCGCCGCACGGTCACGGCACTGCACGGTTACGGCACGGTTACGGCACGGTTACGGCAGGTACGGTTACGGTACGGTTATGGCACGGTTACGGCACGGTTACGGCAGGAATTTCAAATGTTTTTATAGACATCACGGTACTGAAACGGCCACGGCACGGCGCGGTCCGTTTCACAATTCATACGAAATCTGCTCTACCGTCTACAGGCCACACCAAATGTATACATGATCAAATTTCTTATTGAATTTGGGTCGAACAAAATGTGAAGGGCACATGGCTTGTAGTTCCTGTATATATAATACCGAACGAGAAGTCGTTTTTGCCAGAGGCCACTAATATATGAATATAATTACACAATCACTCCTATAACATTCAATATTTTGAAAACACAGAGATCTTAGCTGACATGTTGATTTTTTCATCTTCCCAGTAAAACAAAAAAAGGAATTATGATAAGCCAAGAGACCATAATACTAAGAGAGCGAAACTCAGCATTGATGTTTGTGCGATGTGCAAATTCTATTGGTTGAGGGCCTTGCGCGCGCGATGGCGAAGTTACTAAAAATAGCCTTAGTCGCCGCGAACATCGCACAGACATCAATACTGAGTTTCGCTCTCTTACTGGTCTGTGGCAAATGTTTGGGGGACTGAGGACGAGCGCTCTGATTGGTCAATTCCGGTCACTTCAGAATTGTGATGTTGTTTTGTTTTTGTTGGGAAGGGAATGAAGAAATTTGTGCAAAAAAAGACGTGTAAATTTTAAATTTGGCATTCCATTCTACAGTATTTGTATTTTCCATGGTTTGGAGACATTGCTTACGAAGGCTGAAGCGTTTTTCTGTGATTATTGTGGATTTAGAGGATTGTGAACTTTGTAAGCCGTTGCTCGAAATGACGAAGAAACGAGATCAAAGACGACCGCCGACGATATTTTATGGCGATTCTACTCGTAAACCTGTATTCCTGAGGATATAATATATAGCCTAAGCAACACAACAATTGTTGAGCGACATACTTTACATGGCCATATCGAGATTCAGGGTACATGACCGGAGAACGGCGTTTTGAAAAACTTTGGTTGGTGAATGAAGCACATGTAAAATCAAAACTTCAAAGTTTGTTGATTCATATTTACAGAGGAAAAAAATCGCGACGGATAATAAGAAACTTTTCACATTACTATAGCAAGAATCATATGAACTTATTATTATTATTTTTCCCAAAACTGAAGTCATATTCGTGCATTGAACCAAAAATGAGACAATTTACTCACCTGTAGTTTGCCATCGATCGAACATAAGTTTGATAAACTTTCAAAGACAATTATCCGAAAAAGTGCAAAAATCTTGTGTGTTTTTTATGAGAACTAGAATATATCCTGCCTAAGCCAAGTAGGACTGGCTGGTAGTACTTACTGGGACTGAATGGAAGAGTTCTCGCATTCAGGTAAGCTGAAAAATGTCGTGAAAGTTTTGGCAGTGGGTATTTGTTAGTTCGTACGCGCCATGTCGCGTTAGTCGGCTTACAAAGTTCACGATCCTCTAAATCTACAAAAATCACCGTAAAACGCCTCAGCCTTCTTAAGCAACGTCTCCAAGCCATGGAAAATACACTCGCTGTAGAACAGAATGCCAGATTTAAAATTTACGCGTTCTTTTTTTGCACAAATTTCTTCATTCACCTCCCAAAAGGAACTAAACAACAACACAGTCTGAAGTGACCGGAAGTGACCAATCAAAGCACTCGTTCTCAGTCCCCCAAACATTTGCTACAGACCAGCTCTTAGTATTATGGTCTCTTGGATAAGCAGGATTATTGCAGGACATCAGTACGGAGATGACCGTCACTTCATGGCATTTTGACAGCAATTTTGATACTCTTTGAAAAACACACTCGTGCAAATTAATTCCAAATTGAACTTGAAACCATATGATTACCTATACATATCCAACTCACCTTTTCGCACGTCAGTTGAAACGTGTCTATTTTAAGTGCTTTTTGCAAAGCTGATAGCTATTGTACAAAAATCTTAGTTCCTTCAAAAAATTAATGATCTTGAAATTATGAACTCTGTTCCTTAATGTCCTGTAGAACTAGATCGACTCGGAAAGACGAAAAAACTCAGTGACTCGATCTTCAATATAGCCGTCATATGTTTTGAATGGAACACTTAATACCGATAAAATTAACGAAAGGGAAGAAATAACAGATGACGTTCAGTTTAAGCCGAGAAATAAATGAACCATTATTCCAAATATCTATTTATAAATTAGTTCTATTTTTGTTCAACAGCAGATGATATTAAACCGGAAAAATTGAAGTAGTATTTCAACAAATACTTAATATTCATATATCAGCTCTATTTCTGTTCAATTCAACTTTAAAACTCGATCAACCCAGCGATTTGAAAAACTTTCAGTTGGTTTTGGACTCCAAATTCAGAGAAACTCAGAACAGTCAAATTATAGCAGATGATTATGAACAGGAATTCTGAAATGGAGCAGTATCTAACAAATACTTATTTATAAAACGATTTGATTTCTGTTCAAATTCAAAACTAGTTCAACCATGCATTTTGATTGATTAAAACTTTCGGTAACGTTTTCTTTTTTTATAATTGTTTTGTCTTAGAAAAGCTCAAATACCAGGCCGAAAAAATCAGTAGAAACATCAGATCGACTCGATTTGCTGAAATCTATTTCCACTTATAAAATATTTTACATACCTGCTGACAACGTCTTGGAGCTGGCAAATGAACAGTCTCAAAACGAGTAATTCAGGGATGACATTGCAAGGATGGGAAATGAGTGCTTTTGAGATGTGAACAGTTTTTAACAAATAACGGTGAGTCACTTGGGTCAACTGAGACAGCTGCATGAAATAAACGAGCAATATTCACTTGATTCACTGCAGATGGTATATATATACTTCGTTATTAAGTGCTAGTAATTATGCCGATGACGTCATCAACCTTTAAATGACTGACTCGACAATAATAATGCTAAAGATGGTATAACAAAGTATTGAAACTAGTGAGGAAAAACGTAAATTTTAGTAGCAAGAATATTCTAAATATCCTTATTAAAGGCCCACTTGGATGAAAATACTTGACAATTTCTATTCGTGTCGTTTGAATGTAAAGAAAATGTCGCTTTTGGCAATTATTGGGAGTCGTATACAGATAGGTTTTACTAAGTGTCAAGACATTTCCAATTTTGGTTTATTTTCATCCAAGTACCCCTTTAATAATCAAAGCTATGGATGAGCCGTTTCCAGAGTATCAAAGCTATACTTTTACAAAATATTCACAGCGATTTAATATCACTAGCCTTACAGTATATAATCATGGATTTAGTTTCAAGTGTACTTGCGTTAACGCTCATCGAATTCGATACGTTTTGCAAATATTTCTATTACATCGACAACTCTTTGTAGCCCTTTTATATTACTAACCTTACGTAATCGTGGATATAGCGTTACGTGTATTTGCGATAACGTTCGAATCTTATACGTTTTTCAGACAGAGTATCACCGTGTTCTACCGCAAAAGTACCGTAAGTTCGGCTTCCTCTGCTGCGCACTTGTATCTAGTTCGTTCTATCTATCGTTTCTGTTCTTTTTAGCTTCGATTGACCGTTTGAACTACATCATTTATCAGGATTTACGATCATTAAATAACGACTAAAGTCTGAATACGTACTACTTCATCAATGCTGCACTTATTCGGCTTCTTCAGATATTGATTGAAGATTCGATTAGAGTCGTTTGGTCTGCTGTGAAGATGGCAGCTTTTCAAGTGACGATGAAAAAGCCATAGAATCGAATCATGGCCATCGATCAGTTATTATTTGAGAGGGAAGTGTTTCTACTGACGAATAGCGCCCTGCGGCTGTTGGGGCTGCAGAGATATTTTTGGCTCGTTCAGCAGCATTGGTTTTGTCCATGGACCAGTGGCAGCATGCACAGCGTGAAATGATTACTTGCTACTCAAAGACCTCTTCTATATAGCGTAGTACCTACTTTAGTGCGTACATTTATCTGTATTTTGTCAGTGCAACTTTGTTTTCCGGTAATTATTTTCATGCAATTAATTTTTTTTGGCACGATTTTTTTTTTTTTTTTTTTTTTTTGGACGCGAACTAACATTCGAAACTAAAACAGTAGAGCAAGAAAACAATTCTAATCTATCTACTGTTTTCATTTTTTGTCTCTTAAGTTCGATTTTTTCATACTAATTAGCTTTTTTTTCAGTGTGCATTATCCTATTTTATAGGCCTTTCATAATGTTTAGTAGTTTGAGTGATTTCTTATTCAGGCGTTCAATAGTTTTGATATTAAAGTATAAATAAAATATAATACTCAAAAGGAAAGGAAAATTCTTAAATTCTGCTATTTGCGGTTTAGTGAGGATTCTTTTTTCCCCAGCCATGAAGTTTCCCAGTAAGTGTTGACTTGCTTTAATATCATAATCCATAACTTAATTGTAGGATTTTATGGACTGGATCTCAAGCCATAAACGTACTGCTTTAATTAATTTCAACTCACACTGGTAAATTTGGACCATTCCCATGAGTTGGAAATTTGTCGGAAATAAGATATGGAAATAGGTCAGTGGAGAGCCAAGATTCCATGCTTTTGCTCAAATCCAACCTACGGAAATTTTTCCCAAAGAATGGAAATTGGAAATGCGAAGAAAAAAGGCGTTGGAAATCTGCTTTCCAACCCATGGAAATGGTCTAAATTTTTCGGTGTCACTATATAAGCTTAAAGCTTTATGATAATTTTTTCGAATTATACTTTTGAAACATATATATTCAGGAATGTAGAGAGATCCACGAGGACATACAAAACACTGCAGCTATGCTATCTTTATGCCATAAGTTGAGCGAATTCAAATACTAAATCTAAAGAAAATTTGATGAGTGCGAAGATCAATCCCTGAGGCACTCCACACTGAATTTACTTCATCAGAAGCTTAACCGTAAAACACCTGTCGGTCGGATAGCTATTCAGATAGTTTTTAATTAAACAATGGGAGCGAAAACAGCTTATGGGGATTTAAGGAGAGGAGATAAACCTAGCACTAGATAATAGATAGAGAATAACATATGGGTTCGCGTATGAAATTTATCCTTGAGTGTTCAACACATGATTTGTCTCACGAATGAGCTCCAAGCACTCATGTATTATTCTGTTAAGTTCATCATATAAACTACAGTGTGTTATAAGGATTATTTTAAAAAACGAGACTTTTAACTAAGGAAATGTGTACTGTCAAATTCGTACATGACTCATGAATTATCAGCACCGAGTTTGAGAGAGTTCGTGCTTGAATATCTGAAAACTGTACTGGATTAAAAGGACAGAAAAATCATCTCTAAAAGTTCAATGAAATACACTTTTTCGCTAATATTGAGACTTTGTAACATGCAGTTTTTTAAATCATTCAATTCACGAAGCTGTTTTTAGCCGATCTTACTTCCTTCAACGGTTCGCAAAACCAAAACTTCAAGGTTTAAAAATCACTTAAAATATACTAGGTTCTCATAAATTCTACCGACCAGAAATTCACAATGTGTAAAATAAATGCTAAAAGTTTAAGTTAATTACCTGAAAAAAGCATTTTGGACGGTCCAAAAACTGCTTGCCATTTTGTCTTCAAAACACGGCGAGTTTACTTGGTACATTTGATTACGTAACTCTTGGCGCTTCGTGATTGGCTAAAAATCGATATTAGAACACATGTATTTTGCCCCGATATCACAACACATGTGTTCTATAAATTAATTGCGGTTTTGCGACGGAAATATCACAAAATATTGAGATATTGAAATATCGGCTAGCTGTGAGAAAATATTTTCTGTGTTGGGCGGAGTCGCGCAGCGGCGGAGCCAATACGTGAATTTATTAAACGACCGCACGCTTTTCAGTGTAAAAAGAGACTAAACCGAGTGCAAATATGCAAGCGTATTACACAACTTTTCGTGTAATAACCTCTATATTTTCTCCCAAGGCTATCAATATTTTGTGGTGTTTCCGTTTCAAAACAGCAATTAGTTTTGTATATATCGCGAATCGAAAGATTTTTTCTTTTCTTTTTTTCTAAAACAAAAACAACAACAACAACAACAACAACAACAACAACAAACAAAAACCGGGAACTCATCTGTTTTCGTTGCAATTGATTGAATTAAAACAAAATTTTCCCTAGGAAAGCGCGCGCTCAAAAGTTTTATTACTTTCGCAATAAATATTGCTCAGAAAGTTAGCTAAATGTTTTCTTTTTCAGTGAAGAATTGAATTAATGATAATTCCCCCCCCCCCCCCAATCACCACCACCAAAAAACAAAAAACAATTTCGCACGGTCATTTTGAGCCGTTAATGATACCACAAAGTACAGAGAGAAGGCATTATTTTCCGATAAAGTCGTCTCAAAATCAGCGCTCGTGATTGTCCCAAACATTGAGAACTGCATCGAAGTGGCTTTCTTGAAAATCACAAAAACCTACTGAAGATCAATTCAAAATTGAGCAGCAAATATAAAATAACTTTTTAGATAATATCCGTGAATAAAATGACCGAAAAAAGTGATATATTTTGATACGATATTTATCAGTGGCCAAATTAAAATCCCTTATAACACACTGTAGGTTACATAATAAAGCAGTTTTCGCTTGACAGTGAAAATGGCACAGACATCGCACGGCAAGGTTACGGCAAAAATTTCGAATGTGTTCATAAACAAAGCGGCACTGACCGGCCGGCGCAGTAAGGCCCAATACGTCAATGACTCGGTACGAAAACTGTTCAATATAAAAAGTTGTTTCAATTATATATGAAATCATTACATCATATGGAAAAGTTGGGTTATGAAAAAAGCACTATAGAAAAGAAATGGAATTATAAAATAGCTATTATATAATGCGCGCTCTGATTGGCCAAAAAGCCATATTTAATGAGAGTATCAAACACGCTTACGTGATTTTTTTCGAATTTTTCATAAATATGTGCGCTTGTTATTTTATAAAAGAAGTAAAACACCGTTTTTCTGTGTGATAGCCTGACCGCCTACGGCTCGTGCTTCCACTACGCTCTCTCGTGTTCTCTCAACATCACGCGTGTTTTGATCAGGCTATCAAACACGGAAAACAGTTTTTTGTTTTCATAAAAGTTTTAAAAATTTTCGACCTGATGGTCATCATGCATTTCATTTGATGATGAACACCAGGTCGAAAACGTTTAAAACTTTTATGAAAACTTTTAGCCTTTTATTTGTAAATATCAATTTTAGCGTATATTATGTACGTCACAGTTTTTTATTGCTTAAGCCAATACTCAGGCTTATACCAGGGACCTCGAACATTTAAACAGTTAAATAATATTAATAATAATATGTAATATATATGCAGCTTCTTATTATGTTTTCTTGTTGTTGTTGTTGTGTTTTTTCTCGGTTCTTTGTCGTGCTTGTTTTTTCTTTCGTCCAAATTTAATTGTTAGAACAACTAAACCGTAAAAAAATGTAAAGTAGATGGAAATTTGAAATAAAAAAACATTGAAAAAAGTTGTACTCCACTAATGCTCAGTTCAAACGTCAAGCATTTGTCGCGTCGAGTGAAAACAATGGATAACTAGACGGCCTTTTTTGATGTTAGCGAACTCCAGATGTGACTACGAGTACGAGATTGAGTACGAATACGAGTTTTGAAATTGGCCTTGCGTGAGTTGTTGATACTGAACCGTAGTCCTGTACATAGATTAAACATTAATTGTAAGAAATGGAAAATTGGCTATGATTCGGTATCAACATCCCACACAAGACGAATTTAAAAACTCGTACTCGTACTGAATCTCGCGCGTACTCGGTGTCAAATCTGAAGTTCACTATTATTAGATTCGACGCGGCAAAAGTTCGGCGTCTGAACTGGGCCTGAGTGTCCATCAGTCAAAACCCCTGAAAATATACTTACGCGCGTTGGTGATCTTCAGTTGATTGCGTGAAATGTCCGTTTCTTTTAGAATAGCCTTTTTTTTGCACAATAGGAAAAGCCTTTTGGTAGTCAGGTTTTTGCAGGCACGTTGTACAATATATTAGGGGAGACAATTATTCATGGTTACCTCAGAGCCCTAAGTTAGTTATACTCGTGACCGCATTTTATTTTTGAACATTTTTATGGATTATGACGTCATCAGGTCATGTGACTTCACAGAAGCACTTTCAGAAAACTAGGTTTATCGAGTTTAATATCCTAATGAAATAAAATTGGTGATGTACTTGCTTTCTGCGCAATAGAATTTTTTCTGAATTTGAGAAGTCAACAGTTTAACTAGGCCTTAACATACTAAAGTAGTTTTTGGGTTAGATTTCTGTTTCGTTTAGAATAGGACATTAACTGGTGTTTTTTGGACATAACAAGAAAAGCCTTAGGCCATTTACAGGTTCGACAACATCAACTGGTGTTTTTTTGACACTTCGTCCAAGTGGATTATACTTGAGACAAAATTTAAATATTGTGAATTAAATTAAAAGTTAAACTTTACAGTGTTTCAAGCCCAAAGTTGTAGGGGGGGGGGGGGGGGGGGGGCTTGCCACCCTCCCTCCCCCTCCCCCACGGCACATGTACAACAACATTAACTAATATTATTTGGCACAACAGGAAAAGCCCGAGGCCATTTGCGGGTACGACAACATTAACTGGTGTTTTTTGGCATACAACAGCTAGAAAAAGACTAAGGTAATTAACAGGTACAACAATATTAACTAATATTTTTTGGCACAACAGGAAAAGCCCGAGGTCATATGCGGGTACGACAACATTAACTGGTGTTTTTTGGCATACAACAGCTAGAAAAAGACTAAGGTAATTAACAGGTACAACAATATTAACTAATATTTTTTGGCACAACAGGAAAAGCCCGAGGTCATATGCGGGTACGACAACATTAACTGGTGTTTTTTGGCATCGGCAACAGGAAAAGACTAAGGTAATTAACAGGTGCAACAAGATTAACTAGTATTTCTTGCACAGAAGTAAAAGACTAAGGCCATTTTCAGGTACGAAAACGGAAACACACTCTACGTCGAACGCACTCGTTTCCGTCAAAGTGATTTATTCAAATATGAGTGCAGCTGCAGTATACTCTATAACATTTTGACAAGACAATGCATTCGATGTTGAACGTCATCTCTACCTAAATCCCTACTAGAATGGTGGTACGAGAGTCAGTAATGTGCGCGCAATTATTATTTCTGAGAACTTGTTGATATCCAGTTGACAAGCCACACTGAGCAAGAAGTGCACATTAGCAACCTTGGTAGGGGCTTAGAACAAAACTTTAAGCTGCTTGTTCTATACAATTACCCTTGCTTGACAAAAAACATTGCATCGGCCACGCTCTGTTTGATAAGAATGGGAAAGAAAAACAACACCAACATTGGCATATTTTGGCCACGAGGGTGGTCGTTCATTAACATTGAAAATTTGTCAATCACAAACTGGTGAATGATTACCGTATTTACTTGTTTAAGCGCCACCGTCGATTAAGCGCCGCATTTGAAAGCAAAAATATTAATAACCGTCGCCCTCGAATAAGCGCCGCACGCTTTCACACAATACAGCACTTGCTCGAAGAACTATCTGGCTATCATCTGGAATAAGGAAGAAAACAAGTACAGTATAACTCAACGTTCAAATAAGAGGTTTGAATGTTTAAAACACGTTTATTTGTTAACGATTGCTTAAACGTAATAAATCATTCCAAAATATTGTGATTTTTAATAAACGCCGCTCCCGAATAAGCGTCGCATCAGAAATCTTAGCAATACAATAAGCGCCGCGGCGCCTAAACGAGTAAATACGGTAAACTATTTTAGTACAACGCCCTCATCAAAGGTGGTCTAACATTTTAAGCACGACTATTGAGCTTCTAGCTATTTGTGTTTATCTGCAGTAATATTGTTTTGATAAAATTGAAAAATATTTGGTAAAAATGCGTTGCGTTTCACGCTTGTCGACAATGACAATGTTTTGTTCGATTTCTCCTGTTTACAATTTATAGGTACTTTCTGGCTGTCAAGACCCAAAGGCTAGCACAGACAGCCAATGCTACAATAGTACATACACTGTCTACAAGAATGAGACCAAGGATAGAGTCCTGAGGTACACCTAGAGATTTGTCAAAAATTAGCTCTGGATCAGACACTATTTTTTGGAACGAAACAAAACAAAACAAAACAAAACAAAACAAAACAAAACAAAACAAAACAAAACAAACAAACAAACAAACAAAAAAACAAAAAAACAAACGAACGAACAGATTAGTGTAGATGGGCAGGCAGGCAGGCAAACATTCCGCCAAAGAATTTTTTAAATCCCACGCTGCCGCCTAAAGTAAACTTCGTCTGCCCTGTCCGCTAAATTAAATCACGTGTCTATAGGCCTTCATTTTAATACTAATAATAATAGAGTAGATAGAAAATTCTATATAAAAATATCTTTATAAAACTACTATTTTATTTCATTCAGAATTACCGTAATATCTAAATGACTAAAATTCAAAATTTGTCTTGTTCCAGAGAACATAAAATAGACAGTATTTGGTTCTACAATAAATACCATTGGTAACTTTTTGGACAAAAACACGTAATACGAAGATCCTTTGACCTCAATTTTAAACGTCTTGTCTTGGCAAGAGTTCAGTATTTCATAAACTAGGCTAATTCCACTTGGATGACTTCGAGTAACTTGTAAAAGACAGCCTCCATAAAGATTTGTTATGTTTGCATGTGATCCAAACATAGGAACACGAACGACCTTCCTGATTGCGTTGCTCTCTAAACGACGAACTCCTTCGTTTGATGTCTTTCTTTTATCACAGATACAAAGTTTCAATTCAACCGATTCATCGACACAGTCTTTGAATTTATTGTATAACGTTTGACGATCATAATGCAACAACGAAAGTTTCCCTTCGTCTGCTATGCTGACTGCAACTCGGAAGATTTCGTCCTCTTGTAGACCTACTGACGACGCATCGACGTGAATGTTAAATGTTACAAGTGAACCCGTTTTCCTTTGTACAACACTCTCAAACGATTTGCCAGTCATACGGATACATCTTCCATATCCCTTCATTCCAAGGGATTTTGCTTTTTGCCCTTAAAACAAACGAAAAGGGATGATAGATGGTTCGAGTTTGATTGGTTAGACCTCGACGAAATAACCACTAAATAGACAAAATCTAATTACTAAGGCCCCAATCATCGAGAACACACTCGTTTGACCGTTAACTTGCATCAACTCAATGCGGCTATTTGCATCGACTTCGAAGACTTGCGAGCATTTTGAGCGTGCTAAAAGTAGCAATTTTTTATCGTTTTTAGCCCGAATTACTGCACATTTTCTCTCCTACACATACTTCAAACAAAAACAAACCAGATTTTCTCCTTGTCCTTCGGCTAGCTGATTTTCGTCGAGTTTTTGAAAAACTTGCAATCAGATGACTTGCGTCGACCGGTGTTCAAAAGAGACGAGCAAGTCGCAAGTCAAAACTCTCGTATGATCGGGGCCTAAGATATTTTTACCTTCTGAGAATTGCTTTTGAATGAGGTTATTCAGAGTACCCAGAGCAAACTCTGCAAGCCACGTGTGACTTGGTGAATTGTCATTTAACTTCTCCTCAGTTCCATCGCACTGACACCTAGTTAATGGCATTAATGGTAGATCAACGCAGGTACGGTTCGATGAGATTTTCGAGAACAAACCAGACGTTCGAAAATCCTTCGATCGTTTGTTCGAATCCTGGAGGAAAGTCATAAGAGCTTTATGTATGTCTACAGTTGTTAAAAGTCTTTGCTGATTAGTGGCTAGATTTTCCATTGTCTCTTTACCCAAATGAGCAGCGACGTTGTCAGGTATGATCATGAATAACAAAGGGTTATAACGTTCAAGTAAGCCCTCCTCTGTCAGTCCATATTCTGTTCTAGTATGGCCATGATCTGATAATATTATTGTCCAAGTATTAGGATCTCTGATAAGAATAAAAATAGTTAATTTAAATATTAGATTTCAGAGAGAGCAGGTTGATAAATATTCGCTCAACGCTGTGAGATTTTAGTGTTCAGTTGCTAAGTATTTTGTGACGTAAGCAGGTAACATTGCGCATGCAAACAATAATGGCAACCAAAGTAACACATACATAGATATGAAGAAGAAAGAAGGTTGAAAAGCAAAGCTCTGTTGGCGGGATAGACTCTAGACTTTAGCCTTCGGGGTCTTTGTGCGCCTGCGTCACGTGGGAGAGAATCGCGGGCTCTTAAAACCTGATTGTTGGAGACTGGACCTAGGTGGACTCATGACGAGGATATTTTGTAATAAATGGGTTTGGAAGAGAAGAGCTGTAATTGTTTATCTAACAAATAGATTTCATTTTTCCGTGCGTCTGTACTCTAATAGATGCAAAGATGACGTCAAAATGTGATGTGAACAAATTAAAGAGTACGGCGCAAGACGAAGTCGAGTGGGTGACTGTGGTTTCTCACCATTTCGACGACTTCACTGAATCTGTTATAGTACAGACCGACGGAAAAATTGAATCTGTTTGTTTTAGATAATATTCATCGAAACATTTGAACCAATCGGATCGCGCGTAATATTCTGTGACGTCATCTATGCGTGTGTACTTTAATCACACACGGTTCTCGACCAATCAAAGCGCACGTAATATGACAAATACTATATATAACATACAAGCAGTATTAATTAAACTTTACCTGGCCATAAAAATAATTAAATTAATTAATTACCATAAATTAATCACCATAAAATTAATTAATTACCTGGCCATAAAGTGAACAAAGCTGGCCAACTCCTCGTCCATAGTCTGAATCCTTGTTCCAGTGGACGTATGGGCCGTATTAAAATGTTGATATAAAACAGTTGGCTTAGCATCTTTAGTGTTCCTGATTCCTTTGATGTAATCTTTTATGTACTGGTAGAAATACGAACTAAAGAATCTGCCGTTAAAGCAGACTCGAGAGGGATGATCATAATGATTTGTTATGCCATAAGGCTTGAATACTTCACATGAGAAGTGGGTGATTCCCAAATGGTCTGACTGGTGTGTTTGCACGACCTTCTTGAAATGAGCCCATCTGAAATATAACGTCATAAAAGATGTTAGAATAGAATTCGTATGACTGTCAAAACGGCACCGCAAGCGCAAACACTATTATATAACGTGCGCTCTGATTGGCCAAAAAACCGTGCTTGATGAGAGTATCAAGCACG
Source organism: Telmatactis stephensoni (assembly GCA_029948255.1). Taxonomy (NCBI): domain Eukaryota; kingdom Metazoa; phylum Cnidaria; class Anthozoa; order Actiniaria; family Isophelliidae; genus Telmatactis; species Telmatactis stephensoni. Next base: position 21,530 of record JALIZF010001764.1, on the reverse strand, counting down.
CTGACGTCACTTTTTTCGAATTTTTCGGAAATTCGTGCTATAAAAGAAGTAAAAACCTGTTGTTTTTTTTGTTTGATAGCCTGACCAAAACAGTTGTGATGTTGGGGGAACACTCGAGAGCTGTGAAAGCACCCGTCTACGGCTCGTGCTTCCACTACGCTCTCTCGTGTTCTGCCAACATCACGCGTGTTTTGATCAGGCTGTCAAACACGGAAAACAGTTTTTATTGCTTAAAAGAGCTTTTTATTGCTTATAAACATGCTTAGTCGACAAAGCCACAGCTGAAAACACTGCCAGAACCTTAAACCAGCATAATAAAAACAATACTCCTTTTTTCTCATTTACCTTTCAGGACTTGGTTTAGAGTCAGTTTTCCGCTCTAAGTTATCAAGCATTATCCCCCATTGATCATACCAGCACAAATCTTCTTGAAACATCGTCTGATAGCCTTTGTTCTTATAGTGCTTGAAAAGGACATCCACGCCAACAGGTTCTTGGGCCGCAGCGGATTTTTTATTAAAATCTGTGTTACCTAACATCACCAGAGAAAATATTAATGATCAATAAGAGCGCTACAATATTATTCGGCGAATGTTAAGGTTGCTCGACTGTGTCGGCTACGCCTCGTGTTCCTAAGCTGTAGCTCTTTTTGTGTTCCACATCTCTCATCATGTTTATGTCTCAATTCAGAGACATGTATGCACTCGCGTTTTATAATGCTATAAAGTCTATATAACCCGAACTTACACTTACTGCCGGGTTACCTTTTGCTTACAATACGGGGCTCGGCACATGCTTAGTTTGGCACATGTTTAGTGTGGGACTTACCATGTATGATGCCAGAGAACAAAGGTCTTATGTTGTCAAATGTATGCATACTGATGCTCTGAAAGAGTTCAAAGTCCAGAGCTGTAGCAGGAATTGAGTCACTGCTGGCGATTTCTCGAAGAGCAGCGATCGACTTTCGCATTACTCTATAAAAATGTCTTCGTCCAATCGAATCCAGTACTATAACAACGATGTTTATATCATATTTCCGTAAGTTGATGTTTTGACGCATGTTGATGTTTTGACGTAAGTCAGCGTTGTTTTTACGTAGGTTTTCCTGTAAAAGGATTTTTGGCGGGAAAATTATCACCCGTACAAAACCCGCACATTTGATAAAACAAAATGCTTCTCCATTTTTGATACTTTCTTGTACAAATTTCAAGGCTTTCTCGGTTGTAAATGGATAGATAGCTTCCCATTCTCTAATAGTACCATAGTTTTTGTCCATCCTTGCCATATATATTTTGCTATCTTCGCAAAAATCCATCGAACAGGTGAGCGTAGCAGGCTGTGTGTCCGTAAACCAGCATATATCAGATGTTGGACTGGAGAAACACTTTCTTGTTTCTAACTCATCAGTAGGGTTTCCAAAATACACGTTTGCATCTCTGCATGAATCAGGGTGTGGCCTAACATCATACAAACGAAATATCAATCAAAGTACATGCAAAGTATAGACTTAGATTCAGTTGGCAGTGATTCACTAGCGACATAAGCACAAGCAACATACACAGACTCAACAGTGAACTGCTCATTAGCAGTGCTTGTCTTTTCACTAGTGACATAAGCATAAGCAACATACACAGACTCAACAGTGAACTGCTCATTTATTTTAGCAGTGCTTGTCTTTTCACTAGTGACATAAGCATAAGCAGCATACACAGACTCAGTAATGTACTGCTCATTTGCAGTGCTTGTCATTTTACTAGTGACATAAGCATAAGCACAAGCAACATATACAGACTCAGTAATGTACTGCTCATTAGCAGTGCTTATCTTTTCACTAGTGACATAAACACAAGCAACATACACAGACTCAGTAATGTACTGCTCATTAGCAGTGCTTGTCTTTTCACTAGTGACATAAGCATAAGCACAAGCTGTTACAGACTCAACAGTGAACTGCTCATTAGCAGTGCTTGTCTTTTTACTAGTGACATAAGCATGAGCAACATACGGCGATGCAGCAATGTACTGCTTGCCTTTTCTCAAATCAGTGACATTAGCATAGGCATAAGTAAATAATATACTTGGGCCAACGTTGGGCACTTAACCTGCCTCTATCGCCCATTCTCTTTACAGTGCTACGCTTCGAGCCGTTGTCACTACCACCAAGTTTTTGATTACTTTTTGACATCTTTTTGACAACTTTGAATACCACTAACCAATTAGATATCGGCGCTTCACTTTGATGTCTCGATAGGCGGAGTTTGTACATCGACGTAATAATGTATGACGTACAAACTCCACCTTCTGAGACATCAAAGTGAAGCGCCGATATCTAATTAATTGGTTAGCGGTATTCAAAGTTGTCAAAAAGATGTCAAAAAGTAATCAAAAACTTTGTGGTAGTGGCAACGGTTCGAAGCGTAGCACTGTAAAGAGAAGTTGAAATAAGTCCTAGCTAAGTACGAAGTCACTAAAGATAGATTTAAGGTTCCTAAAGCTGAAATTCTTTTAACTCTAGACAGGAGCACGTGGGTGGACTTACTTATGGATTCGGCAAAGTACATCTTCATCATACATGACGGTGTTCTGTGGTCGTAAACTTGTGAAGGGGCATACAGAAGTCACAAAACTCCCTGATTCAAAAGATAAATGAAAATGAAAATGCAGTATGGAAGATAACAGACAAACGACTTGTGAAGGGACAAACAGAAGTCACAGTACGCCCTGATGCTATAGATAAATGAAAATGAAAATGCAGTATGGAAGATGACAGACAAACGACTTGTGAAGGGACAAACAGAAGTCACAGTACGCCCTGATGCTATAGATAAATGAAAATGAAAATGCAGTATGGAAGATGACAGACAAACGACTTGTGAAGGGACAAACAGAAGTCACAATACGCTCTGATGCTATAGATAAATGAAAGTGAAAATACAGTATGGAAGATGGCAGGCAAACGACTTGTGAAGGGACAAACAGAAGTCACAATACGCTCTGATGCTATAGATAAATGAAAGTGAAAATACAGTATGGAAGATGACAGGCAAACGACTTGTGAAGGGACAAACAGAAGTCACAGTACGCCCTGATGCTATATATAAATGAAAGTGAAAATACAGTATGGAAGATGACAGACAAACGACAAAAATATTCTCACCTCTTCCTTATTAGGGGGAGGGGATAAAGAAAGTCCCTTGACTTCTTTCTCCTTCCTCTTTTTTCCCTGTTATCACTTCGAGGACCAGTATACATACTTTTAAACGATGAAAATTATGCCCCTACATACCTCTAAAATACATCTCCCTTAAACGCACGAGAAGAAAGAATGCAGCAATTAACGTGGCAGTTCTGTAGAGAAATCTCGTTTTATTTGGCTATATAAAAGGAAACAAAAGGCATTAAAACAAATTTAAAACCAATAAAGGCCAATAGGCCAATAATCTTGAAATACATCATATAAATATTTTAGTATAAATATTTCTGAATAAAATCAGCTCCTCTCTGAGAATTAAGCAATTCAAATCTGAAAATTTTGCGCTTCATAGTACTTTCATCCGACTTCAAATTCGACTTTAAGGACACGCAACAATGTAACTGATCTAAATTGACTTCCGATGTTCTCCCCGTCCACACGTATGCGTTTACGTTTGTAAACGCATACTTTTTTATGCGTTTAGGCCTTCCGTCCACACGTAAACGCCTGAAACGCTCATCGTAAACGCATATTTTCGAATACGCTCTCCAAAGTGGATAAATTTGAAAACGACTAAAAAGCGTTTACGTGTGGACACCCGTAAACGCATACTTTCGAAAACGCTGACGTCACAATATAATTCAATACCTGCTTAGTCAAGCGTTTAACATTGTTTTCGAGTTGAAGCGTTTACGTGTGGACGAGTCTAATCGCATAGAAATGTATACGTTTACTAGCATCAAGTTGTTCATGTGATGCCGCTGTAAACGGCCATCGTTTTCGTGTGGATGCAAATACTTTTATGCGTTTACAAACGTAAACGCATACGTGTGGACGTGGCCTAACGTCACGCAACGCCCCTTCCTTCCTTCCTTGCAAACCACTTCCTATAACAACTTTCTATGACAATTTGTTCTGCTTGTGGGGATGAGAAAATTTGACCAAATTTCACATGAAACTGATGCAAAAGTAATGTGAAATTTGCTAGTTAAGATGAAAAAAAAAATCCATTTTTCATACAAAATTTGGTCGTATGGAAGCGCCTTTAATATAGAGTAGAAACAAAACACTCAGTTCTTACCCATAGCAATATCTTGGACACCAACTGGGATATAACTCGTCTCAGTGAAATAAACATCGCGCCAGACTCTCTTCTTTATAGCCTTCAAGTAATTTACAGTCAATCTCATTAATGTTGTCCAGATAACAGGACAATTAGATAGGGCGCAACGTTTGAGATATCAAAAATTTTGCTTCATAACGAAGTTTCCAAGGAAAACGAAATATATGGCTTTCTCTTTTGTTGAAAAAAGAATTCATTTCTTTTGTTTACTCATGGAAGCTTCGGACTATCAAGCAGAGTATTTGAGATCTCGACAGTTGTCTTACGTATGTCAGTGACGTCTCATTAAGTATTAGTCTTTCTGGCGATTTAATTTTGGGTCTTGTTTGTTTTTATTGTTTGTTTGTTTGTTTAGCTTTCATTAGACCTTTTTGCTTCTTACCATGAAACAAAGTGTACTAGTTAGAGTTAAATAGATAAATTCCATAGAAAACAAAGGAATCAGAGTGTAGTAGTGTTTAATACGCTGAAGTGTATTTCACGGGTTTAGAGTGGTTTTCATAAACCCGTGAAACAAAGTGTATTAGAGTGATTTTCATTTGACCGTGAGAGAAAAATGACTATTTAGTTTGTAGTAGTTGATAAGAAACAAAAGAAAACAACGGCTTTAGATTCTACTACCAACTAGTTTGTCTATTCCTTCACGCGGTCAAATGAAAACCACTCTAGTCAAATAACAAAAGAACACAATGCATTGAATTAGGGTGTATTAAAGAGTGATACACTAAAGTGTTTCACGGGTTAATGAAAACCACTCTAACCCGTGAAACAAATAGTCAGAGTGTAATAATCAAATAGACACAATAGAAAACAAAGGAAAACCACTCTGTGATCTCGAAAGTAGTCCATTACATATATCAATGATGTCTCATTAAATATTGGTCATTCTAGCGTTTTGGGGTTTTGTTTTCAGTTTGATTATTCGCTTTCATTAGACCTTTTTGCTTTAATTTTCGAAATTCGTGCGCTATCAACAAATGACAAGAAAAGGTATACAGAATGTAAATATTAGCTTAATCTTGGTTTCCAGATGCGCAGCAAGCGTTCGCCTTTAGGAGGAAGGGGAGAGAGAATTGGGTTTCCTGTGTAACCAAAGAAGAGGACTTTTCGTAACACAGGAAGCCCAATCCCTTTAAACCCCATTCCCCTCAAAGAAACGCTAGTTACTATGCAGGCTAAGATGATAGCTACGATCACTAAAAAAATGAAAAAGCGTTCGTAGCGATCAGGCTATCAGGCACACACAGACTTCCATCTGTTTTTCAGGATTTTTTGAAAAAGAACATAAATATAATACTAGGCTAGCATCTAAAAAGTCATATTATCTTCCTAAGACGACTAATTATGGGAAATTTAGTATTCGTTTCATTGGCGTTACTGCGAAATTTTAAAACGCTTGTATCGCGACCGAGAACGAATTCAAACTTTCAGTTGGATTTTGGGTTTTTCTGATCGCCCAATCACGTGGTGGCACAGCTTATATAATTGCCCTTAATGGGCTTCAAGATCCAACGTTTGCCATCGGCTGTAAGTGCCGCCTCCAGATCATCATCCTAGCAGGCGAATCATCCTACCTGCTATACAATTACTGCATTCTGTTTACATGGAAATTTGCGTCTTCACTTCGGGTACTAGGATCATCCTACTAAACAGAATGCAGTAAATGTATAAAAAGAAGGATGATTCGCCTGCTAGGATGTTCCTAGTGCCAGGATGTCATGTAAACACCCCCTTAATGTATAGCAGGTAGGATGATTCGCCTACTACGACGATCCTAGTGCTAGGATGATTCTAGTGTCATGTAAACACACCCTAAGGGGCTCTTTATATGAAGGCGAATCGAATCCTTTTTTTAGGACGTTCGCGGGCATTGTACACGCGCACTTTTACTGCGCACGCTAGCGCGCGCTACCTCATAGTCCAGAACTGGACCCACTTTATCTTCGCGCGCGCGGCCAAAATTTAAAATTGGAGCGAGCGATGTAACGCTAACGGACGCGATAAAGTGGGTCCAGGGAAATTTGCCTGCGCATGCGTCTGTTCACATCGCGTTTTCGGGATGTGAGTATTGAGCAATGATTGACACACCCTCTTGGTTTACTTTTCGCGCCAAATAATGGCAGCTAGCTGTTTACGATTCGTGGCGTGAAGAAATGTTCGGAAAATTTCGTAATGATTACTCAGATTCTTTTATCGAAGCGGCTTGTCAATCGCAGGAGAAGCGTCACCTAAACTAGTAGTCTTCGTTTGCAAGGAATACAACAAAAAATTACTTTTGACTTCCGTAACAAGTCTGACAGTGCATGGTATATCGACGTACTTGCAGAGGCTATTGGCGAGACTTGTTGCGGTCCCTTTGGCTACAAGAAGCGCTCTCTTTTCGGGAGTGATTGCTACTCTACAAATGAAACAATTTCTGTCTAAAAAAACCCGTATTACATCGTGATTGGCCCAAACATTGAGGACTGCATCGAAGTCAGTGGCTTTCTTCAAAATCACAAAAACCTACTGAAAATCAATTCAAAATTGAGTAGCAAATATAAAACAACTTTTCAGATAATATCCGTGATAAAATGACCGAAAAGAATGACATACTTTGATAAAAAATAGCCGCTAAGTTGAATTACAGCCACACACGACTATTGCGAAAAGTAAACTGAACTGGAATCTGTTGGTCTAAATAGATAACTACACAATAATCACGAAAAGAAGTAAAAAGAAATCATCCTAAGTAAAAAAAATCATGTCTGATGAGTATAATCGGTAATTTCGTTTTCGTTTTTGGCTTCAATGAATTCAAAGTCACAGCAAAAGTGAATTTTCAGCAAAGCAAACAAATTGTCCTTTATGAAGACAAAAACGGTATTGTTTAAACAAAGATGAAACAAATAACTTTTTAAATAAAATAAACAAGGAATACACAAGTGTAGACTACCTTTTTAATACCTTTCAATAACTTTTCAGCATCATTCCTTTAGGTTGAAGCAATATTTTGACAAACTTTCACTCTTTCACATGTCGGTCAGCTCGATCGTTTTTCGCCAGTTTTGAAAAAACAGCAAAAATAAATCTTCAAAAGCATCAAATGACCCGTACTTCTTTCATTTTGTGAGCTTTTGGACTTGTTTCTATAACTAAATCACCTCTTTTAAGCGTGAGAAAGCTTCCCGTGTCTGGCCGCCATTTCCTTTTTGGCTTTCTTCTTGCAAAGAAAGAAAGAAGTTGCCATGGAAACTGTAATTCATACAACTTTGCAGGTAAAGAGAATGTCGCGTTCAATCAATCAAAAACGATAACTTTTTCTCTTTTTTCTTCGCAAAAAATAGTTACATCTGTAAAATTTGACAAACACACCATTTTTCGCAGTTCGGCCGCTATAAATGATGAGTGTGGGCTCGTGGTGACTTGTGATTGGATGTAGAGACGCATGCGCAGGCAAATTTCCCTGGACCCACTTTTCTCAATTTTCTTTCGAATGCGCGCGCGCTTCTTTTATTTCTTCGTTCGCTGTTTATTGTAAAAAATTGTTATTGAGAAAAGTGGGTCCAGTTCTGGACTAGCTACCTCAATAAATCGAAGATGGCGGCCTAAAAGAATATTTTTCGGTTATGACTTTTTCGATTTTTTTAAATGAAAATTATTTAAAAAAAAGAAATAAATAAATAAAAAAAGGAATTTTATCGAGGAAAAAAATCGTTCATGTTGAAAAACTGCAGAAAAAAGGATGGACAAGATTTTACTGGACCCAGTCTCCTCTCGGTGTATAAGCTGTCAATATTCTAAATTTGAGAAAAAAATTATGGTAAACCATAATAAAAACACAGATTACCGATGGCTGCCAATTCGAATTAAAAATAACTCTTAAGTATTAAGTAAAAATAACTTTTAAGTATTTACAAATATTTACACATATTATTATTCCATGGGTTATTAAGCGGTCGTGTAACTAAACATTTAGTTTTTATACAAAAAATGATTTGTTTGCTCGACTTGTGTAGCTTGGCGCTCAAGCGATCTTCGATGAGAGTGGGTGTACTTTGATGTCGTCTCACTCCTCAACGAGAACGGTGACCCTAATTTTTTATTTGCTCTTTGAACTTCCATGATGACATTATATCACCATGCGAAATATGAAGGAAAAAACATGGTAAACCTTTTTTCCCGCGAACGGTTCTTAAGTCCCCCAGCGAAAAGAAAACAAAAGAGTTATCCCGGCTAGCAGGGACAACTTGCCTTCATATAAACAGCGCCTAAGAATCATTTTAGTGAGTATAAAGAAACTTTAGCAAGAAAAAAGCACAAATTTATATAATATTCAGGATGTAGCTGTCATCAAACGTGTATGCTAATGCGTACTATTTTCTCTGTATTTTCTCAGTCACCCGAATAATTTTCGCAAGCGCCGTATGCTAATGAGCGTTTACCACGAGTATTTTAATCATTTATGAATTAGTAAAAACAGAAATATAATTACCATAGCTGGAAATGGCATGTTCAAATTAACAAAATAGTGAAGCTTGAGGGAAATAAATTAAAAACTCGCCGCGAGAACAGGAATTATTGAAAAGTGTGCATTTTCGGTAACTGAAAACCTTTGCTGGTTGTATCCAACGAATGTTTCAGTCATACAAAATTTGGGTTTTTGAAAATTCATATCTTCATTAGTTTTGAACTTACTTCATTCAAACCTACCAATTTTATAAATTTTGACGGCTCTTTCAGGTATGGTAATATTATGCTTCTGTTCTGTGACATCTGGAATTAGGTTAACAGGTTAAAAGCTCATTTATACCTGCACTCAGCTTTCGGACAAAAAGCACCGGTAAAATTCTATCACAAACAATAAAGCTCCGAGCTAAATGAACATTATAGCTGTGAAATTTTGTTGTATAATGATGTTGTAGTTGAAATTTGATTCTAAAAACATCTAGCCACAAATGATAATGATTTTCGAACGCATGACAGAGTTTTGAATCGGTTTGACAATAATTTCTTATTAGGTTCAACTTTGAACACCAGTTTACACAGCAAAGAAAGAAAACTTTATGATATCACTTACCGATTTGTAGAGCATTTAAACAATAACAACAGTTCAAATCCAATGTCTATCTAACCAACTCTTATCGACTGTAGGCTTGATAATACATGCAAGACCAAGTCAATCGTAGATTGAAGGAGCGACGCCATGAGCTCTCGAGTGTTGTTTTCCTTTCCTTGAGAGCAGGGCGCAAAAGTCTTTTGTTTTACTTCTAACTGAAAGGTTTGGTTCAATATCAGTTGAAGATTTGAAGATTGCATACAGTATTATACTATAAGGCAAAATAATCTTACCATAAAACTCTGAATAAGCCAAAATTAGGTACTTCTACTTCTAGACAACAGCACAACGCTAGCGACATGCGGGCATGTGTGAAAGATTTATATGGGCTCCCTGTGGTACAGTTAGCTAAGAATTTCGCGGGCTTGTCTGCTGTCCGCACGGAGAAAAAAATCTGCATACTGACTAGAGTGCACGCATTATATCCGTGACTCATTATGATATTGAGCATTCATCTAAATAAATTACACAAACACATCAAGGTTGAATATGGTTTGAACAACTTTGCACCATTTAGCAGAAATTAGTACTTTTTTGTTTTAATTTCACGGATATTAGAGCGATCGCACTTAACCCGTGCAAAAGTACAAAATCTAACGGCTAAAACGTCCCAAATCCTTGTTTTCCGTTGTTTAATCAGTGCTACTTTGCACTACAGTGACTACAGTTAGTTGGTACTTTTGCACGGGTTAAGTGCCATTACTCTACACTCATTGCGTGCACTCTAGCAGTGGCGGATCCAGGGGGGTCGAAGGGGTCCGATCCACGGAATTAAACCCCCTCGCACTGTATGATATTTTTTTGGTAATAGAAATATGTCCTATATGAATTTAAAAAAATATTTTTATTTAAAAAATATTACAAGTTTAATTTACCTTTAGGTGCCGTTACTAGATAGTAAATTAGATGATTAAAGGCAATTTTTGTCAAACATCGACCAAACTGAAAGAATATTATACACAGTTTAAGAAACGAAATCTCCCTCCCCTTTGAAAAATCCTGGATCCACCACTGTCTAGTTTTTATTTAAACTGAGCCGTACTTTCAAACAGGGCGAATGATGATTGATAGTTTTCGGCAATCGAGTGATAGACAAGACTGCTATTGAGTCGTACTAGTTGTCAGTAACTAGTAGTTAATCCTAATTTTTCACAACCTAACCTGAGCATCAGGCCCGGCCTATCAGGCCCTATCAGGCCCTGAGTATCAGGATAGACCACACACCGGCAACTTCATGGCCTACTCTCCCCGAATAGTGTTGTGGGTTCTTTAACGTCCCTCCAATGCCAGTCGTAAAGTGTGGAGAGACGGGGCCTACGGTTTAACGTCCTTATCCGAGAAGACGTGAAGGTCTAACCATGCATATGCAGATGTCATTACAAAGGCAGCACCTTCTCCTCAACTGATTATTTAAAGACCCCGAGTGTTGGTCCGGCCGGGGAATCGACTTCGACCTTCCGCACTGAAGACCGGCGCTCAACCAACGGAGCCAACCGGGCGAACGTTAATGACAAATCATAGCCTAGAACGTATCATAAATGTATATTTCTGTAGAACAGCCGCATCAAGTTTTAAAGGCTTGTTTTATTTCCGCTTCCATCGAGACGACGTAACGCACGCCAATAGTGGCGGGAAAATGCTATCCTGTACACAGGAATCCCGGCTTGATGACTTAATGCAAACAAAATGATCACGTAGCAGACAATAAATCTGTTAATATCATTGCAAAATAATGGTAACTCAAATACACTCGTATTTCAGACATTCTGTCTGGTCCGTAATATAACACTAGTGTACGTAACGCGTAATTAAATACCCACATATTCAAATTCAAATAACGGCTAAATGTAACGCACGCGCGACAGCGTAGACAATTATTGTGTTACGTACACTGTCTGGTGTTGTATTACGGATGTTCAGAATACGAGAGATCTGTTAAGTGTCAGTTAGATTTTCTAGCATGTGAACAGGCTGAGGGGGACTAGGGAGGAGGGAGATGGGAGGGGGAATAATAGAGCCTGTTCATATCAAATTTTCTAGTTCTTTTATAAAATACAATTTTGCTGTTTAATGACAATTTTTATTTTCAAAAACGTTTGCAAATGCATGAGCGCGCGCGTGTTGTGTGTTTTCATAGAGCACGTTCGAAAGCGTAGTTTGGCCAATCAGAGCGCGCGTTTTATCATAGTTATTTAATGATCGAGGCGGCACAGTAGTTCCAAGAGAAAATTCACCTAAGCACACTTGATGCTCTCCATCAAAGCCTTCCTGAATTCTCTGCTAAAGGTTCCATAGATAAATATATTGATAGCACTATTGCAGTAACTCAAGACAATTGTTAAATAAAAGAAAAGACCAGGTATTGGACGGACAACGTTCGCCATCAGCAATGCATAAAAAGGCGTCCAGCATACAATAAAGACCCCTATGACAATAAGAAAAGTCTTGAAAGTTTTAATTTCTTGTCTTATTGTTCTAGACAAAGACCAACTAGCTTTGGTTTTTGGCTTTGCTGAAGACGGATGGAGCGACGTCGATGCTGAAAGATGATTGGACTCAGCAGCGGTGTGAACTCCACGTATGGACTCTTGTACGTTCATGTGAATACGTTTCTTATGCCTCCGTGCTACGAGCCAAACCCGAATGTTAACGAAGATCAGGAAGAAGACGGGTATAATAAATACAAAAACAGATCCCGTTCCAGTAATAATAGGATTTGCCGTCTGAATAGTGCAGCTAGGTGGTGAATCTCCAGCTTGTTCAGAATGAATCCCAACGATTAGCATGACTGCAATGCAAAGACTGACGACCCACGCCACAGCGATCATCCGACGAACCCGGATGTCTGTCATGCGCAGTTGGTAATGGAGAGATGACGTCACAGCTACGTAACGATCCCAGCTCACCAAACAGAGGTTAAGAACCGAGGCCGAGCAAAACCAAAAGTTAGCGAGAAGCCACGCTTTACAAGTGAACGAACCAAAGATCCATCGACCTGGAAAACAAGAAAATTCAGCTTAGTTTTGCATGGAAAGCCTCAGGAACCCAGTGGCCTAATAATTTGTTGCTTGTTTCTCGCTCCCAGGAAAACTACTTCTGGTAACATTACCTGTTAGGACTTGTTCCGGAAGCTAAGTAAAGTTTTCTCTCCGTTTCTGATTGGTCCGGACCCAATCAGGTCCACCAACGCAATCAGCATCTTGTATATATAGAAAAATTACAATAACTGGTAAAATGACGTCATAATGAATTTTTACTTCCGGAACAACGTCTAACAGACGTTTTCTGGGAGCGAGAAAAGAACAACAGAATTAGTCCCTGGGTTCCCGTGGATGAGTTTTGAACGTCTCGTCACCGTCACTACAACAATGCCCCAACGCCCTCAAGCGGCAGATAGCAGCTATGGTATCCCATAAACATTAACTCTTATTTCATGTCAGTAAGCGGATATTTCAAAACGACTTCCTCAAATTATATTCTACTTTTGAGTGGTTTTTTTTTTCGTTTCTAAGCAACCAGTAGGCTTTGATGACAAAAGCTGGGGTAGACTCTGGAGACAATTAAAAGAAGTTGGACCAGTTTTCCTCGATGTTGCTACAGCAATGCGTCTATAAATAGACTGTTTTCTGCAAATTAAAATAATAATTTGACACACAATGTATTTTTTTTCCATTTCTCACCTTAGGGGGCTCGCAAAAAATAGAGATGAGGTTGAGTTGGGTTTTTTTTAATCAGCTTGGCTAAGGCCATGCGGTTACAGATGGTTTATATAGTTCTTTATAATAATGAAATAGTAAAAATGTGATGAAATCATCGCAGTAGTGATAATACTCACCTTCCATTTCGAATGTCACGTGATAGGCCAGTGAAACGGGCAGGACGAGAGCTCCAACCAAAAAGTCAGAAACTGCTAAACTTGCAATGAAGTAAAAGGCAGAAAATCTCAGTCGTCTTGTCCTGAAAATCGTCCACACAACCAGAAAATTCCCAACCAGAACCAAAAGCATAAGAAGCAGCAGAAAGAGGAAAATTATAGCAACTCGAGGCATGCTGAGAACTTCGGTAAGAGTGTGACGCTGAGACGAATTCATCGACGAGTTTTCCACCATTTTCACTGTTAGCATTCAAGTGGCTTTTTTTGAAGGAAGAAGAGATGCTCTTGCCCCTATAAACAAGTTCTTAGTGTTACTCTATGACTTAATCATTCATCAAATATATGTATTACACCGATTCTGCTACGATATGAATAAAGGCGGTGTTACACGAGACGATTTTTACGACGATTTTCAGCGCAACGGCGTTGCGTTAAAAATCTTTCTCGTGTAACATGACACTTGGAACGAGTTTTCTTGCAATTTTCGCTTCGGCAACGCGTTTGCGAGTTTTTGAATCCAAGTCAGAAACTCGCAACGAAAAATATAGCAAGTTGTTGCAACGTTGCGCAGTAAATCGTCGTTAAAAATCGTCTCGTGTAACACCGCCTTAAAGCTAATTGCTGGATTTCATCCATTCTTTTGGGAATCAAAAGACAAAGAACCGGTAGCCATGTTGGATGAGCAAACAATACACGCTAATGAGAAATCTTTTGCTGAAGTTCATCCAAGATGGCTGCCGGGACGTAACATGCAACCGAAGAATAGAAGAAGAGTTGCCTCATTTCTCTCGCATATATAATTCATACACTTTTTCTTAAGCTGATGTTCAGTACACGGGACGATTGGCAACGACGATTTGATGTCGTGTAACAAACCACACGGAACGATTTTTAGACCAATTTTTGCTTCGGCAACACATTTCCAGTTCTGGACTTGCAGCGCACAATGACGACGGAGTTTGATCCAAAGTTGTACCGGCATACATTACGCGAAAAATCGTCGTGGCCAATCGTGTATTTGTCGTTAAACATTGTCGTTAGTCTTTCGATGCTCGCCATAAATGGCCGGATTCTTGGGTTTTTCTTTTTTCTTTTATTTCACTTAGAAACTCGTTTTACCCCACTCAATTCACACAAATGAAGTAAGGATCAGGACCACTTACGACTGAGACCGACGCTCTGATCACTCGACCGTGCTGTCTTTCGGTTTCACCAAAACGCAAAACATTAAAAACACGTCCCTTATAGTGTCGACAAATCTAAATACTTTTGTCTAGTCTAATCAAGTCTAATCAACTCTAGGTTTCTTATTTACACATCTAATTTTTAAATACATATAAATAAAAAAGAAGAAAAAAGATACAGAATTATGAAATAATTACAGAAATACAGAAAATTTTATGTCGGAAGTGTGCGGTGGTTAGAGTAGCATAGCCTTTTTTCGATCGAGCTAACCACCGCAAATTTTCAAAAATAGGTATCAAAAAGTGATATATTGTAGTTTTTACCTTTTCTATCCTCCTTGACGACGATCGTCCAGCTAGGGTACTTTTCTAAACACGTTTCACCATCCGGCGAAAAATATCGGCAGAGATTTTGATATCACGTAGTCAAGCACAAAATAGAATCTCGAAAAAGAAAAAAGAAAAAGAAAAGAAAAATTTTAGTAAAGCTAAAAGAAAAATAAACACACACAATTAAAAAATATGCATATATAATATATATATATATATATATAAAATATATTATATATAATTAGTAGGAAATGTAAAGACGACAAAGGTCTCTCAAAACGTCTTTGTACATAGGGCGAACAAGTTAGAGAGCGTTTTTGAGACGCAGTTGGCCGTGTAAACAAGGGACACCAGAGCGATAAAGCCATTCTAATTAAAAGTTCACCATCAGTATAAGCGGAAAAATGGAGAGTTTTCGGGAAACCCACTATGAATTCAGATCGATGCGAACATTTTTCTGGGCGTTATTAGAACCAAAACAATAGCCTTATCTCTTCCAAAATTCACAGAGAAGGAAAAAAGATTGTCTTTTCTTAAGATAAATTAACAAAAATCAGAGTAACTAAGAACTGATGAGGATTTGTTCACACGTTTGGACGAGGAAAAATTTCGTTTTACGAGCATATTATTGTTTACTCCGTGTTGTGGATGAAAATGACTGTATATATCGCCCTGTGGACATGGAAAAAAGACTTCCAAACCCAAACACTCTAAAGCTAAAAGATGATCAGTTTAACTGCTCTATTGCTAAGTTACGTAATAGCTTGAATTTCAGTATTTTTTACTGCGACAAAATATAGTATATGACAGCAAACAATTCAAAAATGGAATGACAGTGGAAGTTCAAAAGACTGAAGATGTAAAGCACAGACAAAACCGTATAGATACCTTGTAAACTGTAAACTATCGTTGTTGGTTCCGCTTATTCCTTGGCGGTGACAGTCTATCAAAAAAGGTCTACTCGAAATCGGCTTAACGGCAGATGGTTGGGGTTTGACACTGCTGGCCTCTCGACAGTTCTAATTGTTTTCCGTAGCAAATCCTGTCAGTATATATTCTGAAAGCCGCTATATCTATGACATAGTTCCTGAGGGTTAAATTATTACTGATGACGAGTCACCTTTGTAAATATTTGATTTTCCTTAAAGAACACTCTTAACCTAACAATAACAGACATATGATCGTAGAACAATTCTCTAGCTTTGATTAATTCAATAAAAATGGAAAGAAAAAGGAGAAAAACAAGGAAGTTTTATTTTGATACAAAGGTTTTTAAAGACTCTTTGCGGGGTAAACTGAGTCGTTTGAAAAGACAGTATCTTCAAGCAAATCAAATCAGCTTTATGTTAACACTTAATTTTGTTCAAATATTGGTTATTGTGATACGAATCGCATTTATGTGAGAACAAACTATACACACAGAAACTTTAGATTAGAAATAATTGAAAAACTCATGTGTTTTGTTATTGTACTCATTACGAGACTTTGATTATGATTGGCTACAAAATGGCGTCTTTTTTCAATTACTACAGTCTTTTTTATTGGTCAATTGATGTACAATTAGTTTTCTGATTGGCTAATCGAATGAAGCCATTTTAATGCAATGTTGATGAAATTGACTACGAATTGCAAATCTTTCTTTTAGGTGGCTCATTTTTACCGTGCTTGGAAGAGCTTTCCTAATTTTCCCCCTCTAAAGAGAAGGAAAATTAAAGGGAATTAGGAAACAGGGTGCTCTTTTTTTTCTCCGAAAAGTATTAAAAAGTTAGAAAAATGTTGTAGCAAAGCGATAAATTAAAGCGGCGGTTGCAGATGGGCGCAAAATGAAAAATAATTTCTTATAAGTTTGTCGATAAAAATCTGCATTGAAAATCTAAAAATACAATCGATCATGTTCAAGGTCTATTACTTTCTATCCTGGGGTAAATTATTGAAATTTATCATTCGAATAGAGTACCTGACATTGCCTACGGCGATGCTGCATTTCACCTGCTTCGTTCCATATATAGCAGTTTTCGTGCATTTCATTCCACTTAGCTTCTCTCATTGTTCAATTAAGATTCTGGCTGATTCTCAAATTTTTCGGAAAATTAAAAGGATTCATTAGTAGAGCGATAACACTTAAGCCGTGAAATAACTTAGTAACTAAATAGAGACAAATAGTAGCAAAACCCTTTGTTTTCTATTGTTTCATTAGTACTATTTGTACTTTTTAGTTAGTACTTGTTTCACGGTTTTAGTGTTATCGCTCTATTCATGCATACAATGAATGTTTTGTTCGTTCCTAAGAAAGAATTCACGAATATAAAATAAATCCATCGTCAAAGATGTTTAAAAATTGCAAAGAGGATATATCTGATCAAAGACGCGGGTTAGTGAGGATTATGATTGGATTACTATTTTGAGAAAAATTTATTTGTTTGTGAACGGATGCCTTGGATCCGCACGCTGAAAGGTCCACTGCATGTGCTGGTCAATGTTCTTCTTATAATTGAAATAATGTTGACAAAATCGGCTCGTTTTTCTTAGGAAATACGTAGGGGGTAACGGCAAAGGCATTTGACTCCGATTGACACCGATCGAAGTGAAAATCAAAGGTAGTTAGGTTTGAACGCACTCAAATGCCTAGTGATTTCCTGAAGTTACACTTGACTTCTAGAGAAATAAATTACAGGCTCGTAACATGGTATATGGGATCAGGGATCAAGCTCCAAATTATAGCCAGGATCAGGGATCAGAGGCCAGGGCTCAGGGATCAAATGGATGGGATCGAGGATCAGGGACATTGGGTCAGGATCAGGGATCAGCTCAGTTTTTTGCACCAAGGATCAGGGATCAAAAATTTCAAAAAATATGGGCTCAGGAATCAAAATTTCCGTAAAAACCCGGGATCAGTAAGACGAAAATATACCATGTTACGAGCCTGAAATTAGGTAGAGGGCAAATACAATGCATCTCCGAGTCAACTTATTCCTACTGTTTGATTTCGTTTGATAACGTGTCAACTAGTTCATTCTAATCGAGCATTTTTGCACGGCAAATGAGTCATTAATAGAGATAAAATGTACTGTATTATGAGAGAGGTGATCTGATTTTGATCAGTGGAAAAATCACGTTCCTAAATATCTTCCAAAAGCTTTACAAATTCAGGGCCGTAGCAAGCCTTGAAAAACTATTAATTTAACTTTTTTTCCCTTGCTTGCTCTGTTTATTATAATGCATAATAATTAATAAATGCATACGCATCCTACAGTGCGTTCTGATTGGTTCTGCATTAGACTCCTCCAAAAGAAACTCTTGGGCTGTCTTTGGAATAACACTTGCATAGAAAGCGTGCCGGGACTGGAGACGACTCTCCTCAGTCCTTCTCTTATCTATAAAAGGAAACCCAAACCAAACAGATCCAAAAGAAATGTCTTGGATATTCCAAAAAAGTGGTGAAATTTTCAAAAGGAAGTAACTGTTGGTTTTGCACTCGATGGCAATTTTGACAGTACGAGAGAAATATTCCACACACGAGAATCGAGCAAAAGGCCCTCGTGCACCAAACAAAATACTACTGGCATGAAGTCCGGCAATGTTAGTATTGAAAAATTTAGCCTCTTTCGCATCCATTCTACTCCCCTGCGATTAATGGCTTGTGAGAATGAACCGCGAAGGAAGTGGAGTAAGATTCTCGTCACGCCCTGTCGAAGCTATGAAAATTAGGGGTGCTTCTTCCTTTTACACTGCAAAACAGCAAGAACCCCTCAAATATGCCATGAAGTGCAACGTAACGACTACAACAAATTTGGGACAACTCAGAATCCAGGTAGCAAATACATTCTAATCTCTCATTTCATCTCATCGTTTCATCTCGCTAATGTCATGCTAATCAAATACATGCTACTCCGAGACATCTCCAGACTCGCTACCACCACATTCGATATGTACTTTACATCTAATTAACACTCAACACACGTTAATTTTTGCCGAAGGAGGGAAAAACCGGAGAACCAGGCAATTTTCTATTGTTCGGCGGCAATTTCAACTTTCCCGCATAAGAATGTCTTGGGTTTCAGACAGAAAATATACCTATTTCAAAAAAGGATGTCCTTGCATTGGTTTTGCTGCATACTGAATATTGCACACCAATCATGAACAAAGTGTAACTGGCAAACAAGTAGCATTGTTGATCATTTCCATTGTCGTTTTGACACTTATTTGCCTTAGTTATAGCTGTTATAGAGGATTTTCACTATGTCATCTCCAAAACAAACTGAACTACAAGGCATTTTGGTCTTTGAATGCACTATTCAGTGTGCAGAATGCAGTATTCAGTAGGTATTCAACGTTTTTTGAAATAGCTGTATATCAAGTTATATGTAACACAGTTTTATTATATAATTTGCAAAACTCTGTTTTACAAAAAAGTTTCTTTATTTTGCACTAAAAGATATCTTGCATTATATCAAAGCAAAAGAAACTCTCAATTTCCCATGTTCCCCACAGAAATTTTGCTATATTACAACTTAGAAAGGACAGGACTCATATATTTAATTCAATAGGAATAAATGTGCTAACTTTTGAAGAGATTTTCAGGTTTTAGTCAATAAGATGGAAGGTTTAAACAATTAGCACCTTCTGCATTTCTTGCGGTTTCTTTGCCTAGTTCTTACTAGGGGCATTTCTAAATCACAATTTTCAACGATTAAAGTAAGTATATATATGAGGAATGTTCACATAAAAAGCATTCTAAAGGATTCTGTGTGTATCCAATAGCAAACGACTGCAAACAATTCTAGAACAAATCTAGAACAAAAGCATCTTAGCAAAGTAGAGCCTTTTTATGTGCTCGAACCTCGTGTTGTGTTGTAGAGAAAGAGGGGTAAACTTGCTCGCAGCGTTTTCGAGACGCACTTTCACCAAATAGCGCCTTGAAGGGACATTTTTCTCGGTATTTTCGGCATTTATTGGGTGTACAAAGTGTTGCCAGATTATGACTTGCTAAAGCATAATACATCATGAGGAATATTCACATAAAAAGCATTCTAAAGGATTCTGTGTGTATCCAATAGCAAACGACTGCAAACAATTCTAGAACAAATCTAGAACAAAAGCATCTTAGCAAAGTAGAGCCTTTTTATGTGCTCGAACCTCATATATATAAATGATGATGTAGATCAGTGATGTCACGCACTCAATACATCATAGTGCCGGCTACGTCACACAAACGTCATATATGTCACGCTATCACTATTGAAGTGTTTATATAGTGACAAATTAACATATAATATTCTAAAATGAATACAGGATTTCGATTCATGCTGTCACTACATTTTAATTAACGGCAAGGAATCAGCAAGACATACAGACATTTCAATCTCACAAAGGAAGTTCATTACCAATTCAGCTAATTCGTGAATAATCACCATACAGTCCAGTGGTCCCAGATTGTCCAAAAACACTGAAGCTTAAAGAACCACTCATTCAAAACATGTTCTAAACTAACAAAATGGCGAATGGAACCAGTGGGTCAGAAGAGGAACTAACTATAGCTGAAGCTCTTTGCAAACCCGAGGTGGCAATTGCTTGCTCTCTGCTTCTTTTGCTGTTGATTGTGATCATGTTTGGCAACCTGACTGTCATGAGGACGGTTTATATGACACCAAAGTTGCACTACGCCGCGTTCTACTTTGTTGTGAGTCTTGCGGTCGCCGATTTCATGGTGGGATTTTTGGTGCCTATTTCTATTGTCTACGTCGTAGCTGTCCATATGAAAAGTAAGTTTTTAATTTCCAAGTTGTAGAGTAGTTCTGTCCATCCTTTTTAAAATGTAAAACGAAGTAAACTTTTGATTCAGATTAGTGCGACTATGACACCAATTACATCCAATTTGAAATCTAAATTCCAATTCTAAACGATTGAACATCAATTACTTGGTAACTGCTAAAAATTTGGAATCAAGTAACTGTAGGTGATTTCGACAGGTCAGTGATATATAACGAACGACACGATAACGTCCTAAACTCAAAAATACTCAAAAAAAAGTCCTGTTTAGCGAAAAAACGAATATTATAATTAGCAGATGTTTGCTTGTCCATTTAATCTAAATTCGACTAATCGAAACCCAGGGTAATAGCAAAACACTGAATTAATTATTTCAACATATACTATAGCTTTATGCCCAGAATTTGATCATTATTATCTTGTTGAAAAAACGGAGAAATATACGTTTTTCATAAGGCTTTTATAAAGTCATTGCGACCATAGAGCATGCATAAATATAATACAAAGATTGGCATCAATGGAAAGTCATTTCAATTTGTTTTCCCAGTAATTCACATTGAGATTTCTATGATTAAAATAACAGACACAGACAATGAAAAATGAGTTAGTATCTAAGATTAATGATAATATATATAATATAACAATAATATATACATAAAAGTACTGCCTGATATGAAAGATCGGCAAGGGGTATGAAATTTAGTGTTTAAATTTAAAGTGAATGATATATACGAAATAATAGCAAAGTCATTTTCCGTCCAGATATATCACATATTTAAATTTCATATTGATGGGAATCTTGAGTCCAAATATATTGTGTATAATTTTTAACTATTACTTCATTCACCGTGCGATTGTAATGATATACAACTCATAAGAAAGCAGTCAATCGCTTCAAGTATTTACTTTGAGATCAATCCAGCCGAACTGGTGTCAGAGTAAATAGACAATTTTAAACG